>JAEAOA010000748.1:667500-1387500 GCA_016746295.1 Potamilus streckersoni | reverse complement strand
GTGTGTGTGTGTGTGCGAGCGCGCGTGTGTGTATGTGTGTTAAAATGGTCTGTTTCCTCAAATGCGGTAACATCTGGCCTGGCAAAGACTGAAGTTCAATGCCTGATCAGATGACTGTCAACCGATGCCTAAACCTGGTGTCCGATGCTAGGTTTGGAACCCATTCCCTTATCCTGGTGACTGGTCTTTGTAACATTGCCTTGTGACCACCCCTTGATGAATTAGATGACAAAATCCTGGAACTCAAGTCATCTAATTATCCAGATCCTCTTGATTTAATCGCAAGTCTACCAAATGGAGTTGAAGATGCTGATAGGCAAACTCGCTCCCTGGTGCCGATGATTTTCTTAATCGGAAAGTGTTACCTCTGAAGAATACACCACTGTTATACCTGGAACAAACAGAACATATGTCTATTAAACACGGATGCAAACTTTTAAGTCGAAGCGTTACTAAATTTTCTTGAGGATGTCGAAATGTTTAATGCTGAATTGTAATAGGCCATATGTCAGATTGGTAGAATCAATTCCACTAACAAAGCCTGATTAAAAGCAGATCTTCACTGTATAACGAGACGATCGGACAGTCAGCTCATGTGGCTTAAGTGTTAGAGCGTCCGCCTCAGATGCGGAAAGTTGCGACTTCGAATTCCGTCATACCAAAGACTTATACAAATCGTACTAGCAGCTGCCTCACTTAGCGTTCAGCATTAAGAGGTTACTCAAATGACTCGTCAGCCTGGTGACATGATAATGTGACTGGGTTTGCCATGTCGGCCTGGTGTCGAATAATATGACTGGGACGATATGATGACACGATGCCCCAGTGCTAGACATCACACACACACACACACACACACACACACACACACACACACACACACACACACACACACACACACACACGATCTATGATTGTTTATGGGGTCATGTTCTGATGACCTATGCTATTACCATAATCGAAGTCTTTAATCTTTGTGTTTGGGAAACTGAGCAGTGTGGCTGATTCACTTTCGTATTTTATTTAAAGCTGCATTTCCATTGGTTAATTCAAAGGTTACCGAACAAATCGTTTAATATAATAAGTCAAAAGAACTTATTAACAAGAGAAATGAATAAAAAAGAAAATAATATCGTAATACACATGTTACGATACCTAAAACCGACCACGTCGATGTTAGGAAATTTATTAATTTATGATTGGTTATTAATTTATCTTTTTCCGTATAGGGTATGAACGAACCATTCATACGTTTGTAACGATCGTGGTCCATTCAATAAATTGAGTATTCGCTACACTTTCCTCTTACTTGTCTATTTTCCTATATTAATATCCGCTTTGGTACCCGACAGATTGTACTTTTTAGACCATACATTTAATTTTTTTTTCCGAATTCACTAAGATTCTTCAATTAGACTTTCTGGCGTAGTTACATGAGTTTTAAAATTTGAGCTTACGTTAATATCTGCGACGATTCGGAGCAGCTATGAGAAAAAGTAAACTTAAAGTTGATAATTAATAGTTTCCCCAAATTCTCGTATTTTTTTCATGCCACTCTTCTTAAAGCATTAAGACAATACGGATGTAATATAATTGGTTCAAAAATACTGCTTCACCAACACGAACGTAGTAATATGGCTGTGCCCATGTGCGATGGTTGTGAAACATAACATACCATCCTTTCTAAAAGTACACAAACAACTACTCGACCAAGATATTTTATTATATCAAGTTGACTAAGAAAAACGAGTGAAATGGGAAAGAAGAATTCTCCTCATAATCTGGGGAAAAGTATAATTAGAGACCGATTCAGTAAGAAAAACAAAATTCAGGGCGAATCTTTTGTAAGTATTGTAGATTAATACACAATTAAATAACCACATACTATGGGGTGAAAGTTATAGGTAAAATTTTAGCATGCACGTATTTAACATTGAGTTACTCTTAATACACAAAGCGTGATTAGTTAAATTGTCTTTCTAGAATTGTCATGAGTTAGTCCTACAACGTGAGACCACATGAGTCTGCAGTTTTATCAATAAAGCACGACGAAATTTCTGACATGAAATCAACTTAACGTTATTATAAATTATCACCAGGAATGCAAGCGTGACCACAACCCTCCGCTTGATTCGACTTCTCACGCGTCTTTTATCCCTTCAGAATCGCACGAAGACTGAAAAACTACACATATCCATTCAAAAAACAGTAACGTACCAACGCATCACTCTTGGATGACCATCACATGAATCCAATCCGGCGAATTAGCCTTTATTTTCACCATTGCGGTCACAAACCCAGGAAAATGAACCATTACAATTAAAAATTGAAGTAGTCTTTGCTGCTTACATTAGTTAATTAGGGGATTTGAAGGTAAAGCAGATGCCATTAGTGTTCATCTCTGTACCCACTAAAGGCTGGATGGTAATGTTCAAACATCACTGCTGGATTCTCTGAGCAAATCCTGGTCAGAACTGAGTTGTTCTTGATGACCATAATGTGAATATTGTCAAACCTGTGGAAAAATGAATACAGTGTTTATATCACATTTGTGACTGGCCATTTCATTCAGAGAGGAGGTAAAGGTAAAATTTTGATGTTTAATTGGGGCCTTATGGGTAATACAGCAGTAATAAATGACTATCCAGTATGGGTGTTAAAACTTTATGAACACAAATCAACTGTGCAAACAGAAGCTGGTGCTTACTGTCCTTTAGTCCATCTGTTTCATGGCTGAGATCATCCAACAGCATGGGATTAATAGTTGGTATTTGAATAATAATTTTAATAATAATAATATTTGAATAATGTTCAGTTAAGCATGTCCAATATGCTACATTCAGGTGGTGCTTTCCTTAATCTGTCAGTTTATACTTGTAACTTGTTGATATGATGTTTACAGTATGTGCAGAGATTTAATTGCCCTCATTTGCTGTTGTGCATGACAAAGTAAACCTCCATTAACCTGGAGTTTTGAAATTTATTTATTCTGATAGTACCAGGGTCAAGCTAGACTTAAATTCTAGAGAGAAGTGACTTCAGCTTTTGGGCAAAACAGGGAGAAGTGGATATTAAGCAAAAAATGCACTCTCTCTCTCTGTTGTCTTATTTGAATTATGCACTGTATTTCTCAGGATTCATATTTGCATTTAATATTGGATTTAAGCAATATTTTTTTTCAAGTAGAGTTTCTTTGGCAATATAATTGCCTGAGTAATCAGAAAACATTTTTGTAATTGCAAGTTTAAAAAAATGCTTAATCAACAATCATTAATCAATAGTTGTTATATTTTATTTTTTATACTTTCTAAAAGTGCACAACAATTGCACTTTCAGAGATTTCTAAACATGTTTGAAATAACCCTGTACCATGTACATGTGGGCAAATGCACATGTGTCTTCATACCACACTCTTCATCCTCATTTCTTTGTTGTAGATAAAACATTACTGTAACTATTCATACATAACACATTAGGATGCATACAATTGCAGACATGGCTCCTTTATTGTCAGTATATGAATGAAACCATTCTTTCCAACTGAATCAACACAGAAGTGAGTGTATCTGTTTTTAGAAGGTGTGGTTTTCCTGGTGTAATCACTCACTTTCAATAACTTCATTACCACAGTCCATTGATAAGATTGCAAATTTATGATTTATTTATTTGTTTATGTCCTTGTAATAATATTAGGGAATTGATTAAATATTATCTGCTTTGCATCTTTTTTCCATATGTTTACAAATACATTTCATGTCAGAAAACAATTTTGACCTTACAATACTTCTCACAAATTCCAGAACATAGCATTGTCCCATACATTTCTGACCCATGTGATTGAATTTCAAAGTTAAATCATAAATAATGTAATACATAGGCTTTGCTTATTATGAATTGTATATTTTTCTGAATATATTTGCCCAATGATTTACGAAAACAGAAAATCTAAAAAAACTGGTACTTTCCAGACCTAGGGATGTCCACCATTATTTCACTTTGACACTTACAGTTTCCAACTAATTTTGTGATGAAATAGTGCACCAGAGGCAGTTAAAACATCCAGATCACGGATTCTATTCTAAAAACACACATTGCTACATGTATTTACATTCTATTGATAAAGTTTCAAAATAGAAGTTTGTTATGTTTTTTTTTATCAGCCAAGCATAGCATGTGTAAATCAGGTAGTGATAGGGGCCTAGTTCCTACATACTTGGGAAATGGTTAATGGTCAATCAGCTATCCAAACACATGTCTGTGAATGTGCAAGAGTTTGTCAGTGTAATTGATATCAAAACTAGAACCTGGTACTGGCCATATGATGAATACCTTACACTACACTCCAGAACTTACCTGCCTTAGGCAAAGGTGCATCTCAGAAGGTATTAGTCAAGGTACCTCTAAAAAAAAATCAGTGAAGTTGTTTTCACTTTCCATACAAAAGGCAAAGTTTACAATTTTTAGGTGACTTAGTCGCCCACTTCACCTCATAGCATGACCCATAAAAGCATTTTGCATCCAGAATCAAGCTTTGCAAAAATTAATCACACATGAACACTATTACAACAATTGAAATAATCATTCTTTTGTATTATATTTATGGAGTAAAATCAGACTTAAAAGAAATGCTGTTGCTGATCACAAACTTTATGAAAGTTGTCTTCATCATTCTCATTTCATTTTCTTGATGTGTAATATGTTCTTCAGCACATATCTTTCATTTACTTCAGAAAAACATAAGTTGTTCTACTTTTTGTTTACTTATACAAATTAGCTGGTAGCAGAATCTGAGGTGACAAATTACCCTTGCTATTGTCAGCCAATTAAGTAATCTCTGACTGTTTACTCTGTATACACATATTTCAAGATTACATGCCTATTTCACAGTGGTCAGTGTCCATAGGTTTGAGTGTCCAAAATCATGTTTTAAATGGGACATGGCCTGTTATGGCAGAATTTGCCAGATAGTGTCAGACTATTGGCTGCTCACTAGTAATTAATAAAGGTATTTTGACTGACCCTGTGCATCTCAAAATGAATGGTCAGTCAATGTACCTCTGAAAAAAAATCACAGGACCAAGTTGTTTTCACTTCCTTAATAGAAAAAGGCAAAGTTTACATTTTTTTAGGTGACTTAGTTGCCCACTTTGCCAGGCAATGTGACCCCTGATGTCTTCATTCCAACACATACAGTGATGTATAGCATGTTTCTGGGTCTACTGGTGGAAACTATAGACCAATTTGTCAAGACTCACACTCTTGGCAACCCAATACTGACATTGTGCAACATATTTAAGTGTAATTTCTTTAGTTAGACTTTTCTTACCTTGATATCCTTTTCCTTATGGAATCTATTGCTGTAACAAGTATTTTCAAGATCTCTTGACATTTAGTTGGTTGAAATGCAGTGGTAGATGAGAAATGCCAAAGTCAATTTAAGAAGGAATTAATTTCTTTAAAGAATGATAAACTATATAATGTTGATGAAAGTTTCATTGTGTTAAAGAAACTTATACTCACTTCAACTAACTTTGGCATTCATTGGCTACCATTGTATTTAATACATGCTATACATGTTTTTGTTTGAAGTAAGATGCCTCATCATTAATGCAAGGAATGCAAATCTTACATTGTCTGACTTACAGATAATGTAGACATTCAGCACCGACTGTTTGACTGTTTCGTTAATGGCTACCAATTTTAGCTCGAATTGTAATAGGGTAGAAGAATAAGTAGGATAGTCCCATCCATTAGCACGAGTTTGTTATATCTACTTTGTCCAATTATTTGCAATTGCCAGGAAGCGTTACACACTCACATGCATTTTATTGTCTAGTTTGTCCTAAATGAAAATGGTGCTGCTCAGACATCCAATATGGCTATCAGGGTAGTAACTTTGAAAATCCTGTCATTGCTTTTCTTATCATGTTGAGTTGGTCCTAAATCAAAATAATGTCAATCTGATCTCCAACATGGCCAACACAGTAAATCAAAATAATGTCAATTTGATCTCCAACATGGTTAACACAGTAAATCAAAATAATGTCAATCTGATCTCCAACATGGCCAACACAGTAAATCAAAATAATGTCAATCTGATTTCCAACAGGGCCAACACAGTAAATCAAAATAATGTCAATCTGATCTCCAACATGGTTAACACAGTAAATCAAAATAATGTCAATCTGATCTCCAACATGGCCAACACAGTAAATCAAAATAATGTCAATTTGATCTCCAACATGGCCAACACAGTAAATCAAAATAATGTCAATCTGATCTCCAACATGGCCAACACAGTAAATCAAAATAATGTCAATCTGATCTCCAACATGGCCAACACAGTAAATCAGCTTGAAAATCTTATTACCATTACTTGTCCTGAATGATGAGTCTTTACCAACATTCTGCATTATTGTCAGTACTCCACCAAAATGGATGATCATGATGACATTGGGTTTTCATCCAAAAACTTTTGTCTTAAACATAAATGGTGACAAGCTGATATCTAATATGTGTAGCACTGCAGCTAATTTGACAGTACTGTTGATATAGAATATGCAGTATTATATTATGATGATTGGAATGTTCATTATTATAGCATGATGATTGGAATATACAGTATTATAGTATGATGATTGGAATATGCAGTATTAGAGTATGATGATTTGAATATGGAGTGTTAGTATATGATAATTGGAATATGCAGTATTATAGTATGGTGATTGGAATTTGCAGTATTATAGTACTGTATGATAATTGAAATATACAGTATTAGAGTATGATGACTAGAATATGCAGTATTAGAGTGTAATGATTGGAATATGGAGTGTTAGAGTAATGTGAAATATACATTATTATAGTATGATGATTGGAATATACATTATTATAGTATGATGATTGGAATATACATTATTATAGTATGATGATTGGAATATACATTATTATAGTATGATGATTGGAATATACAGTATTATAGTATGATGAGTAGAATATGCAGTATTAGAGATTGATGACTGGAATATGCAGTATTACTGAAATATGCAGTATTATAGAATACTGATTCTAATGATAAATTTTCGGTATTGTAGAACTCTAACGGTCCTTAAACATATTTCTTACACAAATTATTATGAATTGTTTGTAAAAATTATTCATATAGCTTAAAATGATAATTGTATCTATATCATCTTTTATTTGGCTAGAAGTTTTAAAAAAACTTGGACACTTATTCTAAAAGAAAGCTTTAACATTACCATAATCTTGTGTGAATGGACTTATGGGTGGACGGACACTCACACAGATACCAGAGTGACTGTTATCATATTTCTATCAAGGCAGGCTAGAGGGGATAAAAATATTTGCAGAACTTTGAGAAGCATGCAGCAAGACACATACAGACTGAGAAATTTAAGACAAAAGAAAACCTTTTAGATAGTGACTTTGTATGTAAATATTGCTGCTTGATACTTTTATTGCTAAAATAAATAGGGTAGTACGGTGTAATTATGATTATTGAAAATTGTGAAAGTTACTTTAAGAAAATGTCTATATTATTTTTTGTCTTTACTTGAGAAATGTTTTATTGACTTTCTCTGTTATAATTACTTGTCATACATGACTTTGTTTCATTGCTTTCAGATCCATACGAGTCAACTGAATGATGGGTATGACTGGAGTCGTCTCAACTTGCAGTCGGTCACAGAACAGAGCAATCTTGAGGATTTCCTTGCAACTGCAGAGCTTGCCGGCACAGAATTTGTTGCAGGTAATGAACAGATTTGTTGTCATGATATCTTTGGAAAACCTTTACAGAATTCATAGTCTAATGGGATGAAAAATCATGTTTAGTAAGTCATAGAGCCTCCGAATATTAGCAGCTGTTGATGTTGCAGATTTGCTTTGATATCTCAGCTATATAAACTGTATAGACAGGATTGTGCTAATGTGTCACTAAACCCGATACATACATACATATATACATAGCTTGTCAGATTTAGTCAAGAAGGGTAGTAAGGAAGGAGGGAAGGAAAATAAATAGCAAACATACTTACATCTTCATACATACAAACACATATTGCTAGTTACTACATATGAATAGCCTATCCATTCCTTTATTGACTTTTTAAAAAAATTAGTTCACAAAGTTTGGACAACATGTGTGTTGAGAATTAATTATGCTCTACTATGTTACCATTATATATACATACATATATATATATATATATATATATATATATATATATATATATATATATATATATATATATATACACACACATACATACATACACACACACATACATACATACATACATACATACATACATACATACATACATACATACATACATACATACATACATACATACATACATACACACACACATACATACATACATACATACATACATACATACATACATACATACATACATACATACATACATACATACATACATACATACATACATACATACATACATACATACATACATACATACACCTACTACATTTTAAATACACAGTTCAAGTCAATGTAGCTAACTGTATCTTCAATAAAGATGATTTTAGTTTTACAAATAAGTGTTTCAGTGCTAGAGCCAAAAACAATACTTTTGTGAAAAGTAAAAAAGATAGTTCAGAAAGCAAGAAAAATGTTTCATATGCCATTAGTGGCTGAAAATCTTTTCATATATCACATCCATACATACATCTATCCATTCGTACATACACACATATATACACACATACATACATACATACACACACACACAGGTTTCAGAAATGTAGAATCACACATTTGTATGCAGATTTTTAACTGGGATGCAGAAAATCACTTAGACATGAGTACTCTGTATGCACACAATAGCTGCGCAGCAAATTCTAAGGCTTGTCAGTCCTGCTTCAACCACTTGCCAAGTGGGAAAATGTGTTGGTCAATTAATCATATTGTCTGGTCAAATCTTACAATAACAGAATTCATTGCCTGTATGGCCTCCTTATGTATGTGTTGTCATTTTAAAAGTACATCAAAAGATCATGACCCAATAGCTGGGTGCCAAGTTCAAAGTCTAGCTACTGAGTGGTGGAAAAATGATATTTACAACGAGTGAATTCTGAAGCAGGATATATGTTTTCATTATAAGAGCACATCAGGTGAATAACTTTAGCTTCTATTATCTTGTTCATTTCCTTGTGTAGCTGAATAATTAGTGCATCTTACCTCAAAATCAAGACATGACAAAATGCTATTTACAAATTTGAAAAAGTATTTTGTGGTTAAAGGGCAAATTGATGATGATTGTAGTGGTAATCTCATGATACTCATGTTGACATGTGCTCTCTGCTTGATGAATCTGGGAAGAATGCGAGGAAATTTGGACTAAATCTTCTCAAGTCCTTCCTACAAAATGTTGGAAACACCTAAACTTTACTGGCCATGAGGCTATTCCAATTATGAATACTACTAGCCCAATCTTTACTGGCCATGAGGCTATTCCTATTATGAATACTACTAGCCCAATCCTTACTGGCCATGAGGCTATTCCAATTATGAATACTACTAGCCCAATCTTTACTGGCCATGAGGCTATTCCTATTATGAATACTACTAGCCCAATCTTTACTAGCCATGAGGCTATTCCAATTATGAATACTACTAGCCCAATCTTTACTGGCCATGAGGCTATTCCAATTATGAATACTACTAGCCCAATCTTTACTGGCCATGAGGCTATTCCAATTATGAATACTACTAGCCCAATCTTTACTGGCCATGAGGCTATTCCAATTATGAATACTACTAGCCCAATCTTTACTGGCCATGAGGCTATTCCTATTATGAATACTACTAGCCCAATCTTTACTGGCCATGAGGCTATTCCAATTATGAATACTACTAGCCCAATCTTTACTGGCCATGAGGCTATTCCAATTATGAATACTACTAGCCCAATCTTTACTGGCCATGAGGCTATTCCAATTATGAATACTACTAGCCCAATCTTTACTGGCCATGAGGCTATTCCTATTATAAATACTACTAGCCCAATCTTTACTGGCCATGAGGCTATTCCAATTATGAATACTACCAGCCCAATCTTTACTGGCCATGAGGCTATTCCAATTATGAATACTACTAGCCAAATCTTTACTGGCCATGAGGCTATTCTAATTATGAATACTACTAGCCCAATCTTTACTGGTCATGAGGCTATTCCAATTATGAATACTACTAGCCCAATCTTTACTAGCCATGAGGCTATTCTAATTATGAATACTATTAGCCCAATCTTTACTGGCCATGAGGCTATTCTAATTATAAATACTACTAGCCCAATCTTTACTGGCCATGAGGCTATTCCAATTATGAATACTACTAGCCCAATCTTTACTGGCCATGAGGCTATTCCAATTATGAATACTACTAGCCCAATCTTTACTGGCCATGAGGCTATTCTAATTATAAATACTACTAGCCCAATCTTTACTGGCCATGAGGCTATTCCAATTATGAATACTAGTAGCCCAATCTTTACTGGCCATGAGGCTATTCCAATTATGAATACTACTAGCCAAATCTTTACTGGCCATGAGGCTATTCTAATTATGAATACTACTAGCCCAATCTTTACTGGCCATGAGGCTATTCCAATTATGAATACTACTAGCCCAATCTTTACTGGCCATGAGGCTATTCTAATTATAAATACTACTAGCCCAATCTTTACTGGCCATGAGGCTATTCCAATTATGAATACTACTAGCCCAATCTTTACTGGCCATGAGGCTATTCCAATTATGAATACTACTAGCCCAATCTTTACTGGCCATGAGGCTATTCCAATTATGAATACTACTAGCCCAATCTTTACTGGCCATGAGGCTATTCTAATTATAAATACTACTAGCCCAATCCTTACTGGCCATGAGGCTCTTCCAATTATGAATACTATTAGCCCAATTCTTACTGGCCATGAGGCTATTCCAATTATGAATACTACTAGCCCAATCTTTACTGCCCATGAGGCTATTCCAATTATGAATACTATTAGCCCAATCTTTACTGGCCATGAGGCTATTCCAATTATGAATACTACTAGCCCAATCTTTACTGGCCATGAGGCTATTCCAATTATGAATACTACTAGCCCAATCTTTACTAGCCATGAGGCTATTCTAATTATGAATACTATTAGCCCAATCTTTACTGGCCATGAGGCTATTCTAATTATAAATACTACTAGCCCAATCTTTACTGGCCATGAGGCTATTCCAATTATGAATACTACTAGCCCAATCTTTACTGGCCATGAGGCTATTCCAATTATGAATACTACTAGCCCAATCTTTACTGGCCATGAGGCTATTCTAATTATAAATACTACTAGCCCAATCTTTAATGGCCATGAGGCTATTCCAATTATGAATACTAGTAGCCCAATCTTTACTGGCCATGAGGCTATTCCAATTATGAATACTACTAGCCAAATCTTTACTGGCCATGAGGCTATTCTAATTATGAATACTACTAGCCCAATCTTTACTGGCCATGAGGCTATTCCAATTATGAATACTACTAGCCCAATCTTTACTAGCCATGAGGCTATTCTAATTATGAATACTACTAGCCCAATCTTTACTGGCCATGAGGCTATTCTAATTATAAATACTACTAGCCCAATCTTTACTGGCCATGAGGCTATTCCAATTATGAATACTACTAGCCCAATCTTTACTGGCCATGAGGCTATTCCAATTATGAATACTACTAGCCCAATCTTTACTGGCCATGAGGCTTTTCCAATTATGAATACTACTAGCCCAATCTTTACTGCCCATGAGGCTATTCCAATTATGAATACTATTAGCCCAATCTTTACTGGCCATGAGGCTATTCCAATTATGAATACTACTAGCCCAATCTTTACTGGCCATGAGGCTATTCCAATTATGAATACTACTAGCCCAATCTTTACTGCCCATGAGGCTATTCCAATTATGAATACTATTAGCCCAATCCTTACTGGCCATGAGGCTATTCTAATTATGAATACTATTAGCCCAATCCTTACTGGCCATGAGGCTATTCCAATTATGAATACTACTAGCCCAATCCTTACTGGCCATGAGGCTATTCCAATTATGATTACTACTAGCCCAATCTTTACTGGCCATGAGGCTATTCTAATTATAAATACTACTAGCCCAATCTTTACTGGCCATGAGGCTATTCCTATTATGAATACTACTAGCCCAAGAGGAAGTTTACTAGCAGGTGATGACGTAGCACGTGATGACAGTCCGTATGGTCATTCACTCCAATGACACTTCAGTTGATCTTGTCTGAAGGATAACATGCAGTAGCTATTCTGTTTACGATACTTTTCAGAGCTGTCAGAGTGAAATAACTTGCGAATTTAATTTTGACACTGGTTAGCTTTTTGTAAAAACGAACTATATCCTGCACGTTTTTTTTGGAAGGGATCTTTGTGTTTGCAATGTTGGAGAATATAATAAAGGTTTGCATCGAGAATCGACGGTGGTTTGTATTTTATACTGGTAAATCTCTGCTGTTAGTTTGTGCAAATATGCCTTTTGTTGTTAACAAACATGTATGTATATTTTTTTAGTATGCCGATCAATTCATTAAACAGATCGTGGCAACGCTGTTTTTTTTAAAAAAAACATCCAAAAATATGTGCATGTACATTCTCATTTACTGACGCAAACCATGTACATAATGAAATTTCAAGCACATGTTATTATATTGACGCCATATTGGTTTTCGTTTATCTCGATGCTCTTTGGCAAACCCCTAGGCCAGTGACATAACCGGGTTTGACTCTATGTTGATACTCACATATGACACATAATTTTCAACCGGAAAATAAGGCATTGCTTAAAACTGTTAAAAGCATATCTAGAAATAGAGCACATCATTAAATAAGATAATATCTCTCTCTATCTTTCTCATATAACTTCGCCCTGTTCTGACCAAAGGAGAAGTCACTTCTCCCTAAAATTTAAGTCTAGCTAGACCCATGGTGTGTGTAGGACTCAGATATACAGTGTGTTTAGGAATCATTGAGGATTAGTATATACAAGTCAGAAAATATCCAACAGAGTTGTTTTCTTTGTTTTAGAAAAGTTGAATGTGAAAGTTGTTGACTCCAAGACCCACTCAGGACTTCTGTCACTTGAGGAGAAACAGAAAGTGTCTGAGCTTCATAAGAAACATGCCAGTCTGTTGCGAATTCCAAGAAGGTATTATAAATAACCAAAATTCTAATGATTTTAATTCATTCAAATTCAAGAAGAAAAATTACATACTTTGATCGCTTGGCAGTTGCCATTTTTGTTAACTCTCATACAATTCTGTGACATCCCTGGATCTTTTGCTCAATAGGAAAAGTCAGAAACTTTTTCATCTAAGTTTTCAGGAATGTAGAAAATACTGAAACATAGTTCCAAGTGATGTTTTGGCCTGACAATTGACATTTTTTTATTTTGCACTTTTATAGATAATTATTTTAAATAACTATGAATGCATTTTTTTGTAGACATTGTTGTTCTCAATGATATATTTATATTTACAAAACTTTATGTTTTATGAATTTCATAGACCACCATGGGACAAAACAACTACTCCGGAGGATTTGAGTGGAAGTGAAAGAGAAACTTTTCTTGATTGGCGCCGCACTTTGGCTAGGTAAGGAATGCGCATTGTTCACATTATATTGTACAAATTGTTTCTCAAACCTTGTTGACCGTTCTGTGTTTAGACATACACTGTTTTGTCCAAGCTCCATGCTCTCATCTTTATCAGTGTAAATTCAAAATAATATAATTAAACATTGGCATTATACCACAATCAATGCATACAAAATTAATAATCTGCATCATTTGTGCATGATTGTGCTCAGTGTCTCAACAGATAGGCAAGCCCACTGAGTCATTAAAACACTTGCTTTTTTTTATTGGACCAAGCTTCTCACTGATGGTAATTTTATTGTGGTTTGATGGAGCTCTGAGCAAGCGAATCATAAAAAAATAAAGAATGCCTGACTTATTTATTCAGTTATTCTAAATGCAATTATGGTAGAATTATAGGCCATAGGAAATAAGTGAATTGAAATTGATGAATATGTGGAACCATTGCTGTTCTTAAATTACAGTGTATTAATATATTAACATGAGATACTTTTTCTTCCTCTGCTGGTAATATTGCACAGATTATAGGAAATTATGTTTGGCATACATTATATTTACTTGTTTTTTCTAATATGGGTGGGTGGCTTAAATCATTGAATAAAATACATTTTTACTGTTATTTAAATTTTAAAAAATATTTCTTTGTTACGTGACAAGGGCTCGTACTCAGTAACAAAGAAAAGAGTGAAAGCCAACAAGCTTTGTAAATTTTAACAAAACAATTTATTTCCATAAACAACAATGTACAAATTGGTAAATAGGACTCACAGTTGATGAATATAATCCAAATATGATTCTAAGAATAAAAACACAAGTCCTATCACTAAATAGTCCTATAAGAATCTGGGTTCGAGTCTCAACGACGTATGAATATGGAGGGCGATGACGTCAGATGTAGTCCAATATATGAATAACAATAATTCCTCACTTGAATCAAAGTCTTTGTTTCCGAATAATTCCAGAATTAATTTCCTTGAATATCTTTCAAAATTTTTTATAAGAAAGTGAACTTATTGAGTGTCCAGGAAAATAAATTATTGAATCCAAAAATCAGACGAAAAATAAACTTGTTGAGTGTCCAGGAAAATAAATTATTGAATCCGAAAATCAGACGAAGAATAAATTATTCTGGCAAAAGATACATAACACAGCTTGTTCCTTCAAGGTCTTGAATGACTCTGCCTATACAAATATTAAGAATGCATATTTAAGCTCGTAAACATCACTTCAAATTTCGCGAGATTGGTCATGTGGTCTCTTAGTTTGCTAGTTTTTTGTCACGTCATCCAGAGAAGACCGACTTAAAAACCAATCATAAAAATAGGTTGTTTACAAACAATGATCACATGGAGAAAGTATGTCCGTGATGCTGACCAATCATTTTAACTTTCAGTTGATTTGTTACCAAGGTAAGGCGAACTAAATGCCAACCCTCACATATTACTATTTCATCTTAAATAAACAAAGTTTGTGCTAAACTTATATCTCACTATTAAATAAAGAATCCTGAATCCGAGAAAAATATTCATGGTAATTAAATACAATGAAACAAAAATGAAATAAAAAGAATTTTAAACCTTACACAAAAGCAATTTAATCACATATACGTAACATTTTACATGCTGTTATATCATTTCATATTGATGTGTAACTATAGTGGTTAGGAATTTTCAGTTTTTCAGAGACTAATTTGAATTTATGTTGTTGCTTACTTTAATATTAGGTGCAAATGAATTTTGTGTTTTCCAGTCTTCAGGAAGTGGAGGGACTTGTCATGACTCCATATGAGAAGAATTTGGACTTCTGGCGACAGCTATGGAGAGTAATCGAACGAAGGTTTGACATATATCAAGGGCATTGGGGATCTTTAGAACCCACATAATTGACTCTTTGCATATCTCCTGAAACATTGATCATCCACATTATTGACTTGTATTAACTGCTACCATATCCCCATAAATGTGCACTTATTTTATTGACTTATATTGACTGTACTGTATCCCAAATTTATGTGCTTATTTTATTGACTTGTGTTGACTGTACTGTATCCCAAATTTATGTACTTATTTTATTGACTTGTATTGACTGTACTGTATCCCAAATTTATGTACTTATTTTATTGACTTGTATTGACTGTACTGTATCCCAAATCTATGTACTTATTTTATTGACTTGTATTGACAGTACTGTGTCCCAAATTTATGTACTTATTTTATTGACTTGTATTGACAGTACTGTGTCCCAAATTTATGTACTTATTTTATTGACTTGTATTGACTGTACTGTATCCCAAATTTATGTACTTATTTTATTGACTCATATTAAATCTTCCATATCCCCATAAATGTGTATTTTTTATAATATGCGAACAGTCAGAAACAATGTCATAAAATTATAATTAAAATGGTATTATGAAAACTAAATTATCTTTTTTAATTGATTGAGATTTGTGACCCTTATGCAGATAGTTGTCAGCTGAGAGGAACTGGCAGTATTTCTTGTTGATTTGTTTCTTCAAACTGAATTTACTAATGATGTGAAATAAATTTAAAGTTAATTAGGATGCTAGAAAGAGTATTTTTTGCTCTTTTTCAGGGAGTTGCTAATTATATTGTGCATTATGTTGTAATACCTGTCCTAATGGACACCTATAATAAGGACACCATTTTAATGTTAATATTTATCAGACCCTTTTCTTGACTTTGCTTTATACATAAATAATGTGATCAGATATTGCATGAAATTATAGGTAAGAAAATTAAACTGTTTATGCTTTTTCTGTATTTCATGCTTTTTCTAATTTCATGCTTTTACTGTATTTCAATCTTTTTTCTGCATTTCAGTGATATTGTGGTACAAATAGTGGATGCCAGGAACCCATTGTTATTCTACTGTGAGGATTTGGCTACATATGTGAAAGAGGTGGATCCAAATAAGGTCAACCTCCTTCTCATCAACAAAGCAGATTTCCTTACTGATGCACAAAGGTATGAGAGTTAAGATTATTTTTAGGTGTTTACAACATAGATAAAAATATGTCTTCCACTTTTTTTTGTTTGTTTTGAATATTACTGGCTATGGTGGAAACCAATCATACAGTGGTAAATTTAAAAGTAGATGGTCTGCACATATGCACTAAGTTTAGTTTGCCTGAGTTAGCTATCTGGGGCAGGTCACCGTGCTATCTGGAACAGGTCACCGTGCTATCTGGAACAGGTCACCGTGCTATCTGGAACAGGTCACCATGCTATCTGGAGCAGGTCACCAAGCTATCTGGAGCAGATCACCATGCTATCTGGAGCAGGTCACCATCCTATCTGGAGCAGGTCACCGTGCTATCTGGAACAGGTCACCATGCTATCTGGAGCAGGTCATTGTGCTATCTGGAACAGGTCAGCATGCTATCTGGAGCAGGTCACTGATATCTGGAGCAGGTCACTGTGCTATCTGGAGCAGGTCACCATGCTATATGGAGCAGGTCACGTGCTATCTGGAGCAGGTCATTGTGTTATGTGGAGCAGGTCATAGTGCTATGTGGAGCAGGTCACCGTGCTATCTGGGGCAAGTCAACGTGCTATCTGGAGCAGGTCAACGTGCTATCTGGAGCAGGTCACCATGCTATCTGGAGCAGGTCACCGTGTTATCTGGAGCAGGTCACCATGCTATGTGGAGCAGGTCACCGTGCTATGTGAAGCAGGTCACCGTGCTATCTGGAGCAGGTCACCATGCTATATGGAGCAGGTCATTGTGTTATGTGGAGCAGGTCATAGTGCTATGTGGAGCAGGTCACCGTGCTATCTGGGGCAAGTCACAGTGCTATCTGGAGCAGGTCACCATGCTATATGGAGCAGGTCACCATGCTATCTGGAGCAGGTCATCGTGTTATGTAGAACAGGTCACAGTGCTATATGGAGCAGGTCACATGCTATTTGGAGCAGGTCATTGTGTTATGTGGAGCAGGTCATAGTGCTATGTGGAGCAGGTCACCGTGCTATCTGGGGGCAAGTCACCATGCTATCTGGAGCAGGTCACCATGTTATCTGGAGCAGGTCACCATGTTATGTGGAGCAGGTCACCATGCTATGTGAAGCAGGTCACCGTGCTATCTGGAGCAGGTCACCGTGCTATCTGGGGGCAAGTCACCATGCTATCTGGAGCAGGTCACCATGTTATCTGGAGCAGGTCACCATGTTATGTGGAGCAGGTCACCATGCTATGTGAAGCAGGTCACCGTGCTATCTGGAGCAGGTCACCGTGCTATCTGGAGCAGGTCACCGTGCTATCTGGAGCAGGTCACCATGCTATATGGAGCAGGTCATTGTGTTATGTGGAGCAGGTCATAGTGCTATGTGGAGCAGGTCACAGTGCTATGTGGAGCAGGTCACCGTGCTATCTGGGGCAAGTCACCGTCCTATTTGGAGCAGGTCACCATGCTATATGGAGCAGGTCACCATGCTATATGGAGCAGGTCACCATGCTATCTGGAGCAGGTCATCGTGTTATGTAGAGCAGGTCACAGTGCTATGTGGAGCAGGTCACCGTGCTATCTGGGGCAAGTCACCATGCTATCTAAGGCAGGTCAATGTGCTATCTGGAGCAGGTCACCGTGCTATCAGGAGCAAGTCACCGTGTTATGTGTGAGCAGGTCACCGTGCTATCTGGGGCAGGTCACCATGCTATCTGGAGAAGGTCACCGTGCTATCTGGAGCAGGTCACCGTGCTATCTGGAATAGGTCACCATGCTATCTGGGCATTTAAAACATTAAAATACCTCCTCGTTAGCTAGGGAATGATCTCCCATGGTGTTATTGCCCAGTGTGGATGGATAGATGGAACGATACAGATAGCTGAGCAAGGTATTAAAAAAATAAATGAGCCCCCGTTCAATAAATAAAAATATAAAATTTTAATCATTTAACAATCAAAAGAAAATCACTTTACATACAACTGATTTACTAAATTAAATATATTCAATTAAAGCATAGCCAAAATTCACTTCCCAGTCCAACTGATTTTCATAACAGAATTTAGTTACAGTGTACGGCTTTCATCATATTACTAGTGTTGCAATTTGAGCACAATTTCCAAGCTTGACAGCATCACCTGTTGGCTGTCTTCTCTCAACTTGTTTCCCATGTCTAAGCCGCATGCTTGGGTTTCTCCTTTCTCTCGCTCTTGTTTTGAAGCTGTCCCCTTAAATATATAGTATGCCTTCTGACCTAAAGTGATCATAACCAATAACTTCTCCCAGATTCTGTGTTTTTGGTAAGGTACCATTAGATTAATACAAATAACCTTAACTCAAAGTTTGCTTCACTTTGTGGCAAAATTCCCACGTGCTTTCTACAGACAAATATGGCCATATATGCCAGCATACATTACACCATGACTTAATTACATCTGGCTATTCAATGCAGTTTAATGCTCAGTTATTTATGGAATAACATCCACTAAATCTAGCTACCCTAAAGTAACTTGCATGTTCATTTAAATATTGTGAACTCATATATAAATATACACTTGTCATTAACTCGCAAAAGCAAATATCATCCTACACAGAGAATATATGCATATATCATAAGAAATATGATACATTTATAAGGGTGAAATAATGAAATCCCTATGAAATTCTACACATCGAATATTTAATTACATGCAATCCGTCAATTCTCTCCATGAATTAATAATTGAAAAATCAAAGAATTAAATGGCATAAAACTAATGTATCAGTAGAGTTTTAGGAAATAATTGCACGATACATGTGTAAATCATAAGCATATCAACACATTTGCAAACAACCAAACAAAATAGAATATTAATTTGGAAAGTAAAATTGCATACCTTAATACCATTTCTTTCCAAACAGAGTCCTCGCCTATAGCTTGTCCTTCTTTTAAAGACAGCTGTCTAGCCTCTTTCTACAAGTTTCCTTTATGAGGAAGCACTACTCTCTAGATTTTCCCAGGAGTCAATCTAACTTCTTTCAAGCAAGATTCTAGACACAAGAATTTTGCATGGGGTAGCCCTAAATTGTTTCCAAAAGTGTATGCTCATAAATTTCCCTGAACAATCGGAAATAACTTCATAAAATTCCCTTCAAATAAATGTGTCATATTTCTTAATTGCTCAAATTTCATACTCGTAATATGATGAAAGCCATACATTGTAACTAAATTCTGCTACGAAAATCAGTTGGACTGTAAAGTGAATTCTGGCTATTTTGGCATTGCTGACCCCATTTTCTGCAAACGTCGGCATTAATGTTATAATAACCTTAGTTGCACATGTAATTTAGCCAACACTTCTTTCAGTAACAAAAACCTGACATTGGGAAAGATAATTGGATTACTTACCTTACTGTAATTGAATATTGGTTCTGGACACATATCAGTTATAAAATATGGCCACTTGTGAGTGGTAAATTTTACATTTGTGAACAAATATGTTGGTAGCTGGTTGCATTAGAGTGGTGGTCTTTCTTGAGGTGAACTTCTGAGCACAAACTTGTCGGTACCAAGGGATTTTTGGCTGCAAAGACTGGGTGGCCACTAAGGGGGGGGGGCGTTCATGAGAGGGACCACTGTATTACCATTGACATTCTTGGATTTTTAAATGTGTCATATTTCTCATGCATTTTCCAAAATTACACTTTTTGGACAAATTCTTAGTCCCATCATTGCAGATTCCTGGGCAGTTGAATAAAATGGTCACATTAAAGCGGACTGTTTTAGTTTTATGTCCTGCATTTAATTGCTTCAAATTTTAATGTTTAACAAGTTAGATTTCATGTAGTATTAATATTTATATTGCAGTGAATACTAACCACATTTTGTTTTGGTACTGTCCCCATATGCTCTGTAGATAAATTTATTTTAGAAGATTGAAAGATATTGAAAACTGTTAAGGAGTGTGATTTAAAATCAATGATAAGTAAGCATAAAATAAGGAAGTTTGCATGCAAAATCTTGGCATGTTTATTGAGCTATATTGCAAGATATATCTTAGGTGTCTTCTGAACTGAAAGAATGAAACAATTCATTGAGAGAGACAAAGCTAGTATTTTCATCATACAAATAATGCTTGTTAACTAAAAAGAGTGACCAATAAGATTTGCAACTTCATCATACAAATAATGCTTGTTAACTAAAAAGAGTGACCAATAAGATTTGCAACTTCATCATACAAATAATGCTTGTTAACTAAAAAGAGTGACCAATAAGATTTGCAACTTCATCATACAAATAATGCTTGTTGACTAAAAAGAGTGACCAATAAGATTTGCAACTTCAGAATTGTGTGAAAATCAGGACTAAGTAAGTTGGCTTCTTACACAATGCCTCAAATAACTTTTTAATATATTTAGAAATTCCTAAAATCTAGTTTGTCATAAACCGTTCTCACTGCACTAGCTTATCAATTGCCTATATCTATTTCAGACTTGCAGATATTGCCAGATCTGCACCCATCTTGGATGCGATGAAGAGAGATGCTGAGATAGAAATTTTGTTTAGTTACAAATATCTGACAGCTAACTGTTCATATAATCTTGAAATATTAATAAGCGATAAATGTAATTAAAGGATGCTGTTTTTCATATGAACTTGAAGTAATTAAAGCATGCTGTATTACAGAGACATGTGGGCCAAGTATTTCACTACGCAGGGCATACAAATTGCATTCTGGTCAGCTGTACAGGAGGTGGCCAGGCAAGAGGAGGTAAATATTATAATTTTGTGTTGGATTTCTGGATTTATAGTAACTTCAATGGATCTCATATAAAAAATCTGTCTTGTTTCATTTAGTAAGGAAATACAAAAAATTTCTTACAAAGTCTCTCCCAGTAATTGTGTTCTTTCAACTCTCAAACCTTGGGGGTGTTGTGACTCCTAGGTCCTGAACATGTTACTTAAAATATAACTTCAGACTCAGCTAATAGGTCAAGGTCAAGTTACTAATCTTGATATTTGTCAATTTTAATTTCAAACATTTTCTATAAATATTTAACATGGGTTCTTAGACACAGTGTAACTTGTTGGTTAGAGCTTTATTTTTGTATCACTGTATTATGAACAAACCAAGATTCATAAGATGGTATACCATAATTATATTACGAACAATAGTTTAATGTTCTGAGACAAGGGCCTGAGACTATTTTAAAGAAAAACTCGATCTGTCAATAACTGGAAAAACTATGGTACTTAGTTTATAGGAAAATAACACCATATTATAATTTTTAAATTTTTGTAAGAAAAAATAAAGATCTTGAGATAAAAGAAGAGAGAAAATTGCAGCCCCTCTCTTCCTGGCCAGTTTAATAGTCAGTACTTTATAGATAAATTTTCTGTGTGTTTGTTAATTGTTGTACAAGTTCTAAACTAAAAAGTGTAACTAATGTGAAATGGTTAACCTTACGCTATTGGGGGCACCTTGTTAAAGACATTGTGCTTACATTAAAGAGCTTGTTGATAAAAATATTAGATTTTTTTAGCGATTATTTGTTGATTAAGGTAAGTCAATATTAGGAAGATATTTTCAACCCTTGTAATTAGCCAATTTCTAAGAGATGTCACATGACTGTATGACAGCATAAAATGGACCCTCACATTTCTTAAAATAGGGAATTCTTGATATTTTTAGGTCTACATATTTAGTTATTTGTGATAGGAATAACTCATTGTACTAGTTGTTTGGGTTGTGTTTGGTATTGCATGGCGTTAAGTGCTAATATTCAGCTCAGAAAGGAATACTAGTAAGTCATACAACTGTGAAACAAGCAAGTGTGAAATTAAAGTTTTGTGATGTGTTGTCATTATGTGACTTTATCATAATTACTGTAGAATGTATATGTTTAAGAACATTTCAGTTGGCAATGACTGTTGTCTTGAAGTCCTTGGGAATACAGGAAAACATTGACTATCTAGTCACACATGCAGGTGTTGAATTAGTTCAGCATGAGACCTTTCTTATGTAACACCCAGGCAAGATATTTATCATTGAGGGCTAGGAAACACATTGACTCATCAAATGGGAGAATATTTAGTGCAAATTTCCCCATCAAATATATGACCTGATGACATAACATAAGAACATGAATCTCTTATAGATCTTGGCCTCCCTGAATGATGGACTAAATGTCTTTCCATCTATATAGAAGTATAGATGAAGGGAACTAACTCTTACAGATTAATTCCCTGGGGCACTTATCCCATGTGTCCAGTTTAAATTTACACATGTAACAGAATAGTACCTTTGAACAATATATTGCATTTTATATTTAATGCTGACCATCCAGCAGTTATTTTCAGTCAAAAAATATGATATACTGGTGTACAAATATGACTTTCCCCATTGAAATTATTTGTATTTATGAACATTTACGGGTCATTACTGACCATGTGATGTTGATTGGTAACAGTCAAGTTTTCACAGGTGTGATTATATTTGCCATTAAATTTTGGTTTTCAACACACCTTTTAGGTTAGTCACATGAATTTGGCTAAATGAAAAGCGTATATTTGCTGTATGAACTTGTTTTGTTCATCTCTTTTTCATTAAAGAAATGATTTCATGTTATCTCTGCAAAAGGTGGAGATGGCATGGTCAATGGCAAGAATACCACTGGAAATCAGTCGCACATTTGCAGCTTTGTGACAATCAGCAGCCAGTTGGACTTTGTGACAGTCAGCAGCAAGTCGACAATGCAAAGAAAAGGCCCTTCACATCACCTGCTGGAAATCACATTTACACTTGCCTCCTATGCTTGGATGGAGTGTATTGAAAAAAAGACCATTCTGATAATGTAAGATAATTTGGTCATAGTGAACTATCATGCAAACACAGTCACCAAGCCTTTGCATTATGGCATGGGAGAACCTTCATTGATATGCTCATTGTTATATAAACATAAACATACAAGTCCAACACATCCTGAGAAGGTTCAATGCCCTAATTTACCTATTATCACAGAGAGACACACTGTACTATATTGTGTGGTTGCTACATCCGTCGTTGAGTTTGTGCTCTATGAGGTTGACTCGTATTAGACCCATTTGCTATGAGATGGAACAACAAACTGCTCACTTTGTCTCTCAATTTCCCGACCCAAGGGCTTATTCCCCAGATGCTCTTTTAATGAGTTGAGAAAATGTGGCATATTGTTTCACTCTTCCTTCATGCATAGCTGATGTCAGGAATGTCCTGCACACAAAAGGAGTTCAGAGTTTCAGTTGTGGATAAAATCACAACAACTAAATTACCCTCCACTTGAAAGGCATATAAGGGTAAGTGGCATTTTTTCCACAATTGGTGTCATCACACCACTCTATGTCCCCCCCCCTGGCAAACTTTATTCTTTTCCTCTTTGAAGACAAGAAGCTAGTTTCTATCAGAGTTGGGGCATACAATTCCATGGTCATGGACATTTTTAGACATTATGGAAGAGATTATAGTGGCTGGAACAAAGACCTTCAAACTTCTTGTCCAGTGGCAAAATATCTAGGTCACACTGCTCACCTTATTTCCAAATTGTAGTCTCTTTTTGGCCATGATAGGGTCAACTTGTCCAGTTTTGAGCTTCTTTCTCACACTTCACTTATGCAGTTATAATTTAAGACTTGTTTCCTGATAGCACTAGTGTCATCTTGCAGGTGAGTAAGCAGTTCCTTTCCAATGGCTCATTTGTATTTATGACATCATTCTGGTTTCATTTTTAAACAGGTTATCATTTATTTTCAGGTGAATAACAAATGGCTGTCTCAGGTGAGCCATCAAAATAATTTAAACTGTAAAACCTGTTACATATAAGATCACAAAATATGGACACTTGATATGAGCCTGACTTTCAGCTGTAAAATGTTTTATTTCAAAACATAGTAGAATCACTTCTATTCAACTTTCTCCAGCTTCTATTTACATGACCTTAAAAAGGATAGTAGTGCTGAGATGGCATTTTAAGGGAGTTTGCTGACACAGCTTAAAGAAGGAGGGTGCTGACAAGGTCTTAAAAATGAGTGCTGAAATAGTCTTAAAAAGGAGAAAGCTGACATGACTGTGAGAAAAAGAGTGCAAAAATTGGCTTAAAATAAAGAGTGCTGACATGGTCTTAAAAAGGATGGTTCAGAAGTGGATCTGAAAAGGAGTGTTGATATGGCCTTGAAAAAGAGGGTGCTGAAATGTTCTTGAAAAAAAGAGTTCTGAAATGGCCTTGAAAAAGATGGTGCTGAAATGGCCTTGAAAAAGAGATTGCTGAAATGGCCTTGAAAAAGAGATTGCTGAAATGGCTTTGAAAAAGAGATTGCTGAAATGGCCTTGATAAGGAGAATGCTGACATGGCCTTCCAAAGGTAGTCAAACCACTGGTATTTACCCAGACAGTTACCACACCCTGTTCATGACAGGGCACAATCTTGCTACTTTTGCTGGGTTCTGTTGGGAAACATTTGAAATTAAGGCAATAGTCAGGTGTGGATCCCACATTGATTGCTCTTACATGTGAATAAATGTACGATCTTCAATTGTACTAATCTCATGCTAGAAGATCATTTATTCAGAGTGTATTTATCATGCAATTTAGCATGGGTAGAAATTGTATGCTTAAGCATTTTCTTGTCATCTAATCTATTCTCTTAACTCAATAATCCCTGGAGGTTTTTGTAGTTTTTGCCTGAAATACAAGTAGGAAACCCATTATGGGAGTTATTTCTGAATACATCCTAATACACCAACCTCCAAAACATTTTAGGTTAACCTAATGCCTAGTTGTGTTAGAAACATCATTTTTCATTGGCTATTTTGCTTGAGCATGAGCTGAATGGTAAAAGCTGGGCTTCTTTTTTGTTTCTTTTTTTTTTCTTTGGCTTAACGGACCCATCCTTTTCGTGTCGATACCACTCTTTATTCTATATGACCATCTTATCCTTCCTTTTGCAAAGGTTCACCTGTCTGTGTGCAGTTCAGACCAGTCTGTCTTAGGTCAGAGGCCAAAAAGTTTCAAATCTGAACACAAAATCAACCTCTGGCGATTTTTGGCTGGAAAAAAACTGGTCCAAAAAGTTATATTTTTCCCTCAGTATTTTGTAGTGCAACTAGAACATCCATTTGATTTTGTAAAGCTACATCTGTCTACCTTTCTATAATACCACCCACTATATTGTGTCATGCATGACCTTGACGCTACAGAGCTCAGAAGTAGGCTACCACATCCTGCCATGTAAAAGTGCCACCTTTGGTTAATGAGTTAGTGTGATCGAGTAATATGTATTTGACTGAAATAATTTTTTTATGGATAATGTATCTCTGAAAATATCTACCCCATCACATTGTTATCAATCCCACCAACTCTTCCTCGCAAATACGAACATCCTGCATTAGGATTATTTCAAGTTAAAACTGGTTGCATCCAATTGGGAACAAGGGAGTTAATCTTTTGGAGTCAAGTCCTTTCAGCTTTATGATATATAGATGGAAGAACATTTTTTTGTCTTTCAGAGAGGGCTGGATTCAGAGGCAGCATAGAGTAATTTCCTAATGTTAATGTTATCAGGTAAGTATTGTCGGAGAAACATAATAAACTAGCAAAAAGGTCTTTGCTAGTTGAAGTCGGAGAAACATAATTTTCCAATAAGGTCTTTGCTAGTTGAAGTCGGAGAAACATAATTTTCCAATAAGGTCTTTGCTAGTTGAAGTCGGAGAAACATAATTTTCCAATAAGGTCTTACCTAGTCGGAGAAACATAATTTTCCAATAAGGTCTTTGCTAGTTGAAGTCAGAGAAACATAATTTTCCAATTAGGTCTTTGCTAGTCGGAGAAACATAATTTTCCAAACATGTCTTTGCTAGTTGAAGTCGGAGAAACATAATTTTCCAATGAGGTCTTTGCTAGTTGAAATCGGGGAAACATAATTTTCCAATAAGGTCTTTGCTAGTTGAAGTCGGAGAAAAAGGTCTTTGCTAGTTAAAGTCGGAGAAACATAAATAATTTTCCAATAAGGTCTTTGCTAGTCGGAGAAACATAATTTTCCAATAAGGTCTTTGCTCGTTGGAGTCGTAAAGACATAATTTTCCAATAAGGTCTTTCCTAGTTGAAGTCGGAGAAACATAATTTTCCAATAAGGTCTTACCTAGTTGAAGTGACATAAAACCATGGTGTAAGTATGTTTCAGGACAGCTGGCATTAGCCAACTGTGTAAAACAAAATGGTGGACATCATCCACTTTAGAAATTAAATGGCAATATTTAATTTATGATTTACTGTGTGGTTAATTATCAGGGGACATTACCCATTAGAGAAAGCTAGATTTTATTAAACAATGCTGACATTTCTGTCTCCTTGGAGGACATTTTTTTTTAGCTGAGTGAGGTAACTACTACAAATAATGAACTGTTGGTTAACCATGCCAAACAATGTTAGCTAATAGATTGTTTGTGGCCAGTTGAGGTAATTACAGTAAATACTGCACAGTTGGTAAACCATACCAAACAGTATTGTTAGATAATATGTTCACAATGCACAGTAATGATGAAATTGTGTTATTCTTTCAAATGATAGATTGGAGGTTATAAGTTTATTGCATATTTATTTACATGAGTGATCCGAATATTATTACTCACTTGAGATCCATGCACTCAGTAAGCTTGCCCAGAATTCAAGACAGTCATTCCTGTTAATATTATTCCGGAGTCACCATGATACCTGCTGCAACCAGGCACAATGAAACTCATTCATAATTAACTCAAGATTTAGCAAATGTCTGGATTGAAGGAAGTACTGATTACAGCCAGAGTTAATATAAATATGTTCCATTTGTTAAAAAAGAATAATTGGATTGAATCAATAGATTTCCATGGTTTGTATATTGTACTCAGTAGGAGACATGGTACAGGTACTTTCAGAAATTGTCATTTTCCTTTCCAGGCAGAACAGTCACCAGAATCTGAAAGTATCAGTACTTCAGAGGATGAAGATGATGACAGTGATAATGAAGATGATGATACTGATGCTGATGATGAACAAGAAGATAGCACCAATGACAATGTCCTCAAGGACAGTAAATCTGAAAATACAGAAGAAAAGGGCAATGCTATATATGATCACATGCCAGGTCATTCATGTTTTACAAATACCACTGATCCATCACATGTCAGGTATAAGAGTGTCCAAGGTAATATGAAGACATTATCTCTTGACTTTGGTGGTGCTGATGGAGAAGAATATTTATCTCATGCTGCTTCACTGGGAAAAAATGAAGACAAAAGCACTACTGCTGATCAGTCAGCTAGTTCAGTTTCAGACAGTGATCCTCACAGAGACCAATGTTCATTTCTGAACACAACCAGTGAGGCTGGTGCCTCATTGTCACTAGCTGAGGACAGTACAAGGAATGAAGAGACAGAAAAGTCTATAATGGACAGTACCAATACAAAACCTTCAGCAAGAGGAAGTAGAGCTTCAGTAAGAAATACAGGAAAAGTCTACAGTGGCCCACAACTGTTGGAATTCTTCAAAAAATTGCATTCAGGTCCCAAGGTGCATGAAGATGTTCTTACACTAGGAATGGTAAGTACAGGGTTTTCATGTAAAAGAGATTATTTCAGACTTGAAAATTTCTTAAACGGCTAACAAATTGTATTTTTCAAGTGAGTATTCCTAGTAGCCATAACTTTCATCTGGAAGATGTCTAAGGATCCAGAGACTGTTGATGGCTTATCACTTTTTGTGCTCTAGATTGTTCTTGTAATCAAAGTCAGAGAGAGAGAGAGAGAGAGAGAGAGAGAGAGAGAGAGAGAGAGAGAGAGAGAGAGAGAGAGAGAGAGAGAGAGAGAGAGAGAGAGAGAGAGAGAGAGAGAGAGAGAGAGAGAGAGAGAGAGATTAATGTGATAAGTTCTCAGTTGATCACACTGCTTATCATACTTCCAGGCAAATGCATCCTTGTTGTACCACCCCAGTGGCCTGAGTGGTTAGAGCATCCACCTCAGATGCAGGAGATCTTGGGTTCAAACCCCGGCCTAATTATACCAAAGACTTTTAAAAATAATATTAGAAGGTGCCTTGCTTTGCACACAGCATTAAGTTGTTTTTGATAGGATTTATTGGCTGGCACGCACACACACACACACACACACACACATGCCTTCAGAGATGTTTCGCATACTTCAGTATTTTCTTTTGTCATAAGCTAAGATAAAAGTCCAAATAAATCCATCTATGCCATGATGCAGTTTACAATTGTATAATTGACCTAAAGTTCATAACTTGATCACTTCTAGTTGAAGTTAATATTTTTCAATCAAAGTTTCTATGTAAGTCAGGTCCAGCTGCAAACTGCATAGACCCAGGTCTGCCAGTACATTATGACATTATGTGCTGGTAGATCAGGGGCTATGTTTGCAGTTGAATTCTACTTATAAGCATGCAAATATATATATATATATATATATATATATATATATATATATATATATATATATATATATATATATATACACACACACACATACATACATACATATGCACACACACACAGAGTAAACATTCCTTGGTCAGGCACCTAGTCTGAAAATTTTGATTTTCTGTAACTTGAATTTGAATGATTTCTGGATTTTCTTGACTTTGAATCCTGTACTAGCTTGCTCATTTTTAAGCATATGTGTTTACTCAACTTTGATTGAGCTGGAGTTGGAGTTTATCGCTCAGAATATTTCCATAATATGGGGTCAGTTGGAGTTTTTTGCTCAGAATGGTTCCATAATGTGGGGCTAGTTCAGGTGCAGTTTTGTTTTGCTCAGGTTTTGATAATGTTAGGCCAGTTGGATTTCACAATGTGGAGCCATTTGAATTAAGAGTTAATTGCTCAAAATATTTCCATCATGTTGGGCTAAAGTAGATGCAGATATGTAAAAAAATTACATTTAGGGCAGTTAAGTGGAATTTTTGTTATGTAATGGCTGATTATGCCAATCAAGAATAGGGTGGGGTGAAGGTTTGGGGTCGGTATGGCACAGTGGTAATAAACTTGCTTTGTACTTTAGTGGTAATATGTTTATTGTTGTGCTTGGAGCATGGGATTGAAGGAATCTAGTATTTTTTATTCTTGCAAAGTTTTACTAGCAATATTCATTGTATAGCAGTATGCTCCCATGTTCCATCATTTTGTTCTTTAAATCAGGCCTCATAATGAGGGTCTAAGAATTATGCTTGTTCTTAAGGGCTATTACATTAAAAAATACATGGGACCAAGGGAAGGCACTTTTAAAGTGGGGTACCCACCCATAGATGCAATTTAAAATTTCTTATCATTTTAATATGAACTCTGTGAAATCAAATTACCCAAGCATATATTGTTTAAAAACATTGCCTTCCCTGGTTACCATTTATGTTTAAATGGAACAGCCCTAACAATTGTATTTCAGTCAATGCTGTCTTTTATCAAGGTCAATACTGTCTTTAATCAAGGTCAAACTGTCTTAAAATAAAGGTCATCTGTGTTGAAAATAGCTCTAAGTAGAAGTTCCCCTCTTATATCACATATAACAATTATTACTTACCTAAGTGGACCTTTTTGTTCCAGACCTATATTCTCTGTGACTGTTATGTAGCATTGAGTGCTATCACAGGTGTGATTGTATACAAGTTCTGTTCAGTACTAATAGTTGAACCATTTCTAAAGTACTGAATAAACACACTTATATGCTTGGTCCAGTAGCAAGCAGTATAGACCCTAGTCTGCTGTAATGTACCAGTAGATCAGGATCATTGTTGTTCATTCTCCTAACTGCAGAGATCCAGATCTGCCAGTGCATTATACAGTGGCAAATCTGAGTCTGTGAAGTTGGGCTTAACTTGTAAGAAAGTATATATGGTAATATATTGCTTTGTTTATTAGGTTGGATATCCCAACGTGGGGAAGAGTTCAACTGTCAATGCCATCTTAAAGATGAAGAAAGTGCCTGTGTCAGCAACCCCTGGTCGCACAAAACATTTTCAGGTGAGATTGCCATATTTTTTATGTCTAGTTGGTTCTAAACGAAAATGGTGCTAATTGGATGTTCAATATAACCTACATTATGGCCATTATGAAGACCTTGCTATCACTAATCCTTCAGACTGAAAAGTGCTTCTCTTATGAGGTTTTCACTCAAAGATTTATTGTCATTTATTGTTGGTGCTAAATAAAAATGGCACCCATTGCTCATGCCAATTGTCCAAAACAGTGACTGTCTTGAAAATCTGTTGTTGTTATTATTAGTCGTACTAACATTAGATTGTTCTAAATTACATCTTATTAATGTCTGGTTGGTCCTAAATGAAAATGGTACTGATCTGATGTTTAGTATGGTTGCCACCAAATCCATTTTGAAAATCTTTTTATTTTGTCACTTCTCCTGACCAAAAGATAATGCCATATAGTTTTTATCAAAAGACTTCTTATGTTGTCAAGTTGGTCCTAAATAAAAATGGTTCTTCTTGCACATCCAGCATATCAGTTATCTTGGAGATCTTGATATTGTTACATAGATGATTGAATGAACATGAGTTTTGTTTAGTTCTACGGGTCATAGACCAGGACAGCTTATGGGATCAGCTGTTGTCCATTCATTTGTTATCGCAAGTTTTTGCAACTTCCCCTGAACTAATTGAAGGATTGCCAGGAGATTTTACACACACACACACATGCACACACACACACACATGCACACACATGAGCGCACGCTAAGGTCTAGTAGTTTCTTAGGTGAGAAAAATGCTATCCAGACTTCCAATATGGCCAACACAGTAGCCATCCAGAAAATCTCGTCACAACTTGTTGTCAGTGGATCATGAAATGGGATGGGATTTTTACTAAAAGATTTCTTGTGATGACTTGATGGTCTAAAATAATAATGGTGCTGCTGGCATATCCAAGATGTCCAACACGTTAGCCATTTTGAAAATCTTGTTGATGCTGCTCCTCCTGAATATTGCCACCAGATGACGTCTTATGATGCTTAGTAATCTTAAATGAAAGTGGTGCTGCTTGAAGATGAAAAATGGCTGCCATGGTAGCCATGCTGAAAAAATTGTTATTGCTATTCCATATAGATGGATGGTCATATTGTGGATTTTTTTTTACTAAAAGACTTCTTATAATGTCTGGTTGGTCCTAAATGAGAATTGTGCAGCACAGACATTCATTGTGGACTCTACAATGACTATCTTAAAAAAACTGTTGTCACTATTTCACTTGATCGTATGGCGATATTTGTATGGCTTTTCACAGAAATACTTCATGTGCTGATCTGACTTCAATATGGCCACTACAATAACCATCATGAAAATCTTGTTATTGCTAGATGGCTTCTTATTTTGACATTGTGCATGCATTTACCACAATACATCCTATGATGTCTACTTTGTCCTAAAAGGAGATGTGCTGATCTGTTTCCACCATGGCAGCAATCTTGAAAATCTTGCTATCATCAAGATGAAAGGACATATCATTATGGAATTTCCACCAGAAGACTTGTTGGTCCTAGAGGTAAATGGTCTGTCATCCTTGTCAGATTAAGGTTGAAAGTCTTCTCAAAATTGCAAATGGAAATATCTGATTAATTTTCACTGAATTTAGAGCTTTAATGAAAAGGATGCTCTGTTGAGAATTTTGCCAGCTTTGTTCATTGAAAGTCCATACATTCTGCTTAAAGTTTGTTTTGATCAAGTTCATACAGGTGCTTCACTGTCATTATTCAATACGTTTACCAAAGGAAGAGCAGACTGGTCCAAATAATTACTTACAGCTGGTATAAAAAGGATCATAGAATAAATATCAATAAAAGAATCTTTCTCATGATTAAACTTTGGTTGTTAACATTGTCAACTGGTAATTTTCTATAAAAGTTGGATGATTATGAATTAGTTACAGGCAAGTAAAGTTTTGTAGTACTTACCTGTGTGAGGTTTTGAGATTTATCTAACCTTGAAATTTTAATTGATTATGTGATGCGGATTTATGTATTTTATTCATCAGTTAAAAAAGAAATATGATTGACAAATATCACCTTGTGGTCAATTAAAACGGCTAGTAACCTCTTACCTATAAGATATTATGGCCGAGTGGTCTAAAGCACTGTCCATTACGGATCACTGCCATCTCACCTCTGTCTGCGTGTGTTCGAGTCTAGGATTCGTCGGATGTGGATATGTGAGAAAGCTTTGCCAGTAGCTTCTCGTGGGTCGGTGGTTCTTTCTGGTGATTTCCCGGTTTCTTCCTCCACCATTAATACTGGCTGCCATGAATAGCCTATCATGTGCTGAAAAATGGCATTAAACCCAACAACAACAAATATCATTCTTAATCAGTCATACCTTGAAAACTACCCATAGCATACTATGGCGAGCAGGAGGTATACAGACATCTATACCAGGTCTCTGTTACTCTTTATAAAATGGATATTACTAATATTGGTGTTGCCCAAGTCCCTCTATAAGGCGTTATATAAAACTTTACTTAAAGCATAGCTGTTTTTGTTCAGTTCATTACACAAATCATTCGATGTTTGAATTACCAAAAAAAAAATATGGTAAAAAAATAATTAGTTTTGTAACATAGGTCGGAAATTCAGATTTAATTAAATGACTATACTTGTATTTAATGTAATTGTCATATTAATTACAAGTTCCTTTTAGAGCCTTGTTATTAAAAATAATATAAAGTGGGAATTTTCATATTGGCGTTATAGTATTGTCTTGGTCAGTCATTGTGGCTTTTGTGTAATTGTATTGGTCAATACAACTGTACTTGAACCAGTGTGACTTATCTTGCACCTATAACAAGGCCATTACAAAAATGACCATTTAGAAACAATAATATTTCCGGTTTTTAATAGAAAATTCATAGGGAAATGTTTGTGTAAATATCCCAAGAAGTTCTTATGATGGCAAGATAGTGTTACATATGATATGTCATCAGCACTGCTTTTCTCTTTGTCTCCTTGCATATGAATAGGCATTGAAGTTTGGTCTATCTTTGTTGTTGTTGTTGTAGTAGTTGGGTTTAATGTCATTTTTCAGCACAATATAAATGGTAGAGGAAGAACCAGGGAAAACCTGGAAAGAGCAATTGACCCATGAGAAGCTGTTAGCAAGCTTTCTCGTCTATCCACATTGGTCATGCCTGAGACTCAAACCCATACAGACAGAGTCAGTAAGATGGCAGTGATCCGTAACAGTTAATGCTTTAAACCACTTGGAGGCCCTTATTATGCTTTGTAGTTGGGTTGTAGCGAATCAAATACATCTCAAGAGTTAAATCTGTTGATCTGGACAAAAGATATAAGATTTTGTAATCTTCTACTCAAGATTTCATTTATACATTTAAAAAAAAATTCTTTTACAGTCTTTAATCTTCCTCATTTTGATTGCAGACCTTGTATGTGGACCAGTCATTGATGCTGTGTGATTGTCCAGGGCTGGTGTTCCCATCCTTTGCTGTTACCAAGGCAGACCTCATCATTAATGGAGTCTTGTCTATTGACCAGATGCGAGAACATATTCCTCCCATATCTCTTGTATCCTTATTAAGTTTAACATCTTAGGATTGGCATAGGTCTAGCCTGACCCTGTCATTGTTGTACTTGTAATTGTCAGATTCCTACCATATTTATTGTAGCCTTATTAAGTTCAACATCTTAGGATTGGCATAGGTCTAGCCTGACCCTGTCATTGTTGTACTTGTAATTGTCAGATGCTGCCGTTTCAAAATTCAGGGTAAAAAGAAAGGTGGGAATGTTTTTGGTGGGGAGGGATGTTTAATGGCACATGTTGCATATGGCTATATTATGGTAAGGAAATGGGAGCTAAATGCTTTTCTCAAAGACTCATAGAGGGAGTCGGCTCAGAGTTGCTTGAGTATCAAACCCTGTGTAAAACGAAGAAACTCACTAAACAAACTTTTAAGCTCCTTATGCATTGGTGCATTTTTTAATCAGTGGTTCCCAAAATTTTTCGTTCCACTGCAACCTTGGTTGTCCTCAGCTCTCCCTACCTTACCCCGTAAAAAGCATAGTTCAACATTAGTGCCCTATCAGTAATCCCACTGACCCAAGGTTACAGGATAGCCCGCTCTGGGAACCACTGTTTTAAATAGATTCAGTCTGTATGGTTAACTTAGCGATGAGTTAACACAGTACCATGCCATGTGAGTCAGACATTAACATAGACTTAGCAATGAGTTAACATGCCACCATGCCATGTGAGTCAGACTTTAACATAGACTTTGCGATGAGTTAACACAGTACCATGCCATGTGAGTCAGACTTGAACACAGACTTAGCGATGATTTAACAGACCACCATGCCATGTGAGTCAGACTTTAACATAGACTTAGCGATGAGTTAACATACCACCATGCCATGTGAGTCAGACTTTAACATAGACTTAGCGATGAGTTAACACAGTACCATGCCATGTGAGTCAGACTTTGACATAGACTTAGCGATGAGTTAACACATCACCATGCCATGTCAGTCAGACTTTAACATAGACTTAGCGATGAGTTAACACACCACCATGCCATGTGAGTCAGACTTGAACATAGACTTAGCGATGAGTTAACACAGTACCATGCCATGTGAGTCAGACTTGAACACAGACTTAGCGATGATTTAACAGACCCCCATGCCATGTGAGTCAGACTTTAACATAGACTTAGCGATGAGTTAACATACCACCATGCCATGTGAGTCAGACTTTAACATAGACTTAGCGATGAGTTAACACAGTACCATGCCATGTGAGTCAGACTTTAATATAGACTTAGCGATGAGTTAACACATCACCATGCCATGTCAGTCAGACTTTAACATAGACTTAGCGATGAGTTAACACACCACCATGCCATGTGAGTCAGACTTTAACATAGACTTAGTGATGAGTTAACACAATACCATGCCATGTGAGTCAGACTTTAACATAGACTTAGCGATGAGTTAACACACCACCATGCCATGTCAGTCAGACTTTAACATAGACTTAGCAATGAGTTAACACACCACCATGCCATGTCAGTCAGACTTGAACAGAGACTTAGCGATGAGTTAACAAACCACCATGCCATGTCAGTCAGACTTTAACATAGACTTAGCGATGAGTTAACACACCACCATGCCATGTCAGTCAGACTTGAACAGAGACTTAACGATGAGTTAACACACCACCATGCCATGTGAGTCAGACTTTAACATAGACTTAGCGATGAGTTAACACAGTTCCATGCCATGTCAGTCAGACTTTAGCACAGACTTATGGACTGCTGTCAGATATGATATTAGCATTGATGCCTGGCATTATGAAATTACAGTTGCTCTCAAAGCTTGTCAGACAACCAGGTCTTGTGTCCATTAGCTAACTCATTGTTTATATATTTATATATATATATATATATATATATATATATATATATATATATATATATATATATATATATATTCAAATGGTTCTAGCTTTGATATTTTTCAATCATGTTTTGTGAAATATTTAGTATTTTCTCAAAATGAGAAAGTAAGTAATTATTGGAATAAAATACTTTATTGATATTTGACATGCTATAGTAATTAGTAGACATGGTTATCTAAGATACTAATTAGCAGACATCGTTAGCAGAGATACCAATTAGTAGACATGGTTATCTGACATGCTGTACTGTATCTCATGCCAATTAGTAGACATGGTTATCTGAGATATTAATTAGTAGACATGGTTATCTGACATGCTATGCTAATTAATATACATATTTATCTGACATTTACTAATTAGTGGACATGTTGATCTGACATGCTATGCTGATTAGTAGACATGGTTATCTGAGATACTAATTTGTTGACATGGTTATCTGACATGCTATACTAATTAGTAGATATGGTTATCTGACATGCTATTACTAATTAGTAGAGGCTCTGGTAATAGGTCATTTATGCTTCGATCTTTACATATATAATTATTACTGTATTGATATTGACATGGCATTTTTTTCCATAAGCATTCATTATTCCAAATGAGCCAAAGCTGGAGGTTTTAATCTCTGTGATGTAGAATGAAGATCATTAGGACCCAGTATCAAGAGTAATGGACAGACAGGCAAAAATTTTGACTCACTCTAAGCTCCCGAAGTTAAAACCTCTGTCTGTCCATCAGTCTGTCTGTCCATCAATCCATGCCTGTGCCCATCTCCATCTATTTATATTTTTCTTTTTAGAATGTTAAATTTGTTTATTTTGCATTGTGATGTACCAGATTTAAGCTGGGGGGGGCAGAGATTTTCTGTACTTTCAGCTTAGAACCTTGAGTGCTGCACTGTAATTTTTTTTAAACCAGAGATGTTAGCAGGCTCACAGAATATATACTCCATCTTCATGACTCAGTACCATTAAAATCATTCAATCAGATATACACAATAGGTCCTTGCAACCTGATTTTTGTGTATAAAATGGCTTAAGCCACAGATGCATCTACAACACGTATTTCTTGGCATTAGGAACCAAAGATTGAAATAAGAGCACATACTTTCATCTTATTTCATGGTTTGAAATTCTGCAAAAAGAGGTTGCAGTGACCTAGTTTTGAAGTATGAATGCTTTCATTTTGAGATTCAGTATTATTTTAAGTTTGGTACCATTATGTGAAGTGGTTTTGATATTGCAAACCATACATAATTGGAACCAATTTTACTGAATAAGAAATGTTCTGTTTCAGTTACAATAACAATAACTTTCTCAGTGGTGATATTTTGTTAATCTGTCTGTCACATTGCACCCAGTGTGTCAAGGATTGTTGTTTCATTTTATTATATATATTGTTTCATTATTTTGGCATTTATTTTGAGACCTTTTTTGACAAATTATGAGATAATAAAACTGTGCAAAAAAAAACTCTTAAGAATCTCATTTGTATGGTGTAGAGAAAAAGATAAATGACAGCATGGATAATGAGCTCCAAGTTTTTAGCTCAGTAGTTTAAAATACAGTTGCTTTCACAAGCTGACACGTGTTAACTACCCAGGTGAGCAATTTCAGGCAGCTTGTTAACAAGTTTTGTACAGAATTTGGGTAAATAGGTCGCATTGATCATATTTTGATGGGTGGACATAATGTAAGAATGATATCTAGTGGTGTTATTGTACACAAGTGCAGTTTGAATGGGAGTAATGAACACAACTTTTATTATACTCTGAAACATACTATTTTTGTGGTTTTCAGATTTTTATGGTAAATAAAATATTCATGGGTACATAATTAGGATCTTTCATTTATAAAAAAGAACAAAACAGAATATGAATATGAAGGAATGGGGGTTGGGGTTTGTCAGCTTGCGTGATATTTTGTTTTGATTTTAAATTTGTGGTTAGACTCTCCCATGAAAGCCTTGAAAATTGAAAAGACGTATTTAAGGTGATTCACAGTAATTCCTGGTATTTAAGTTAGAGTCAATTTGGGTGTGCTGACACATTTACAGTAATTTGGGTGGAATAATATTGATATTTGAAATTCTTATGTACCCAGAAAAAATAACATAGGGGATGATAAACTGCAATTGAGGAATGTTTTTAAAATGTTTGGAATAAATTTGGACAGTTTGAATACAATTGCTTTGGAACAATTTGCAGATCTTTTTTTTAAAACCTTTTTTGTATTTAAATTTAACTGTAATCACTTGATATACATGTAAACAATAGAGAATATAAAAAGAAAGTATTGAAATTGCCTTAACAGCATGCCCAGGTGTGTGAGCTTATCCCCAAACAAGTGCTGGAGGACCACTATGGGATTATTATTCCCAATCCTGAAGAGGGAGAGGACCCCAACAGACCCCCAGCTGCAGAAGAACTTCTGAATGCTTATGGGTGTAAGTAGTACTAATACAGTAGTCACCCGTTTTGCAAGGTCCCTCAAAACAAAATCCACCTTCTGGTGAGAGACCATCTAATCATCTACCTCACAAGATACCAACCTTTTTGTGAGGTCCTTCAAAACAAAATCCACCTCCTGGTGAGAGGCCATCTAATCATCCACCTCACAAGAGACCAATCTTCTCGTGAGGTCCTTCAAAACCAAATACAACTTCTTATGAGAGGCCATCTAATCATCCATCTCACAAGAGACCAACCTTTTTGTGAGGTCCTTTAAAAAAACCCACCTGCTGAGAGGCCATCTAATCATCCACCTCACAAGAGAACAATCTTTCTGTGAGGTCCTTCAAAACCAAATACACCTCTTTATGAGAGGCCATCTAATCATCCACCTCACAAGAGACCAACCTTCTTGTGAGGTCCTTCAAAATAAGATCCACCTCCTGCTGAGAGGCCATCAAATCATTCACTTCACAAGAGACCAAACTTCTTCTGAGATCCTTCAAAAGAACCCACCTCCTGCTGAGAGGCCATCTAATTATCCACCTCACAAGACACCAACCTTCTTGTGAGTTCCTTCAAAATAAGATCCACCTCCTGCTGAGAGGGAGAGGACCCCAACAGACCCCCAGCTGCAGAAGAACTTCTGAATGCTTATGGGTGTAAGTAGTACTAATACAGTAGTCACCCGTTTTGCAAGGTCCCTCAAAACAAAATCCACCTTCTGGTGAGAGACCATCTAATCATCTACCTCACAAGATACCAACCTTTTTGTGAGGTCCTTCAAAACAAAATCCACCTCCTGGTGAGAGGCCATCTAATCATCCACCTCACAAGAGACCAATCTTCTCGTGAGGTCCTTCAAAACCAAATACAACTTCTTATGAGAGGCCATCTAATCATCCACATCACAAGAGACCAACCTTCTTGTGAGGCTACCTTTCTCATTGTAGATTCACTTAATGGGTTTGAGGCAGAACTGTTTAAGCAACTGTTTGCTGTACAAATAATATATAAATCTCCTAATTCTTGTCTTGTATTCATAGATTAAATTTAAAACATGTTGGTAAAAAAAATTAGCACAGTAATATTATTTTTTTAGTTGTTTGCTGAATTTATATTTTAATTTTTTCATAAATTATTTATCATGTAAGACTTACTGTTGTACAGTGTTGTGCTAGGATTGCAGTTAGATAAATATTGTTAATAGATCTGATAACATCATCAGTCTATACCAACTCTTCTGCAGTGTTTTGCCTGGTTGGCTGTTAGATACATATTATTAAAAGATCTGATTGCATCATTGGTCTATATCACCTTTCTTTATTTTATTATTTACGATTTCTTCTAAGATGAGTCAAAACATGATTATAAGAACTCAGTAACAAAGTGCTTTCTTGCACATAATATATAGGCACAAATGATAGTTTAGGTTTCTTCATGATTGTATAACAAATCCTCTCCCCAAATTTATAAAGCTAATTTTTGCACTCATTCAGATTGCAGTTGAATATTTGATGTTTTGCATATTGTAGATATGAGAGGTTACATGACATCTCGAGGACTACCAGACTGCCCAAGAAGTTCCCGATACATTTTAAAAGAATTTGTTAATGTAAGTAAGCCCTCTGTCAGTGTAAGTAGCCTTTTATCAATGTAAATAAGCTCTGTCAGGCAAACATAAATTCACTTTTTATGTACTGTATAATAAAAATATGAGAATTATTACATGTCCTTGAATGACCCTAGTTGATGGATATTAAGAATTGTCATTTGCTTCTGACATTGCATTCTGTTGAACTTTGGAAAGTTCCATCAGATCATGTAGCACCATTAAAAGAAAACTCATAAACTAAAAGTGTCTTGAAAATTTGGACATAAATTTCAGTTTGGCCTGGTATAGGTGATACATATAGACTATGACATGTCTTCATGATATACACCAACTGACCATAATAAATTAGAAGAACATCCATTACCTTGCAAATTCAAGCCCTCCCAAGGGAAAATAGAGGTTAAGCACATATTTTGAACTGTTTAAGAACAAAAATCCCAAACATTGTCTTCTTAGACAAGAGTGGTTTCCCTTTGGATCGGGAAGGGATTGGTGCCATATCCCAACATTTACATTTTCCACTTGTACCTTGTCTGCACACACTCTTAAGAGGCCTTACAGACATAATTGCACATTCTTAAAGAGGTCTTACAGACATCGCACACTCTTAAGAGGCCTTACAGACATTATCACACTCTTAAGAGGCCTTACAGATATCATCGCACACCCTTAAGAGGCCTTACATCATTGCACACTCTTAAGAGGTCTTACAAATATTGCACACTCTAAAGAGGCCTTACAGACATTATCACACACTCTTAAGAGGCCTTACAGATATCACACACCCTTAAGAGGCCTTACAGACATCATTGCACACTCTTAAGAGGCATTACAGACAACATCACACACTCATAAGAAGTCTTGCAGACATCTACACACTCTTAAGAGGCATTGCAGACATCATCATACACTCTTAAGAAGTCTTGCAGACATCTACACACTCTTAAGAGTTCATGCAAATACCCCTCCTTGGAAGCCTTAGAAATTCCTTCCCATGCCTTTTTAAGAGGCCACACAAATATCTTCAATTTTATTCCTTTTCTTAGGTGATCTTCAGCAGCTTTTAAAAGTATGCTCCATCTATTTTCTTACTGAATTTCACCTAAGTGATTCTTGTGCTTCTAATGTTTATTTTGTCCCTTGATAATTAACTGATGAGATCTTAATTCTCTTTTCCATTGGTCTTTATTATTTGCAGTGCATATTAGGAATCAACAATATCACATTTTATTCCAGGTAAATGATCATTTATTTTTGTTGAAAAAGACCATTCTTTTTTTTATGTCTGTGCTGCTAATCGATCACTACATGGTATCTCTCAGATCTTAGCTTTGTCTTTCAGTTTCCTGGTCTATAGCTATTGAGGTCAGAAAACAGGTTACCAGATAGGCAGTGCTCTCAGAGGTTCAGCAACCTCGAGCTTATATATTCAGTCCCCATGACCTCAGTACCACAGATAGATTACTTCACCTATGGCTTTTAGATTAGGAGAACTTAACCTTAGTCATAATCAAAGACTACCATTCCACAATTTCGATTATGTTCTGCCATCATGGAAAGAAGGAGAGAGGCCAGAACAAAGACCTCTCTGACCTTCTATTGATTTGATCTGTTTCGACCAAAGACTTTTGGGTTTGTCAGAAATGGAGCCCACATTGGGCACTCTTTGAAGCACTAGCAAAAGCCTTCATAACTAATCTTTTATATAAGACCTGGGTCTATTCACTAAATCCTCCTTAGGCAGACTCAGTGAAATTTATGCCATATTGGGCAACCTGAACTATCTGCAGTTCTGCTGTGGTAGTCCAGTTTCTCATATTACAGGGGCTTAATGTTGCCAAGTGGTGTTAGGTGCTCACCTTTACAGATCACCAGCGTGATACCTCTGACTGTGTGGATTCCAGACTCGGACTTAGCCAACATGAGAAAGCCTGCCAGTAGCTTCTCATGGGACTTTGGTTATCCTAGGTTCTTTCTCCACCAGTTATACTTGCTACCTTATGTAGACATTCATGTGCTGAAAAATGGCATTAAACCTCTAAGAACCTCAACAGCAACAACATTTCTACTAAACGTTTTTATTTTCCTGGCTAAATAAGACTCCAGCTTAGGGGAAATTAATCTTTCAATTTTGAAACCACTTTCATCTTTGGTTCCTTCTTCCCATCAACAGGACCCTGTTAGAGCCATGGTACCTGAAATATACTGGCTCGATCAGAAGGGGGAAATTGTGCTTGTTTTTAATACTCAAAGAAGGAGGAGACAATTTCCACTCAGGCTCTTCCCAGATACATTGGGTTACCTAGTCAGCCTACAAGGAATAAATCCAAAATCATATGATTCGATTACACATACTAGATTCCAGGTCTCAGGCAGTTGTCAATGCTGGAACATTTGAGTAGCTTCTGTCTAATATAATGTGACCTATATTAGCAAACATGCCACATTCCAAGGTTACAGTCTGCAGATTAATAGCAATAGAAGTGACTCTGATTGAGATGGATCTGTGGAAACAATCTTTGTTCTTTAAGACCCCTTCATTGAGCTGTGCTAATCCTAGCATGTTTCTCATACGCTTTACTTTGCATACTTCAAAGACTGGAGGGATTAACTCCCTTGAACTGTTACCAATTCTCCTCATAGTTGGGTTATATATTTTATAAAGATGCTAGTTTTTTGAGTATATTATGTTTCTTTGACAATACTTTCCTGATCATAATTTGGATGACCCCTACACAGTCACTCCCCTCGCTTATATTCCTACAAGATTGTGTACTTTTGCTCCAGTACTTGAAACTGACAGAGTTAGTTGAGACTGACACGGTGTGGTACCACTCCCTCAACCCTGTGAGAGTGTACTTTTGTTTGACTTCCATCTTTGTAAGCAGATGATGTTTGGCACCTATATTGCTGAAACAAACCTAATGACATGGTAAATGTTTTATTGGGTTTAACTATTTTTCAGTATATCATGGTAAATGTATTTATTTCACTGGTTACGGCAAGATATTAGATATTCTTATGATTATCAAAGAAACATACATACCTGAAAATTAATTTCTAATCTCAAAAAAATTATGAATTTTATATATATCTGTGTAATCTTTTTTAATATTTTTTAATGTAATGATTTCAAATTTCTTGTGTCTAGTAATTGTTTGGCATAAAGTTTGGAAACTTGGAGTAATCTCACATCAGATGTGTTTTTTGGTTTTAATTGCTCTTATCTCAGCTAAATCTTTGTGGCAGTTTGGTTGGGAAGGCAATCACTTAAATGAACATTTTATACTTTGGAACAACAATGTTAATGTCAATAAAATTTTTACACATTTTACATTTATTTCTCTTTTCTGCAAACCTCAAGAACTAATTGCCAAATCAATTTTCATCATCATTGAAGTCTGAAGAGCATAAGTTTAATTGGTCTACTAGTAAAAACATACCATTGGTTATGTCCCTGAAAGCTAATAAAGGCTCCTCTTGCATGCATTTTAACTTCCAGAAAGCATTATGAACTTTCAGCATGATGAAAACAATGAAGTTCAAGTTTTATAATCTAATAATATCGGTTGATTTAGGGACCCCGAGTGGCAGAGTGGTCTAAAGTGCTGACCGTTGCCGATCACTGCCATCTCATCTCTGGTGAGTTCGAGTTCATGCTCGGCTAACGTGGGTAAGTGAGAAAGCCTGCCAGTAGCTTCTCGTGGGTCGGTGGTTCTTCCCGGGGTTTTCCAGGGTTCTTCCTCCACCATTAATACTGGCCGCCATGTATAGCCTATCTTGTGCTGAAAAATGGTGTTAAACCTTATAACAACAACAACATCATTTGATTTATTTTCAGATATATCAATTTTTGTGCTTTTGCCAAAAGTAACATTTTTGTTAGAACATACGTTCTTAAATCTGGCAAGAGTTTCTATTTTTTCCAGAAGAGGTTAATTATTTATCTTGTCTTTAAATTCAGACCTGCCAATTCTTACAATTTTGCCATAAGTCTTACGAAAATTACCCTTAAAATATGGACTTCAGGCATAAAAGCAAAAACTACAAAAAAATGATCAATGCCGAAAACTCCAATAAATGGCTAACTTTACAACAGCACCTTAGACGCTTTAAACTGCCCCTATTCATGCGAAGCATCTGCATGATCCAACTGTTGATTATATATGTTTTTTTAAAAATGTGGTACAGCATGCGATGTATGTTTAAGACAAAAGGGAATATAAGCCTCTTGAAAAGTGTCAATAATCAACACCGAAGAATAAAAAGGAAAATTCAGATTCTTGTGAATAAAAGCTGGAACGTACATAATTACATTTTTTTGGACATCACATACCAATTTGAGTATGACTCATGGCGGGAGATATGATTTCGTAGTGTGCAATGGAAAAAGTTGACAGACAGTAACAAAACATTGAGCAGCATAGGGTTGGAATTTGAGTTTGCTAGTGGTAAATAAAGTCTACACATACTTTACAATCTCTTAGTTGAACATAATGTTTATTTTCGCTGCATGTTTTGAATACTGAGCTTTTAATTACGTTTCCGAGCTTTAAAATAGCAGTTTATATTAATTTTTTTTCCACCTTACTGAAAACTGGTCATACTTATGGAAAAGAATCAACGGCCTTACTGAGACGGACTTGTCAGGGTTGGCAGGTCTGTAAATTTATAGCAAGCATGAATTTATTCCTAAATTTGGTAACAAGTTTTACATTTATGACAAGAAGTTAATTGTTCATCTAGTCTTTAAATTTATAACTAGTATGAAGTCCATGTAAATTAGTACACGATGAAAACGGGCACTGTAAAGTATATTGATTTAGTGACTTTTCTTTTACATATAGGGACATCTCCTGTATTGTAAACCACCACCAGGTATGGACCCCAATGTGTTCAATCCTCCACCTGATGTTATTTCTAGAAGACACTCTGCTGCAGAAAGTCAGCAAGGCCCAGAAAAAACTACTTTAAAAAAGGTTTGCAATGCATAAAGTTACATAAAATCAGTTTTTACAAGTATTTCATTAAGACTTTTGCAAGGAAACAGTATGTGTATTAATCTTATCAAGAAGACTGTGTATTAGTGTTACTTATCACTGAAACTGTGTATTGATGTTGCTTATCAGTGAAACTGTATATGTATTAATGTTACTTATCAGTGAAACTGTATGTGTATTGATGTTACTTATCAGTGAAACTGTAAGTGTATTGATGTTACTTATCAAGGAGACTGTGTGTGTGTGTGTTTGTGTGTTTGCATGTGTTGATGTTACTCATTTGTGAAACTATTTGAATTGATATTTATCAGTGAAACTAGATGTGTATTGATGTAACTTATCAAGGAAACTGTATTGATGTTACTTATCAAGTTAACTGTTTATTAGTGAAACTCTTGTGTATTGATGTTACTTATCAGCAAAACTTTATGTGTATTGATGTTACTTACAAAACTTTGTGTGTGTGTGTGCATTGATGTTACTTATCAGTGAAATTGTATGTGAATACTGTATTGATGTTACTTATCAAGGAATCTAGTTGTTGTTGTAAGGTTTAATGCCATTTTTCAGCACAAGATAGGCTATACATGGCAGCTAGTATTAATGGTGGAGGAAGAACCCTGGAAAACCCAGGGAAGAACCACCGACCCTCGAGAAGCTACTGGCAGGCTTTCTCACTTACCCATATTAGCCGAGTCTGGACTCGAACTCATGCAGACAGAAGTGAGATGGCAGTGATCTGTAACGGTCAGCGCTTTAGACAACTCGGCCACTCGGGGCCCCCTATCAAGGAATTTGTATGTCTGTTGATGTTACTTGTCAAGGAAACTATGTCTATTGATGTTACTTATCAAGGAAACTATGTCTATTGATGTTACTTATCAAGGAATTTGTATGTCTGTTGATGTTACTTATCAAAGATCTAGATATGAAGCATCCATGTATATTTTATACAAAGAAATGTACTGAAGACTCATAAAGAAACTTTGTAATGCATTGAAATTACACAAAGTTTTATCTTGTGTTGTTCCTACCTTATGCAAAGTTTATTTAATTATGGCACATTTGATCAGTATAAACTATAGAATCAAGTTTTGGATGTGTTAGCATCAAGTTTTGGATGTGTTAGCATCAAATTTTGGATGTGTTAGCATCACGTTTTGGATGTGTTAGCATCAAATTTTGGATGAGTTAGCATCAAGTTTTGGATGTGTTATCATCTAATTTTGGATGTGTTATCAAATTTTGCATGTTTTGTCCACATTTGAAATGATAGTACATGGATGTGTTGTCTGCTTTTCAAATGATAGTACATGGATGTGTTGTCCTCATTTGATATGATAATACATGGATGTGTTGTCCTCATTTGATATGATAATACATGGATGTGTTGTCCACATTTGATATGATCATACATGGATGTGTTGTCCGCATTTGAAATGATAGTACATAGATGTGTTGTCCGCATTTGAAATGATAGTACATGGATGTGTTGTCCACATTTGAAATGATAGTACATGGATGTGTTGTCCACATTTGAAATGATAGTACATGGATGTGTTGTCCACATTTGAAATGATATTTCTTATCAGCCAAGATGACACTCAAGCTGAGCCATATAATCAGAATGTATCATGAATTAGTTATGGTCCCTAAACTGTTTGACATATTCTAAAAGTCATGATCAGTGTCTTGATGATAAAGACTCAGTTTTTGTTTTGCACTGTTCACAAAATATCCCACTTAATTTTAAAAAAATGGTTTCAAACCAAGAAGTTAAATAACGAATTGATTTAATTCTTATTCATGATAAAGACTGTGATATAACACTTATGATCATTAATTTGTTGAATTTTATGTTACAAACATGCATGAACTAGACCTTCAAAGATTTTTTTCAAATTAAATTTTTTAAAATTAAATTTAAATTTTAAATGAATTTCTTAATCCTTGATATCAATCAGTAAATTGTATGTGAAATGAAAAAATGTATTAATGCACAATCTTTGTCAGCCCTTCATGCTTTTTCTCTATTGAAAGTTGGCATTTAATTATTTTATAGTGATTTAAGCTTTATGCTTTGCTGGACTTGTTCCTAGGCACAAAACACACACACACACACACACACACACACACACAGATTTACAATGCTTTTCTAATTTGAATAATCATAAGACCTTGTATCAGAATTTAACATGGTGTCCAATAACTGTTTTATCGAGTATGGGTAGGGTACACTTAGTACACAAAAATATTGTTGGCATTTACCATGTAATATTTATGTTAAGAAATACATTTATAGGCAACTTGGATGTTTTATATAGATGGCTTTATTTGCTATTGTACTTACCAAAATGAGTCTATTTTCAGGGCAGTGCTGGTGCAAGATTGGATAATGAATTCTTTAGTAAGGTAAGTTTTGAATGATTTTGATGTATGCCACAGGTTGTTAAAAAATAATTCCTCACAAAGAAGGAAGACACAAAACCCCAAGAGAAGGAATCAAAGAAAAAGATGAGAGGCATCAATTAGTACAAGTTTGGTGAAAGAACTTTTGAAAAAGTACAACAGATCCAAGGTTTACATCCCAATTTGGTGACACATTTGTCCCACTTACGACAATTTATAGCATGCTGTAAGTCGAGCAGTAACTGACATTAATTCACACCTCTGTACCCTGGCCATTACTTGGAGTTGACATTGTAGTTTTTGTTTTAGGCCTATATTTTATGTCGTGATACCCAAATCAGGCAGGGAACCAGATTAAGTCTACATGAAAAAACATTTGTGTCATTTGCAGGTCATAACTTCTATAAATTATATTGTGGAGTACTAGAAATCAGTTTATTTAAAGATCTTATTGTTGTAAAGACATGCTGAATTTGGTTGAAATCTGCTGAGAATCCTTGATAGTAGAACCAAAGTTAATAGGATGGAAAATTGAGGATCATAACTGCTGTCAATATTGTTTGGAATGCTGAAAATAAAACTTGTTTAAGGTTTTATCAGAATAAAACTGCTTGCCAAATTTTGATTGCAGTCCAGCATTCACTGATTAAGTGATCTTTCAAAAGCATAAATATGGAGATTGGACAAACAGGGGACATTAAACAGTAAACAGTGGTGTTGATTACTCTGCAGGGTGAAGCAGCAAGTCAAATTTGGTTGAAATCTAACAAACCTTGTAAAGTTATGCTGTAAAAACTGAAGAGGAAAGGCAGTTAAGGAAGATAATTTATATAATGGTATCCTGGAATAATGGAAGTAAAATTTATTGAAGGTTGCATCAGTTTGGTTAAAGTCCCAAAAATCTGGTAAAATGTATGCAGCAGAATTCAAAGTAATAATGATGGCCAGTAAGGGAAATAACTCCAGTAAGGGAAATAACTCCAGTAAGTTATATTGTGAAATGCTGAAATTTTAACTTATTCAGGGTCTCACCAATATAAAGCTACATGTCAAATTTAGTTCATAGTCAACAAACATTAATCAAGTTATATATTGGAAACCAAAGTCAGTAGAACAGGCCAAGGAGGCGCTCAACAGTTTCATATTTAGCATAGGGTTAGAATTTTAAAGAAAAAGAATTTCCCTGGGCTTCCTCACTAGTTAAACTGGTTATTTAAAAAAGACTTTGTATATCTTAGGTATTGTTCAAAGAACCTTTAATTCCCTTAATTGTGGTGTATGATTGAAGGTGTAATATAAGTTATAGAGTATACAGCTTGGCCTTACTCCAGATGTGCATAAGGGGTCCCCTAGTGGTCTAAAGCGTTGTCCGTTATGGATCACTGCCATTTCACCTTTGTCTTCGTGGGTTTGAGTCTAGGATTCGGTGAATGTTGATATATGAGAAAGCTTGCCAGTAGCTTCTCGTGGGTCGGTGGTACTTTTCGGTGATTTCCTGGTTTCTTCCTCCACCATTAATACTGGCTGCCATGTATAGCTTACATGTGCTGAAAAATGGCATTAAACCCCACAACAACAACACTTGATGTGCACCTTTCAAAAAAGTGCTAGCTCTACTTGCTCATTTTCATTTCTCGAACTTAAGAGGTAAATTGTAAAAAAAAAAAAATAACTTTTTTATATTTTATGTATTTGGTAAATCATTCATGGCATTTTTAGAAGCTGGTACTGTCTTGTTTGGCAAAATTCATTTTCCATATTTTAATAGCTGCCAAGAATAGTGTACTTTAGACAGATCCAGGTTGATTTTTGGAGCACAAGGGAGCAATCATTTTAGTTAGCAGTGTGCTAAGATCATTTAAAATTTCCAAAAGCACAATATCCAAAGAAATTTCAGCCAAATTACATGAAAATAGAATATAGGTATGCCAACATTCTCTCCACTGTGCATGTTTAAAATGCAAAACAACTTCACCTTACATACATCACTCTCTCAAAAGTACATAATAACTGGTGAGTGCCACCCAAATGGGGACAAAACTCTGGTAAATGATATTATGTAACACTGGAAATCAAAGTTATTCAGTGGCTTATCTTTATAAAGGAGGAAAACCAACAACCCAAAAGTATGCCATAGAAACCAAAGGCAGCTGGGCAACCAGAGAGCATATTAACTCTTGGAAGTTATATCATTAAAATTCCCCTATGGTTACATCATGATATAGTGTTTATTCACTTTATTTTATGCCTTGTCCATCAAACTTCCATTGAAGATTAGTGTATAAATTTCTCCAAAATTGCTTAATGGCAAATTCATTGTAACATACTTTGACATTTTTAGGCACAGTCAAGAAGACAGGGTGATCCCATTTAAATGTTTTTGTCGAATGCTGTGTTGTAAGAGGGAATGTGCTTGTGGTTGAGAAAAAGTTGTACTACAAGCATAACCAAGGATGCTATAATGTTATCATTTATAAACAAAGCCAGAAAAAAAAACACTGGTAGGGAAAAAAACAGTTCAGAAGACCAATAAATTAAAGGCAGTTATGTAACTTCATATATATTTTCGGTATGGTATGTCATGTCATTTATTTCAATTTGTTTCCCCATACAAATATATTCTTTCATTCACGTAAAAAATGTTTGAAATGTGATTGTCAATTCAGATTTATTTAATTAAATTTTACATCAGGAATAAATTATTATTTTGAAGAAATTTTATATGTGCAAGTTATAAGAATAAAACTGACTGTACATTACTCCTATATTCCATTCATAGTTGAACATCCAAATGTGTGAGATTTCTTATTCATGTGATCATACCTTGATTTCTCCTGTACTATTAATATTTCAATCCATTATCAACTTCTTGACTCAGTCTAATGCCAAACTGCCATTGTAAAAGTCCATTGCGATCGATAATTTTTTGTGTGGAAATTTTGTTGACAATTATTTTGAAGATCACTAAAAAATCATTGATTGAATAAATTTTGTTATAACTATATTACAGTTAAATTTGAAAATAAAATTAATTAAAAAATTTGTCAGTAAATGCACTTACATGAGCCATGTGACTTTTAATATGGTTTCCACAGAAAGTTATATAAATAATTTCTTTGTATTGCTCTTCTTTGAATTTCAGATCTAGGAGAACTCAAATTGGCAGGGAAACAATTGAATTTGCCTAGTAATATTTGCAAGCACCAGTAGCAACCTAGTTAGTTTGTGTATGGGCTTTAACAAGTAACTGATACGAGATTTTAGGGTTCTGTATGGGCTTTAACATATTGCAGCAATGAGATTTTAGGGTCCTGTATCAGCTTTAATAGATAACAGCTATGAGATTTTAGGGTTCTGTATGGGGTTTAACAGGTAATTACTCTGAGATAATAGGGTTCTGAATGAGAAAGGTACATTGTATGTTTACATTTAAATTCCCATTAAAGTAATTTGGTCAAGGATCTTTAACAAAATACCTTTTTCTTACAGGAAAAGTCCAGGATTCATGCCCGCCATGCACATGGAGAGCGGCCAGTATATGGATCACAGGTTAACATGAGCAGCTCTCAGCCTCTTGTGGCAGGAAAACCTTGGAAGAAACACAATAACAGGAAGAGGAAAGAGAAATTACGGAGACTTTATAATCACATGGACGATTGAGATCAATCCTCAGATTACTTGTAGGAACTTCTGTTTAAAACTCAAAAGAGCGATTTTGACAAGTAAAAAATAATTATTCATCATAAATCCCGAAAATCATGTAAAATCTTTTCAACAAGTAATTGTAGTGAGCTATCCAGAAGGTTACATTACAAAAAAGATAGTCCCTGTGAAATTGCAGGAGAAGAAAGAAGCATGTTGATATTGAATTTACTTGGTTTGTATCATCACATTCATTGTTAATGTTGATACAGATGCCACTTAATTATTTCTTTTCCACATAGAAGGAATTGATAACTCAAATTGTTGTTATGTTGATACATAATCTGATTATTATCTTTTAAAGACATGTTACCATTATGTAGTCAAACTGGTCTTGAGCAGTCCAACTATCAGCTACTAATATTGTACACTAGATACTTGAAGTATTATCATTCTTCTTGTTTTCATTACTATTACTGAGTCGGTTTTATTCCGATTGAAATTTTGTCTATAGTCTTAAAATTTCTTTTTGGATAAAATTTTTCAGGCAGATGGCATCATTTCCTGTTGAAGTACCATATAAATTTGTAATTAAAAAGTTCCAGTGGAAATGGGGTTCATTCATAAATTTCTTCATTTTGCCCAATGTCCTTTTTCATGTATTATATAGTTTTGCTTGTGTGTGTGTGTATGTATGTATGTATATATGTACACACAAACACATATCATGAATCTAGATCAGATAACATACCTATGCCAAATATAGAAAGTGTTAACCTAATGAGTGACTGGTCACCTTGCTCATAGACTTCTGATGTCTTTCAAGTCAAAATATTTGTCCTGTCATTACCTTTTCTAATTTATTAGCAAATGTATCAAGATTTTATCCTTAATTTTATGTTCTTCCAAAATATGACATACCCTTCATTGAAAATATTTTGAACCAACATCTTTGATGAAATTGTGACTGCAATGTTATTTGTTCTTGGATTTAAAAGAGTAAGCTGTTGATTATATGACTTTTTCATCTGAATCAACATTTGATACTTGATTACATCGAAAACAAGTGATTGCTAAAATCTCATTAAAATTGACAATTTCGTGCAAAATGTTTAAATCCATGTGGGCATAATTGAACAGATACAAATGATTGCATGAAAATATTCATGAATTGTACATTTTTTTTTCTGCCACCATAAATGTAGAAATTACTTATTTTTTTTTCCTGTGCACCACCATTTCCTTATGGCTGATGAGCGATAGTAGCCAAAAAATGCAGAATTTGGTTTAACTACCCAGTCAAGTTTCTTAATGATGAAGATCTTTCTAATTACACTAGATTGATTCTGCACATTCATTTCAATAAGAAATTGCATCCCTAATTCAAACAACTTCCTTATTCCTTTTATACCATCACTCTTTGAAGAAATGAAATGATAGTGAACTGTGTTTTGGAAAACGCAACCATTGTGCCTGGATTTTCTTGATAAGGAAAAAGGTATCATTAAATATTTGAATAAAGCACATATCAGGTCAACAATTTATACTATTGAACTACCATTATAACATATATAAGCAGGTCTTAATCCATGCTGTTTTGTTCAGTTGATGAACTTGAATGATATACATAGACATTAATGTTATGCTGTATGTTGACTCGCTGTTCTGTTATACTTTCAAAGAACAAATCTGTACTTGAGGTGTTTTTGGAGAGTTCACTTCAATTGTATTTTCATGTGAGAGCAAAGTTATAACATTGTCATTTTCATGTGACAGCAGTTATAACATTCATTTTCATGTGTCAGCAAAGTTTAACATTTTTTGTCATTTCAAAGCTTCAGGATGGACATCTGAGCAATGTTTTTTTTTTTTTTACTGGCAAATTGTGCAGAAAAAACTACAAGACAAAATAAAGAGAATGTGTATTTCTGTTTTCATATTTTCACAAGTTAAATGTGATACATTTAAATACTTGTTCCAATTTCATTTTTAGTTACTTTTTTGAGAGGCCAAAACTATGACCAGATTGTCCCCTTTTTTAAACTTTAAGGCGAGGACAGTACTTAAATTTACATAATCCTTGATCCAACCATGTAGATATTTAATGAAGATCTAGTTTGTATATTTTCTTATACCTAATGAAAATGAACAATATTTTATTTGAAATATGAATTTGTCAAAATCCATATCCTATACATTGCTCACAATAAAGACCAGTCACTGCTGTTTCTTTACCGTTACATTGATTTTTGTTGTCGGCATCTTCAACGTTGAGTGTTAATTAAAGCAGCACTTTAAATCCCAAGAATCCTCGTATATGGAGCATCATTTGGACAAATCACCTTGTATTTAATCAACCAAATTCATGCTATTTTTCGAAATGATTATTGTATTTATTAAATTTTCTTTAGCAAGCATGTAAAGAAAACAACAAAACCCTTTTTTTACACACTTGTCATAAGGTGGAGTTGGTTGTTATGACATTGTCCTTTGATCCATCTGTCTTTGCACAAATGTGTTTAGCACAATACTCCAAGTTATCCATCATTACAAAAATTAATAGCTTGCACTTGAAATGAAAAAGAATTCAACAGATTTAGGGGGCAAATTATCTAAGAACAGGTCACTATTAGATGTCCATCGTCTATGGCTATCAAACTTTGTGAATGGTTAGCAGTTGAGGTGAAGAAGAATCCTGTAGATTTTGAGGTGAAAGGTCAAGATTATTGTGACTAAAAGCAAAAAAGGCTTTTCACACAAAAACATTATTGTTGCATCACATTCCTGGACCAGGCATTGTGGTTGGCTTGCACATGGGGTAAGGAAGAAGACTATTGTTTTCAAGGTCAAAGACAAGGTCAGTAGCTAAGAAAAGAAATTTCATTTCTGAACAGAAATTTTGGTTGCATGTATCTACCTTCAGACCCAGTTGCATCTTTTTACTAGTAACATTGAAATGAATCTTATTAATAGTAACATATTGAAATGATTCAGCTTACCAATAACATTGAAATGCATCTTGTTACTAGTAAGACATTAAAATGCCATCTTATTACTAGTAACACACTGATATGCATCTAATTACTAGCAACACATTGAAATGCATCTTGTTACTAGTAACATTGAAATGCATCTTGTTACTAGTAGATGCATCTTGTTACTAGTAACAGATTGAAATGCATATTATTTATAGTAACACATTGAAATGCATCTTGTTACTAGTAACACATTGAAATGCATCTAATTACCAGTAACACATTGAAATGCATCTAATTACCAGTAACACATTGAAATGCATCTTATTACCAGTAACACACTGAAATGCATCTTATTACCAGTAATACATTGAAATGCATCTTATTACCAGTAACACATTGAAATGCATCTTGTTACTAGTAACACATTGAAATGCATCTAATTACTAGTAACACATTGAAATGCATCTTATTACCAGTAACACACTGAAATGCATCTTATTACCAGTAATACATTGAAATGCATCTTGTTACTAGTAACACATTGAAAAAAAAATGCATCTAATTACCAGTAACACATTGAAATGCATCTTATTACCAGTAACACATTGAAATGCATCTTATTACCAGTAATACATTGAAATGCATCTTGTTACTAGTAACACATTGAAATGCATCTAATTACTAGTAACACATTAAAATGAATCTTATTACCAATAACATTGAAATGCATCTTGTTACTAGTAACATTGAAATACATCTTGTTACTAGTAACACATTGAAATGCATCTTATTTCCAGTCACATTGAAATATATATTGTTACTAGTAACACATTGAAATGAATCTTATTACCAGTAACATTGTTACTTGTAAGACATTGAAATGCATCTTGTTACTAGTAACACATTGAAATGCATCTAATTACTAGTAACACATTGAAATGAATCTTATTACCAGTAACACATTGAAATGCATCTTGTTACTAGTAACACATTGAAATGAATCATATTACCAGTAACACATTGAAATGAATCTTCTTACTAGTAACACATTGAAATGCATCTTATTACCAGTAACATTGAAATGCATCTTGTTACAAGTAACATTGAAAATCATCTTGTTACTAGTAACACATTGAAATGCATCTTATTTCCGGTAACATTGAAATATATATTGTTACTAGTAACACATTGAAATGAATCTTATTACCAGTAACATTGTTACTAGTAAGACATTGAAATGCATCTAATTACCAGTAACACATTGAAATGCATCTTGTTACTAGTAACACATTGAAATGAATCTTAAAAGCAGTAACACATTGAAATGCATCTTGTTACTAGTAACACATTGAAATGCATCTTATTACCAGTAACACATTGAAATACATCTTGTTACTAGTAACACATTGAAATAAATCTTATTACCAGTAACATTAAGATACATCTTGTTACTAGTAACACGTTGAAATGCATTTATTACCAGTAACATTGGAATGCATATTGTTACTAGTAACATTGAAATACATCTTGTTACTAGTAACATTGAAATGCATCTTGTTACTAGTAACACATTGAAATGCATCTTATTACCATTAACATTGAAATGCATCTTGTTACTAGTAACATTGAAATACATCTTGTTACTAGTAACACATTGAAATAAATCTTATTACCAGTAACATTGAAATACATCTTGTTACTAGTAACACATTGAAATGCATTTATTACCAGTAACATTGAAATGCATATTTTTACTATTAACATTAAAATACATCTTGTTACTAGTAACACATTGAAATAAATCTTATTACCAGTAACATTGAAATACATCTTGTTACTAGCAACACATTGAAATACATTTATTACCAGTAACATTGAAATACATCTTGTTACTAGTAACATTGAAATACATCTTGTTACTAGTAACACATTGAAATGAATCTTATTACCAGTAACATTGAAATGCATCATGATATTAGTAACACATTGAAATGCATTTATTACCAGTAACATTGAAATGCATCTTGTTACAAGTAACATTGAAATACATTTTGTTACTAGTAACACATTGAAATGAATCTTATTACCAGTAACATAGAAATGCTTCTTGTGACTTGTAAAACATTGAAATGCATCTTGTCACTAGTAACACATTGCAATGCATCTTGTCACTAGTAACACATTGAAATGCATCTTATTACCAGTAACATTGAAATGCTTCTTGTTTCTAGTAACACACTGAAATGGATCTTTTTTTACCAGTAACACATTGAAATGCATCTTATTACCAGTAACATTGAAATGCTTCTTTTTACTAGTAACACATTGAAATGCATCTTTTTTACCAGTAACACATTGAAATGCTTCTTTTTACTAGTAACACATTAAAATGCATCTTTTTACCAGTAACATTGAAATGCTTCTTGTTACTAGTAACACATTGAAATGCATCTTTTTACCAGTACACATTGAAATGCATCTTATTACCAGTAACATTGAATTGCTTTTTGTTACTAGTAACACATTGAAATGCATCTATTTACCAGTAACACATTGAAATACATCTTATTACCAGCAACATTGTTACTAGGATTCGGCTAATGTAGATATGTGAGAAAGCTTGCCAGTAGCTTCTCGTGGGTCGGTGGTTCTTTCCGGTGATTTCCCGGTTTCTTCCTCCACCATTAATACTGGCCGCCATGAATAGCCTATCGTGTGCTGAAAAATGGCGTTAAGCCCATCAACAAACAAACAAACAAACTAGTAACACATTGAAATGCATCTTGTTTTTAGTAAAAAATTGGAATGAATCTTATTACCAGTAACATTGAAATGCATCTTGTTACTAGTAACACATTGAAATGCATTTTTTTACCAGTAACATTGACATGCATCTTGTTAATAGTAATACTGGCTGCCATGTATAGCCTATCATGTGCTGAAAAATGGCGTTAAGCCCCACAACAACCAACAACAACTAGTAACACATTAAAATAAATCTTTTTAATAGTAACACATTAAAATGCATCTTATTAATAGTAACACATTAAAGTGTGAATTATTACCAGTAACATTGAAATGCGTTTTGTTTCTAGTAACACATTGAAATGCTATTTCTGGATATTAAATTAATAATTCTGCCTACTATTATCAAGCATTCTTCTATAGAATCTAGGTATATCACTTTTTGTTCTGCTTGGTATATATTTATAATTCTTTACAATAAAAAATCCTATATACCTTGATTTCTTTCATAGGAATCTCACTAGGTCGTCATGCGAGTGTGTCTCCTACGCATGAGTTTATATAACACCAATTCAGTACCATCATGTATTATGTTTTGGTGATGCATGTTTAATCGTGATGGGATATGGGCTGATGTGTGCAGGCAAGGTGATGGGTGCCGTTTACTTGCGGACCTTGGTTAGAAACTCCAAAAAGTACAAATTAAAATTTTCTAACCCGATTTATTTGTACTAAATTATTATTTCTGCCTTCTATTATTAAGCATTCTTCTATAAAATCCAGGGATAGCACTTTCTGTTCTGTTTGGTATATATTTATAAATCTTTGTAATAAAAAAATTCTATATACCTTGATTTCTTTCATCAGAATCTGGAACTACTGTGGGTGTGTGTGTGTATATATATATATATATATATATATATATATATATATATATATATATATGAGAATTGATCACTAGGTTGTCATTGGAGTGCTATGCATGAGTTCATATAACAATGATTAACTGCCATCATTTTTCGGTGATGGGTGATGCGTGCTTAGTTGTGACAAGATATGGGCTGGTGTGTGCAGGCAAGGCGATGGGTGCTGTTTACTTGAAACTCAGTAGAGTACAAATTAAAATTATCTAACCTCTATGATAGTATTATTTGCTTTAAATTATATATGTGTGTGTTAGTGCAATGAATGTTAATTTAATGTTAATGTGAACAAGTTTCTTCTTCGGTTCACGATTATAAATATAAACAGTTATCTATTTGAGTGTATTACCTTCAGTTCATGGTAAAGGTGTATTAATAACTTCTGGTATTGCATATGTGTTACTTTTTTGCAAATTGAGTTTCTGTAGAAGACTCTGCAACTAATATATATCTTTGCGATGGTGGCTAGTTTATCTTTTATTTCATGATATAAGTAAAATGGATTTGAAATTGCAAAGAAAATCTCAAGCTCTATTGGTCGAATCCTCAATAAAGAAAAACTTTGTTCAGTATGATATTCATGGCACAAGCAACAAAATGATACTATATGTGATACAAATTGCTAGCTATCTCATCTTAGTGCAAAATGAAGTTATATGTAATACATGGAGAAGTAAAACAGATATGCTATAAGATGACTCTCATTTTATGCACATCTTAAGGTCACACTAAGCAGTTTTTAGCCGCACACTAAGCATTTTTCTAGCTGCAGATGTGGTTGAAGATGGATATTAAACTTGAAAGACACAACTGTCAAAACAGAATTGGAAAGATGCACAATTGTTAGAGAATGTTGAAACTGAGTCTATAGAAAGAATGACATGGCAATACTGACCCTGGTACAATTACACCTTTGAGAGTTGCACCAACCCTCTCCTGCAACATATAGAGATTCCAAAACATGCCATTCAACATAGCAGACATTCCATGTATAAGGCAATGACAATTGCATCCAATATATTACTTACACAAAGAGGACAGTGATCCATGAACAGACCGATTTCCCACAATTCTTATTAAAAGAATTCCATTCATATATCAATACAAAATTAAGAGAAAATGGACAGACACGAATCTAGCTAACACAAATGTGCTTAAGGACTAGAATTGTCCCATTCTACATACAATGTGAAATCATGAATTCTTCACACACTGTAAATAAAGAGAAAAAAAATTGTGTTCGCACTGTACATGTTTTTTGTGCCCATATTTAACTCTTTCTTCATAAAACATGCTTTTATTAAAGGACATGCAGCTTTAAAGTCAGCACTGAGTTCTCTTTACACGACATTTGTAAAATCAAAGCATCTAATTTACTTCATTTGCTATCATACAATTTTTCTTGAGGTATGGATATGTTGTCATTTCTGCTTGACTTTTGTTAGGTTTAAATTCTCTTTGGGAAGACATGGATCTTTTTCCCCTCTGGTACCAGTTTGTTATTGTCCTTGGGCTTAACACCATTTTTCTGCACACGATAGGCTATACATGGCGGCCAGTATTAATGGTGAGAAACATGGCGGCCAGTATTGATGCTGAGAAAGAAACCAAGAAATCATTGATAAGAACTACCAACCCACGAGAAGCTACTGGCAAGCTTTCTCACATATCCACATTTGCCAAATCTTAGACTCAAACCCATACAGCCACTTGGGGCCCCTGGGACCAGTTTGTGCCTGAAGGAAGTTTTGCATCTCTCGATGATTCTCCTGGTAGGGTGCGACAGATCATGAACTGAGAACTTTACCATGTAATTCAAGAGACGTTTCTCTCATCTTACCCTGAGGGGTGGTTTCCCTGCTATTATTTGTTCATTCTCAGTGATGCATTTTAATGTACTGATGCAGATGTTTGCACTTGGTATTGCATTTGATCTACTTTAATGAAGTTGGGTCATCTGAGGCATATGCCTGAAACCCATAATCTATTTTCGAACGAATTAATGTTCGATATAAGGTGAAGTGTGTTTGGGTACTCTCCTTCCCAATAGGTTCCCTTGAGGATCTCCTCATTGAGAAGTTTAGCTCCTGCCCTCATTTATCTCAACCTTGTGACCTACATATGTTAGGTGCTCATCAAATAGCATCTTTGGACTGATCCAGGTCATTAATTATGATGTCAAACAGAATGAGGCTAAGCACACTTCCCTGTGGGGTTCTATTTCCTAGCTCGTGTACTTCTTAGTGTTGGTTGCCCACTCTGATTTGGATTTTCCCTTTAGGAACTTTAGTATTTATATTTGTGTATGCATCCAGATTTGATCAGAAGCTTTTTGAAGATCAAGGACAATTGCGATTAGATTTCTGTAACATTACATTTTTGCATTGAATGCTAGTTTATTACTTGATTCATTGTGGTGCTTCAGTCTGTTGTAAAATCACTGTCTCCTTTACTTTACATATATTGTTGTTAAGGGATACGAGTCTGCAAAAATTTACATCAGCCAAATCGTTTCTGGGTTTTGGGATATAAATTGTTTCCTCTGCTCTATAAATCAGGTTAAGCAAATCCCAAATTTGCCAGTGCATCTTTTCTGGGAATTGTTTTTTCTCATTCTTTTTTTTGATAGATCTTATATGTCCTCCTTTCTCGTCGGAGTTTTTTTAATCTCTGTCTAAGCACCTATCTCTATTCATGAACAGTAAATTTGTAGTTATGGGGTCTTGAATAGTTACCCCTATCTGTGAACAAATGGGGATATCCTTAGTACACCTTTTCTGCTTATTTTGGAATATGGTGGAATGGTTAGAATTTCTGATTATACCGGGGGTGCACACAGAGTTATTTTCAGGGAGGTGGGCAATCATGTAGCGGTCAGCTATTAAGTTTTATGTGATTATGATTTTTAAACAATTTTTCAGTCATATCACTACAATGTCTGCAGTGTTGCAGTTTATAGTGATGTCTGGGGCATCATGGCGCAGACATGTAGCATCATGTCCCACCCTGTCATATTATCCTGACACCAGGCTGACCAGTCCCAACACTAAACTCTTAATGTTGAGCGTCAAGCGAGGCAGCTGCCAGTACCATTTTTGTAAGAATTTGGTATGACTCGACAAGAGATCGAATTCATGACTTTCCGCATTAGAGGTGGATGCTCTAACCACTAGGCCACAGGAGCGGTTTTAAGTTTTATGGATATAGACCTAAACATGTTTAGAAGTATAATCCTGCCTGTATGTGCAGGTGCTTATGGCTTCAGCCAGACATCGTCTACATTTGTTTTTGTTTATATTTTTTTTTAAAAAAGTGTTGGCAATCCGGTTACATTTATGAAACTGTCAAATTTTAATTCACATATGGATGGCTGGTTCTTTACCCAACTCATCTACTAGTATTGTTTGTCAATAGTTGTTTTGTAAAATTTGTAAATTTTGTTATGAAATTCATTCCTTTTGTTTTGGTGATTAAAAATTCATTATTTGGAGAAAAAAAATCTGAAGTGCTTTTAAACTAAATTTCAGTTTGGATGAGTCACTATTTAAAAAAAATTATGGTCATTAATCCTACACACTTGAAATAAGTAATTATATTATTATTATTACATAATGCATAATGATTATTTAGAATTCATTTCGAGGCTTGCAATTATTGAAAATATATGTACATTTACAAAGAAATGTGTCCTGTATTAACTGATATTTAGAATTCATTTCGAGGCTTGCAATTATTGAAAATATATGTACATTTACAAAGACGTGTCCTGTGTTAACTATTTTGTTTTACTTTAGTAAAATTTTGCTTATTTAAAAGTTGATCAGTTCTAATGATGTTTGTTTGATCAATATATTGGTCAAAATATAAGATGGAACATGTGATTACTATAGTTTAAATGACCAATTTTGAAAGAAAAATCATGATTTCTTGTATAATTAAAGTAGCAGTCGTCAAAGAATTGAATTTATAAAAAAATTTAAAAAATTTGTCAAAATTATTGTCATCAAAGTTTTGGACGATGCAGAATTTTCCTTAAAACTGAGAAAATAATGAAACATTTTGATTTGCTAGATATCTAATGGGTATAATGAGAATAACGTATTTGTTTCAATGTCTGTAAAAATGCGATCCTAGTTAGACTTCCAACAGATTATTAAATAATTTCTATAACCACTAACATTATTCTGTGTAAGATTAGTTTTGGAACTATTATATATATATATATATATATATATATATATATATATATATATATATATATATGAATATATGAATATATGATCATGCACATTATTTTTTTATTGAACATTTAGGCTTATTTCCACCAGCATAATAACATTAATATCCATTTTGTCAATTTAACAATTTGACTACCATGCCTCAGTTGAATATATGTCTAAACATTTACAAATTTCATGTTTGAACATTAAAAAATACAAAATATGCTTTAGAAAACATTTATAAGACACAAAAGAAAAGAATAAATGATATTGGTTGTTCCCTTGTTTAATTGTTATGCTGGCATAATTAAAATAACCTTGGAGTTGAAAGCATGGTTTTGTTGGAGAGATCTATGCGGCCATAAACATTCGAGCTGTTTCTCTATCCCATTTTATTTGACATTGACCTCCAACACATTATAATGCCACATATAATGATATTTTACTCTTATAAAATGATGTATGCTGATATTCCCTCCGGTTTTTTTTTTGTTGAAATTGCTATGTAACTTCAGCTTTTACCACTTCCTTTTCCTGAGGTAAAATAATTACCAAAGAGGTCTTATTATTGCACAATTCACATTTTTTTGTATAGCTGAAATATTTAGGTAACAATGACGTCAAGTTTTTTTTAAATAAATATCATGCATTCTTGTAAAGAACATTATTTATTAGTATCAACATCTCACAAAAGCCCACTCTCTCCCATCCCCACACCTGCCACACAGCCATGAAAAGTGAGGATTTAAAAATGACCTAGCATAATTACATTCGCCGAATCCTAGACTCAAACCCTCACAGACAGAGGTGAGATGGCAGTGATCCATAATGGACAGCGCTGTAGACCACTCAGCCACTATGGGCCACAGTTTTGTACTTTGCACAGGGTTTCTTTTTCAATATAAAATAATTTCCAGGTATCCTCACTCGGTATTCTGATAATTGAAGATACACCTAATATATCTCAGGTATCATAAAATTAAATCTATAGATTTCATTTATTCTGTCTCATGACTGATGAGTGTAATCCGTTTTATAGAGTATACTGCTTGGATTTATGTGCACCACTCAAAACAAATCCAAAATGGCAAGTTATATTACAGTTGATATTTTAAAGAAAGGTCTCATATGCTTTCAAAGTTAAGCTTGCTTTCAGCAATCATGCTTTGTCTGATAGTGAAATTCATTTGAACAATCCAACTGAAAACAGAACATGAAACTAGTGTTAAATTATAATTTTTAATGTTCTCATCTCTAGAGATACATGAAATGACAGTCTGATTCAATCTACCTTGAGTGGCTCAGCCCTCTCATGTTCCTTATTACTACCATACATGCCAACCTCTGGCAAAGAAAAAGTGTAACCCAAGTGGACAAAAAGAGTAATCTGAGCAGTAATCCATATATAACATAATAAAATTCTATGCGCATATATACAAAATGATTTATTTACCCCTCTGGTTTTTAAAATCAATTACTGCTTCAAGTTATCATATTCTGAGCTTTAAAAAGCAGCAAACAACCTGATATGTACAATGATGGAGACATTTTTCACAATATAGAATGCAACTGAAAACCCCAGGCTTTCTGCTAGCTTGTTTATTCAAAACATTATCAAACGATTAGAAAATGTTTTATCCAGTCGAATCTGCTGTTAATTCTGGTAATGAAATTAGCCATCTGCCCATTTTGGTTGTCAGTCTCTTACACCGACTGGGAACACATTTTTGTCATCATAATCACTGCACCTGTATCTTGCAATACTAAAAGGCCCAATTTTCATGGCTGCTGCAATTTTAAGTGATGTACCTTCTGCTCAACACTTAACAATATTACATGATTTTATTCTTGCATATGCTTATTTTCCACAATTTTGGCGTCGGGCAGCATCTGTTTGAACAAAGAACCAAAGTTGTATTCTACCACTAGGAGTAGTCAGCGTTCCATTAAGAACTTGGTAAATAACACCCCTACATTTATAAAGTTCATTTCCACAAATTCGTTATGGTGTAAAAAAGAAGTTACCTTAGAAATGTAGTTAGCAAAATGAGATAATTTAAGGCATCTTTGTTTTACACAATGACCAATATTAAAATCCTTTCCACACAGCCTGCAATGGGCATGAAGATACCCTAGAATGGAACGCTGTATTGTGTAATTCATGTATTCATCATTCATGTTTTCTTTCCTAATCCATCTGCGACATCATTTGAGAAACATTTTTGCTGTAACATACGCATCGACTACAATAAATTGGATTTGACTTTTACCGCCAATGGTAAATGGTTCTGTACCTCATATGATTTATAACAAAGAATATGTGAGCAAAGATTAACAATTAGAAAACCAGCCTGTTCTCTCCTCAGCCAGAAAGCTGCTATAAATAGAAACTGAGGTCAAAAGTCTGAAAGTACAAACCAGCATGCTTCTTGCAAATAGGGCAGCAGTTGTTATAAATAGAACATAATACTGTTTTGAAAGTCACCACTAGTCTACAGACAGGTGTACTTTTATGTCATAGTTACAAAGCAGCAGTCTTTTCTAGAATATGCTCTGTGCTATTATTGGGATGTTTATAAAAATGAGAAAACAAATTGTTATTTTTTTGAGAGGGAGATATATCGAAAAAGCATAATCCAATTACATTTATGTGTAAGGCGTAATTTAGTGAAAAAAATGTAATGATTACACCAAAAGCATAATTGTTGGCTTACCTTGCAAATCCAGTCCTCCCATATATTACTTTTTACTAAAGTGAGCTAAAAGTTGTCTACTGACCCATGTGGTGGTTGGGCAGAATGATCTCCCCATACCTATAAGCCTAGGTGGCAATGAGTAAGAATATAGCAGTTATTACTGTAGTGGAAGGCACACTCCCTAAGGATGTAACTACAGAGAGACTGGTAGGGTGTATGTGAATTATGATTGGTAAATATTTTCAAAAAAAAAAATTTACTAAAAAAAAATTGGTATCTTTTTCACATACATTACCCAATCCTAATACCTTAGTAGAATAGGAAAGAAGTGGTGGGAGGTACATCCCCTTACCCTGGATCTCTGGTCCCCTAAGACATTGGTCCCCAACCTTTTTATCGCCGCAGACCGGTCAGCGTTTGATAATTTTACCGCGGCCCGCTGGGGGGGGAAGTTGATTGTTTATATTTTAGATTGTTTTGATTTAATAATTTTAATTTAACTGTATTTAAAAATGCCTTCAAGATAATATACAGTTACTCCTAAAAATGAATATAAAGTGATTTAACATTTTAACTCACTAGAATGCTAAATCAATGAGAACCCTGAACTTGTTTCTTTGCAATGAGACGGTTCCATCTGGGGGGTAATATGAGACAATGACACCCGATGTGTATTGCTTATGTCCAGTTTATTCCGTTGTTTTGTTTTGGTTGCTGTCACTGCAAAAATACCCGCTTCACACAAATAGGATGTTGGAAATGGTAATAGGGATTTAATTGCTGTGGTGGCAATCTCAGGGTATTCCGCCATGACTTTAATCCAAAACACCGGCAGAAATGTTGTCTCGAACATAGTTGTAAGGCTGCCGTCATTTGCAATCTTCAGCAGCTAATCTTCCTGCACAGACATACTAGATTCGCCTGGTTTGTTGACAAATGGGTTGTGGATCCATTCCTTACCAGTTCATGGGTCTTTTGTGGTTGGGAAGTAGCGCTCGAACTCTTTCAAAAGCAAAGACAGGTGATCCTGCACCAACTGGGAGAATGAATGCTCTGGCTCAATCTCGCCTAAAATCTTCACTAATGTATGAAACCTGTCCAAAATGCCTCAGTTCACGCGCTGTCTACATAACTCCAGTTTGGCTTTAAATACAGCTACTTTGCCAACTGGAAAACATTTGTCATTTTGCCCTGAAGATACAGATTGAGTTTATTGAGCAGGCTGAATGTCACACAGGTAAGCCAGTTTAGCAACCCATACTTTGTCACTGAATTGTCTGTGCTGTCAGTGGTGACTTCTTTTCTGAGAAAAAGCTATGCAATGGCTCTCGTAATTCAAATACTTTGGTTATCGATTTTCCTCTTGATAACCATCTTATTTCTGTGTATAAGACATCTGTGCTCTGTGTCCATCTCCTCACAAAGCGGCTGAAACAGGCGCAAGTTAAGGGCGTGTGCTTTGATGTGGGTAATAACTTTAACGATATCAATCAATACGCTGTTAAATTCCGGTTACATTTTTTGGCTTGCCAGCATTTTCCTGTGAATGATACAATGCATAGATTCACTCTCAGGTGCAACTTCCTTAAGCTGAGCTGTTAAACCAGACAGTCGTCCAGTCATGGCAGCAGCTCCGTCTGTGAATATGCCGACACAAAAGGACCATTTTAGTTGTCCTGATATATAACCATCCAGTGTGGTGTAGGTTGGCAAAGATAGTGCACATAAATCATCATGCACATCTTCCTGATATAGATATCGCACATAAACAAGTAGTATTGCCTTGTTGTCGATATATGTAGATTCGTCAACCTGGAGTGTGTACCACGGTGATGTATGAATCCTCTTCAACAATTGTGTCTCAACATCTTTGGCTATTTCCTCAATGCGCCTAGTCGCAGTGCTAACAGACAAAGGCACATGTACTATCTTTTCCACAGCAGCATCTCCTAGAAGTTCACTGTAAATTTGTTTAATGGAGGGCAAGATCAATTCTTCGGTGACAGTGAATCACCTTTTAGCCTTAGCAATACGGTTAGACACCAAATAGGATGCTCTCAGTGCATTCTCCTTTGTTGATGTGGTGGCACTCATGAATTTCTTCTCTCCTTCATGTTCCAGTTTTTTTCTTTCAAAATACTCCAGGGGCTGTCTTTTAATGCAGGGTGCTTGGCGTACAAGTGGTGAAGCAGTTTTGAAGGTTTCATTGCTTCATTAGAGAGCTAGTTGCCACAAACTATGCAGAGCGGGGTTGGTGTGTGGGGATCGGATCACCTGTCCCGATAAATCTATATTTCAAGTAAGACTCATGGTATTGTCTGTTAAAAGTTTTATGTTTCTTTGATGTTGAAGGCTCTTCAGTCTATTCACTGGGCCTTTTCTTTTTCTCCAAGGAAACTTTCTAATGACGTCTGTTTCATACACATTTTTGTTAATTTATGGGTTAAATTTGAGCAAATACAATATACATATACACCAAGCACTATTAAACAAATACCGGTGAACAGAGAGAAGAGCAATACACACCTTCTCTCCACCAAAGCTACAACACCATAAAGCTTGCAGCCACTCAGCTCCAGACGTGACCTAAAACTGTCCCGATATCACAATATTTTCGCATGCACGGTATTGGTGCGGATTTAGGTGACGTCTCCCAGCTCCTGGTTAACCTCTCGTCCATGGAAAGTCGCACAAACCCAAGATAAATACACCACAGTAAATAAAATGGAAATAATTTTATGTTCCTTGGGTGGCCCAGTACCATTTGATCCATGGACCGGTACCGGTCTGTGGCCCGAAGGGTTGGAGACCACTGACCTAAGGTATTGAGACAGCTTCTAGGTAACCAGACCGGAGGGGACTCCAACTGTTGGGATGCTGCTTCAAAAAGGGAACAAATTTTCTTACACAAATCAAACAGAAGTCAAGAAGCAGTGTCTTTAAGAAGCTGTTGAACAACCTGGAAGTGACCTGATGAACTGTGGAGATATGTTCTACCAGTGGAATTTTAGCCATTACTACCTGTTGGATAGGTCAAAGATGTCATGAACATGTATAATCATTGAAGCATGATGTCTAGATACTATGACTGCCTAGGTTAAAGCAAACAGTAAAGGTTATATATATATATATATATATATATATATATATATATATATATATATATATATATATATATATACATACATACATACATACATGTACATATATACACACACACAATTATAAATAATTGCAATATATAATCAATGCTACATGTAGGCATCGCTCAGAGATGGCCTATACAAGTGCATGTATACAATGAACTCACAGAAGCATGGTGCCAAGGTGCTAAAAATGCTGTGAAAAGAATGCCTATCTGTATGAACCAGAAAGGAGGATTTATATAGACAAAAAAGCAGGGTCTTAGAGTATATTAGACTTGCACTTGATGCAGCCCATACCTATCCAGTGAGGATATAATTGGGCCCATTGAGTTCTAAAAAATAAGGAATATATATACATATGCCTAAAATGAACAAATATCGGCAAAAGTGAGAGAGAAAAGTTGGAAATAGAGGAGTATACTATACTTTCCTTTAAGTGAAACGACTCCTCCAACTGTAGGTATGCTTCCAAGATGAAAATAGATAGCGAGGTCTCTTGTTTTGGAAAAAGCATGCTGTGGCGCACGAACGCAAGTAATAATTGGTATATTCTTACTCATTGCAGCCTGCAAGGGGAGATCACTTTACTGGACCACAACATGGGTTGGCAGATAACCTTTAATTCCCTTTAGCTAAAAGTAGTATCTGGGAGGACTGGATTTGTGAGGTAGTGGTAGTACTCCTAAAGCATTATGATTGGGTTATGTATTGAGTGAAGAAAGTGTCCCTCACTTCCTTTTTATGCTAACACCTTAAGGCATTATGAATACTGAGTGGAAAATATAAAAATACAAGAGTGAACTGGAACAATAAATAGGCAGGAAATACTTACCCTGACACTAGTTACTATTTCAGGATGAAACAAGAAGCACAGCTTTGTTTACAATGTACCACAAACCCTCAAAATCAACAAACATGGACAGATACATGAAAATAAAGCAGAAAATGGGGAGAAATTAATAAATACAATGCAAAATGGAAGTGATTGACAGAAGAAATGCCAAATTACAACTTATTTGAGAAAGCATTCATTGATTACCAGGAGTCCAAGGAAAAAAGTGGACTGATGTTTTTTTTTACAATAAAAATAATATCCCTGGAATGGGATCTCGATCCAGAAAAGATATATCAATCCAGAAGTTACTACATCACTATTATTAAGCTGCAACTCTTCAAGACAATTTTTTGAATCTCAGCATGTGTTTGGCTATACTGGGCACCATGTCAGTTGCAGTTGCATTCTGCCCATAGTATTCCACAAAATTCCCATCAGGATTCACCAAGTACATGATGATGCTATGATCAACCTGAAAATAATAGGGAAAAACTTTTTTATCAAGACTTGTGACCTATGAACAACTAATTGTTATATTACTTCTAATAATCAGCACACCCTCATTTGAAAACACCTCAATATAAGGTAGTCCCTTTAATAAAGCAGGAATGATAATGGATAAACATTTCATTATTTAATAGTAGTATACTGTACATGACATCACCTATAAAGTGGTCTACATTAATGGCTCAGCAGTATAATGAGGAATTACAGTTCATAGATGAAGACCAACTGCCACAAACCATGTAAGGACCACGAAAAAGTCAGAACAAAACCTAACAATTTCAATAACCAACTAGTTATGCAAATAATATGCAATGCATGCACTGTTTCATTCTCTAAAAAGAAAGTTGATTTCCTAAATTACTGGAGGGCTTGAATTAGACAATTATACATAAATAGTATAACCCATTAAACAGTGTAATATTAAATGATATATTAAATTCTCCACTTATGTGGGTGGGGCATATAGTCACTCTTGTTCATATATGTTTATATCCATCCACAAGTCTGGCTAAGTTTTGCATTTCATTTTTTTATATTGCACTTTACTGATAATGGGGCATATAGTCACTCTTGTTCATATATGTTTATATCCATCCACAAGTCTGGCTAAGTTTTGCATTTCATTTTTTTATATTGCACTTTACTGATAATAACCATGGTGTTCAGTATATCCAAAGAATCTGCTGTACGTCTCTTATCATCAATTATCAGATATTGCATTATCAGAAGTACATGTACTTTTTATTCCAGGGGCCCCGAGTGGCCGAGTGGTCTAAAGCGCTGTCCATTACGGATCACTGCCATCTCACCTCTGTCTGCGTGAGTTCGAGTCTAGGATTCGGCAAATGTGGATATGTGAGAAAGCTTGTCAGTAGCTTATCGTGGGTCGGTGGTTCTTTCCGGTGATTTCCCGGTTTCTTCCTCCACCATTAATACTGGCCGCCATGAAAAGCCTATCGTGTGCTGAAAAATGGCGTTAAGCCCAACAACAAAAACAAACACTTTTTATTCCCTTATGAACTGTAGTTTCTGTTTGGTTTTGCTCACTGTTTCCGGAAATGAAGTGTAATCTTTTTCATGCCCTATAATTTTCAGTCATAGAATTTAATTTTTGTATCTAAGTGTTCTTCAGTGCTAAGATGGGAGAGATAATGAAGTCCCATTTTTCAGAATGTTGAGGAATGGTTTGCATATGAACAGAAACAGTTGTCACAAGTTCAAAACCAAATTGTAATCACTGGGAAAACCATGTATTGTTATTCAATAAATCACAGACAGATATAAAAAATGATTTGTTACACTATATTATTAAATTACTGAGGACTTACAATGTAATCATTATCAGCATCCTTTGGACCTGGACTGAAGTATATTCTGTATGCTCTGCTGGCTTCTTCTACCTGCTTTATGGTGCCTGTTAAACCCACTAACTTTGGAGAAAATTCTATAAAAAAAAGAACAAAATGAAAAACCAGTTTTATATGTTTTTTTTTAATTCTCTGTATATTCAAAGAAATAAATAAAAATTATATCAAAATTAAATTTTTTTTATGCTAAAACAAAGAAACTTTCCAAAAACAATCCAAATCTTGTGCACCACATCAGATTGATTCACATGTTTATATAAAAAAAGGGTGTACATGAATTTAACCAGTCTGGTTTACATGTTTATACAAACAAAGGGTGTACATGAATTTAACCAGTCTGGTTCACATGTCTATACAAACAAGGGGTGCATATGAATTTAACCAGTCTGGCTCACATGTTTACAGAAATAAAGGATGCATATGAACTGAACTAGACTGGCTTACATGCCCACAGGAGCATATGAACTGAACCAAAATTATAGTTAAGTTCACTAGGTTTTCTGATCAGTTTACAAACAGCCAGGTCAATAATTTCATATTTACAATGTTACAAGAATACCATATTTACATATGTAACAAGAATGCTATATTTATACATGTATCAAGAAAACCATATTTTATACCACATTGTCACATTTATTAAATGTACTCAACTGTGAACTATGATAACCCAGACTGGTCCATGCATAATCTGCTAACAACAAATCAGGGTCTATGCTCTTTGCAACATAAGTCAATAATTGCTTTTTCCATACTGATCAGAATATCCCAAACACTGATCACTGGCCATATCTATATCCCAAATATTATTACATTAACTTCTCATTTTATGAACAACCTTCCATTAATGAATTTTTGCATTAATTAATTTGAAAAATCTTAACCCCATTTTCTTTATGCAAATTGAACTTTTGCTACAACAATATCAGACCAAGCTTAAACTGCCTGCCCTGCCTTACCCTGCCAACCATCTGTTATGCATCCAATGGCTGTCTTTGTACGTGTACTGCATGGTCTGCTGTGTATACTATACCAATGAATCATCACTACATCTACATCGGATAGTACTTTATATTATTTTTTCTTCACTTTTGTTCGATTTTTCTTTTATATTGTATTTTAATTAGTACTGTTCATTTCAAATTAATTACTGTGGCCGAGTGGTCTAAAGCACTGTCCATTACGGATCACTGCCATCTCAACTCTGCGTGAGTTCGAGTCTAGGATTCCGCGAATGTGGATATGTGAGAAAGCTTGCCAGTAGCTTCACGTGGGTCGGTAGTTCTTTCTGGTGATTTCCCCAATTTCTTCCTCCACCATTAATACTGGCCGCCATGAATAGCCTATCGTGTGCTGAAAAATGGTGTTAAGCCCAACAACAACAACAATTGTTCATTACAATAAATAATTATAGGTTACTGCATTTGTATGGGAAAAAATATATTTTGACAAACTTGGAAAATGGTATGTCTCTGATAGATATGTGATAGAACTCGGCTTCCATATTGCAATATTTTTTTTACCCTTAAAAGCACTCATCATCATTTTATCCATCCTATTTGCAAAAATATACAAATATCCTCCTAAATTACTGTTTTAATATTCAGAACAGTATTTTTAATTACTACGTCTCTGGCAGTTGTTTTTTAAATTGCAAATACAATGTATCACATTCATTCGTTTACTTCTTTGTAAGTTTTGTTTCTGACTCAGTAAACTTATCCACATTATTAACTTTATCATTATACAGTAAAACCTGTCTTGAAAGACCACTGTTATGTGAGACCACCTGTCGTTAGAGACCTATTCTCAGGGAACAGATTTATTGATTTTATAGTTCTATAACCTATCACAAAAGACCAACTGTCTTGACAGACCATGATTATTTTGGCAGATGGGGTGGTCTTTCAAGACAGGTTCTACTATACTTTCAAATGGATGAAACATCTGCTTTAGTTCATTCACAAATTTTATCAACCAAAACATAAAGTGTCGGAAACAAAAGTGTACATGGTTTGTTGACAAAGTAGTTCCTAAGACACTATACTATCTTCAGGCACATGTGTTGTGCATGTATGTGCAATATGAAGATGTGCAGTATCATAAAGGGGCCCCGAGTGGCCGAGTGGTCTAAAGCGCTGTCCGTTACGGATCACTGCCATCTCACCTCTGTCTGCGTGTGTTCGAGTCTAGGATTCGGCGAATGTGGATATGTGAGAAAGCTTGTCAGTAGCTTCTCATGGGTCGGTGGTTCTTTCCGGTGATTTCAGCAGTCTCTCTGATCTGGAAGGTGATAGATGTAAAATAGGAGTTTGTCCAGTTTTGTCAGAAACAAATCCACTTAGGGTTTTTCCCCAACATTCTGAATCGATTATCTTCTACAGATCAGTGCTGCAACCACTATATTATAACTACCTCACCTTTCCTGGACACACTGTCTGCCAGAATCTTCTTTCTACCAGGGATGGGACAAACTCAATAATCTCCTTTACAGGTTCCAAACCTCGACACAAAGAGAAGGGTTGCATGTGCCACCATGTGGATTGACATGCTGTTGTGAAGATTATCGAAGCCCCCCCCCAATGCTTTTTGTTGGCTGACCATCCATGTTTCTCATTGCTGACCATAGAACTATTTCACCCATGGTAAACAAAAAAACCTCCACATAAAATCACACTAAATATATATGAAAGTTTAAAAAAAGACCTGCTTAACCCAATTTTAAAAGAATGAAATAGGAAACACATTTTTGGGCCTTTTTATCGTGTCAATGCATCTTTGTTGGACTATTAATACCATTCTAAAAATTTCTGTCATGAGACCTTATCATCAACTGTATCCTGTGGCAAGAAGTGCAGAGGCACATTCCCCAAATCTCTGATGATGCATGTGAAGATGTTAACAAGGATCCAAAGCTGGATTGTGAAAGTTGGATTGTGATATTAACCCCCCCAAGATTACTGCCTGACTATTGATATCTATATTTAAGAAACATGTATTGACTGAAATGCTGAGGACACAGCTAACCTTGGTAAACATGTTGATCTGTATTTGTGTTTTACACTGCAATGAATTGCAAACAGATTTGCATGGGTGGGGATGTATATCAAAGTCATACAACATTGACGATCTGCATATTTGGGATCAATATCATCATCATGCCAAATCCAGCAAAGATAAATAATGTTAGGGACATATGATCACATCACTAAATGCAAATTACTTTATTAGAAATGTAATAAATATGACGGTACTCTGAAGAATGCAATGCTTTCATGTTTAAAATGTAATAAATATAGCAGTACTTTGAAGAATGTAATGTTTACATGTTGTTCTTGTTATAGGGTTAAATGCCATTTTTCAGCACAAGATAGGCTATGCATGGCAGCCAGTATAAATGGAGGAAGAACCTGGGAAAACCCCCAAAAGAACCGCAGACCCACGAGAAGTTAATGGCAAGCTCTCTCACACTGGCCAAGCCCGAAACTCAAACCCACAAACACAGAGGGAATATGGCAGTCATCCGTAATGGATAGCGCCTTCAACCACTCTGTCACTCAGGGCCTCTTGTTTATATGCTAAAAATGTAATAAATATATCAGTATTGAGAAGAATGTAATAAATAAAATACTCTAAAAAATACACAGAAAGTCAAATACCTATCTCCATCTCTTATCATGGTCCACACTCACTTTCTGTTTACCATAAAATCTCATAGTAAACTGAAGCTTATGATCTCTCATTCCATTTCTCCACAACCTTCTCCTACAGCAATAAGCCCATGTAAATAATTTTATGTTTGCTTTGTAATTACAATGTTTACCTTTGATATATTCTTTAACAACTGCTACTGTGTCTCGTTCTGGATCGATTGTTATAAATACTGGTGTCAACTTTGGCAGTTTCATCATTGAATCTGAAAATACAACACATGGTAAAGTTTTCACATCTGAAAGTATCTTCCTATGTACAAATCAATTCTGGAAAGTACTTGTTAAACAAAAACACTACATTTAAATTTTAGGCTCTTGTTTCAAAATATTTAAAAACTGAAACTCTGTTGAAAATGTTTAAAGTCATTTTCTGACCTGTTACTAAGCAAACAATATTTATAGTTGTAAACCAGTTTTCTATCCTATAAGCCAGTATAAAATTATGTTTCATTGAAAGTGGCTGGTTTTTGTGGGACACATTTTGACCCAACTTCTGTGCAAGTTTTAGAAGCCACTTAATATTGAGATATACACACACACACACACTAAATTCTGATATTAAAGGACCATAATTAAATTCCAATCTTTGAAAACCCTATAGAACTGAAAATCCATTACAATTTTATTTCATTCAGAAGCCTAAAGTAATCAACAACTGCATAACTCATCGCTATGTAACTTTTAGTAGCCTCTGAAACACTGATTATCATGCAGAGAATACATTCAGGCAAAAACTGACACTAACAATGAAATGTTGACTCTTCTATAACAATCTTTGTAATTTCTTATCTTTAGAGCTGAATTTTTAATCTGCAATACAAGGACATTATTATGAGGAAAAAACACATTACCAAAACAAGAAAAGATTACTGGAATGAGGAATAGTGCAGATCAAAATGCATCTCCTCACCAGGTTTCATGATTCTAGACATAATGACTAAGTAATGAGTACACGGCATGCAAATTAACTAGCTGGTAATGAGCTAAATGTGAAAATGTAACCTAAGCTGTCAAAAAGTGAAATGTTGGGTACAGTGACTTTCTTTTATTCCAAGGGTCTGGTAATAATGCAGGTGCACACAACCATCTAGTTTAATGACACAAGCATGAAAGTTAAAACACAAAAATCAAAGAAAGTCCATGAAGCATAAGTCATAGTGACCTACTTTTGTAATGAGGGTGTACTCATCAAGTTTCATCCCCTTACCAATCTTCATGATTCCAGGTATCAGTGCATATGCAGTGTGGAAGAAAATATGAGCTACATGCAAAAAACTTCACTAAGAATGTACAAGTAATCTACATGTGAGTACGATGTTAACCCTCCTAGCCCCTTCCTAGGAGGTAGATGCTATAAAACCCTCTCCCTGCCTAGGACCTAGGAAGATGCTGTGAGTTGTAAATAGGTTTTATATATGTTGGAATGCCAGCAACGACAGTAGTAAAATTGGTGTCCTAGTAAATTACTAGATCACATTAACATCCAGAATAAACTTTAATCTTAAAAGATGAAATTCTATTTTTCTTACTGAAGAGAAAAAAAACAAACCCTTACTCAATATGCCCTTGTCACTGTTAGATGAGTACCCAATGGCTATTTTGGGTTTAATGCCATTTTTTAGCACATTATAGGCTTTACATGGCAGCAACTAGTGGAGGAAGAACCTGGAAAAATCACGATAAGAACCATTGACCCGAGGGAAGCTACTGGCAAGTTTTCTCATATACCCCCACTGGCCAAGCCTGAGACCTTAACCCACATGGACATTGCTGACATATTGGTGATTTGAAAAGATGATCACCTTTGACCCCTTGACCATCAAAGACCCTAGGAGGAGGAAATGATATGCATCCCACCATTACCATGGCCACCAATTGAAGAAGACAGGATTCCGCATATGAAAGATATAAAAATTAGGGCCGTTCGACTGATGGTCATGCAACTTACAGAACCAAGAAAAGGGAAATAAGCATCTTTTCCTTACCGAGTGAAAAATCTGTGTTAATCAAGCAATTAACCCATACCTTTGATGAGGTGTGGTGAATGTCAAGGCTCCTGCTATCAAACCCATCTGATTCAATCTTGCCTGAACTAGAACTGCGGAAAAAGTTTGAGAAGGTTGACTATTCATGCCAGTCAACAACCTCTATAAACTCTTGTACTGAAATTTGTGTTTGAACATGACACTTGCAGAGATCACTTGTGAGCTGAGATCCTCATGTAGCATGTCTGGTCCTTTTAAATTCTGGAGTATGCTGAGCATATTATCCACTGAAGCCCTTATATAAAGGCTTAATGGGTTACATCAGGGGTAGGCAACCTATTTTATAAAGCATGCCACTTTTTCTGGATTAATTACAAAATGAATGAGTGCATGCCACCAGTGATAGAGTAACATCATTTAAATTGAGAGTTTTGGCTGCCCTTTGTGTGCTGCACAAAACTGCGTGCTGTAGGTTGCCTACCCCTGGTTTACATTATTTTTCCCAGAAAGGCCCCACAACCATTTTCCCTGAACACAAAGATTGCTTGTTAGCAAGTATCAGGTCTTACATCACTGCCTCTCCCAAAATATAGAATGGATGACAACTCTTTAATTGCCAGCTGACCGCAACCTATTCTTAGCTACGAAGTCCGGCTGCAACAGTAGGACCACAGAACCATCAGATCTGAACTGAAGTAAGTTTGGGACCACTGAATGGGTATGCAACTCGCATGCCTAAGCTAGGATCATCACAAAACACATCTGGCATTATAGTAACTTCAATGAGGTCTTGCTGAAACTGATATAAACTGAGCCATGTTTTGAACCCAGAACTGACTTCACATCAGAAATGGCTTGAGTTTTGGGCATATTCAAGTTAAACCTGGGTAGTAGATCCAGTAGATTCTTATCAAATCTTTTCCATCATGAAGCAGTTTGTCAATTCAATTCATCGCAAAATGGTCCACAAATCTGATGAATGACTGACAAATGGATGGACCACTTGACATTAAGGGTCTGACCCCTTACTGACAGCAAGTTGGATATGACATCGACCCTGCCAGGTCTTAGTTAATATGGACCATTATCTTCTCTTTGGAAGTCCTAGACCATAGGTCACGTGATTTTGTTCCCATCCTGTTTGAAGAAGTAGGCTACCACCACCATGTTGTCCAACATGATGAAAACTGTTTCTCTGTAAAGCTGATTTTTCAAGAAATGTAATACATTTACTGTGGTTTTCATTGCGATGGGGATTTATGTGAAGAGGTAGCTGGTCACTGGTGAAGACGGTTAATATGAACCTGATAAACTGGCATCCATTGCAGAAACTGTGTCACTGAAATCCACTTCCTGTTGCTAATGGACTCCATAAACTTAATAATTGGCAATACATGTGAATGAGGTGAATGCTGGGATTGGTAAAAATTCCATGCTCAGATGGGATGGAATGAGATCTGACTAGTCCTTGTTCAAAAGAAATCCTAATTTACCCAAAGGAAAAAAGATTGTTACTACTTTATGCCAAAGATGAACTTGCCATGTTTTTTGAAGGATGTCATCAAGGAAGACCCATCATTGTTGATGATTTTGTGCAAGAGGAAGTGACAATGCAGTTTATGACATAAGTAAATATCATGCTGAGACTGAACAGGATTGCATAAAATTGGTGCATTTTTTTTCTTGGAAACCAATCTGAATTAACGTGAGCTGTGCCAGATTTCTATTCTCACAATACACATCAGTTAGGTCTTAACTGACTGCATTTCAACCCTTTTTATGTGAAGCCATCCATTGGAATTTCAGGAAAAAGCAGTGGTTTTGTCTCAACACACTCACCACCCTGCTCCTCTAATTTTAGCTGTCCAGATGTTACATGGAATATGATCCTTCTGATGACAGGGTGCAAACACTGCATATATAATACAAGTCTTCTTGCTATGAATGTAATATATAATACAAGTCTTCTTGCTATGAATGTAATATATAATACAAGTCTTCTTGCTATGAATGTAATATATAATACAAGTCTTCTTGCTATGAATGTAATATATAATACAAGTCTTCTTGCTACGAATGTAATATATAATACAAGTCTTCTTGCTACGAATGTAATATATAATACAAGTTTTCTTGCTATGAATGTAATATATAATACAAGTCTTCTTGCTACAAATGTAATATATAATACAAGTCTTCTTGCTATGAATGTAATATATAATACAAGTCTTCTTGCTATGAATGTAATATATAATACAAGTCTTCTTGCTATGAATGTAATATATAATACAAGTCTTCTTGCTACAAATGTAATATATAATACAAGTCTTCTTGCTATGAATGTAATATATAATACAAGTCTTCTTGCTACAAATGTAATATATAATACAAGTCTTCTTGCTACGAATGTAATATATAATACAAGTTTTCTTGCTATGAATGTAATATATAATACAAGTCTTCTTGATATGAATGTAATATATAATACAAGTCTTCTTGCTACGAATGTAATATATAATACAAGTCTTCTTGCTACGAATGTAATATATAATACAAGTTTTCTTGCTATGAATGTAATATATAATACAAGTCTTCTTGCTACAAATGTAATATATAATACAAGTCTTCTTGCTACGAATGTAATATATAATACAAGTTTTCTTGCTATGAATGTAATATATAATACAAGTCTTCTTGCTATGAATGTAATATATAATACAAGTCTTCTTGCTACGAATGTAATATATAATACAAGTCTTCTTGCTACGAATGTAATATATAATACAAGTCTTCTTGCTATGAATGTAATATATAATACAAGTCTTCTTGCTACAAATGTAATATATAATACAAGTCTTCTTGCTATGAATGTAATATATAATACAAGTCTTCTTGCTATGAATGTAATATATAATAGAAGTCTGTTTGTTATGAATGTAATATATAATACAAGTCTTCTTGCTATGAATGTAATATATCATACAAGTCTTCTTGCTATGAATGTAATATATAATACAAGTCTTCTTGCTATGAATGTAATATGTAATACAAGTCTGTTATGACTAATATATAATACAAGTCTTCTTGCTATGAATGTGATATATAATACAAGTCTGTTATGACTAATATATAATACAAGTCTTCTTACTACATGTATAACCATTATATATTACAAGTCTTCTTGCTTTGAATGTAATATATAATACAAGTCTGTTATGGCTGCAATATATAATACAAGTCTTCTTGCTTTGAATGTAATATATAATACAAGTCTGTTATGACTGTAATATATAATACAAGTCTTCTTACTATAACCAATATATATTACAAGTCTTCTTGCTATGAATGCAATACATAATACAAGCCTGTATGTTATGACTGTAATAAAAAATTCAAGTCTTTTTACTATGACAGTATATACAAATATTACAGTAATTGTGCTATGAATGTAATATATAATACAAGTCTGTTTGTTATCATGGTAATATATATTACAAGTCATCTTGCTATGACCAATAAATCTGTTTGTTATGGCTGCAATATATATTACAAGTCATCTTGCTATGACCAATAAATCTGTTTTGTTATGGCTGCAATATATATTACAAGTCATCTTGCTATGACCAATAAATCTGTTTGTTATGGCTGCAATATATATTATAAGTTTCTTGCTATGACCAATAAATCTGTTTGTTATGGCTGCAATATATATTACAAGTTTTCTTGCTATGACCAATAAATCTGTTTGTTATGGCTGCAATATATATTACAAGTTTTCTTGCTATGACCAATAAATCTGTTATGGCTGCAATATATATTACAAGTTTTCTTGCTATGACCAATAAATCTGTTTGTTATGGCTGCAATATATATTACAAGTCATCTTGCTATGACCAATATATTTTATAAATCTGTTTGTTATGGCTGCAATATATATTACAAGTCATCTTGCTATGACCAATATATTTTATAAATCTGTTTGTTATGGCTGCAATATATATTACAAGTCATTTTGCTATGACCAATATATTTTATAAATCTGTTTGTTATGGCTGCAATATATATTACAAGTCATCTTGCTATGACCAATATATTTTATAAATCTGTTTGTTATGGCTGCAATATATATTACAAGTTTTCTTGCTATGACCAATAAATCTGTTTGTTATGGCTGCAATATATAATACAAGTCTTCTTGCTATGAATGTAATATATAATACAAGTCTGTTATGACTGCAATATATAATACAAGTCTTCTTACTATAACCAATATATATTACAAGTCTTCTTGCTATGATTATTTCTTTAAAAACTGATGTACTAAAAATGTTAACTAAATAGAAGTGTTTGTATATCTGACCTCTGACCTCATCCCAAAATACTCAACCAATGGTGCAACAAAAACTATATTTTTCTTGTATGCGTTACAATATGGATTAACAAACAAAAATATTTTGTGAACATTCACCAAACAGCTTTGGAAGAAATAAAGTTAAAGACAGATGAATGGAAAGAACAGTATCACAATGCCCTCTTACTTTAATAATAGGGATGATGATGATGATGGTGATGATGATGATGATGATGATGAAGATGATGATGATGAAACTTACCTATCTTGTCCACCACATCTATCATTTTCTCTAGCTCATCGGGACAAATATCAGGACAGTGAGTGAACCCAAAGTACAGGAGGATCCACTGGCCATGAAAATCTGAGCTGCTTCTAGGTTTTCCTTCATGGTCGATCAGAGAAAAAGTGCCACCAATACTTGGCCTTCCTACTGACTTTTCTTTTAAACCTTCCCATGCTGAGAGAAAAAGTTCTACATTTTTATATATTAATCTCATTACTATTATTGTTTAAAGACCATGTAATAAATATAATTGCTGTCTTATTACCTCTAAACTGGATTGGTGCATGTAAATAATAATAATAATAATAATAATAATAATAATAATAATAATAATAATAATAATAATAATAATAATTGTTATTGTTGTTGGGGGGGGTCAATGCTATTCCCATGCATAATTGGCTATTTGTGACAGCCAGCATAACTGGTGGTGGAAGAACCTAGGGTAATCACTGGTAAGAATCACTAGCCCATGGAAAACTACTGGCAAGCTTCCTCACACAACCTCACTGACCAAGCTCCTGACTCAAAATTACACAGAGATGAGATGGCAGTAATCAATAAAGGCAAGTGCTTTAGACCACTCAGCCACCCAGGACTGCAATAATAATAATAATCATGATATATAGATCTCACTTGCCTTAATGTGCCAATTGTTTGTACACAGCTTCTGAGAGCATCAAACCTTCATCAAGTATAAAAAAATTAAAAACTTGATGTGCATTTATGAAGAAGGAAGGTGTGTGTCTGTGTGTAAATAAAATGCCATACCAATAAAGCAGTAACAGCATTTATATACAAAAAATATTTAATTTAAACATAATGATAACTGTTCACTCAAACAGATACATAATTGCACATAATAAAAATAAAGAGTGGCCGAGTGGTCTAAAGCGCTGTCCGTTACGGATCACTGCCATCTCACCTCTGTCTGCGTGGGTTCGAGTCTAGGATTCGGCGAATGTGGATATGTGAGAAAGCTTGCCAGTAGCTTCTCGTGGGTCGGTGGTTCTTTCCGGTGATTTCCCGGTTTCTTCCTCCACCATTAATACTGGCCGCCATGAATAGCCTATCGTGTGCTGAAAAATGGCGTTAAGCCCAACAACAACAACAACAACAACAACAACAAAGATATACTACTGAAACTAAGTTGTTTTTCTTAAATCCCTAATCTTCAAGATTTCGGCAGGTCACTGTATGTAAGAATGACACCATTTCCATGTTGATATGGCTATCCATTCAGGAAAAGCACCAATAACAAGACTTTATAGATGACCACTATGGTCACCATATTGGATGTCAGTACTTTCATTCATGCCATACTGGATGTCAAATTGGCACCATTTCCATTAAGGACCATCTTGACATTACAAGAGGAATTTTGGTGAAAACGTTTTGTCGATGTAATCATCCATTAAGAATGAGTAATGAGAACATTTCAATAGTAATCATAACAAGATTTGAAATTCTCTTCTGAATATTACTTTCTGTATAGGACCGCTCCAGTAGCCTAAGTGTTTAAACCGTCCATCTCAGATGCGGAAGGTCACAGGTTTGAACCACAGCCAAGTCATACCAAAGACTTATCAAAATGATGCTAGCAGTTGCCTCGCTTGGTACTCAGCATTAAGAGGTTAGTATTAGGACCTATCAGGATAATGTGATTGGGTGGAACATGATATTATCTGTCTGTGGCACAATGCCCATGTGTTAGACAACACTATAAATTTCCACACTCAGACAACATAGCACTATGATTGAAATATTATTTACGCTACATTAAAAATCCAAATCACACACACACACACACACACACACACACACACACACACACACACACACACACACACACACACACACACACACACACACACACACACACTTTCTGTTCAGGAGAAGAAACAATAACAAAACTTATAAAATGGCCACCATGATGGCCCTACTGGATGGCAGAATTTTCATTCAGAATTAAATAGGCATCATATTTTGGTTAAAAATAACAGAAAAAAAATGTCAATATGACAAGTCATTCTGAGAGATTAGTGACAAGAATGGTGGCCATAGCGGGGCTCAGACTTGCACCAGCTTCATTAGGACCAATTAAACATCATAATCAGGTAATCTACATAGTAATACAAATAAGAAAACTACATTTTGTTTCTGCTTATGCTGTTCTTACTTAAAGGAGCTTTCAAGTTAGTGTCAAAAATGTTTTTAAAAAATTTTAAAAATGAAAAAGATAAATTAACAGTTAACATTACCCATCAAGATCACACAACCCAACAAGGTATATAAATTTCAATTTTAGTTTGGTTTGACTTTACAGTTTTTCAGTTACCTTTTTAATATAAAGTTATGACAAATGGATAGACAAATGACAGTGAAATGGATGGACAGAGAATACAAAAAGCCAACATGTAACATCCCTATATGGGAGGGTGTGGGTTACAAAGTAAACTAACCAAGGAGATTAGGAAATGAAACTGAGGCAAAAACTTTAATTAAATGGCACCTTAATGCCCCTCCTAGAACAATGACCCAGGGACAGAAATAATGCAAAGAGAAAATAAACTATTTGAATTATACGATAATTTAAAACTTCAGTATAAAAATGAAATGGGTAAGGCATCACCAAATTAAAAAAAAACCCTTATCCACCCACCCAATCATCCACACACATACACACACAAATGAATGTTGGTTTAAACAACTTATGAACATTAGTTTTCCTTAGAAAGAATGTATGCATTAATATGTTGTACTACTGCCCTCTCTGTCAAATAAGTCTGATGAGCAAAAATCTCCCTCTAAATGATCAAAAATCTACATACATCAACATTCCAGGGATCATGCTGGGCTTCACCAATGTCGCAAATTGCAATTTTTTCATTACTGGTAACAAATCTAGTGATTTTTTGGGTGAAAATATTTTTGTCTCTTAAAAGCTGTATATACAGTCTTGGGTTTGGAGTGGAGAAATTCAAAGATACCATGAAAGGAAACCACAAACTTAGATATCAAATGCACTGAAATTTATTGTTACATAAACAAATCCTTTGGTCATATAAACAAACCCCACTTATGCTGATATCTGGCCTTATTACTGTAATATAACCCAAAAATAGTTATGCTACCTGAAACCATTTCTGAAGGTGGGAACGTGAACAACTACAACTGATCAGATGACAGTAATACTTTTTCTTCTAAATATACCAGAAAAAATAGATTTATTTGAAATTTCAAAGAAAACTGATTACCTTTAATGCATTTAATGTTCTGTGTGTAATCTCTCTCTCTCTCTCTCTCTCTCTCTCTCTGTGTAAATTCTAGTTACTGACAACTGGTCACCTCTTAAAAATTTCACTTGTATGCAAAATTTCAATTTATTTTGACCCCCCCAATGTCTGATGACGTCAACAATATTACCTTGGTCCAGAGGATGTCAAGGCAAACAAGACAAATGGATAGAAACTCTATTAAAGGAAATAGTGACATACTTTGAAAACTGGCAACAAAATATTGAGGTTGGCAATTTTTGGGCAACAACCATTTTGAAGCCAGCACCATTTCTGGTGTCTAATTACCATTCAGCTGAAGTGAGATATGACTGATCAAGCCAACAGTTTGATAGAAAATTTATCTAAATACCCGTACCTTCATTATGTTTCCTTTCTAGTGATTTCCGCTTCCACCGGAAAGCAATAACAATAACACTGCCAACTGCTATAAAGTAACCAAGGACCTTCCAAGTAATTGGCTGAAATTATACAAGATATTTCATATAAAAAAGCATGATCACTTCAAAATTAAAAGCAGTTTTTTGACAAATAATGTTGGTTTTAAAACTTTTAGTGGTTTTGATTGTAATAATTTTTATTAATTAATGAAACTGATTGATATGGACATAATGATGAGGTTGCAAAACAAAATTCTTAGTTGATCAAGCACAACTGAAGACAGGTTATTGAGACTTTTCAATATCCTATCAAGAGTTCAAATGCAACTGATAGTTTCTGCAAAGGCAAACTTTGTAATAAATTTAAAATTGATGTTTCTCCATTAATACCTACCTGATTATATTACAATAGGACAACTTTCTCTGCTAACTCCAAATCCAGCCCTCCCAGAAAGGTGTATGTATGTATGTATGTATGTATGTATGTATGTATGTATGTATGTATGTATCTATGTATGTATGTATGTATGTATGTATGTATGTATGTATGTATGTATGTATGTATGTATGTATGTATGTATGTATGTATGTATGTATGTATGTATGTATGTATGTATGTATGTGAATAAAGGGAAGCATCTGTTAGAGATTAACTTCCCCTTCAACCCACTACATGTCTACTACTGTACAATATATTGTTTAAACCACCTTTTTTACATTATCAACATGTTAGTATGCTTGCATTGCAAGAAAGGGTATAAGGAAATATTTGAAATGTCATCAAGTAAGTCTTAATGGAGAAACACAATTTAATAACAAATTTGCTTTCTACCTGAAATACATTATCTGATCATCCTATCTCTACATGTGTCACCAAGTAGAAGTGTGATTACTCTACTAAAAGATGAACTTCTAATGTTAGTTTAGCACAAAAAGTGAAAATTTGTTTACATGTGCATTTCAGCTCAATGTGGGATTCCACACTTGATTAATTTCTCACATTCAAAAATTTTTTCCAGGCGAATCCAGTAAATTGGCAAATTTATACGAGTCAAAGGCTGTGCTTTCATGAATGGGAAGTGAATGCTAGCAACGACAGTAGTAACCCAATGAGATTCAGTTTACTCCTTAGCATGTCATGCAAACATAAACTAAAGCATGCCAATCAGCTGACTGTTCTATGTCCTGAACTGAGATATTACATACAAGGTCAGGCTTATGGAAGCTGCTCATATTTCTAGAGCTGAAATCTTCGTGTACCTGATCCTGAATGTATTCAGAGTCCACTGATTTAATAATTGTTTAGCCAAATGGTCCGCATTTGTTGGGTCATGTCTTGCATCACTGTCTTCAGTAGTAGGAAAAGTGAGTGAGTGATTTAGATTTTTAATGTAGCTTTAACAATTTTTCAATCATATCGCTATGATGTCTGCAGTGTGGCAGTTTATAGTGATGTCTAGCACTGGGGCATCATGCCACAAACATGTAGCATGATGTCCCACCCAGTCACATTATCCTGACACCAGGCCAACCAGTACTAACACTAACCTCTTAATGCTAAGCACCAAGCGAAGCAGCTGTTAGTACCATTTTTTAAAGTCTTTGGTATGACTCAGCCAGAGATCGAATGCATGTCCTCCCGCATCTGAGGCGGATGCTCTAACCACTTGGCCACCAGAGCAGTTAGTAGGAAAAGTCTTTCACAGCTTATGCAGATATTATCCCTGCATCTCTGGTATGTATGTGTGTGATTTGGATTTTTAATGTAGCTTTAAATTTTTTTATAGTCATATCACTGTGATGCCTGCAGTGTGGCAGTTTATAAAAATATCTAGCATTGGTGCATCCTGCCACAGACACATAGGATCATGTCCCACCCTGTCACATTATCCTGGCACTAACTTTTTAATGCCTTGCACCTAGCAAGGCAGCTGCAAGTACCATTTTTATTAGTCTTTGGTGGTGTAACTCTGCCAGGGTTCAAAAACCCATATCTTTCCGCATCTCTGCTTGTCTTGACATCATACATGGAGAGGGAGGCAAATAAGTTATTGTTGGCAGACAAGTGACAGCAAACTGTTCTTAGGAACGAAACTCGTAATGTGTCATTTGAACAATTGAGCCATCAGAATGTTACTACATGCAATTCAGATGAAAGGATATCATAGTGTGTGTGCATGGATATGTCAGAATTAGAATGCAAGTCAGAGATTATCTTGTAGTGGCCAAAATCTTCCATGAAGTCTGAATGTGTCTTAACAACATGGAACAATATCCCTTAATTGTGACAGAGTTTAAGTTCTTGTTTATAAAGTGAAATAGAAAGAAGGACTGGGCAGTGAGAATGGCATGACTTCACTCGTGACACCATTCAGTTCTTGCAATCCTCTGCAAACCTCTTTTCAATCAGTAACACCTGAAAAGAACAAGCTGTGAACAAAAAGTTCATAATTGGCAAACTCGACTGTATGAGTGGAGTAGAGGTCGCTATGATACATCTGGGTATGTCTGTCACTAAATGGAGCAGATTGCTGATCAAGTTTCTTTGATCTTAGTTGCAATGAAAACAAAACAAATGATAGCGGGAAGATGCATAACTCCATTACTTTCCAGCTGATTAAAAGTGTTCTATGCAGATAGAGGGAGTTAACCAGTAAGAGTTGCTTCCCATTGTCTATATAATAAATAGAACCACATTCTGTTCAGTCTTTCTAGGAGAAATAAATTTGGAAGCAGCAAAGAGTCCCATGCACATTTTTGTGCATTTCTCCAAATACTGGATTTTCCATTTGGGGTCAATGAGAAAAAATGGATATTGATACTAAAAGTTCATAAAACTTCTGCTTAAATATGCTCATTCATCCATCTCCTCCACATACAAGTAATTTTTGTTTAATAACATCTACCAGTACTTACTCCTCTTTTTCCCAAACTCTCTTTTTCAGGTTCATTCCCTTGGGAACTTCCCACTGATGACATCAGCCGTTTCATCTGAGGTAAATTGCTGTATGAAACTGAAATCCTCTGTAAAAGATAGTCAATAATTAAGAAAACATCATCTTAACCATTCTGGAGGGTATACTGAGATTCTATAGGCAGACAGGAAATGATAGTTTTGTACAGATTCTATAGGCAGACCGGAAATGGGAGTCTTGGTATAAAGTATATAATGTATGTAAACCTAAGTCTGCTAGACAACAATCTGAATAAAATGGCAGTTTATATTATGTAAAATATGAACACCTTTTTTAGTAGTCTCTGACAAGCTAAATCTCCTATTTACTTGCTTAGATTTTTTCAATACCACACCATATTTACTTCCATACAATTTGGACTGCAAACATAATAGATTCAATACTGTGATAGCAGATATAATGCTATGCAGTATTTTGGGAAACTATTCTGTAGAATAATCCACACAGACCCAGAGTTATTGGTTCACTAATGCATCAACTGATCTGGGTCTAGGCTATTTGTCAGAACGAACAAACAGAAGAAACTGCTGACATATTATGCAATCAGTGTTTATCATACAATATGTTGCATACATGATAATATAGGTGTCTCACTACATAACTGTTTGGTAAACAATTAAATGGAGAAAATGAAGTGTTCTCAAATCATTCAGAAGTCAATGTCTCAAATATCTGCATGCATGTCTTTGATTTAAAAGAGACAAGAAGGTAATTATGCAATAATTGGAGAAAAAAAAGTGTTGACAAATCCTTTCAGTTCAACTTAAGTTGTGTGCTTTACATAACTCAATACTAACATCTAGCTTTCATTCTTTCTCACTTAAAAATGTTACTGTTGCTGTTGTTTTTGTAGATTTTAACACCATTTTTCAGCACAAGATAGGCTATAAATGGCAGCCAGTATAAATTACCAACAACTTGAAGTCTATTTTTGTATTGATATATATGTAACATGATTTTATTAAAATTTATATTTAATCTTACTGTTTTACTTGCATTGGGGTTATTATGTTTGGGGCAAGCTCATAATTTCCTTCCTCAAGTTCAAATTTTCAGTCAGCTTGCTCTGGGAAACCAGACTTTCAAAAAATCTGCAAATACCTATAAGAATTGTGCACAATTTAATGTGGTATATACTGTTATTGTTGTTTTTTGGTTTTAAACATTATTTTCAGCACTTTATTTGGCTTTATCATGCTGAGCACATGGGAAATAATTGCAGGACACACCAAGACATGCACTTAGCTCCTATTTTCTCTACATTATATAGCAAAAGGGAAGTAAGTGCTGGAAACACCAAGGTAGGCACTTAACTCCCATTTCCTAAATATTATATAGAAAAAGGAAAGTAAGTTTTGCACATGGCAGATACTTTGCTTTCTGTATTGTTGACATTATATAGCCAAATAAATTGCTGAAAGTCCCATCAAAATACAGTGCTGAAAGTCCCAATAAAATCCACTGCTTGGAATCAAATTAAAATCCAGTGCTGAAAGTCCCAATAAAATCCAGTGCTGAAAGTCCCAATAAAATCCAGTGCTTGGAGTCCCTTTAAAATCCATTGTTGTCAAGTACATTGTCATGGTCATCATAAATATTGCCAGACTCCATTTACTTGGTCCCAATGTCATATGCATGTTCTTAAGTAGAGACTGACCTTGGGCTCTGTATGTGACACTTTGATCAGTCTGTGAAATATATTAAAGGTTGCAACTGAACACATGTCAAATCAAATATGTATCATTTGTTACTTGCCACTGAGCAAGTTCACACTTGCAGTTCAAAGTCTTGTCAAATGGGAAAGAACCCATTAAAATTAAAATTTTAAAATTATTAAAGGGATTATTAAGGGATTAAAATTAATCAGCTACTGAAGAGACTGAACTTGGCACTGAACAGGTCATTGCTGTGTGCTTTTATCTCAATTTTGGCAAGATAACTGAGATCAACAATGTTAATTTACTAAGTCAAGTGTGTGTATATTTATTCCATTCAATCTGCAATGTCCAAAGTTTTGCTTTTATATTTCTTGATGAAATTTACATACTCACTGAATTCCATAAACCAGAGTCTTTCTCATATTTTCAGTGATAACCATGCACACTGTATTAATATTCTGGAAGATTAGTTCTGATGCTGAATGGACCATGGCATGGTCAGTGAAGCTGTTATCTGTTCACTGGACCAACAGTTAGCTGTGGATGTATACTAAAGTACAAGTCACAAGGGTTATGTAGGCATTCAACACCATTTCAGCAATAGGTGTCATTTTTGGGAATTTGATTATGCATACCTTTCATTGGCAAGTATTCACTTCATTTGAATTCTTATTCATCTGCATTGCTTTGGAAGATCATTATTATTTAGAAGCCCCAAAAAGTGCATACAGCAAAATCAATGTTAAAGTACAAATATATTTATGGATGAAATGAATCTAAAGGTATTATCCAGTACAATCCAGATTGAATGTCATGTGCTGTGATGTCACAATGAAAGCTATGCATATGATAAAACAAATTTGTACTACCCTATATTATGAAGATACCACTCGACGTGCACTTTTCTTGATCCAAGTTTAGTACATGGCCACCATTGTAAAAGACCATAGAGATTGATAATTTTTGTCTGGAAGTTTCTTGATGACAGTTAAGGTTTAGAGCATTCAATAACCAAGAATGAATATATTTTTGTTAAAGAAAATTGGTGTAAAGTTTTAAAATAACAATTTATATTAAATTTAAGATGAGTTGAGTCCTACGATATACTATTGCGGGCTCTATATTATCGCAGCGAACAGGATTTTCCAAATAATTTTGGACACATGCTGTCTAGTGGTTGTTTGCAGATGTAAAGCTGTGCAGAAAGAATAAAAATATCTTACACCACAATTTCCTCTAAAATGTCAACATTTTTTAAAACTTTTTTGATGAAAAAGAATGAAGATCATGATTTTGTTAAGTTTATGCGATTATGTTGATCATCATATAAAAAAAATTCAAAAAAGTTACAAAAATATATTCAGTGTATTGTCTGATGTTTGACAATTATAGGTCATATACTGATGGTAACATACATGCTCTAACAAGGTCAAGGTTGCAATTTCATTTCATGGATGCAAATATGAACCAACATTTACAAAATGTTGTTGCTGATCATATTTCTCATACATACATAAGACTATAATAACAGTTAAACTTTCTTTAACTCTGTTATACATGTATTTTAATAGTAATGAAAATAATAATTTTAATAATACTTGTTATATAGTTACATTTCTTTGCTTATTCTGCAATTAAAATTCATATTAAGTTAAATAATTGTAGCATTTAATTTTTTTATGTTGTTATTCATGGATTCCACCTGGATGTACTCTAGAAGAATTACATTTGTGTGTTGGATTTTATCATTGTATCCTTTTATTGTGGAAATGCTAAAGCAGTACAAGCGTGGACATTTCTTCTCATAGGTATAGGTAAGTCATATTTTAATTTTATTATAATGCTTGTGTGCTACCATGCATAAGCTGAACAAATACCACAATAATATAGATTTGTTCCCCCATGGTACATTAATCTGATCAGCCATGATATGCTGATTTATTTACATCTGAGCGCTTTGTTTGACAGTGATTTTTAATAGGACGAGAAAGATTTAAAGTCATTGAAACTTTACTAATTAAAAGTAAGCGACACTATCAAAACAGTTTTAATATGTACCAAGATACTACAGCATCCCAGGCTAAATAATAATTGTGACTTACACTAAGGTAATATGGTCATATTCACTGAGGTCATCCACAGGAGTTGATAACTTCATTATTGAAGCCAACTAGTGTGTCTATAACTAAGATCCTGGAAGCAGTTTAGAAGACTTCTTGCAACAAGTTTCATTATTCAAAAAGCATATAATTTTAGTTCTTCTTACTGAAAAACGATTTTGCTGTGATTATATATGCATGGGTAAATCCGATCGTATTGTGGCTTATTCTGACCTCAGATATGTGTTATTCTGACCACCATATATGGACCATACATATACAAGTTTCATCTGTAAAATAAGAAGATTTTGTTTTTGTCTTGACATAATTAAAGCTTTTAATTGTTTTTATTTTTTTCAGATAAAGAAATTGCAGATAGAAAGTGTAATTGTTGCATAGATAATTGTGGATGTTGTTATGGAGATAGTTGTGGAGTGAATTAACGTTTTATTTTATTTAGATTTATACCTTTAATTTTTTTTAATTTAATTTTAATTACATACTTATTCCATTTTTTTCTTTTTTCTTCAAAGTTCAATACAAACTGATCATAATTCAACATTTTCTTTGAGTTTATGATCTTGGTCAGAACTGCCCTTTTATGAAAAAAAAAACTGGGGCAAATCCGACCACTATACAGAACATTGCATAATATTGTTATTTGTCATAAAACTGGTGCAATTTTTGCTTTCCTAGATAGACAAAGCATTATTTGAAAGCTACAATAGCATAATTGTTATGTCATTGAAAGCTATACAAAATCTTGGATGATTGATGCCTTTCTTGGGTCTTGAATAAAAGAAAATCTGAATGCCGCTTCTGAACTCGCGCGGAAGCGACAATACTGGGGCTATTACATCATTTTGTCAGGCGATGTCCTCCTGGAAACATTTTTACTAATTTGTATGCGCACAAACAAAAACAAAGAACAAAACATGAAATTTGCATATCTTTGTTGGAAACAGCGGGAGGTATATAACGGTCAGAATTATCCTCCTGGTCGGAATATGACCATGATAACCTATAAATGAGTGCACTAAACTTCGTGAAGGATAAATATATTTTCTGATAGTCCTATAATGTAAGACCTAGATCACATGCTATTTATGTTTTGGAAACACGAAATGAAAAATATCATGTAATACATCGTACGTTGTAGAATTAATGAGAGAGAGAGAGAGAGAGAGAGAGAGAGAGAGAGAGAGAGAGAGAGAGAGAGAGAGAGAGAGAGAGAGAGAGAGAGAGAGAGAGAGAGAGAGAGTCAAGTTCTTGATTTACTCTTCATACTTCGTGCTTTCCGATCGGTTTATAGAACTTCATCCGTGTCAAACAAATTGTACACATTCTTCTCACTTGGGCCATGCTGAATGACATTTCAAAGAAAGAAAGATATCAACTTTTAAAAAACTATGGATAGAGCAACCGGCGTTATACACCCGTCTGGAATGATATATAATATGAATCGAGAAAATAAAAGTAGAATCAGTACTCCCGTCAAGGCTTACTAAAACCCAATCGTATCCGTGTAAAACTATACGGATAAAACCAATGTTAAGCTGTGAAAGTCGGATAATAATAATAATAAATAATAATAATAATAATAATAATAATAATAATAATAATAATAATAATAATAATATCAACAACAACAATGGTCATGTTTATTAATATGATGACATTATGTGATACTGATCAACATAAGAAAAGTATAAAGCAATATAGGATTATGCATTTGTCATGGGAGTGTGGAAAATGATATAAATTCTTTAACTGTCACTAAAACAAGTCAAAACATTGATAGAATGAAGTGATACATTTCTTTCTGTATATGATCAAATATTTAATTTAGTAATTAAAGCAATTTATCTTTATTTAAAATAGTAAGTTTCAGTTAAATTACAAATAACAAACTGCCTTCTTTGGCAAAGCACAGGTATAATTTTCCATGTAGTCTCCAAATTGTTTGCTAATGACCTTACTGAAATTTCATAAATCAAGTGATTTTTTTATGATCAATTTAACAAAGTGTTTGCTAAAATAGTGTATATCTATGTATAAATACATAACTTTTTATAAAACAATGCCATGCATTGTTTTATAAAACTATTGTGTAATGTTATCTCTTGTTGCTATTGAGTCATGCATCTCCTGCTGCTATGAGTCACGCAATTCTTATTTTTATTGAGTCATGCACATCACTTGTTGCTGCTGTCATACATCTCTTCTTGATACTGTCATGCATCTCTTGTTGCTACCTTCATACATCTCTAATTGATATCATGCTATGCATCTCTTGTTACTATTGTGTCACACATCTCTTGTTACTATTGTGTCACACATCTCTTGTTACTATTGTGTCACACATCTCTTGTTACTATTGAGTCATGCATCTCTTGTTACTATTGTGTCACACATCTCTTGTTACTATTGTGTCACACATCTCTTGTTACTATTGTATCACACATCTCTTGTTACTATTGTGTCACACATCTCTTGTTACTATTGTGTCACACATCTCTTGTTACTATTGTATCACACATCTCTTGTTACTATTGAGTCACACATCTCTTGTTACTATTGAGTCATGCATCTCTTATTGATGTTGTGTAATGCATCTCTTGTTGCTATTGTCATTCATATCTTGTTGTTATTGAGTCATGCATCTCTTGTTGCTATTATGCCATGCATCTCTTACTGATATTGTGTCATTCATATTTTGTTGTTATTGAGTCATGCATCTCTTGTTGCTATTATGTCATTCATCTCTTAGTGATATTGTGTCATTCATATTTTGTTGCTATTGAGTCATGCATCTCTTGTTGCTATTATGTCATTCATCTCTTAGTGATATTGTGTCATTCATATTTTGTTGCTATTGAGTCATGCATCTCTTGTTACTATTATGCCATGCATCTCTTACTGATATCATGTCATTCATATCTTGTTGCTATTGAGTCATGCATCTCTTGTTGCTATTATGTCATGTATCTCTTACTGATATTGTGTCATTCATATCTTGTTGCTATTATGTCATGTATCTCTTACTGATATTGTGTCATTCATATTTTGTTGTTATTGAGTCATGCATCTCTTGTTGCTATTATGTCATTCATCTCTTACTGATATTGTGTCATTCATATCTGTTGTTATTGAGTCATGCATCTCTTGTTGCTATTATGTCATTCATCTCTTACTGATATTGTGTCATTCATATCTTTTTGTTATTGAGTCATGCATCTCTTACTGATATTGTGTCATTCATATTTTGTTGTTATTGAGTCATGCATCTCTTGTTGCTATTATGTCATGCATCTCTTACTGATATTGTGTCATTCATATCTTGTTGTTATTGAGTCATGCATCTCTTGTTGCTATTATGTCATGCATCTCTTACTGATATGTCATTCATATCTTGTTGCTATTGTGTCATGCATCTCTTGTTGCTATTATGTCATGCATCTCTACTGATATTGTGTCATTCATATTTTGTTGTTATTGAGTCATGCATCTCTTGTTGCTATTATGTCATGCATCTCTTACTGATATTGTGTCATTCATATTTTGTTGTTATTGAGTCATGCATCTCTTAATGATATTGTGTCATTCATATTTTGTTGTTATTGAGTCATGCATCTCTTGTTGCTATTATGTCATGCATCTCTACTGATATTGTGTCATTCATATTTTGTTGTTATTGAGTCATGCATATCTTGTTGCTATTATGTCATGCATCTCTTACTGATATGTCATTCATATCTTGTTGCTATTGTGTCATGCATCTCACTGTTATTGTATCATGCATATTGTGTTGCTACTGTAATGCATATCTTGTTGCTATAGAGGCATCCATCTCTTTTTGCTATTGTCATGCATCTCTTGTTGCTATTGTGTCAAGCATCTCTTGTTGCTACTGAGTTATGTATCTTTTGTTGCTATTGTGTCATGAATCTCTCATTGCTACTCTCATGCACCTCTTGTTCCACTCCCCCCTGGAGTCTTTCTGACTTTCTGTTGCCTTGCCTTTTCATCCATATGGTAATTTCAGTTCAACTGCTTCATGTGCTGTATTTACTTTGCTGTTGTATCATACAAGGCCTGTCCATGAACTGCAGACCAGCTCCTCCCTGGAGTCTTTATGTCTTTCGTGTTTACTTTATACCTTCACATGCTGTGTGTGTAATATATATATATATATATATATATATATATATATATATATATATATATATATATATATATATATATATATATATATCAGTGATTCTCAGTTACAGATGCTTATTTCGTTTTGTACCATCCTTGTTACTGTTGATTTTGAAATGGTATATGCATGTAAATACCTATTTTGTTTTCATTATCTTTGAAATCAAATAAGCCTTTTGCGAAATTTTTTTAAACAAAGGAGATACAAGTGAATTAGTTTTTAAAAACTTATTCATATTTTAAACTTTATTATTCATTTTTGTGATAAAACAATAAAATTGTGCCAAGCCTCAGGTGTGTCAGACTTGGGAATATGTTTCTTGTTACCACATTATATCTTAGGAGCATTATTGTACTTACCTCTCAACAAACTAAGATTTATCTTTGTTAACCATACAACTTTTATATATGCAAAATCTACATTGCTGAATTGAATGTATAGCATTTTGTATTAATACAATAATACAGTAGTCTCTTGCTGTCATGATTTGGGGTCTGTATTAATCATTCTTAGTGATGAGGCAATCATTACAATGAAATTTTATTTTCATTTAATATTCTCTGAGTGCAATGTGGAGCTTTTCTACATTAGAAAATTCACAGCATCAAGTTTTAATGTAGCTAGTGTTTACTCTATTATGATTCACAGTATGTTTGTTTCCATTAATGATTACGGTTTCTTTTTATCCAATTTTGATACACATTGATACATTAAATTAGCAAGACCTGAATAGGAAGTACTGGTGCAAGATTTGGATATGTACATAGTGAATATGGATACCACTTCACTCTGCATTCCAACTAATGCTAATTATGTAATCAGAATGTTTATAGGTGACTTTCTTGCCCAAACTGCAAGCCAATTCAAAGAATTTTGTCCAGGTATGTGATTTGGAAACAAATTATACTGTGATTAAAACCAATTGTCTTTGTTTAATCAGTGACCTTGACCTTTTACCTTTTGCTCACCAAATAAATATGCTTTACCTTACCAAGATGCAATTCATCCCAAAAATTTGGCTCAGTTCTGTAAGAGTTAATGTAATTGCACATTAACCATTTCATGTCTTTCAGTTAGTGACCTTGACTTTGGTCATCTGACCTCATTTCCAAAAGCTTCTTCCTTGTCCCAAGTTGGTAACTATACATGAAACTATAGATGGTGAAGATCCTGAGATAAATGTTTTGAAACAAAATCAAAAACAGATGGACAGGCAGACAAATGGATGGGCAGTTAACACCTTATGCTTAGATCTATGGTGAAATGGTGAACATAATTAAATGTAATAGAAGTTGCATTCACAAGATTCTATCATGTAATATATCCCAATTTTAAATTAAAAAAATGCAAGAAAATAAGGAAAAAAGTGATTACTCAGTACGTACATTTTTCTGATGATGAAGATAATATCTGCTAAACTATACAGCAACCCATAAACCAAAGTGTAATCAGTGAATACACAGCAACCCATAAACTAAAGTGTACTAAATGAATACACAGCAACCTATAAACCAAAGTGTACTTAATGAATACACAGAAACCCATAAACCAAAGTGTAATCATTGAATACACAACAACCCATAAACCAAAGTGTAATCATTGAATACACAGAACCCATAAATGAAAGTGTAATCATTGAATACACAACAACCCATAAACCAAAGTGTAATCATTGAATACATAGTAACAAATAAAGAAAAGTGCACTAGTCTAACACAGCCACTGTAAACATTGTCATGCAGAAAATAAACTCAGACAATATTGATCTTTGGCCCTTTTTCACCTTATGATTATTTTTAGTAATCTTTCATCTCTACATTTCAAATATTAATCATTTTAAAACTTAAATTATTAATTGGCTCTATATAGCCAATATTGTGCTGACCTGTAAAACCACCTACCTATCTACCTATCCACCAGCCCACTCAACTACCTACCTACCTATCCACCAGCCCAATCACCTACCTACTTTGACTAATCATAAAAGAATATTCTTTTGTATCATATCAAAGTAGAGGTAACACATTGATAATAAACATAATTATTGCTTTTTTATTAAGTTGTTTTATTAAGTTTTTAAAATATGCTGGAAAAGCTATTATTATTGTCCACCCCTAGAAGCCAGGTTTGACTGGGTGAAAGTCACAGGCATTGAGTTACACTGGAATGACATGCTGCACTATTTAGTTCAAGCACCAGTAATTACCTTTATTAGCCAGCATCAGTTCTCTCACCTAATTGCTATATTCATTCATGATACAGTTAAGCTGCTCAGGGTAACATATCACAATATATAATAAATTAATCTACAAAAATATTGATTAAATAAACATTTATTCTACTGCCGTGGTCACAAAGGACCTTCCGAGTAGGGTAGAATGTATATAGATCTAACAAGGATGAATAAATGTGATAAAAAATATGAATGTGTAATTAGCTCATATTAGCAAAGGATAAAATGAAGGTCACAATTACATTTGGTTTTAAGGGCACTTTACTAACAGAGATGCATCAAATTGACTGGAAATAAACTGCATCCAAGATATGAACTTTTAACAAAAATGTTCAACAGCATGGTGGAAAGTGAAATACATCACACACAGACATCTTTTAACAAAGAGGATATAGAACTCATCATGATGCATCCACTCGGCAGTTTCATGGTTCAGCATAATGCAAAACATATTAGATATTTATGTGGTGATGTACTAAATGCAAAACTGAACCAAAGCCAGTAAAAAAAATTCAAATAGGTCACAATGAAAAATAAAATGCAATATTGGTTTTGTGTGATTTACTGCCATTTTTCAGCACATGATAGGCTATGCATGGTGGTCAGCATATTTGGTAGATAAAGAATTCAGGAAGAACCTATGATCCAAGGGAAGCTACTGACTCAAACAAATGCAGAACTGAGAGGTTAGATTTGAGTTATCTGTTTTCTGGGGAAAAAGCAATAAGAGTAGAAATATCAGATTGAATTATAATCAGCATTATGGAATGTATCAGCCACAATAACCATTTTGTACCTTACCCTTGTGTGCATGTGTGTGAGATTTGGATTTTAGCATAGCTTTAACAATTTTTCAGTCATATCACTATGATGTCTGCAGTATGGCAGTTTATAGTCGTTTGTAGCACTAGGGCATCATGCTGCACACATATAGCATAATATCCCACTGAGCTATATTATCTTGACACCAGGCTAACCACTCCTTAACATTAACCTCATAATAATGAGCGCCAAACAGGGCAGCTGTTAATGCCATTTTTAAATGTCTTAGGTATGATTCAGCTGGGGTTCAAACCTTTAACCTCCTGCATCCAAGGCACTCTAACCACTAGACCACCAGAGCGGTCTTTTAACTTACATAGATAAACCCTCTTGGAATGTTTATGGTTCCTGGTAAAGCAGTATTATTGATGTGATAATGATTTTTAACATAGCTTTAACAATTCTTCAGTCATATCGCTACAATGTCTGCAGTATGGCAGTTTATAGTAATGTCTAGCACTGGGACATCATGCCGCAGACATGTTGCATGATGTCCCACCCAGTCACATTATCCTGACACCAGGCCAACCAGTCTTAACTCTAACCTCTTAATGCTGAACGCCAAGAAAGGCAGCTGTTAGTACCATTTTTATATTGTCTTTGGTATGACTCGATCGGGATCAATTTAGATCAAAATACTTAACCCCAAGAAAAATGTGAAATATATTTTGCAGTAACCTTCCTTTATGGTGAGGTTGTGGTACTGATAGATTCATACACTAATAAGAGTCATACAATCATTTAGTTTGTCAACTCAATCATGAACAGAATCATGAGAAATAAATGTAAACCACACAACTTAATCAAAGTCAAACATAAAATATAGGTCAAGGTGACTTATATTTCTAACGAGGTTGTAGTAGTCATCAAGATGCATCACCTCACCAATTTTCATCAATCCAGGTATAACATTAGTTATACAGTGTGTGCAAAACCTGTGCAAAAATTTAACCATGAATGACCAATAATGTACATGTGTCAATTTAGCCACATCCTCTGGGGTAGATGCTATGAAACCCCTTAAATATAGTTGCCTAGGACCTAGGAAAAAAGAATGGTTGATAGTCAGTGAGAATGTACATTAGTACATGTTTTTCTCCATGCTGACACCAACGCCAGGTGTAGAACTCACCTCGACTTCATACAGGCGAGTTAAAAACTGCAAAATTCACAAGATTCTGTTATGCACTGCATTGAGCTGAAAATCAGTAAGGGCAATAATAATATGCACAAAGTTCACTGCATTCCATCTAAATTGCATAACTGTATAAGCAAACATGATTCTGACATACACTGCATCCAGCTGTGAGAAGAGTAGGGCAATGCCTTCAACATAATTGCAAAGTCATCTGTCAATGTCCACATATTCATGACCATAATTTCATGACTATGATGAATACCATTTAAAACAGCAAGAATAGTTGCAAACACAAGATTTGCAAATGATGTAAGGAAAGAAGGACAAGGATAAAAAAACAGGAATATTCACAAGGAATATCCCACCCCCACCTTACAGAGACAGGTATAAAATGTATTATCCTACATATGCATTGGATATCTGCTTTTATTATGCAACCTGATACAAAGCAAGCAAATAAAAGTCAAGAAAACAAATCATTTGGATATTTATGCTACTGTATACTCTTACAAGTCAAGCTGCAAACAACAAAAATCCTAATCTACTGTAGCATAATGCACATGCAGATCAGGGTCCATGTTGTTTGTTCTACTGATTATTCCTAACAAACTGCAAAGACCCAGATCTGCCAGTGCATTATGTGGTGGCAGATCTGGGACTGTAGTTTGCAATTGAACTTATAAGTGAATATATGCAATATATATTATATTTAACTTCAAATTCAGTAACACAGTCTTCACTGTCTGAAACAAAATGATTTATTTACTTGAAAGTCAGTATCTTAATGAATAGGTAAAAGTTGTCAAAGCAGTGAAAACGAACTAAACAGGTGTTCATGCAGGTGTCAGATATTAGACCATCATAAAAAAGAACAAATGAACAACAGAATGTGAAGTATCACTTTAATGCATTAATCGCTAGACATAAGTTATAAAAGTAGCACCAAATTTACCTTATCTGGTTAAGGTGGCACTCACCAGTTATTATGTACTTTTGAGAGAGTGATGTATGTAAGGTGAAGTTGTTTGCATTTAAAACATGCACAGTAGAGAGAATGTTGGCATAACTCTATGCTACTTTCATGTAATGTGGCTGACATTTCTTTGGATATTGTACTTTTGGAAATTTTAAATGATCTTAGCACATTGCTAACTAAAATGCTTCCTTGTGCTCCAAAAATCAACCTGAATTTGTCTAAAGTACATTATCCTTGGCAGCTATTAATATAGGATAAATGAATTTTGCCAGACTAGACAACACCAGCTTCTGAAAGTGCAATGAATGAGATACCAAATATATAAAATGCAAAAAAGTTATTGGCTCTTTTTTTACAATTTACCTCTGAAGTTTGGGAAGTGAAAATGAGCAAGTGGAGCTAGCACTTTTTTGAAAGTTGCACATTTGGAGTAAGGCCAAGCTGTATACTCTCTAACTCAAATTACACCCATCAATCGTACACTAAAATAAGGGAATTAAAGGTTCTTTGAACAATACCTAAGATATACAAAGTCTTTTTTAAATAGCCAGTGTAACTAGTGAGGAAACCTAGGGAAATTCTTTTTCTTTAAAATCCTAACCATATGCTAAATACGAAACTGTAGAGCACCACCTCAGTTCAAAGCACTTACTGTTAAATTTCATTTTCTAAGAAAGTCCTTATTTTCTCAAAGACAGAAAAAGGGCTGTAATAACTATTGTATTATATGAAAGAGATACAGCTGATAACTAAAGTAATATAAAAAATAATTTAAAATAACTGTGTCTAACCCTTCTCTCATGACAACAATGCATGAACATACAAATATTAAACATATTCTGACTCTGACCAAATGATTGGTACATCAACACATAAAAAATGCAACATTGAGTGAGCAGGAAGGCAATTAATGATCCTATAATAATGAGCGGGTACATGAAAAATCACATGAATAGTACAAGAATGACTTTTAAATTTTGGAAAATTCTTGAAGGTTTACAAATATAAAGTGTACACACTACTGTAAGAAAAATTGGTTGTTTTCCATAAGTTTTCAAATTATGAATAATTGTTTACAATATTATGACTTCTGAAGTTTATTTGGTAAAAATATGTGTGCTAAAATTAAATATGGGCTTATTCAATATTATTGCACAAAATGTTCAACTCAAAAAATAAATCTATAGGAATAGTACAAGTAACTAAAAAATCAAGCTTACATCATGATGTGTGACTGAAATGTTTGCAAACATAAAGTTAATCAAATTTCTTACTAAGTAAAACCCTGCAAAGAAAAAAAAGGAAATGAATGTAAATGGTACATTATCTTTGCATCTTTTCATCATTGCTGGATGAATTATGTAAAAGGAAAGGATGACAAAAAATAATTTTACATCAAGAACCTTAACTCTGTCATGGAAAAAGCAAAACAGACAAAAGCTCTCATAAAAATCAGCCGCACACCGTAATATGATAAAACAGGGCCAATAATAAATGTGTATGGGGAAAATGATCTACATTCCCATAAAGAAACAAATACTGATTGGCATTAGGCAATGTAAATTTAAGAACACAGGGATTCTACACATTTCGGTCAGAAATATATAATTTTGCTTCATGTACTAGACCTGCAAAATAGTTATTTATCATATCTGATAGTCTAAAAGGCAATATTTTTTTACCATTAAACTTACATGTGGATATTGTTATTCAAATTGCTTCATTGTATGTCAGGTAATATTTCCTATGTAACAAAAAAAATGTTTTTCCAAAGTATGAAAAAAATGTGTGATGTGATTTCAATTTTTAATGTAGCTTTTAACAATTTTTCAGTCATGCTGCTACAATGTCTGCAGTGTGGCAGTTTATAGTCAGGTCTAGCACTGGGGCATCATGCTGCAGACATGTAGCATGATGCCCCACCCAGTCACATTATCCTGACACCAGGTCGACCAGTCCTAACACTAACTCCTAATGCTAAGCATTAAGCGAGGCAACAATTAGTATCATTTTCGTAAGTCTTTGGTATCACTCGACCGGGGATCGAACATGTGACCTGCTGCATCCGAGGCGGTCGCTCATGTGCATAATCTTGGAAGAGTCACTGGAATGGAAATAACTGATTTATGTCAACTTTATCAACTACAAAAAGTCCTTCAACAGCATAAATAGACACACCGTCTGGAAGCTAAAGAAATAAAGAACAAGTAAACACATATAAAAGATAAGTGTACCCTAATCTCCTCTAAATAAAAGACCAATAAAGATGTCTTTTATATGTTGTTGTGGGGTTTAACACCATTTTTCAGCACATGATAGGCTATATAGGGCGGCCAGTATAAATGGTGGAGGAAGAACCCAGGAAAGAATAAAAAAAAACAACACGAGAAGCTACTGCAAGCTTTCTCACATATCCACATTGGCTGGATCCAAGACTCAAACCCATGCAGACAGAGGTGAGATGGCAATGATCCATAATGGTGAGCACTTTAGACCAATCGGCCACTCAAGGCCCCTTGTTTTTATTCATACATACATACATACATACATACATACATACATACATACATACATACATACATACATATATATGTATGTGTGTATATATTCTGATATAAAAGATGTCTTTTACTTAAAATGTGTACAAATACATGGATGTTTCATATGGTTAGCAAAAGCTTCTTGAACTAAAATTATAATTTTTAATCCAAAAAATATCTAAATTCTAAACACCCCTCCCCCAAACCCCCACAAAGTTTTCTTCCTCAACAAACTGGTTCAATACACTTATCCAGTTCACAAATAATCAGCTTGCAGAATGAAGTCAAGATTTACCTCAAAGTCTGGATACTTTATAAAATTTAATACCTCAAAGTCTAGAACCTTTATAAAATGTATATACCTCAAAGTCTGGACACTATAAAATTTAATACCTCAAAGTCTGAACCCTTTGAAAAATTTAATACCTCAAAGTCTGGACACTTTATAACATTTAATGCCTCAAAGTCTGGACACTTTATCAAATTTAATACCTCAAAGTCTGGTCCCTTTGTAAAATTTAATGCCTCAAAGTCTTGACACTATAAAATTTAATACCTCAAAATCTGGACCCTTTGTAAAATTTAATACCTAAAAGTCTGGACACTTTATAAAATTTAATACCTCAAAGTCTGGACACTTTATAAATTTAATATCTCAAAATCTGGACCCTTTGTAAAATTTAATACCTCAAAATCTGGACCCTTTGTAAAATTTAATACCTCAAAGTCCAGACACTTTATAAAATTGAATACCTCAAAGTCTGGATACTTTACAAAATTGAATACCACAAAGTCTGGACACTTTATAAAATTGAATACCTCAAAGTCTGGACACTTTATAAATTTAATACCTCAAAATCTGGACCCTTTGTAAAATTTAATACCTCAAAATCTGGACCCTTTGTAAAATTTAATACCTCAAAGTCCGGACACTTTATAAAATTGAATACCTCAAAGTCTGGACACTTTATAAAATGTAATACCTCAAAATCTGGACACTTTATAAAATTGAATACCTCAAAGTCTGGACACTTTATAAAATTTAATACCTCAAAGTCTAGAACCTTTATAAAATGTAATACCTCAAAGTCTGGATACTTTAAAACATTTAATGCCTCAAAGTCTAGAACCTTTATAAAATGTAATACCTCAAAGTCTGGACCCTTTGTAAAATTTAATACCTCAAAGTCTGGATATTTTATACAATTTAATACCTCAAAGTCTGGACACTTTATAAATTTAATACCTCAAAATCTGGACCCTTTGTAAAATTTAATACCTCAAAGTCCGGACACCTTATAAAATTGAATAACTCAAAGTCTGGACACTTTATAAAATTGAATACCTCAAAGTCTGGATACTTTATAAAATTGAATACCTTAAAGTCTGGACACTTTATAAAATTTAATACCTCAAAGACTGGACACTTTATAAATTTAATACCTCAAAGTCTGGACCCTTTATAAAATGTAATATCTCAAAATCTGGACACTTTATAAAATTGAATACCTCAAAATCTGGACCCTTTGTAAAATTTAATACCTCAAAGTCTGGACACTTTATAAAATTTAATACCTCAAAGTCTGGACTTTTTATAAAATTGTATACCTCAAAATCTGGACACTTTATAAAATTGAATACCTCAAAGTCTAGACACTTTATAAAATTTAATACCTCAAAGTCTGAACACTTTATAAATTTAAAGAAGCATATGAAATAGAAGCAACTAAAAATATTGCAACAAAATTTGAATACAGCAACTGGTTGTGTAGTTATAAAGTTTTCAAAACTTTAACAAAAATAAGGTCAGTGATGCTTTCATTGTTAACATGGTTCCCACACCTTTCTAAAGATAAATTTTCAGGTCATTTCCAGAGGTTTCCAGGATGAAATTAATTTTTTTCAAGGGTCACATATGACCATTACTGAATGGAATTAAAAGATCATTTTACATTATAAAACATGCATTTTCTAAATCTATATATATATATTTCTCTTCCAAGACTCTCCAAAGCATACAAGTCAGCAAAAATGATCATGTACAAAACCACAAAAAGGATCACACAAAACAAGTTTGATCATATTTCTATAAACTGTCATGTAAAGTCATTTCAATGTACAAAATAAAAATTCCAACTTTATTTTGCTGACCAGCATTATGTCACTAAGTGGGAACAACGTAATGAACATAAATTAAGTTTTGTTTCCTTTCACACCTTTAATGCTAAAGAATTATATAGCAATATACTGTATGTAATATATATATATATATATATATATATATATATATATATATATATATATATATATATATATATATATATATATATATACACACATGCATATATAACTAAGCATCTCATTGAAAGTAACACACACACACACATATATACAAAGTAACATTTCCTATTACAGTATATAAAAAAACAATAAATACAAATAATTCAAATCTTTTCTTGTAATGAAAAGAGTTTAGCTCTGAATTTATCTGTGTCAATAAAATCCCAAACAAGATTTTTCAAACTAATCTCATCAGGATGATCTGGCTAAAAATCCATCATTTAGAAAACCATTTTCAAAAAGATTGATTTAAATTTTGACAGAAGATCTTCAAAATTATATACTGTTGTATAAACAAGGACTGAATTTTCTGTAAAATCAACTTGTCTTCTTGTAATTCATTAAAGCAGTCCCCAAAACTATACTCATACAGGGGCTCATATTGATTAATATATAATATAAGGGACAATAGTTTCTCATTTCAGCTCTGAGATTCAACAATTTGAACTACAAATTTGGCTTAAAACAAATAGCAGTTTGCTTATTAATCCAAGTTTATTCCAAATATTCCTACCCAATTTTTCATATTTGGACATTGAGATTGAGGTGTGGGCTTATTACAACTGCATATCGAAAATTTGGAATATTCCACCACCGTGCAGTAGCGACATATAGCGGGCTTAGAAATTTTACACTTATGTTATATTGACTCTTAGATGGATAAAATTGATAGGAAAGTGATTTATTTTCTCAGAAATGGCAGGTAATATAATCATTATGTATTTAATCCGCTGACAGTCTAGACAAAACAACGGCATAGATAAAACCTGACCTGGTACTCGCCATTTTCATTACTAGTCACATGACTTCACAAACCTCAAATGATAACATCGGAATTCCAATAATCACGTGCTATCAACAACAAACTCCTTCATAATGTTTGTTGTACAGAAATTCAATTATATTAAATGAAAGTTTGATACTTTTTGTAAAAACCAGCAATATGGCCAGTCTGATTTATCAAGCAGAGAGCATGTCAACATGGTAGTCACATGATACAACACTCCAGAAGTTGTTCTCAGAATATATAAATATGGAGAATTTTGTGTTCTTTCTTTTTTGGTATTTTTAGTACAACCAGTTTACGACTTTCATTTAATATTTTTTTTTCTTTCTCCCCAACATTTAGAAAAATGTGGGTTGTTGTTAGATTTGTGTACTCATGTGACTATCAATGCAAATCAAGAGTACCAGGTCACATTTCATCAACGCCTCAGTTTTATCTTGTCTTTCAGCAGATTAAAGACATAATGATTTTAATATTCACAATTTATGAGAAAACAAGTATCAATTTCATGCATGTATCACCTCGATCTAAGAATTTTAAAGTTTTCAAGGCCATCCAGTAAGTGGTTATGCTTTGCCACCACCATGTTGGCCTATTGAGATGCTAGACTGGTTTTCATACTGTCCAAGTAAGGAAGGTATGGATTTCGAGCTGACTGGTTTTCATACTGTCCAAGTAAGGAATTTTAGCTGACTTTGAAAATGAAAGTCTACTAGATAAATCTAATCCACTGAGTGTTTGGATTGACTCAGCATATAATATTTATTACAAGCACCCAAATGATCCATACTGCACCCTCCAAATATTCTGGTTAGAACTCAATGATCATCTTAGCTACATCTCAATTACATTTTTGAGGTGTCAAGTGAAGGCGAAAAAATCCCAAGTTTTCCCCAACTTTCATCAACATTAGCGAAATTCAAGGAATTTTCACGATAAGGAAAAAATTATAATTTCTCCCAACTTTTTCCAGATTTCACTGTAGCATGGGAACCCAGTGTTAAAGATGTCCCATCCACCAAGTAAAGACCTACAACTCATCATCTGCAAATGCTGGCTTGACTAAAAAGAATTTACTATGTGTACACACGTATAAGTTGAGTCCAACTACAAACAACACAGACCCTAATGTGAGATTACATAATGTGCCAGAAGACCTGGGTCTTTATTGACTGTTGCATTAATTACTCACAACATACTGCAAAGACCCAGATCTGCTGGTCTAGGATTTGGGTGGATACGGTCTGCACTTGGACTAAACTAATAATCAGGCAAATACAGTAGTCATGGCACATTACATAATGGTGGCTCTGGAGCTGTACAACTTGCATGGTGGCTAGTATATCTGGCAAGCTTTCTCACATACCCACATCAAGCCGTGACTCAAACTCACCCAAATAGAAGTGAGCTTTGTAAGTGATCTGTAATGTCAACCACCTAAAACCACTTGCTCACCCAAGGCCCCAACTACGGAACTGAGCTATCATTGCGTATACAGCACTGTGTTGGTGGTACCTTCCAATTGTAGATATATGAATTTCTATATTTACTCTCCTGATTACAGAGTCTCCCAGTTTCCTTCAAATTAAAATGTAATGTTCTCATGTCTATTTCAGACTGTTTATGAGTCACTATATATACATTAAAACAACCTCTAGATCGGAATTCAGTATTAAAACGAGTGTCATGAACACGTGTTATATCAAGAGGCCCAAGCCAGGTTCCAACTGATACATCCTCGCTTTTATAGACTTTCAAAACTTTGGAATTTATCGCAATGTAATGTACAAGATCACTGGATAGAACATAACCACCACCGACTGCATATGGAAGATATCTGTCGCATAAAAACCAATCTTTCTCTTGCCACTTGCCTTTTGTTTTGATGTGTGCACGACCATCAAAGAAACCCCAGTACAATCGGTTTTTAGGTTTTGACTTCAACTCTTCCAACAGCACATTGACTCGAATAAAAGTATCTTCATCGCCTTTGAACAGAAACTGAAAATGAACATTTTTGTCTATCCATTTAAAACTCTCAATCAGTTTTTCAGTTAAGGATGTATATGATTCATTAAAAAATTGCAACATCAGCAAATCATTATGATAACCATTTTCTTCACTGAGTAATATTTTGCCATCTGTAGCCAGATCTCCGACTCCAATTACAAATTTCATGATCACTTCCTTCGGTAGAGAACTTGCCCATGTCTCCCTTATGACAGCCCGATTCTGTTTATTTCCTGGGACAGACATAATAAGAATAATTAGGAATGTTGATATATTTTTGGCTGGGATGAAGATATGTTTATTCCAATATCCAAGTTCTTCATCCTCCAGCCCATCTTTATGTTCAGCAGCATATGTCTTATCTTCACATGGCATATTACAAAATGACATAAAAATTAACACACTAAGTGTAAAGAAAATTCCACAGATGAAGATGGTTGAAAAATGGCGGCTCAATCTTCGTTCCAGGACAATACTGCATCTCACCATGATGAAGATGGCTGGAGTTTCAATACCTTTTATACTTGTTGATTTGATATGGCTTTGTCAACTTCTACTGCTCTCACATTATGAATGTTCACTGAAAATAAATTATAAACATCACAAATTCAGCATCTTAAGCATAGTTATTTACTTTCTCAAATTAGGTAAAGCAAATTCTTAAAAAAAAAAAAAAAATTTTCCTTCATTCCAGGACTGGACATGATAAACTGACACATAAACTTAAAACTAAAATTTTACTTTATAAACAGAAGCGCTCTTAAGGTCAGTTCAATTTCAAGGAAAAGCAATCTCAATCTTAGAAGGGAATTTGGCAGTAATAATAAATAATAAATGTTTTATATACTGTATAAAAGGCAATTTTTAAATAAGCTTGAACTAAATTCATGAAAAATAATTATCATTTTTTCTAAACGAGAATGAAATAATAATGTTTTTTGGCCCCCAATAATGTCTGACCAAGTGAATGACTCATATCCCAGTTTAGCCAATGTGTTGACCTGTCTGTTACTGATCATAGCTACTGAATTACTATAATTGCATTAATTTCTTCACAAAGAAAAGGTTCAAATCTGCGTACAACTCTGCAAAACCAAAGTAATGTTAAATGTAGTATTTTCAGATGAACACCATCTTCATTCAGAACCACATATCACAATAAATGTGTTTTAGAGAAAACTTAAGTCTCACACTACTCTTCAGGGCCTCCGCTAGGCTTCACTTTGGTGACAAATGTTAAAGAATTTTGAAAGTGGCGCTCTTTTTTACTTACTGGCGAAATTTGCTGGTGACAAACTTTTATATAAATTAAATTTTAAATTTTTTATTCATATAAGCAACTTGGGTCACTTAATGCCTGTTTTCACTATCTGTAGCAGACAGTGGATGAATGTCAGTAGATGATAAGATGTTATATGAACATGTTTGCAGCTAACTGCAAGCTGTCAGTAGGTTTTGAGAATTTAATGTGATTAGTAGGAAATAAGGAATGACTGGGGAATATACTCTATTATTGAAAATGTTGGCAAAAAGATTTGGTGTCTTTTGCATGTGTTGTTAATTTATGTTTATTGCAAACATAAATGAGATGCACTTATGACTGCTTAATGTTTTAAGGATTATTTGCTTAGATAACATGTTTCTGTGGTCTGAACTTAACTGAGTAACACAGGATGCTGCTACTAGGATGCCAGTCATCGACTGTAAAGGGCACAAGTCGCTTATATTAATGAAAAAAAATTTACTTCATAAAACAAGTCTGTATCAAGCACATAGACTATGGCTAATCTAGCTCTGAAAAACAAAGATTTATATCCAGCTGTATCTGAGGCAGCTACCAGATTACTTGTTGCCCCTATTTCTACTATGAGACAGGGTTTAGTTGCCAGAATCTGATCAAAACAAACTAACAAAATTCTATGTGTATATATACTCTGAAAAATTTAACAAGAATTTCTACTGATGGGTCCAGTGTTGAAAATTTTGATTTCTGGAAGTCATTAAAGAAATGGTCTGGGAAAAATATGAGGCAGATACTGATGAAGTGTCAGTGACATTATTCATGAAGACTAAGCAGTATTTTGTATTATCGGTTATATAGAAACATTCTTAATCATTCTTGCTTTTCATATGCTATACATTGAATTTCACGTATATATATATATATATATATATATATATATATATATATATATATATATATATATATATAATATGGTATTGTTATATTAATAATTATTCTTTTGCTTTAAAATATAATAAAAACATGTAAAAACTGTTTTATTGTCATGTTTATATAGATGAAAAATAGGGCCAATAAAATATAATGCTTGTATTTAAGTTCCTGCATCATGACATAAATAAAATGGATCCTATGGTTGAAAAGTGGCTCAATATTTTCTAATTTTGTAAATTTCATTGCGCAAAGAAAAATATTTCCATGAGAGGCTGTGACTTGCTCACTCAAGTAATGGTGAAAGTAAGCTATTTTCCAAACTGTTAATGCATTTTCTCTTTCAATGCTGTGCTAAAAAAACATAAACAAATCCTTTGTTCATATTGACAAACCACTCTAACATGGCATTGTTATATCATAATCCACTCATGCTAATGTCTGGCACTGTATGCTGTAATATAAGCAAAATATTTGTGCTACCTAACTAGCTACAATCAATCACCTCTGATGGCAGGAATGGGAATGACTACAATCGACAAGACATGGAAGTAAGTTTTTCTTTTCAGAAAATGTACCTTAAAATGATAATTTTGCTGAAACTTAAAAAAAAACTGATTACCTCTGAATCACCGACTGTTCTGTATATATACTAAGCAAATGGAAAAAAAATTCTATTGCAATGTTCTACACTTATCTGATGTTGCGAATAAAAAGTGGGCATTTGCTTAGTTCTTCAAAAAGGGCTTTTATAGGTGTCTCTTCAACACATGTATCTTCATCAAAGCAAGCCAAAACTTAAATATAAGCACTTTTTCATTTTTCATAGTGAATGGAACATATTTATTGTGCCATGAAAGTTTCCTGTTTGCAACAAAAAAGGTATATGCTTATGATCGCTACCAATGGCAGTGTAAAACCCAAATTATTGTGCCAACATTTTGAAACAACATATATCTGGCTGTCAAATTAAATGAAGGTGGGACATTTCACAAGAATGTTTGCTAAATTTTTAATTTGTTCACATTTTCATTTCCCTATCAATAGCCTCATCCCATTGGTAGCCTCAGCATCATGGTAGTTGTCTCTGGCTGACCAAAATGATAATCAAAGCCAATTTAAGTACCTGTACATGTAGCATATAAACAACTAAACAGCCAAAGGCTACTAGAATAATGCATCTGTGTGAATTGTTTCCTTACGTTTTTTGGCAATGAGATATAGATCAAAGGAGGACTACCCTTTTTTATGTAATACTTGTTAATTGTATTTTCTAACAGGATTTGAGTGATAAATGAATTTTTGAACATATGACCTAATACTCGAATTCATGAATTCATGGATTTTTCATACACATGTACCCTATTTATCACATTGTCGAGTGTACTCTCTCTCTCTCTCTCTCTTGTCGAGTGTACTCTCTCTCTCTCTCTCTCTCTCTCTCTCTCTCTCTCTCTCTCTCTCTCTCTCTCTCTCTCTCTCTCTCTCTCTCTCTCTCTCTCTCGTCCAACAATGTGAGACGTCTATCGTGTTATTTGTTTGGTACGGACTACGGTCTTTCCACAGGGGTTCGCATCGTTGCTTACAATTTACATGTCATACATTATGAGATGATAACATTATATTATTGATGGTACATGTACGACTGATAATTACTAGACTGATAGTTAAATTTCACGCAACGATAAGAGCTCCTTTGGGTCTTTCAACTGGTACTTCATCAACCAAGTTCGTCAAGAAGGCTAAAATAATGTTTTGTAGAACAAATATTGGTACAGTTGCTATTAGAACTCATACGCTTTATCATCGACGGTCTTATTCACAGGAAGGAGTTATTTCTATATTTGGTTTACTTCACAAACTGAACATCTTTGAATGTGACCATTCTCACTCTGCGAACCGACCTACTTAAAACAGCTCCAATATTCATTGTTTCAAGATAAGCATCTAAATAACCACAATGTTTGGTGTATACTTAGAAATTTATATTACTTAATAACATCCTATATTTAGAAGCTTTTGATTAAAATTAAATATCTGTCGTCCACGTAGAACTGGGAAGATCTGATTTTAATCAGGCTGTGTAGGTAGGTAGGTGTAAAATCTTAAAAGGACTCCATGTTGAAGCTAGGACATTTTTTTGGCAAAAAGACTTCTTTTTGCGGAAAGAACCTTTTGTGGCCCAAAAGAACTTTTCCGTAAAAAGGATTCCCTCTGTACAAAAGGACCATTAATGCACAGGAGTCTGCAGTTTTATCAATAAAGCAAGACGAAATTTCAGACAACATGCATACGTGAACCTTAGACTAACAAGTAGGTCTCTGCTTTTTTTTTCTTTCTTTTTTATATCAGACCTACTTGTTGGTCTAACGAGAACCCATGTAGCAACAATTCTCTGTAGTATTTAACGTAAAGTATTCTTTTTGTACACTGATAATTCCATCTGAAGAATGATTTAGTTATATTCGTGTATGTAGATCCTCATAGCTAAAATAAAACATTATTAAGCTCATAATTAGTCACATACGTAAAATCGGTAAATAATAAACAGAGAGAGAGAGAGAGAGAGAGAGAGAGAGAGAGAGAGAGAGAGAGAGAGAGAGAGAGAGAGAGAGAGAGAGAGAGAGAGAGAGAGATTACATTTGATTATGAAATTTGTTCTCTACTTCCCCTACTACTTTATATTTATAACAAAAAAAGTCCTTATTGCAGTCTGAAGTTCTTTTATTTATATTCGGTATTGACTGAACATCATATTCTATTTTTATCTGCATAATCTTTATTATATCATTGTGTCACATAAAGACTGTTAGCACATCAACACTATTCCAGATTATTGGTACATCAGAACATTCAGGATTATAATTCATTCAAAACACCAATGGAATTAATTCGTAATACTCTATACTTTTGGCTTTGTGAGATAACTTTTAGGACTATTTGGGATTTAATTCACACTACTATAAGTTCTTTTTAAATTTTCATTTTTAATTGTAAGCAAATACATCATATATTTCACAGATTTTACAAAACTTGCTGATTTTCATAACTGAGTATAAGACCATAGACTTGTAACTTGGGGGGGGGTGATCTGGGTTTTTAACGCAACTTTTCACAACTTTTTAATCATATGGCTACGATGTTTGTGGTGTGACGGTTTGTAGTGATTTCTATTACTGGGGCATCATGCTGCAGACATGTAACGTCATGTCCCACCCAGTCACGTTAGCCTGGTACCAGGCCGCCTAGTCCTAACACTAACCTCTTAATGCGCCGAGTGCCTAACGCGGCAGCTGTTAGAACCATATTTATAAATTTATCAATCGTTGGTATGACTTGGCCGGGGTTCGAACCCGCATCCGAGTCGGTCGCTCTAACCACTTAGGCCACCGGAGTATTCCGCAACATAGACAAGAGCCTATGAAACAATCAACGTGTATGACGAAGATGAAGCCACTCCCAAGTTCCCAAGTTTAACGATCTGACCAATCACGTTTAGAAGCAGAGGATGCCACCATAATTATAGGGCAGTTTGGAAAATTCGGAGACAATTACGAAGAAGAAAATATATACATGTTTAATATTAATTTCATGGTGCAATAAACATTCACATTTAAGAATATGTTAATGCTGTGTTTCTCTCTTAAAATTAGTAATATGTAATATTGGCATTGTTAGCTAATGCGTATTTCCAAGTGTCCAATCCAAGACATTTCCAATAAAGGGGAAAATATGTTGGTATATCGAACTAGACGCGCGCGCGCGCACACACACACACACACACACACACACACACACACACACACAAACACACACTTCTTGCCACACATGAAGAGTATATAACGTGAGGCGAATTTTTTTCTTCACACAGAAGTAGAGAAGTGGTCGTCATCATTAATCTCAGCACTTTTAATACAATGATCTTTTTGTGCGCAAAGTTTTGGTAGTCGTGTCTTTACATACACTGGTGATTCATTTTCTACAACAGATTCTGCCAGCGAACGAAATCCAAGAAATTCTGTTACTAACACATAGTCACTACAAGTTATCGCCAATTCAAATGAAGAGCATCGTTGGAACTAGTTCTTTTAAAAATAGTTTTTCATACGCTAATTCTTATATTGTATCAGTGAGTTCCTCCCACGGAATTCGGCGTAACACTGATGACCTAAGACAGTCTTAAACGTATTCGCAAAAGATGCTCATCACGAGTTGGCAAAACAATTATCTTAATTACCGACTACGATAGATCCTTCTTCAATCAGCCTTTCCCCCCTCCCCATAATATTAAGATACTACTGTTACAAGTATGCAACACTTGCACTCGCTAAATACCTGCGAGCGGCTCCTTTCAAATATTTGGACTATCTCACTTCTCGAATTGATTGGCAAAAGCCAAGCAAAGCAATAGAACAAGTTTATTTTTCTTTGATTCTCGATTATTGATGAGCTTGTAGTGTCCAGAGTAGTTTGTGAGTGCATGGATGACATCCGTATATGGACACGGACATCATACCTTTCCATGTTGTTTAAGACCGTCTTACACCAGTCTTGTCGACTTCATTTATTTTTTGAGTAAGCGGATCTATCACATGGTTTCATTGGCGCTTTTGTTTAACTCATCGAACGTCTCTATTAAAAATGATATTTTTTCTTCATATAAAGAAACATTTTGTATATACCTAAGAACTGTACCTGTACGGTACCGTGTTGCTATTGGGAAGTCACACTTCTTTCTTGTAAGTGATCTATTATACTTTATCCAAGGGTCACTGATAATTTGATGATCTAGACAAATGTACATTCTTGTTGAGGGCAGGACTTTAAGGCTTCTTTTAACACACGCAAGTCACATTGGACTCGAAAAATAATTCAGTGTCAGTCCTTTTGCTTTAAATTTGGCATGAATTTGGGTATTTTTTTATTATTATTCCACAACATCTAAGAGCGTAACTGGCAACGTTCAAAAATATTCCCTCCAGGATGTTCTTCTGCACAGGCTTTAAACCGTTCGTCTTTGATGGGTGGGTGATAACCTCCCCGGGTAATCTATGTATATGCAATTATCGGTGTCAGTGTAATGGATGCGATGTCCAAGAGGTTTCAACACCAAGTACCTTTCTGAACGGGTATTGACTGTTACGTAGCAGGCAATGATGACATTGCCAAACTGTTACAGTCGAGCAAATACTGTGACTTTTTTCGGAATTCACCATGATCAAATATCTACGTATGATTTTCAAGAGCTTTGGTAAGTTTTCATTTATAGTCACTGTGCTGAAATTATTGACATGGATTCCTCAAGCATTCAGTCTTTGGCAAAATAGAACTTTGAGCCATTTGCCCCCGCAAACATTTCAGCACGACTTTAGCAAATGATCGTCATACTTCGTTATCTGTAAGGTCGACGCATTCAGCAACCAAAGTTTGAATTTATATTTTCCTTCAGAGTGTAACTCCAGGAAGGATAGCCGCTGACTTATTGTTACAATCTAAGAAACTCGTTGAAGTCTCCTGGAAAACGAATAGGAATCGATTCATGGTCCTGCTGATATTGTTCTGTGGGAGAAAGTGACAAATCGTATACCTTTAAAAATTTGTACCCGAGACAGAGAGCATGAATAATTCGACACTATCTGACGTTCCTGCAAGGCACATTCTTGATCAACATGAAGGCTGGTGTCGAAGACACATATCGCAGCACATACGACATAAAGGAAACGTCATTTTCCTTCAGCAGTGATGAGGCCACACGGGATGGTAAAAGTTCCTCGGTGGAAGACTTCAACATTTGTTTTTAAAAAAACTCGTTCTAACAAATGCCTTCGACGTCTATGCGTTGTAGCAATATTTTATGGTGACCGGTAGCAAATGGAGCATTTTTACAGAGACATGGATACAACGAACACACACGGGTATAACTTAGTTGTTTTTTTTTTTTTGCGATTTTTTTTTTTTTACAACAAGCGACGCCATCACTGGTCCGTCTTTAAAAGAAACAGTCACGTGGATTCAAAGGTTTGATATCCACTACATCGAAGTCTTCAACAACGCGACCAAGTTCTGGATCTGGTTTCAAACATCGATCGTAATTGTGTTACCATTTCTATGACATGGTATCCTGAACTTTTTCAAAATTTGTATATTCTGTAAGCTTGTTATGAAGATTTTTCATGGTCAACCCTGTTTTGTTCTTGGTGAAGATAATACTTGAGGCATTCATCTTTTAAATTCATGCATGAGCTATGGATTTTCTAAATCTCAGCAATGTACGGAATAAGTCTTAATCCTATTATTCCAGCCGTTTTTAGCATTGTATGCACTTGTCTTGAGTTTCACATTAGTAATATAACCAACTCAAACTTTTAGCTGATTATCGACGGCTGACAGATTGATGGGTCTAAGGTGGCTAATTTTATCTCGAACATACTCTTTTATTAGTACTATAAACCACATGCTCTGAATATGGAAGAATTTTTTTTTCCTCAGGGGACTACTGCGTCCATGCCCAAGGAATAACCGTCGATAACAAAAACGTAATAAAATGTGTACATGGTACCAACACTATTTTAACAACCGCCTCCACTCCCATATATTGCTCCATTAAATCCTTGGTTAATTGTCATAAGAGCAAATGTATCCGATAAAATCATTTAATATTTCGTACTGGCCTCATAATGATTTTATGCAAACAGTGAAAAGTGAAAAAGTTCCGCCGGTATTAACCATCCCTGGTTAACCACTCCAACGACCTTTTCTAGTGCCTCCCATATCAGTAAACAAATCGGTACACTACTCAGTCATTGCCAAAAAGTTGTGTTTTATGTCCGTGTCTTTGTCTATGTTTTGGTTTTCACAACTAGAAGTTATACCATCTCTCCATACTGTATTATTGTAAGTGATGATATTATTGTGTTTGTGTGTAATTTTACCATTTTCAATTGTAATATCATGTGAGTTTGAGTAAGAACTCTTGCCCCTACATTACCTCACACTAAATATATAATAGAATATAAGTATGTTTGTGTGTTTAGTATGAGTATATTCCTCCTCTTGTCAGGGCTGACGGTACAATCTACGTATGTGCTAACCTTCATACTCTTTTCATTGGTTAGATTAATGGGTGTTGATCAGTCAAACGGGGTGTTGGTTTGTAGATATTTGTGTGAACACCCCTTCCATTTGCAGGGTGAAAGTATGGTGTGTATGTGTAAGCACTCATACTCTTTTTCCTCTTTTGTTGGTGTATGTGTTGGTTAGTACTTATGTGTGCTGGTAAGTGGATGAGTGGGTACTGGTCATTCAGACTGCATATTTTATATAACATTTCACCATATTCGCATACTTTGTGAAATTAAGGTGTGTTCATTTTCCCTTTTCCGTGTAAAGACCCGTCATGTTCATTCCATGGTCATTTTTAACATTACACTTCCCCTTGTAAGTATAATGGCCCCAATCTACATATTAAAACCTTTTTAACAGTAAAGTCTCGTTGTCCGTAATAAAGGCCCATTTCAAATGGCAAAGTAATGGAGATTCTCCTTGTCTTTTTAACAATTCATCTGTCCGTGCGCTCCATCACCTTAACTACTAACAAGTCTACGACATTCCTCACGATTATTTTTAATTTATTGATGAGTTGACGTCGAGAAATTCTTCCGAGCAATTTGTCTGCCACCTACCATTATCATAGACTATGCATATGTTATATTCGGCTGTCCATTGCATACTATAATGCTTGACAATTATATTTAATGTAAACAATAGCGTAAGATATGCGAAATGTTATTTGATTGACTTAAGATTTATATAACTTCGAATAAACAAATTAATAGTTGTATCCGATTCAAGTTTGAATCAGTCCTGTTACACACTGCAAGACTAAAATTCAAACGTTTTGTTTATCTTAACCACAAGTGTTTTAGAAAAAAAAACAACAACAAACAAAAATAGCACTAGTAAACAAGGAAGGAACAGAAACAATGTTAACATTTAAAATGGTGAATTATATGTGCAGTTAACCGAGTCGATATAATGAAAGCAGACTAATGAAATTTGATTTTAAAAAATTGATTTTACGGAATTATATAGCACTAATATTAGTACCTTAGTCCTTTTGTGGACTCAACCACAACAAAACATGTTGAGGCTACGACATTGCAGCTAGGAATTATAGTTTATGTTATCACAGTCTATGTTGATGACCGGGTTATCCTTGTTACTTAAATAGACCCCATCTATCCTACGTCATCATAAAACCTCTTATACCTATAACAAGTGAGGAATGAATACAGCAAACAACAAACCGGACTAAACTAATTATTCGTAGTTTGCTCTAATGGAACGGCATCAATATATTAACATCTATTCGTGTATTCCAGTATTAAAGCACACTGCCACTTTACCAGTCATATAGTCCTAGTTTCCTCTATGGGGTGGCACGGGTAAGATGAAACTAGGACTACCAGTCAATTAATGGCTCTGGTTTCTATCCTTTTCCCATCGATATTGCATAGTAAAAACTTGAATGATTACAAGAATAATTACAAACATATTTTTTTTTAAAAAAATGAGAGCTGACTTGAAAGCTGCAACTGAATCCGGTCAATTTTTTTGGGTACAGTTTTTATGTCTATTGTGCAATACAGTTTACTTTGTAGAGCCTTACCAAATTATAGCACTAAACGTTTTACCTGAATTATAATGTACTATAAATCTCTTCATGTTAGTTTATATTATGGGACCGTGACCATTTATACCCTCTGTTAGGATATACTCTGCAATTTATAACTTACAGCGGACATCGTCTGTTACGGAATCGTTGATTTGCTTTAGCGGTATCTGTTCATCTGTTCTTGCTGAAATTTCGTAATCTGATTTTTTTTTGTTTATTTCAATCAGGAACAGCCCTGAAGCGAAGCAGACAATAAATTTTATAAATTTGATTGATATTTAAAATATTTTGTACTGCTGATATAACAATGAATTTGTAATTATATTAATTTAATATGTGCGATTTACTCAGTGCTTGTTTCCGGGTGCAAACAAGGCCGTTCACTTGTCTATCACCTTGTAAGGTTTTCACAGCCATAGGCAATGCACTGTTATATTGTATTCGGGAAAAAATAATGTAATTCTATCACAAAAACGTTCGTCAAAGCAGCTAATCAGTGACCCTGAGAGAACAAAAAATAAAATGTTCCTGACCATAATTACCTCCCCTGAATGGACAACTAAAAGAGAAAATAAAAGACCATGGGTTATCCAATTTTATTTTGGAAAACTACATAGCAATTATTTCATTCTTTTACTAAGAGATCTATTTATGATGGGTATTTTTTTTATTTACTTTAGTTTATTTTCTTTAATTAAATTAATTATAATCCACCATTATTGCTGATAAAATTATATGGGAAAATGTGTCACTGTAGACTAGACTATACCCTAAAGTTATTGTGGCAATTTTTTTCTTTCTCCCTTGTTACCTTTTTACCTCTCTCTCTCTCTCTCTCTCTCTCTCTCTCTCTCTCTCTCTCTCTCTCTCTCTCTCTCTCTCTCTCTCTCTCTCTCTCTCACACACGATAAGTTAGACAATTGATAAATGCGTCTCCGTAAATTCTAATACAGATGCACTCCATACAGTCTAATACAGCTGCACCACGTACATTATAATACATTTGCACTGCTGCATACTAACGCAGCTGTACTCAGTAATTCTAACACAGCTACATCCAGTACATACGAATACAGCGGCACTCCGGACATTCTAATATAGCTGCATTCAGTACATACAAATACAGCGGCACTCCGGACATTCTAATATAGCTGCATTCAGTACATACGAATACAGCGGCACTCCGGACATTCTAATATAGCTGCACTCCTACATGCTCATACAGTTGCATTCCATCATATTTATTCAGTTGCACCGTGCGTACTAATACAAATGCACTTTCGTTTTGGCTTTTCGTGGAAATATTTAAGTAAACATTAAACAACATGTTAAGATAGTAATTTTACACAACACTACATGCCCAACTGGTGTAAGCTATGTATTTTCACTCATTCTTAAAAAAGAAAAGAAATTTGTTATTGTTGTCATCCGCCGACTTCTGACTCCCCTTCTCCGTCTCATATTTTTTTGTTGTTATTCCGAAAATATTTGTGCGATGAACTGAGAATTTATTACTCGTAGTACTTTATTTTCAATCATACCCAGCAAGAAACGTGTGCAATCAGGAAAGAAGAAAGGTAATTAGGTACCTAGAGAAGTTCCTTAAATGTTCCCGATTTTTTTTTTAAAAAAAACCTTTGATATGTTGTTTCAATGCCTCATGGGTCGATTTGTGTTTTAGTCTTAACCGGTGAATTTTATTTCTGGGAAGGTCCAAGTGTTGAAATTCATTAAAATGCCCATATTGGACTGACGAACAGTTTTATTTTGAGGTAGTTCTGCATATTGCATGATGTGCAAAATATTAATAAGTTCATTACTTTATATTTTGTTAGGATAAATACTAGATATTTCTTGGCTCAATTTACGACCCGGTGTTATCGTAATTGACGTAAATATGGCCATGTTATGACATCGATTAGAATTTTACTCTTCCTTCATCTTGGAAATAATTTCTTCATTCCGTGACACTATATCTATTATTTATATCTTAGTTTAATATGCCAGATTTAAGTTATATGTTTAATAATCACTTTGGATTAACGTTACTGCATTTTTCCTTGAACTGAAAATTTCTAAAAACTATCATTTGTCATAGTCTCTTAGGTTTTGACGCATTTGTGCATGTCCACCTTTTTAGAAGTGTACCTCTTTCATAGATATATCTCTCGTTACTTTTGGAACTTTATTTATTATTAGCGAAGATTGGATAACAAATAAAAATGTTATATTTCCTCATACAATTCTTAGCGAGTTTTCATCAAGACGACCCCTTGTCGTCGAGCTCGTGTATTAGGTCACCCATTTTGACGCACCTCACAGTTGTATAAGTATCATATCACCAATTTTGTTTTCTTCCATAGTCGTCAATACTTTTGTTTGGTAAAATAAAATATATAATATATATAAAATAAAATAAATATACTTTCTATGGATTGTCATGACATCATGGAGTTTTCACAATAGACTTCTTGTGACCTATGGTTAGTTGAAAGAGATGTAGCTACCACAGCATCCATTTTTAATTTTTTTTGGTATCTGTTTTCTCAGCATGAACTCTAGCCTCCACAATGACAGGAGCTAAACACATCAAATCTTTGCTGTTATTAATCTGGACATTTTTCCTTGATAGCATGAAGCTGGTCAATCAGTAAAATGTTTACTTTTGTGTTTCCCACTACCAAAGGAAGTGACAGGTGTGTGAGCTTTTTCGTTGGTCATGTCAAACTCATAGTTTGATTGTTGGACATGTTTAATTTTGTCCAGCTTTAGAAGAGGTTAATTCTATCCAGACAAATATCAAACTGTCATGAGTTGATGGACAGAGTTGATGGACGGTGACAAATGATCTTTAGATTTAGCTTTTAACTGTCATTTAAGCCATGTGTATTAAAGATTATTGGCATGTTTGTGAAGAGTGGCAGTGTTCTTTGAAGTCAGAATATACTTCATATGTAAAATAAAAGCAAAATTTTTTTTCAGTTCTTCAAACAGTGTTCAGGTGTTTCATTTTTGAAGGTCATTCAAGAAGCAATAAACAGTCAGCTGAGCAAGCAAATCACAGCAGAAATAAATGACAGAGCTTATTGAGTTTTTCTTTGTGTAGCACAGCAGCATGGGGTGGATGGGTATTTTATTCTTTGCACATGCTGCAAACAAATGTCAAGTGAAATGAGAGCACCACCTTTATGTAACATATTCAACATGCAGAACTGAACATTGAGATTAATTTTCTTTATTATTATTTGATATCTTAATATATCAACTATTATTTAACCCATGATTTTCACAATGATTATAGCCATAAAATAGATTGATTGAAAGATGAATATAAACACACATCTTCACACTGTTGATTTAACACCCATGCTGAACAGATGGTGTTTATTCCAGCTGCAAAACCCACATTAAACCTGAAAATATTATGTCCTATCCCTCAATGAAATGGTCACTCTCAAATGTGATAGATTTTAATTTTTCTATCAAGACGAGATTATCTCATGGTCAGTTTGCATCAGATATAGTTCTGATAATGCTAATGTTATGGTCATCATGGACAACTCAGATCTGAATAGGATTTGCTCAGAGAATATAGCAGGAAGTTTGAACATCAGTACCATCTAGTCTCTAGTGAGTGCAAAGTCTAGTTGGATATGCACCTCCATCATTTTTGTTGATGTAACACAGTAACTTGCACCCTCTCTTATAGTGTGGTCTACGTTTTTTGACCCTTTTGTTTGTGCAAGTTGTTGAGAGAGAGGAAAATTGTTATTGATGAAAGCATGCTGTATATTACATTATAATAGGTTGAAATATTTGTGTTGCTTATTTTTCCTGTCAGTAATCATGATCATCAGATGTATAACAACAGCATTAACACATGCTGGCCATTTTACTAAATGCATGTTATGGCCATTTTACTAAATGCATGTTATGGCCATTTTACTAAATGCATGTTATGGCCATTTTACTAAATGCATGTTATGGCCATTTTACTAAATGCATGTTATGGCCATTTTACTAAATGCATGTTATGGCCATTTTACTAAATGCATGTTATGGCCATTTTACTAAATGCATGTTATGGCCATTTTACTAAATGCATGTTATGGCCATTTTACTAAATGCATGTTATGGCCATTTTACTAAATGCATGTTATGGCCATTTTACTAAATGCATGTTATGGCCATTTTACTAAATGCATGTTATGGCCATTTTACTAAATGCATGTTATGGCCATTTTACTAAATGCATGTTATGGCCATTTTACTAAATGCATGTTATGGCCATTTTACTAAATGCATGTTATGGCCATTTTACTAAATGCATGTTATGGCCATTTTACTAAATGCATGTTATGGCCATTTTACTAAATGCATGTTATGGCCATTTTACTAAATGCATGTTATGGCCATTTTACTAAATGCATGTTATGGCCATTTTACTAAATGCATGTTATGGCCATTTTACTAAATGCATGTTATGGCCATTTTACTAAATGCATGTTATGGCCATTTTACTAAATGCATGTTATGTTAGTAGAGAAGAGACAGATTATATTTATCAAACATGAAGATCATTTCAGCTATTCATACTCTTGATCATTACTGAGAGTTATTCCATATATCCAAAAATATTATTCTCATTATTCATTATTCCATATACCCAGTAGTATTATCATCATTATTCAGCATTCCATGTAGCCAGTAATTATTACAATGATTATTCACCATTCCATAAAATTATTATTATTCATACTTTCCATATATCCAATAATATTTTTGTCATTATTCACCATTATATATACCCAATAATATGATCAGCATTATTTAAACATTCCATATACTCAATAGTATTATCATCATTATTCACCATTTCATATACTCAATAAAATTATTATCATTATTCATACTTTCTATATACCCAATAATATTTTCATCATTATTTAAACATTCCATATACCCATTAACATTATCATCATTATTCACCATTTCATATGCTCAATAATATTATCATCATTATTTAAACATTCCATATGCTCAATAGTATTATCTCATTATTCACCATTCCATATACTCAATAATATTATCATTATTTAAACGTTTTATATACCCAATAATATTACATGTATCATCATTATTCAGCAGTCCATATACTCAAAAATATTATCATTATTATTCAAATGTCATTTTAAAAGTATATTCCAATGAAAACATCATTATTAGAATATCACAGTATACACATGATGGCCAAAATGTCCTGGCAGAATTGAGATAGCAATTGGCAAACTCATCCATGGCTAGACTGGTTTGCAGACAAGATGACCAGTAGCCTTTTACCAAGTCACTTTATTGGTCCATTGGACTAATAGCTAATTGCTCTTTCATTTTATTAAATTAGTTCAGTAATGAGAAACTTATTTATTTCAGTACTATGTAAAATATTCTTCACTACAAAAAATGATTTGTTTCTTATTGTAGTAATATCACTTGATCTGCAATCAGACTCCTGTGGTTTTCTCATCTAAATCCATGGATTTTCATTCAGAGTTTTAAGGCCATTCTGAGCCATTAATACTCAAAATAACATTTTTACATATGGCCTTTGATTTTTCGACATTTTTGATGAAGTTTCATACATTGTTTGAAAGTTCAAATACATGCTAGTTATATAAGGTAGTAATTTGAGCAAAGAGAAATGACACTTTAAAGTAAATTATGATTATCCATAAATACTTACCCATTCACGTTATCATCATACCCTGTCACCCTTTCCCACAAATGCAAGCATCTTCCAACAGCTGTTGCTCAAGTTTAAACTGATAAACTTCCGATATATACATAGAGTGAATAAGAGGAGAGCATTTTTAGGAGTTGCTTCTCTTGGCTGATACAAGATACAAACAAAAGATATTTTTAGTCTTTCTTAACCGCACCGGTGGCCTATAGGTTAGAGCGTCTGCCTCGGATACGGGAGGTCATGGGTTCGATCTCCGGTCGAGTCATACCAAAGACTTACAAAAAGGGTACTAACAGCTGCCTCGCTTGATGCTCAGCATTAAGAGGTTAGTGTTAGGACTGGTCGGCCTGGTGTCAGGATAATGTGACTGGGTGGGACATCATGCTACATGTCTGCGGCATGATGCCCCAGTGCTAGATATCATTCTAAAGTGCCACACTGCAGACATCATAGCGATATGATTGAAAAATTGTTAAAGCTACGTTAAAAATCTAAATCACACACACACACTAGTCTTTCTGAGATGTCTGGATACCACAGGCAGTAGAAAGTAATTCCTAATGTTAATGCAAACAAATTAGTGTGTTTGAAGAAATTAAATTTACAAATGAAGTTTCCTTTTTATATTTAACTTGATCTTACTAACTTTATCCGAAGCCAAAACAGAAAATTAATTGTCTGTTAATCTCATGGATCTTTACCTCTATCACAGATGCAACAGACAATTTACCAATATGTTCGGAGTAAAGAAAAACATTTTGAGACATCCAATATTTAGATCTGGAACTTCCAAAAATGGTGCCCATGAAATCCTTGTATTTACTGATTTAGGAAATGAGTGGAACCCCAGCATAAGCTATAGTAAAAGTCACACCGGTCATGTATGCGCATTTGCCCATCATAAATTCAATATAATTTGTTGTTTTAAGATTTGATGCTAAATTTATATAACCAGAGCCTATTCAGTCCTGATTATTGAATGATCAGCACATTAACTGTCATCACGAAACATCTAGACCAAAATTATTGATTGCTATGGACTTTAACCGTGGTCACCAGATACTAAACTGTGTCAAGAAAAGAACACATCAAGTCTAATAGTCACAATGTAGAGTAGTACGAATTTGTTTCTCTGCATGTGTCACTTTCCATGTGACACCACAGCATGCAACATTCAAGCTGATCTCATCCATAAACGACTACATACTTTAACATTGTTTTTGCTGTATGCACTCAATTTTACCTTCCATTAGACTTAAAGTTGGAGGGTGAGCTGGCAAAGTAGGTTGATGTATTGGCAGACCTCCCCCTATGCGGACACATTTTTTAAAAAAAGTAGCCAGGTGTAAACTTAAAGTATCCATGTAAATTACATGGCTCCATGCTGATAAGGAAAGTCCTCTGCAATTATTGGGGCTTGTAAATAAATTCCTTCCAAAGGAATAAAGCTGTATTAGGATCCAAATTATTTGTAAGTGAATAATTGACATTTAAAGGTATGAACACTCTAATTCTACAAAAAATGACTTACATTTCTGAAATAGTGTTTACATGTACATGACCTGTATGACTTTTATTATTAAAATGTAACTTTTATTTAGAAATTTCCATTGTAACTAGCATGCAGTTCCTATTATAAACAGCATGCAAAGTCACAATAACAGTGGAATGATGGAAGATCTTTCATGAGGCAGAAAGGAGAGGTATATGCCTGAGTAATTTTAGTTCCAGAATAGAAAATTTGTATCTGATCCTCGAAATGAGTATAATGTGTTTCCTCATTCAGCAGTAATGTAAGTATATCAACATTTCCCTATAAGAGTGTGAAATCCAATTAATCAAAATATTAAGTTGCTAAAAATATGCTGAGTTACATAACTTTTTATTCAGATGTCAAGCAAGCGGGTCAGCACAACAGCAACTGCTCGTTTGAAGCAGGACTATATGAGGATCATGAAAGATCCAGTCCCGTATATCCGAGCCATTCCTCTACCATCAAACATCCTTGAGTGGTAAACTTATACATACATTTTTATTTTGCACTTGTTTTGTTCGACTCGCATGCTTCATATTTTCCTATAGGATTTATGTATATGATTGCATTCCTTTGATTTGGATGACGATAACTTCCCATTAAGCAAAATTGAAAAATTAAATAAAATTTTACAGAAACTGAACATTGTTATTTTTTACAGAATTAAAATTCTATCATAAAAACCTGTAAGAAAACCTAGTGAAAGAATTATCCTGCATTATCAAGAAATAAAGTATGCACTGAAACTATTACACAAGATGACATCACAGTCCTGACCTGATTTTTTTTGTTTCTGTACAGGAAGTAAATGTATAATACTGAGAATTGTTTTATTAAATAATTTTGTAGTTGTATTTACTCACAAAATATGTATAGAAGAAGCATTTAAATGTTTCTTGTAACTGGATGTGTAATTCAATTTCCATGGATACATATATCAGAAACTGTTGCTGAGCATGTTATTGCAGTTTTTAGCAGTTTAGCTTAGAACATTTTTGTTGAATTAATGTCTGCAATTTGAATATAGCCATCAGATTTGAGGGAATCCTGTTTGAGAGATAGAGCTGGGTAAGTTAACCTATGAAAATAGATTGGTAATTTGCATGGAACATGTACATTTGGTAATTTGCATGATACATTTACATTCGTATACAATAAAAGAGAAAACAGGCTCCAAAAGATTAAATAAGTCAAATAATATGTAAGATGTAAAAATAAAATTTTAGTATATTTAATAAAAAGAACTTTTAATATGATACAATTAATTTATAGTGCATAATTCATATCAGAGGAAAAAGCTTATGCTTACACAGAGCCTGCATTCAAATTATGTTTTTGATTTGATCAAACACTTTAACCTTGTATTAACAAATGAAGTTTAATTTACTGTTATATTTTTTAAAAAATTGCATTAGGGAATACTTTCTTATTAGACCAATCATTTTACTGGTCAACCAGATTTTGCTGACGTTGGGAAAACATTCTTGCTGAAAAATTGTCTACCTTGTTCAAGGGAGGCAAGTCAAATACTGGTAAACAATTAGATTTGATAGTTATCTCCCATTGATAGCAATGCGCAGGTGGTAGTACTGGAAACATTAATTGAAAATACTTTTAAAATAAATTTAATCATAATAATTCCTCAATAATGTTTTCAAGGCTAATATAAATTCTCCTGTAATGTATAAATAAAAGAAAATTTTTAAAAAAAATGTCTTCCCTCCAATTTCTTTTATCTTACAGTTGTCAACATTGTCAATTTTCAATACTTTGATTTCTCAGTGTTGCTTTCACTTATTTGGAAGATAAATCTTAACATCAATCAGATGATCCTCATCTTTGGTCTCTGTGAAAAAAAGACATGACTTTGTTAATTTCAGGCACTTTGCTGTAGAAGGACCAGAGAATACTCCTTATGAAGGTATAGTGTTAGATCTTCAGTATGTGTCCATAATATTTCAATAAGTAATAATCAATAATCAGTACTTCAATAATAAGTTCACTTACTTCAAACGTTTAGTTTATATTACTTAAAATGTTAGGTGGGAGGATTTGCTTCCTCCTCCCCATGTTGAAATATTGTGGTCATGGTGCCTACCAATACACAATATCATGACATTTTCTCTGTTTTGAAAACAGTTCTATAACATATTAAACCGAAGATAATGAATAAAAAGGAGAAGTGAAAATCTTAACATTATCAGTTTTTATTTTTAAGAGCTTTTGCAGAATTTTTACTCCTGTACAAGATTCTTTTCATCTCATTTTGCCTCTTAACTAATTTTGAAATTTGTCACATGTTAAACTGGTGTCTGATTTTCTCAACAAGTTATATAATATTACAATAGAAATTTCTAGCCTTCTTTCTGATTATATTAATTTTTTTCCTATATTGTAAAATGTTACATAGCCTATTTTAATAGCAGTAGACAGTAACATCAGTATTGTCAGATTCATTTATTCTTTCTTTGTTTTGAAATATTCAATAGGTTCATTTATTATATGCTCATTTATTTCTCCTTTAACTTTACAGTGTGAGAATCGTTCAGTATTTCCTGATACTGCACGCCACGTGCAGCATTCATACTATATGCACGTGAAAAATGGAACTATTTTCTAACGTAAATATTTTTTTATGAATGAACTAAAGCAGATATTTCATAGACTGCCACATACCCGCCAATGTTTTATAGACTGACGCATGTATACAAACTGCTTGGCACATTCCGCATTAACTTTTTTGATACAATGTTTAAAAATTTTGGCTACCTATAGATGCCATACAGGGTTTTCACAATAGCACGCAAGTAAAAAGACATAACTGTCTTCTTTAGCTGGTAATAAAAAAATGGAAAAAATATACTTACAATTTTACAGCCTGAATTTCCTCAAAATGTATTTTCTTAGTTCTGCAAATCCGAATTACATGAACCATATCATAGGTTCTCAAGGTTCATCACAGTTCGAAAGTGTACACAGTTTCGAGTATATTCCATGTGCAATTACATCATCCTTACTGCACTCAAATGGAATAAACATTAAATTCCACAGCATTTTTTCGATAATTGCAATTGAAAGGCTTCATAATTGTCCAACATTATGATCTGAATCATTCAACAACAGAACAGAATTACGCACGTCGATGTCAACACACTTCAATACCATTAAATTGGCAGACGCTGATGGAATCCGATGTAAGTTACTTCATATAGATAAATTCAGACCATAATCACAAAATTGCGTTGAATCGACAAAAATACCAAAACATATTCATTCCAGATGAAATGGAAAAGTTGTTGCAATGCATATTCATTAACAATATTACTCCAAGTTCAAATTTTAAGTAGACCAAACTTACTTGCTAGCACGCGACCCACTTCAAATTTGTCTGGGCAGAGTTACATACGCCAGTTGTGTAATGATGCAGCTAAGCTTGTATATTTAGTTTGGAAAATGGCATACATTCAGTTACTTTGTTTATTGTAGTGTATCTTTGTTTATATATTTAAGCATTGGGAAGAATAAGAAAATGAGCATATAATAAAAAGGTTACTGCATTTGTATGGGAAAATATGAACTCGTTTTGTCGGATGGATATACTGCACTCCCAAGGTCGTGCAGTATAACCATCCGAAAAACTTGTTCCTATTTTCCCATACAAATACAGTAACCTATAAGTATTCTTTGATTTTAACATTTAATTTACATTTAAATTTACATTTTACATTTAAATTTGTAACTAGGAGCATAATTGAGTGCAGCAGAAACATTAATTATGAAGAAGTTGAATTTTAACAGAATTATGCTGAATTTTGTTTGGGACTGAATATTTTTAGGTGTAATGAAGGAAAATGATGTTTGTACCCCATACTGTGGCAAGGCAAAGTCATCTTACTGGGGATAAGGAAGGGGGGATTGATGAATTTTTCGCCTGTATTGTTTCGATTCCCACCTTCATCCCAGGACTTAAATGATACCTATGATTTTCCTGGATTTTAAGCTGTTATTTCTTAAACAACAAAAAAAAAAATTCAAAGATACATTGGAAGACTGTAAAGTACAAGACCTCATGTGTTACAGTGTAGACAAACTCACTAGTAGAATTCAGAAGGTTTGGTAAATTAGTGGAGTATCTGATAATACATATTTTGGAAAGTGTTAATAGAGTAACTTCTGCAGTATCCCTTAACATTAAAAATTTGGTTTTTTCATGAAAACCTTTTCAGCATTTTATTGTTTCTAATGTAAATCCTGGAGAAAATTAAGTTAGATGCATTTTATTAAAGTAATTTTTTTATATACCTCTTGAATGAAACTGTCTCACATTGGCATTGCATACAAAATTAAAATATCACTTGCTTGGTCACACAAGCCCGTCAAAAAGAAGTAAAATTCTTTTTGCCCAGGAGAGTCAGCCCCATGGAGGGTCTCTTGTTTTACTATGCTATTGTGGGGAATTCATGTTGCATGAACATGTCTTTTAATATGAAGATTATATCTGAAACACTATAAATTTTTAGCTTTTAAACTTTCTTTTTAGGTGGAATTTATCATGGGAAGCTGGTTTTCCCTCGAGAATTTCCTTTTAAACCTCCCAGCATATATATGATCACTCCTAATGGTAGATTTAAGTGTAATACAAGGTAAGAAGCCAAATACATGTAGACATATAAAATGGGTGTTTGCTTGCATGTAAAATAAAATAAGTGTTTGTTTTCATGCAAACAGTGTTCAAAACTGCTGTGCATTTGGACAAATTTTGGTTCTTCTGTCTGATTGCTAATACACTATATTTTGGTGAACATAGCATGTATATACAGTGAAAGTCTAAACAGTAAATTCATTGAAATATCTTGGTGTTTTTCTCTTATTTTCTGTTCTTGGTGTTGGATTATACAGACATCTTTAATTTGCAGATCTTGTTAGAAGTGAAGAAAAAATGATAATCCTTTAATTTAAAACCTTTTTTATGTGCACTTGTGTTTCACTCCATGATTGGATGAAAATTACAAAAGTCATTGAAATAGGGTTTGTGCAGTTAGAATGATTCATACATGTGTTTTTCTGTGTTCTGCTAATATTGAAACACAACAAGTAAATGTTTATATTATTTTCACATATTTTGTCACTTTTATGGTCGGGTTACAACTCCTATGAAAGGCCCACATATTTATTTACATTCGCTGCAAGTATTTCTGACCTAACATTTATTTTAATTAAGTTTTTGAAAAAAAAATGGACCTGGTGTATTTATTAAACATGATGGACTGTAATTGTGCCTTTCATATTACAATTAAAAGTCATTTAAAAAGGATCTCAGTAGAGAGATAGAGAAAACAAATTGTTATGTGATTAAAGGATCTTTAGGATAATTGATCAAAAGATGAACAGATCTGTTGTCATGGTTCCAGTCATGAAGCTGTCTGTGCACATATATTGCATACCAACAATCCAAAGTTCAAAAGCATGGTCTTTAAATATCCTCAAAATGACATCTTCAAAATGACATCTTTGTGGAGATACTTATAATAAGATCCACCCCATCATTTTTGTTTCAACTTAGGCCCAAGATATTTAAGACTGAAAATTTTTCAATTTGAGAATGTGAGCAGGTTTTTATTTGTGATGGCTCACCTGAAAACATCAATTATAGATTTTATCTAACTTGTCTAAGATAAGTTTATTGATTTTCTTTCCTTGATTTTCCAAGTTACCATGAGATAAGAATTTTTGTCCTGCATTACTTTATCTTGTGATCATGTTAACTTTGAGGTCTTAGAAAAATATCTTTTTTTACCATATCTGAATAGACCATTTTAGTACTCAGCAGCTGGAAAGAAAAAAAAATGGTTTTATCTTGGATTCCTGGAAATTTTTGGTCATTAAGGTGTCCATCTCTTTGAGGGACTCGTATTCATTTGGCATCTTGGTGTTCACATTCATTCTTGATTATTTGTCCAGATGATGTGTCATTTGTCCAGCCAAGTGGAAAGTCTGGATTATTCAGATAAGGTTTTTATTAATATATTGATGTACATTTATAGATAAAAAAAAGTCTGAGTCAGTCATCTGTGTGCTGCACATTTCACAATAATGGAATGACATTATATATACACTTATAAGTCATATATAACTGCAAATAATGTCGACCTTGATCTGCCATCACATAATGTGCTGACAGATTGGGGTCCATGTTGCTTGTTCTGCAAATTACTCCTAACAAAATGCATAGACTTGGAAATGCTTATGTATTATATAAAAGCAAATATGGGTCTGTGTAGTTCAAATTTGTTCTCAATGTATAAGTGATGTTCAGTACTGAATGAACTGTAAGTGATGAATTGGAAGAAATTCCAATTATTATTGAATTAAAATGTTAGATTGGAAAATTCTAAATGTCTTTCTCATCTTCATATTCTTACGCACTTTTATTTTAGTGTTCGATTTACCTAGCTTGAATTGGAGGCCCCATGTGGCTGAATGTTTTAAGTGTTTGCCTTGACTGACCACTGGCATATCAATTCTGTCTTTATGGGTTTGAGTCTCAGGCTTAGCCGATGTGGATGTGTACTTGTCGTTGGTCAGCGGGTCTTTATTGGGTTTTCACTTGTTCTTCCTCCAGCAGTTTACTGCTCAGATGGCTTAGTGGTTAGAGTGTCCGACTCAGATGTGGGAGGCCACAGGTTCAAGTTCAGACCAAGTCATACCAAAGACTTTAAAATTTTTTAATGACCGCTGCCTTGCTTGGTGCTCAGCATTAAGAGGTTAGTGTTAGGACTGGTCATCCTGGTTTAAGAATATTGTGATTGGGTAAGACATCATGATATATGTCTGCAGCATGATGTCTCAGTGTTAGACATCACTATAAACTGACAAATATTGCCAGCCTTGTTAGGTATATTGTTAGCTGTCAAATATTGCAAGCCTTGTCAGGTACTATTGCCAGTCTTGTCAGGTATATTGTTAGTTCTCAAATATTGCAAGCCTTGTCAGGTATAATATCAGCTTCATGCAGTTAAGCACCTTTGAAACTGTTGCAGATTTTACATCCATGCCACTGTGGTTGCTGGGTCTACAGAAATCCTTGTGTCCGTCATCTGTCCATCTCACAGTCTTGTGAATGCAACAGTCCCATAGTTTTTTTATTGACAACAATGAAACCTGGCAATATTGTGGTCATTTGCTCCTACACTTTTTAAGAGTTATTGCCCTTGTTGATGCAAGTTATTGTTGTTCTTGACAAAATCTTGTAAACTTGAGAGAGAGAGAGAGAGAGAGAGAGAGAGAGAGAGAGAGAGAGAGAGAGAGAGAGAGAGAGAGAGAGAGAGAGAGTTATAAGGTGTTTTGACCAAGAACATAACATGAGAGATGAGATTCCATATGGCTTCATTGTTTTCAGTCCATGACTGTTTAATTTCATAAATGTTGGTCTTCATCTGAAGATGTGGTTGTCAAAAAACACTATGATCCTGTACAATTTTTTGGTGAATTTTTTGCTCATTTTACTTGGAGCTGGATGTTGTGTATAAATCACCACAAAATATAAGTTAGATTCTCACAAAAACAACTTGTCACACAGAATTTTTTTTAAATATATAGATTGCTGTGAAATTTTGATCCTTGATTTAGTCATCATCAAATGATGATAAATCTTTGTGCTTCCATGAATTAAGGTACACTTTAATGAATTTTTTATGAGGTTTTGGCATTGTGCTTTGTAGATGGATTCAGTATATGAATGTAGCTACTCTTAATTTTCAGTGAACAAATCAGCTGATAAATCGTTTTAAGCAATACTACTACTACTACTGTCTTCCTTTATGGTCTTTTACTATTGTTGTTGTTGTTCTGGGGCTTAATGCCATTTTTTAGCACATAATAGGCTATATATGGCTGCCAGTATTAATGGGGAAGAAGAAACCGAGAAATCACTGGAAAGAACCAATGACCACAAGAAGCTATTAGCAAGCTTTGTCACATATCCACATTATCGGAATATTAGACTCGAACCCACCCAGACAGAGGTGAGATGGCAGTGATCCGTAAGGGAGAATGTTTTAGATCACTTGGCCACTCTGGGCCCCTCTTTTACTGTTTAACAGAATTTATGAAACATGAAAATGCATAAAGTTTTAGTATCCCCTCATGCATCAGGATGTTCTCTATTTTCCTTTCTTTATCTCTCTTCAGATATTTGGAATGTGACATATGCATGAGTATGAATAACATAGTACTGAAGTACTTTGATTAAAGCTGTGTAGAATTGAAGAATAGGAAAATGATTCTTTCATCTATTTTATGGCTGTTTTGCAATGCTGAGATGGAGTGGCCTTTTCTTGACAACTTTTATAATGCATTTCAAAGTTACAGAGCAGGAGAATTGAAAATTGTTATTAAATATTTTTTAAATTAGTATGCAGCCTGCAGTTTTTTACACAAAATTTTTTTTGGAATTTTTTCAGACTGTGCCTTTCTATAAGTGACTTTCACCCAGACACCTGGAACCCTGCCTGGTCTGTGTCCACTATTCTGACTGGTCTTCTTAGTTTTATGGTGAGAAATTAATCCAAATAGACTTTTGGAGTACCTTCCCTTTGAGTGACCATTACATTACTGAACTTGCAAGAAAGATGCAAGGAAAATGATCTCAAAATTAATATGTTTTGTTTCTTTATTGTCGTCACAGAAATTGGCTTAGTTTCATGATAATTTAATAGTCATAGCTAGTTGGATGTAGTAATTGCTTTCATCTGTGTGTGTGTGTGTGTGTGTGTGTGTGTGTGTGTGTGTGTGTGTGTGTGTGTGTGTGTGTGTGTGATGGTAGGAGATGGTTTTTTGACCATCTAATTTGGGGGTGTCAAAGGGGGAAGAGAATGCACATATCAGGAAGTAGGGACTGTTGATGAGTGCCATTTTCTAAAATCTGTTCCATAGATAACAGAAGAGAGAAAAGTTCAGTTAGTAGATTGAATAATTTTGTTGGTTGTTTTCATTCTTTTTGGATTGCTTGCATGTTTGGGGTATTCTCATTAAACTTTGATAGGTGCTGGGTGTAGGCAACATGGAATAACCCAAAAGTTTGCTCAAGATCAGCCAATACATGTGTTAGCAATGCTCCATGGTAAGTTTATATGGTTCTCTTTGAGGAATAAAGAAGATATATGTTACATGCACATGTTACTATCTTTTATTCTTGAAGTAATATCTTTATAGATACTTGAATTAGTATGGCTTTAAAGTATTTGACAGTTCAAGCAATTTTTACATTGGCAGTTAATTGCAGATTTGGCTATGTCCCAGACTCAGTTATTAATAATCATGTTCATTTTATAAAATAATTGAAAACTTGGTTTCAGTCTAACATTGCAAAGAAGGTGACTTAATGCCTTTGATCAAGCACTGTTTTTGGCATCTACAGGCTTTTGATTTTTGGATAGAAAATGGTAACTGATTAGTGTATGTTTTGTTGATAACTCGGATTTTACCATGTGAATGAAATTATCTTGAAAAAATATGGATATTAACAACTCTTGAGTCTACTATAAAAGCTTGCATCATTTTTGAACAAGATAATATTCACAGGGTGGTTGAAGATGCACTTCATGTACTGTAACAGATCTCAAACTTTTAGACTTGGCAACCTCCCAATTGTAATGGATAACAGCCTTCCAATTGTAATGGATAACAATCTCCCAACTGTAATGGACAACAACCTCACAATTGTAATGGATAACAATTCCCTATTGTAATGGATAACAACTTCCTAATTGTAATCAATAACAACAAACTAATTTAATGCATAACAACCCCATATTGTAATGTATAACAGCCCCTATTGTAATGGATAACAACCTACAATGGTAGTGGATGACAACCATCTACTGTAATAAATACTAATCCACAGTTCTGATGGATTTATGGATTTTTAATAAAGAGTTAAGTCTTCTGTATTCTACACTACACATAACTATGATTATATTTATTTGTTTGTGATCATACAGATACCTATTTGTTGATAATAACCAGGTAATAAAATGAACAAAATGGTACCCATTAAAAAAAGTATTCCAAGTTCAGGTTGAGAGACAGAAAAACAATTACAGTTTGAGGCCGATGTGGTGTACACTTTTATCAATTATCACAGGGGCTCGTATAGTTGCTTACAATTTACTTGTCATACATGTACTGTATAATAATACAAGGGAGGACACTTCTCTCCTTTCTCGCATGACCTATTTAAGAATCAGTGCTGGTCTTTAAAGCTAGACTGTCCTAACTTCATGCCTGTCCATTTTTCATGCCCCATTTTTCTTGTGACTTAAACATACATGTTTGAGATCCTAAAGATGATGCCTTTCAATCCGAGGTCAGTACCCTTTGTTGACAGTGACATTAAGTACTGAGTAAGAAATATTTGACAAAATACATTTTAAATACATACAAAAGTTCAAATAAAAGAAAGCACAATATAAATGTCTGGTTTAATTAATGCCATTTTTGCATCAAGTTTGTGACCCTGGAGAGAGTATTAATTGTTACAGCCAGGGCCGCTGTTCACATGTTTATATGCTGGAAATTTTATTATTACTGGGAAACCTGACATTTTTTTTGTCACGTAAAAGGTGACACAAAAACTTGGTTGCCATAACATTCAGTCTAAACTAAAAATAAATGGTGCCAGATAAAAAATCAGGCTATATCAGTTGGATGTTATATGACTGAAAAATGGTAGAGCAGAGGGATTTTGTTAAAAACATGTTGCACCATACCATAAATAAGGGACAAAACATGGCAGGTCAAGGATACTACAAGAGTCATCATTTATGGACTTTGCAACTATATGCGAAAGTTACTGTAGATATGTAGACTAGTTAAAGTGAGTGTTGTGTATCAATAATTTATCAATTTCTTTTGTCTGTACTCTTGTATTAACGACTAATCCACATGGATTTAGCTGATTTGTGACAAACATTTCAGGAGTCAAGCTAGACTTGAATTGAATTTGAGGGAGAATTGGCTTCTTTTGGAAAGAATGGGGAGAAATGAGAGCTCAAAAAGGAGAAATGGATGCGAAGCAAGAAATTATATATATAGTCTGGTTTCTCTTATTTGAATTATGCCCCTTATTACCCAGTATTCATATTTGCATTTAACACTGGATTTAAAAGCAATACTTTATTTTTAAGTTGAAAATTTTCTGTGTTATTTTGGCCATATGACTTTTAAAAACTACATTGTAACAAATTTGAACTTAGTAACCAGATTACATTATAGTGATTTTAAATGAGTAAAAATCCTTAATCAACTACTCTTAATCAATGTTTTAAACTTTTTCTTTTTTTTTATACCTTCTAAACTTTTACAATAATGGCAGTATTCTGAGGCAACCTCTGTGCCATGTACATGATGGCAAATGCACACGTGTCTTCAGATCATTCTGTTTGTCATTTCTTTGTTGCAGATAATACATTACCATTAACTATTCAAACATAACAAAATAAAATGCATACAATTACAGTCATGGCTTTTTTATTGTTGGTATATAAACTAAATCCATGTGTCCAACTGAATCAACACAGACTTGAATGCACATATTTTTAGAAGGAAGGGTTTTCATAATGTATTCACTTATTTTATATAGCTTCATTACAACAGTTCATTGATAGGATTGCAACCCTGTGGTTTACTTGTTTATCTATGAACTTGTAGTAATTTTAGGCATTGGTTAAATAATATCTGCTTTGCTGTTTTTCCCCGCGTTATCACAAATATGAATCAAATCAGAAAACAACTTTGACCTTACAACGCTCCTTGAGAATTCCACAACATAACATTGTCTGACCTACATAATTGCATTTTAAAAATAAATCTTAAATAGCATAATACCCAGGCTTTGTTTCCTATGAACTTTATATTTTTCTTAATATATTTGCCAGAAGATTTACGAAAACAGACAATGAAATAAACTGGTACATCCCAGACTTAGTGATGTCCACCATTATTTGCCTGTTATTGGTTCACTTAAAGCTTCAAAGTAAATTTATGACAAAATAGTGAAGAGACAACCATACTATTCCCAAAGATTAGAACTCAAGTTTGTATGTTTTTATCATCAAAGGATAACATTTGGAAATTGGACTAATTTACATGGGAAAGGGTTATTGCTCAATTAGCAAAACAAAACGTGCAAAACAGAGAATGTGATGTAAGATCTGTCGCCTTCGAAACACATGCCTGTGAATCTGCATTAGTTTGCTAATCAGCATAATTGATGTCAGAACTAGGCCTAGTTACTAATGGCTTGATGAATATATTGGCTACAACACAGTACTATAAATAACCTGGCTAAGGTGAGGGGGCATCTCAAAAAGTATGGTCAATGTACCTCTAAAAAAAATTACAAGGCAAAATTGTTTTCACTTTCCTAACAAAAGAAGGCGAAGTGTATATTTCTTAGGCAACTTAGTTGCTCACTTTGCCTGGTGGCATTACCCCTGACATTTTAACTGCAGATTCAGGTAAGTAGCAAACATAAATTTATGTTAAAGTATATATGTATGTTTTTCAGTTTTCTGTAATTTTGGCAGGTAATATATAGATCAATCTAATATAATATAATATTATCAGAATATGTTTTTTTTTCCACTTATCTTAGTAATAAATTACACTTATACCTCTCTAGGGGGTAGGCATGTAAGAACCAATAAAAGCAGTTCAGGTTCACATTTATTACAATTTCCCTTTGATTGGGTACCCAGTACAAATTTCTCCAAATTTTCCACAATTCTACTCTTTTATAGTAGCAGGTTAAAACTGAAAAATAGAAGAAAATAGGTGGCATGTCTGGAAAAGTCAATGGTAATGTAGCTGACAGCCAATCAGTAATTAGAAGGCTGATTATATGCGTAATTGAAATAATTTTTTTACTCATATTAAACAGAGCATCATATCAAAGCAGCTGGCAGGAAAGAGCCTTGCTAATGGACATACCACTGTAGCCAACCTAAAGGTAGAATTTAAACACAAAGAGTTTTGGTTTTGAGTCCAGTAGACTAACCTGTGAGCCACCTTGGCTCTTTTTGCAGGGTTGTCTTGAAGTTTAAAGAAGGTATTGAATAAAAGGGGTTTTTAAAGTCATAATGTTTTAGTAATTAAGATATATATATCTTTTTATAGTCAAAAGAAACAATATTTATTTATCTTTTATATATTTGCAGTTGGAAAAGAGTCCTACCTTGGGGAGTTTAGAGACCTCCGATTTGACAGTATGTTCAAATTTCTTTGTTTGCACCTGATAGATTTAAACACCTTTTGATAAGAAACTTGTATTGATTTGTATTGAGGATAACACAGTCTACTCTGCTAAGGAATAAAAACCACTTCCTTTTCACCACTGGCTGTGCACTTGTATGCTTTAGCCAGCATCAGAATCAGTCTTTAAGTCAGTGCTGTGCATTTGTATTGCCCCATGGATGGTCTGTATGTTATTGCAGAACTTGGCATTGTTGCTAGAAAGATAGCATTTAAAATTCTAATATGCTGGTAAATTACTAGCTGAATAAAAATTAGCATGCAATTTCTTGCTAGTGATATTTTGTGCTGAGTTTTCTGTTTTTGCTACTGGACATCGAAAATAGCCAGATGTTAGCTACTTGAAAATATTGCAACTATAAAATCACTGCTGAAAAAACCCTGTATTCTGTGAAATTCTAGTTAAAATCACGCTATGCACAATGATAATTCAACAAGAAAAGACAATATATGACTATATAAGAATAGCTCATCATCAAGAGTATATATATACATGCAGACCCTTTGGGTATTTTTAGCATAGGAACATGTCAATTGTTCAGAGATCTGTTCAGTAGTAAGATTCAAGATGTTTGCTTTTTCTGAATAGTCTGTACTTAACAGGTTTGAGGTGATAGTCTTTAGATGTTCTTTTTCTATTGCCATTCAGCTCAGTATTTATCTTTAGTTTGTTCAGATTAGTGAATTTTATCTAAATTTGTTCAAGATTGACAAAAATGTGTTATAGTTTGATAAGACTCTGTTCTAGTTTGACAAGAATGTGTTACAGTCTGACAAGAATGTATTCTAGTTTGGCAGTATAATGTTCAAGTCTGCCAAAAATTTGTTCTAGTTTGCCAAGATCATGTTTTGGTCTGACAAGAATATATTTTTAGCATGACAAGAATGTGTTACAGTCTGACAAGAATGTGTAAAGTATGATAGAAATGAGTTCAAGCTTGCCAAGAATGTGTTAAAGTCTGACAAGAATGTGTTCAAGTTTGACAAGAATGTTTTACACTCTGACAAGAATGTGTTCTAGTTTTACAAAAATGTTTGACAAAAATGTGTTATAGTTTGTCAAGAATGTGTTCTGATTTGACAAGAATGTGTTAGTTTTACAAGAATTTTTCTAGTATAATAAGAATGTATTCAATTTTGACAATAATGTGTTATAGTCTGACAAAAATGTGTTCTATTTTGACAAGAATGTGTTACAATTTGAATAGAATGTTTTCCAGTCTTGACAAGAATGTTTGGTAGCCATTTCAGATTTTACAAAAGCACTGTATTAAGGACTTGATGGGTAAAATGTGAATGTAGTCTGGGTAAAAGAATCTATGATATGGATTATTTGTGTCACATTTTCAATAGAAAATAGTGTTGGAAAAAGAAAGATGTCTTTTTGTTCCAATGGATAGAGCTATAGAAATGTTGAATGCGTTCAAAAAGATTTGTTGGTAATTAGAGCATAAATGTTGTTTACAAAACATTTTTCTTGTAAATGATGGAATACTGTTTTAAATATGGTTAGATTGGTCTTTTTAATAAAAAAATAATGGAAACATTTGCAAACTGTATCACACATATACAGGAATGATGGAAATTTAGAGTTCTCTTCACTTGCCGATGAATATCAATTAGTTATAAATTAAATAATTTTAATGTTTCTAGTACCCTTTGAGATAATTTCATTGCAAATTAATAAATATTGAATTTAATAAGATAGTAAAAAATTTATTTCAAATTTTTTACATGTTGAAAATGAAGAGTATTTTATTTGGAAATTAGAGCTGAATGGTGATGAATTTGCATGTAGTATGATCTATATATCGATCTTGCACTATTAATAATGTCTCTGGACAATTTTTATAATTTATTTTTGACTTGGGCATGATTTTTGTGTCTATTAGAAACTCCTGGAGAAGAAAATATTATAGCTTATGCTATTTCTGTTGTGTAAATTTTGACATTTTTAAAGTACGTTCTTAATTTTTTTGTACACTCATATTGTGTTAGTGGATTAATAATAACCATGAATGTTATATCTGCACATTGAATTTTCTCCCATGAAAACTATACTGATTAAAATTTATAATTCAGTGTTCCTTTCTCTTTATTTTTAGAAGAGACAGCTGTCTGCCCAGAGTTTACAGTTTAACATGGGTGACAAGGTTTTTTGTGAATTATTCCCAGATGTTGTGGAGGTATGAATTATTGAAATACAAAAGTAAAAGTTGTTATTGTGATATATTATAGTTGCAGTATATCTGACAAATTTTGCATTAAGTTTAAGTTTTAGTGGAGTTATGTCCTGTTTGTTAGGAAAATTTTTAGGGCAGTTTAAACACAGCACTCTGGAGAATCCAATGATCATATCAACACTCAAGAAAACTTAATTCATTTTATATTTATATGTCTGCATAATCAAATATAGAAGTTTGTTGTTGACTTCTCATAATTATTTACAGTAGTAATCATTATTACTTCCCTTGAAGTCAAACAAAAATAGTAATAATAATAATAATAATAATAATAATAATAATAATAATAATAATAATAGGACAACACATTCCTATGTTATAGGCCATTACATTTATAAAATTGTTTGTTAGAAACCGATCCTGTTAATAAATTTACTGGTGTCCAGAAGCCTTCAAAAATAAAAGAAATAGTGTGACGAATGTAAGACATGAAGTAAACTAAAACATTATAATAGAATCAAGAAAACAGTTTTTTTGTTTTATTTGTATTTCCTTCTTAAAGAGGTATGTATATCTTTGTTATGCAATATAATTAAACATTAAATTTTGAAAGGATGATATGTAGAGAATTTTAATCAATATTAATTAATATTAAATTTCAGTTTCAGAATTGAAATGGAACTGTCTTGTTAAATAAACACTTCAGAACTTTCAACTAGAAAGTGCTTTGCAACTTTAATCCTGTAAAACAGCAAATGAATTAAACTAAATGACTTAAACTAAACTTAATGACTTAAACTAAACTAATATTGGAAAAATATTAAAAAAAATTTATTAGTTCTTATTTTTCAGGTTTTTGTCAAAAGAGGCAGTATTTAATGGCTTTGATTGTAATTGTATTTCATTTGTCAGTGTGCAATATTAATCAGTTCTTATCTTGAAGAAAATTAGGATTGCTCCGATGGCCTAGTGGTCAGAGCATCCGCCTCGGATGCGAGATGTCATGGGTTCCAACCCCAGCCTATTCATACCAAAGACATTAAAATATGGAACTAACAGCTGTCTTGCTTGACGCTCAGCATTAAGGGGTTAGTGTTAGGACCGGTCGGCCTGGTGTCAGGATAATGTGACTGAGTGGGACATCATGCTACATGTCTGCGGCATGATGCCCCAATACTAGACATCACTATAAATTGTCACACTGCAGACATAGTAGCGATATGACTGAAAAATTGTTAAAGCTATGTTAAAAATCTAAATTGCACTCACACTTGAAAAAATTCATATTTCAGTCAAAAAGAGTATTAGTAATTGCAAAGGTAGAGTCATAAAAGATAGATAACATTTTGCAAGGGATATTAAAATCTGCATTTAACTCAAAGTTGTCTGTACTGTGCAATTCTTGTTTTATTGTTAAATACTTGTTTCGGCATTTGCTCAGAAACAGAACCATTAGTATTACACTTGTTAAGTTAAAAGACTTAGTGATTTCTGAGTTCAATTCCTGGACCTGACATGTCAGAGAGTTTGTAGTTGCTCAAGTACAACTCTGCCAAGTTATAACACTTGCCATTATAATATATATTCAGATATACCAATATATAACCATATGAGTTGAAAGAAAACAAGATAAAACTTAGTCTTATGTCTTTATTACAAATTTTATATCATTTCTGCTATTACATGGTTCTGTATATAACACTGTTCTCAGTATATTATCTGTATATAACACTGTTCTCAATATATCTGTTTTGGGCAACAACTGCATTATAATGTGGGAAACCTGTAGTTGGTTGTTTTCTGGGAATGCTCTGGTTTCTGTCACATCAGCAGCCACTTAATTACTTGCATCATTACAACTACTCCAAGTTGCTCTAAGTTATTGTACTATGACCAATACCAACAATATAAGTAAATCCAACGTAGTAATGAGTTTTAAAAAAAAGAATTTATAATTAGATTTAATGTTAATTCTAAGAGATGCAAATAATTGGTATCCTTTATTTGTGAGTGGTTACAGTGACAGCAAAATTGTTTTAAATCTAAATCTTATTTCAGAAATACGTGGAAGAAATGAAAAAAAGAGAGGAGGAAATAAAAGAATCATCAGCAAATGACAGTGCTGTTAATAAAAGACCTATAAGTAACTTGTCCAATTCAACTCAGGACCACATTCAAGGACAAGGGAACAATAATGGGATATTTGGAAGTGCTTTGGCTAATATCCTTGTGATAATTGGGTTTGCTGTCTTTGCATATACTGTCAAATTTGTACTGAGAAGTGTAGTAGAATGATAGTACTGATTTGGAATGTCCACATTTTGATGGTACTATTTGATAGGCAAACATATTTAGTGTAACAAGCAAATTTACAGAACTCATTCTTTATATGTATAGAGAGAGAGAAATTGTGTTAGTCTTAATTTTATAACTTTAAAACATGCAGAAAGATGATGGTTTTTAGCTCAACTGCTCATAGACAAGAGCTTTTGGGATGATATGCTGTCTGACGTCCTTCTATCATTAGTAAACAACAATTTGTTTCTGATAATCCTATTAAACTAATTGGAGGATTGCTCTGAGACTTTACACACACACACACACACACACATTCACTCCATGATCTTTTTGGTCCTAATAAAATGGTTTTGCCAGTATGAACACGACAGTGACCATCTTTAGCATTTTGTTATCACTACTTCTCCAGAATGTATGGTCATATCAACATGGGGTTTTACTGTCTAAATGAAAAGGGTGCCAATCTGATATCCAGTAAGGCCATCATGGCAACCACGTTGATGATCTTGTTATCCTACTTCTACTACATCAATGGTCGTGTCAGCATGGGATTTTTATTGAATGGTGTCTTTTGATGAACAGTTGGTGCTAAACAAAAATGGTGTTCATCTGATGTCCAGTATGGCCACCACAACAGCTGTCTTGAAAATATTGTTATTGCTACTCCTCCTGAAAAAATGGATGGTAATATCAAATGAAATGGATTTTTTTATGAAAAGATTTTGTATGATACTTAGCTGGTCCTAAGAAAAAAATGGTGCCAATCTGATGTCCAATGTAAACACCATGGCAGCCGTCTTAAACATCTTGTTATTACAAGTGGATTACAAAAGAAAGTCATATTGACATGGGAATTTCACATGCTTATGTTAAATTGATCTTAAATGACAATGGTTCTGATTGGACATCCAATATGGCTTCCACAACAGCCAAAATGAAAGTCATATTATTGCTGCTTCTGATGAATGGAAAGTCATATTCTGAAAATATTGGCTCCAATCATCTTTGAAATGGATGGCTATATTAACATTGGGTTTACAGCAATAGACTTCTTATGTTACCAAGTTTGTCCTAAATGAAAATGGTGCCGGTCATAAATGCAATATTGCTGTCATGACTAATGTCTTAAAAATCTTATCACTACCCCCTTCAGAGTGGATGACCATTATGACATGAGGTTTTCCCAATGAACGTCAAATGATGTATTCTTTGTTCAAAAGAAAAATTGTGCAAAGCTGACATATAATATTTAAACCACAGCAGCTAATTTGAAAATGTTTTTATCACTAAAGAATATCAGAGATAGTTTCAACACTCAAGAGCTAAAAGGAAGAAATGGTCTTATCTTGAATTCCTGGAAATTCTTGTCACCCAGTAAAGTGTTAATCCCTTTAAGGACTCTCGTTCTTTGTTTTATTTCCATGATGAAAAATGTGCTTATTTATTTACTCATTATTATTGGCGTGAGGAATATATTAGATCACAATTTTTTTATCTTGACAATTGCTGGATGGCGTTACCAAATGATCATAATACTACTACTTTATGTAGAAAGATAAGAATATTAAACATTTTTATTATTGTAGCTAAATGATTCCTATGGAATGTTCTATATCTAAATGGCATCTTTTCATCTTTGTAAATCCTTCCCAAGCTATTATGATAGTGTATTGGTTGAAACAAAATATGCAGGTCATAGAATATCAGAATTAGGCAACTTTGTACTGACATGTCATGACAGGTAGACAAACTGTAGGATGAAATTGCTATTACCATAAAAAATTTGAAAGAATTATGGCTCATTTTAGACTGAGAATTGTTTGACATGATAGTGCACTGAAATTGATGAATAGACAAATGTGCAGATTTGGCATAATTTTTTTTTTAAAAATCCAGACAATTTTGGTTTTTATTAGACCTCACTTTTACAGTTTTAAGAGAAATGATTTGCTTGTTGATGTGCATGTATATACTTAAATCTTAAATTACTTCTGTTTGATCTGTATAAATAAGTAATAAAGTCTTTATATTTTGACATTTTGTTCAGAGAACATTTGTTTTCTTTTCTTAAAGAGGTCCTGTTTTACAATTTTGCATTAGAAATTTTGAAGGAATTGAAATATTATTCAAACATTTCACTGCAACTTTTAGCAAATTAGCTTAATTTTAAATGCATACTGCACTGGGAAACTTGACATAATATTTTAAAGCTTTCAGCAAATTACAGAATGCTTTAAAAGGTATTTGCATTTGGTGCATTTAGATCACTGTCATTTTAAAAAAATCTTTAGTAAATATATTTAGAGGAATGGATTTCATTATTGCATGTCATTCTGCATATGAAGCATACATTTAATGTATTATGATCTGGCGTTTCAGTATAAACTCAAATTCACCGAAGCGATATTGTTGTAAAAACAACTTGCTGTTACTAAACATATAAATTGGTCTTTACCGTAAAGAAATATGTATATGAATGATACAAATATGTATATGAATGATACAAAAATGTATATGAATGATACAAATATGTATATGAATGATACAAATATGTATATGAATGATACAAAAATGTATATGAATGATACAAATTTGTTAGATGATTGTGATGACTGCTGAGTGCTGAAAATAGAAAAACCTGTAAATGTCACAAAAACTGATAAACAGAATTTGATCAGATTTTGTCAAAAAGGATCCTGGCATAGAAGCTAAATTTGTACAACTAATGCCATGAGATTCCAATCTATGAAATATGGCTGCTGTTACTCAAAAAGAAGACCTTGAATTGCTTCTTCTGATAAACCACTTTACGGACAACTTAGATCAAATTCGACAGAAAGTCTACTAGTATGACCACTTTTCAGATTGAAATGATGCTTTTCACAATCAAATATTACTCCAGGGTAGAGGTTTCAGGGGGTAAAGAAGAGACTTAGAAATAAGCCCCCTACTTTTAAATACAAAGTAAATTATATTTTTGTAGGCTTAAGCTATAAATTGAAGTCAAGCCTGTAGGGACGTGGATAGATCCAGGGACAAAGCTGGTTATATAAATGGCTTGTCCTTTTCAATGCCGAAAAATTGAGCTAAAGAAGATGATAAATCACACAAACATTAATAGACAAGCATCATTTCTTTCCCCTATATAGTCTAAAATTTGTGTGTGAATTTGTATTAACAAGCTGACATGTGTCAACTATCCAGGTGAGCAATATCGGGTCCACTTGGGTCTCGTGTTAACATATTTCTTCATTTAAGTTTTGTCAGCAAATTGTTTCCATGTTATTGCAGTCTAAAACCTGTAAAAGCTTAATTTTTTTGTATGTGTTGATCTTAATAGAGGAACTTGTAACATGACAGCTTAAAGTCTGAGGCTCTCATGATTTATGATGAAAAAAGTCATCAAGTACTTTTCACCCCAATACCCTATTCAAGAAAATATCCTGAATTAGAAAAAGAAAGAATGCATCATTCATTATTGGGGGTTCTTAAGTAATAATAAATGATCATAATAAGCTGAACAGGTGAGTGAAAATTCATGTTGCAAGTTTACTTCTTTTTAGTAATATATTTTGCTAAGGGGAAGCCTTCATATGTTCCACTATATATGTAAGTAATATGAGACTATAAAGCAAACTGTTGAAAAGCTGAATTTTTATCTATTTTTTAACCCTAAACCATACTTGAATATAAAATAAATGTGAGCATTTTATTACATTTGTGGTCATCCTTTTGTAGACTGCTTTAGAAAAATCAGTCCTTACTATGCTGTCAGTGGCATAGCAACCAGTCAAAATCTGCAGCAATGATGGGGGGGGGAGCAGAGGCTGGCACTGGCACAGCGTCAATCCAAAATTACCATCAAAATTTTTTTTTTTATAATGAGGTGGTGTGGGTGAGGGTGGACATACCTGTTGATGTTAAAATAAATACCATCAGTATTTTTGTCAGGAAGGACCTGAAAATTGTCTTTTTTGAAGTAGGGCATCATTTCTTGCTATACCATCATGTGCAGCTTGAAATGATGTAATCATTACATTATGATGTCAGTTTTTACAAAGGTTTATCGAATCTCTATGAACCCTGAGAGAAATTGGTCATATAATGACTTGGTTTTTAACTTCTGCTTCTTAGTAATTAAAGAAAAAGTAAAATTACTATGCAGTTTTTATGATCAGAATAACCTTCCACTGGAAAAAAATTATAAAGTCAATAAAAATTTTGATAGAGAAATCATATGATTTATGTCAATGAGAAAATATTTATATTAGTACAAAGTAGATTCTGGAGATATGGGGTATCATCATCATCATCATCATCAATTTCTTAACCACAGCCGACATTTCAAGCAATTCTCTCCGTCTTCCCCTGTTCTCTATTGTCCTTTGGGAATCTCCAGATCCCATGCCTGTCCACTCCTTAATGTTGTCTTCCCACCTCTTTTTCTGTCTGCCTCTTCTTCTGCACCCTCGCATTGTGCCTTGCAAGATTGTTGATCAGTTTACCATGCAGACCAATGTGATTTCAGTACATATGAACAGTACAATTTTAATTACTCTGAAATTCTACAAGCTTCTTTTTTGGACCAAAACTACATCATGTTGAAGCCAAACCTTAATTTTTATGAAGTGACATTTATAAGGTGTATCAGTTTGCAGTAGACCACATCAGATATGAATGTACTTACTGACATGAGATGTTACTGTATATATGGCAGCAAGATTGTCTGCAGTTTTTATGATGGATTTAACATTAACAGCTTATTAAGAACAACATTTACAACAAAATATTTTAGCACTACTTGTCATAGACTTGTCCCTTGTCAATCCATCTGTTTGTACAAGTTTGTTACCACTACTTCTAAATTCATTGGAGGATTGCATTGAAACTTTATAAACACACACACTGATCTTGTCATTCCTAAATGATAATGGCACATATTGGCTGTTTGGAAAAACTTGTTATTGATACTCCTGAATGGATGGTAATATTAACATGTGTTTTCACTGAAAGACTTCTTATAATGTTTAGTTGGTCCCTAATGAACATTGTGCTGATCTATTGTCCATAATGATGATGACAATGGCCATCCAAAAAAATCATCTTATGACTACTCTTGATTAGAGAATCAAATCAACATGGGGTTTTCATTTAAAACATCGGAAGATATCTAGTTGATTATAAATGAATAAGGTGTTGATCTAACATCCAATATGGCCACTACAGCTGCAGCCATCTTGGATAGTTGTATTACCATGAGGTATTGACTGCAAGACTTCTTCTCGTGTCTGGTTTATCCTAAATGAAAATGATGCCAATCTAATGTCCAACATGGTCACAGCACATGGTTGCCAATCTAATGTCCAACATGGTCACAGCACATGGTTGCCAATCTAATGTCCAACATGGTCACAGCACATGGTTGCCAATCTAATGTCCAACATGGTCACAGCACATGGTTGCCAATCTAATGTCCAACATGGTCACAGCACATGGTTGCCAATCTAATGTCCAACATGGTCACAGCACATGGTTGCCAATCTAATGTCCAGCATGGTCATAGCACATGGTTTCCAATCCAATGTCCAACATGGTCATAGCACATGGTTGCCAATCTAATGTCCAACATGGTCACAGCACATGGTTGCCAATCTAATGTCCAACATGGTCACAGCACATGGTTGCCAATCTAATGTCCAACATGGTCACAGCACATGGTTGCTAATCTAATGTCCAACATGATCACAGCACATGGTTGCCAATCCAATGTCCAACATGGTCACAGCACATGGTTGCCAATTTAATGTCCAACATGGTCACAGCACATGGTTGCCAATCTAATGTCCAACATGGTCACAGCACATGGTTGCCAATCTAATGCCCAACATGGTCACAGCACATGGTTGCCAATCTAATGTCCAACATGGTCACAGCACATGGTTGCCAATCTAATGTCCAACATGGTCACAGCACATGGTTGCCAATCTAATGTCCAACATGGTCACAGCACATGGTTGCCAATCTAATGTCCAACATGGTCATAGCACATGGTTGCCAATCTAATGTCCAACATGGTCACAGCACATGGTTGCCAATCTAATGTCCAACATGGTCACAGCACATGGTTTCCAATCTAATGTCCAACATGGTCACAGCACATGGTTGCCAATCTAATGTCCAACATGGTCACAGCACATGGTTGCCAATCTAATGTCCAACATGGTCACAGCACATGGTTGCCAATTTAATGTCCAACATGGTCACAGCATATGGTTGCCAATCTAATGTCCAACATGGTCACAGCACATGGTTTCCAATCTAATGTCCAACATGGTCACAGCACATGGTTTCCAATCTAATGTCCAACATGGTCACAGCACATGGTTTCTGATCCAATGTCCAACATGGTCATAGCACATGGTTGCCAATCTAATGTCCAACATGGTGACAGCACATGGTTTCCAATCCAATGTCCAACATGGTCACAGCACATGGTTGCCAATCTAATGTCCAACATGGTCACAGCACATGGTTGCCAATCTAATGTCCAACATGGTCACAGCACATGATTGCCAATCTAATGTCCAACATGGTCACAGCACATGGTTGCCAATCTAATGTCCAACATGGTCACAGCACGTGCCCTATTGAAAATATTTGCTATTTCTCCAGAATGATAATAAAATCAACATGAGGTGTTTACTTAATGTCTAGTTAATCCTAAATGAAATTGTGCTGCTCAGACATCCAATATGGCAATCTTAAAACCTTACCACTGCTCCTGAATAAATGGTCATATCTGGATGGGATTTTCACTGAAAGGCATCTTATGATGTCAGGTTGGTTGGAAATGAAAATGGTGCCAGTCTGACTTGATAGCCACCACAATGTTCACCTTGAAAATCTTGTCACTACTCCTAACTGGCTTGTCATATCAATTTAGTGCTTTCACGAAATGACTACATGTGATGTCTAGTTGGTCTTAAATAAAACCAGTGCCAATCTGATATTCAATACGTCCACACAGGATTTAATAAAAAATAATTTAGTTTGCTAAATATATATATGACATAATTTCAACATTCAAGTAATAAGGAAGAAATGGTCTTATTTTTAAATTCAAGGAAAGCACCTCATATATAGGTAAATGATTAGGACTAATAGTAGTTATCTCCCTTGGATATTGTTACATTGACAGTAATACTTGAAACAGTAGTAGAAAATGCTTTAAAAGACGCTTCAGTAACTTCTAACAGAATGTTTCAAATAATATAAATTCTCTTGAAAAAACTTTACAAAACTTTTTGGTAAAGAGTATTTGAAGCAGTAGGTGTATGAAAAAGAATAGCGATATCTGGAGTTAAATTCATGTGACTTTCTCATTGAAGAACCCGTGGCAAGCAGTGTCACTGGAGTTAAATTCATGTGTTTTCTCAATGAAAAACTCGTGGTGATTAGCATTATTTTTATGCCTCTGGTGAGAATTACAGAAAAAATGGACAGTAGATGTTCAAATTAGATTGATTTGAAATTATTTTTTATTGATGGCCTCAGCATTTGGAGACAAAATGAGATTAAGTAAAAAGTTACATGATCATCTGGCCATTTGAATTTGTTATGATATTGTTGAATGATCCAAGGTTGAGAGGCCAAATTTATAAGTTCTGACCTTGTGCATTTTTGTTGGGGCTAGGAAGACTTGAGTTTTTGCCATAAACAGAGAATGATACTTTTTTCGCCACTGATGCTTGCAGGTCATGCTTTCTAAGCTTGTTTGAATTTATATGTAGATGTCCTGATTAGATTTTCATGCTGCTGGAGAAATTATTCATTTTTCAGTTTATAAACTCTTTGTATCCCTCTCACAACCCCAACCCCACAAAACAACTGCAATGTTGCTCAGAGTAAGTTTTCCTTGCAGTTGGCTGTTTATAGTTATAACTAGGAAATGCAGGAGTTTCATTTGAGTTCTGTCCCTTGGGCCCTATAAGTGTTCCATCAGCAATCACATTCACCCATCCCCCACATACAACTATCAAATTTTGATAGCACTGTCAGTTATTATCCCCAGAACAATCACGTGCTCCTTAACAGCAAATATGGTTATCATGGATTTTCTAAATCCTTGTATCCACCTCTTCAGAAAACAGTTGTAATTGTTATATTGCTCAAGAAAAATATGGCTTTTGTGTTTAGCCATGTTTCCACAAGATAAAGAAATAATGTACTTTCCCTGTGGAAATAAACAGATATTTATTATATAGAAATTGTGAAGTATGAAAGGCTAAAAGCTGGACAAGAAAAAAAAATAAAACTCAGTTTCTCTTGAATGATTGTACTAATTTATGACAGGAAATTAAGGAAGGAGATCTAATGACTTTTTTGCATAACAATAGATGATGAAAGCTGGAACTTGAACATTAACTGGAAGTGAGGTACACAATCAAAGTAAACAAAAAAGTATTTAGAGCCAGACCACAGCAAAACTTGGACCTTTCTGAGAGATCAATTAATCATTTAGTAAGATACCATTTTTTAGAAGACACACATGAATTTTGGATGTTGCATATTGTACCAACCTCAGTATAAAGAAAATCTCGGAAGGAATGAGATCAGTTTGGAACGTAAGGAGATTTATTTAGGTGTTGCTTCAATTGACATGTACTCTTCCCTCTATTTCTCTCAACAAGCATATATATTTGTCCAAACAGTGCCTGAAAAGCAAATAATGAGGTAGAACCCCGAAAAGGTATATAATGCATATTTCTGACTGTCAACCAGTCCAACAGTCCACATGGTTATATCACACCTGATAATGTCATTGGCATATTGATAACGAGCACCAAATTTGACGTGTTTGAGTATTTAAGCAGCATTCTGGTATGCCCTTTGAAAATATGACAAGGGTTTGGGAGTGGTGTATTAATTGCATTCATTCATTCTTCTGTCTCTCTTTTGCGTCTAAAGATCTCTTATGTGTAATCATTTACAACAGTTTTCAATATATTGCTTTTAAATTTTGCCAATGAAACCATTTTCATGTTCTTGAACCCATTTCCTCCACCACCCAGCCACTAGTCTCCATCTATATATAATGAGATATGTTAATATGCTAATACATTTACGTAGCTTGAGAGCAAAGATAGCATTGTTTTAGTGGATCCCACAGAGTGAACAGGTCATATGAAAGAAAATGATTGAATAGATGTTTCACTGAATTGTTTTATTAGTAAATAAACTTGCAAAGAAATATGTGATAGTTGAAAAGAAATTAATTTGCAACTTTGTGATCACATTTAATTTTTTTTAAATATTGGAGTTATCTGATTTTTCATTTTGTGTTCATGAAGCAAATAATATTTGAAAAATAAAATCGAGCATTATCTGATGAATAATGGGATTCCATATAAAAAAAAAAAAGCTGCAGGTGCCCCGAGTGGCCGAGTGGTCTAAAGCGCTCTTCGTTACGGGTCACTGCCATCTCACCTCTGTCTGCATGGGTTCGAGTCTAAGATTCGGCAAATGTGGATATGTGAGAAAGCTTGCCAGTAGCTTCTTGTGGGTCTGTGGTTATTTCCACCGGTTTCCCGGTTTCTTCCTTCACCATTAATACTGGCCACCATGTATAGCCTATCATGTGCTGAAAAAATGGCATTAAGCCCCAGAACAACAACAGCAAAAAGCTGCACAGAATACTGCTTTCATTATTTCACTAATATTGTATGCAATAAAATGCTTACTATGAAAGTAAGGTTATATTGCTGCAAATGTGTGAGAAACGTTTCATCAGTAAAGTGACCATATTTAATCTTAAAAGAAAACTAGATTATATTACTCCCATTAAAGTGTATCATGAATTTATCTAGTTGACTATTGCTTTCTAAATAATTTTGATTATCTCTTGAAAAGTGTAAACATTTTTAGGAGAAATTGTATCTAATTATGAAAAACTATTCTCATGTAGAGGAAGAATAACAATTTGAGACAATCTTCTGTTTTTGCAATGATGAATAAGAATATTTGGCCAGAGTAATTGTTCATGAGAAAGAGAGAGAGAGATTAACATTTGTGTAAAATTACTTTGTAAAGTCAGTTTAAGAGTCTTTAAATTCATATTTTGATATTTTTTTAAAATAATTTTGACCATCATTAATAATGGCATTAATTTGGTTTTGTTATTTCACCAGTCACCGTTTAAAGCGATTTGACTGATCAAAACAAAAAATTGAAATGTACAAATGAAGGAACAAACAGGCATGAGCGAGAGAGAGAGAGAGAGAGAGAGAGAGAGAGAGAGAGAGAGAGAGAGAGAGAGAGAGAGAGAGAGGTTGGAATAATTAAAAATTATTGAATATACAAGAAAATATATGAATTGGATAATTCCAAACTATATGAATGCACATTTAAGTTTAGAAGAGCAAAAAATTAAAATTACAAGAATATATATAAATGTCAGGATTATTGATTTGTCGTTCCTTGGATAAATCGAATTTATTTTTAGCCACTTTAAACATATTTGGGAAAATCCCAGTATTAATGCTAGGGTTGATAATGTGGGCCAAGTGTCCTAGTAATACAGTATTTCAATGTGTGGCCATGTGTCCTAGTAATACAGTATTTCAATGTGGGCCATGTGTCATGGTAATACAGTATTTCAATGTGGGCCATGTGTCATGGTAATACAGTATGTCAATGTGGGCCATGTGTCATAGTAATACAGTATTTCAATGTGGGCCATGTGTCATAGTAAAACAGTATTTCAATGTGGGACATGTGTCATAGTAAAACAGTATTTCAATGTGGGCCATGCGTCATAGTAATACAGTATTTCAGAGTTTAAGGATCATTTGTACACTGCCACATCTGCCTAACGCATTTCAGTTATCGAGTTTGTCAGTATACTCCAAATCCCATGTCTGTCCGCTCCTTAATGTTGTCTTCCCACCTCTTAGGCACTTGCACTGTGCCTTGCAAGATTGTTTTTGCCAGCCCAGATGACTTTGAGACAGTGGACAAGAGGTCTTCATAGGTCCATTTGTAAATAATAACAGATTGTACTGTTTATAAGGTTTATAAAACATTTCTGATTTAAATACAAAACCCGATTTAAATATGAAACCACTATTTCACACCATATTCACTTGGAGTCACTATGAATTTTCACACTTTGAGTCTCTGACTTTTCTCGTTTGTTTCTACAATGATTGCTTTTGGATTAATTTGGAACTACTCTCCTTATAGTACATTATCATGGTGGATGAATGATTAGCACTCTCCTTATAGTACATTGTCGTGGTGGATGAATGATTAGTACTCTCTTTATAGTACATTATCATGTGGATGAATGATTAGTACTCTCCTTATAGTACATTATCATGTGGATGAATGATTAGCACTCTCCTTATAGTACATTATCATGTGGATGAATGATTAGTACTCTCCTTATAGTACATTATCATGTGGATGAATGATTAGCACTCTCCTTATACTACATTATCATGTGGATGAATGATTAGTACTCTCCTTATAGTACATTATCATGTGGATAAATGATTAGTACTCTCCTTATAGTACATTATCATGGTGGATGAATGATTAGTACTCTCCTTATAGTACATTATTATGTGGATGAATGATTAGTACTCTCCTTATAGTACATTATCTTGGTGGATGAATGATTAGTACTCTCCTTATAGTACATTATCATGTGGATGAATGATTAGCACTCTTTAGTATTCTCCTTATAGTACATTATCATGGTGGATGAATGATTAGCACTCTTTAGTACTCTCCTTATAGTATATTATCATGGTGGATGAATGATTAGCACTCTTTAGTACTCTCCTTATAGTATGTTATCATGGTGGATGAATGATTAGCACTCTTTAGTACCCTCCTTATAGTATATTATCATGGTGGATGAATGATTAGCACTCTTTATTACTCTCCTTATAGTATGTTATCATGGTGGATGAATGATTAGCACTCTTTAGTACTCTCCTCATAGTACATTATCATGGTGGATGAATGATTAGCACTCTTTAGTACTCTCCTTATAGTATATTATCATGGTGGATGAATGATTAGCACTCTTTAGGCATAATGTGACTTTAAAAAATATTTTGAATGGCATATTGTGTCACAGTGTGTGTGTATTTGTGTGTGTGTGTGTGTGTGTGTGTGTGTGTGTGTGTGTGTGTGTTGTTACAAAAATGGTTTATTTGCTCAGATATTCAGTTTCATAGTACTGTGATAGAATTTTCAAAAAAGGCCTGTGGCTGATTGCATTTATGCTTGTAGCTACAATCATAGAAAAATATACTATTTGGATAAAAGAAAACTATTGATTTGGTAGTTTACAAATTATATTATGGACACAATTCCAGTTCATGAACATAACTTATTGCATCCTATAATATTCATAAATATTTGCAGTTTTATTCCTACTTTATTGGGGGGGGGACAAGTGGTCTGAAGTGCTCATCATTCTGGATACCTGCCATCTCATCCCTGTCTGCATGGATTTAAGTCTCAGGCTCAGCTAATATGGACACACGAGAAAGCCTGCAAGTAGTTTCTTTTGGGTCAGTGGTTCTTCCCAGGGTTTTCCAGGGTTCTTCCTGCACCAGTTACATTGGCTGCCATATAGCCTATCAAGTTCTTAAAAAATGGTGTTAAACCCTACAATAATAACATCCTACTTTATTCCTTCCATCATCAACAATATTCTAACTGAATAAACTTTGGTCCCATTCTTTCTTTTTGTAGTCAGTCTTGTTGCTCACCATGGTGTGTCCTGTGAGACTGATTTTCTTATTGTGATCAATTTTATTAAAATTATTATTAATTATTATTTCTATCCACTTTTAAAGCATGCAAATTTGATGAATTGTATCATAATTATTCTGAACACTCACCTGCAATAAAGTTTGGACCAAAATGTAGTGATTCACTAAGGTTAAGTGAGTTTTTTTTTAAAAAAAATTCTGTGAATCATAACAATTGTGTATTTGAGAACGAAAACTGAATACGTAGTGAGATTAAAAGACAAAGAGAAAAAAAAAAATTCCGCCCACCGGGGGACTCGAACCCCCGACCCTCAGATTAAAAGTCTGATGCTCTACCGACTGAGCTAGGCGGGCTCATGTATACATTAACCTTCATAACCTTTTTATTTCCTGTCCTTTAGCGAACAACTGTAAATATATACATGCATTTTGGTTTTCTGTATGCTTCAGCTTGAATGGAACACTTATGCGGTCATAACTCAAACATGGTACACAAAGTAAATGTCAGTATATATCGAAGGCTTCAAATGAACACCACATATCCCTAGTTTCCGTTATATAAGCAAACGATGTTTCCGGTGGTCGGTAAAGCAAACAAGAGGCAAAATAGTGGAACATGTCTTTAGTCTATTAAAAAAAATCGCGCCTTCGTGTAGTATTTAGGATTGATGGAGCATGAAGCGATGATGCACATACACCCGTTGGACAGGCCCCCATAATTTGGATAGTTTTTAATAGGGTTGCCAGGTCTTTTAAATATTCGTTTGGGACAATTTTTTTTTTTTTTTTTTTTTTTTTTTTTAAAGAAAATGCTTTTTAATAAGGTTGTTGAAAGTCGAATGCAGGACGTTAGCAACCGAAGCTTCTATTCATTCTTAACAAAACTCCCCAGTTCAATAGCCCTCTCCTGTCGACGTAAAAGCAGATTCTGGCTCGGTCCGGTATTAACTACCGTATACCTCCATCTATTAATCCACACAGTGCCCATTAAAAAAAATGAATTCATGCAGGTGCACGTAACTTAATTATCAGTCTTATTTATTTGCATTTCAAACTATCAAGAAATCATGTCATTTGTAATAAGCTTAGATGATGCACCATTGATATCACAGAATATGTTACCATTACCGTATGCATCAATGATATCGCAGAATATGTTACCATTACCGTATGCATCAATGATATCGCAGAATATGTTACCTTTACTCTCTGTTGCGAATGCATTTGAACATACAGTAAATATACTTTGTGCAACATTTTTGGTAGGATTTTGCTACTATTTAAAAACAAACTATAAATATTTTTTTCTCCTTTAAACGTTTTCTTTGCTAATTAATGACAGTAAAGAAAAAATATGCGTAAAGCCTGTGTTTTGCACAATAATGTATGAAAAACAAACACGAGATATTTATCCAATACGATCAGAATCTAAATATATTAGTCTGGATTTGGAGGAATGATTTTAGGGCTGGACTGTGGTATTTGTTTTATGTGTACTGATATTTAATTTAAATGGATCCTTTTCCATTGATAATATAGTTAATAATGTAGTCAATGTCTGGTGTGTGCATTTCAATTTTCGTCAATTATGTTGTGTTGGCCAAGTACTCACTAGAACAGTGTAACCAATTACCATGAATTCCAGAGTCATTTTCTTTGGAGAATTTTGCTTCAAATTGCTAATTTATTATATTATAAATAGAGAGATAAATATTAAAGTTTCTTCCTTTAAGTGTTTAGTTTAACCTGCACTAGCCACTACAACGTCTTTGTTACACATTTATTCCAAAATAAGAGATTCGTATGTAAAAATTATGGTATTAAACATTTTCTTTTTAATAAGTTCATATGTCGGTTATATTAGAGTTTCTTAAATTACAACGCATTTATTAGCTCTCAAAATGTAAATCCAAATTAGAAACCGGGAGGAGATGATAACGTTGTCATGGTTTGTTCATGGAACTTGTTAAAATGTTAATTTATGGCTGGAGAAAAGCACGTACAATGCTTTTTTAAATAGATTGAAATGTGTATGAAAAAGAAACTAATTAGTATATTACATGCAGCTGTATCAATTGTATTTTGTAAGAGCAGTATGTGGGATTTATAGCTGGAGGTATATGGTAATTTTCTACCGGCCAGATCAAGTAACTGAGGGATGTTGATGGCAGAGGGCTCTTGAATTGGGGTGTAATATTACAATGGATATAAACTGTCCAGTTTCTTGAGACCTGTCTAAAGGGTATGCAGAGTTATCTGGGGCGGAGACAGGAATATTGTTTAGGAAAAATGCAGTCCCGGCCCTAGAGTAGGCGAACGAGGCAACCGTCTTGGGCCTTGCGCTTGTCCGCAATGCAGTTCTTGTGCTTGGGGCCTCGCGCTAATCGCTTCCTGCCTTTGGCACTGCACATCCCAGGGCCGGGCCTGGAAAAAATTAAAACAAGTAGATATTTGATATTTGGGACAGAATCCCAAGTGGGCGAAGCTCCCGGAAGCTTATCAATTTTATCAGTTTCCAGGGCATACTGTTGAACCATCTAACTACGACGTAAAACTTACTATAAGAAACGTTCCGATTGTTCTACGTTTTAACCCTTTCCTGTTATATTTAATATTTAATATTTTGCATATACCCACACAAAATAAATTAACAACTCCTCCATTATGATAGGCTTTTGGTGTGTGTGTGTGTGTGTGTGTGTGTGTGTGTGTGTGTGTGTGTAAATAAAAACTTAAATTGTGACAAAGATTATATCTGCGAAACGACCACTTTTGCTACATTTAATTCAACCCAGAATTTCAATTGGAAATATGGTATGAGGATGGGTAAATGACAAATATTAAGTTACAATGACTATCAAAAGATTTTCAGTGTAATAAGGACAGTGACATAGAAAGAAATTATGTTCCCCACTTTCCCGCGAAATTAAACTGTGGGGGTCCTAAATCAACAAAAAGTTGTTAAACGGAAATTTTGGTTCCCCATTGGGCCTTTCCACCCCCACCCCCACCCCCACCCCCGCCCCCGCCCCCACCTACTCCGTTGCTGGAGATGCCACGCCACTGAAAAGGTTCTGTTCATGCATCTTACAGCTTTTATTGAGCAGTTTGAAAAAAAAATGCAATTTTCTATATAATTCTATATTCGTGTTTTGTGCAAATGTTTGCATACGTGTGAAAATTAATTACACCAATAGGCTTTCATACATTTTCACTCTAACAGTCTGTTTTGAACTGTTATATTTTGTATATTAATGATGAACTATAGGAATTGGTTTATAAAATATACATCACGAACGAGATTGTCAGATCCCTTACGGATGAGATTGTCAGGCTCCTTTAACAAACGAACCTTAACAATAAATTATCCTTTCCCAACTCCTCCTCTCCCCAAAATTAAACGATTGGTTCCTATGTTTCAGACTGAGTGAACTAAGATCTCCGCATAATAATAATAATAATAATAATAATAATAATAATAATAATAATAATAATAATAATAATAATAATAATAATAATAATAATAATAATAATAACCTTAGCAATATTGCTTCGTCAGACAGCATGAAAGAAAATGAGGGATGAAATGGAAATCTGTATTCCATCGTAAAGTACCTTTCACTGTAAACCGCTCCGGTGGCCTAGTGGTTAGAGCGTCCGTCTCAGATGCGGGAGGTTGTGGGTTCAATCCCTGGCCGAGTTATACCAAAGACTTTCAAAAAAATGTTATTAACAGCTGCCTCGCTGGACGATCAGCAAGCATTAAGAGGTTAGTGTTAGGTCTGGTCAGCCTGGTGTCAAGATAATGTGACTGGCTGGAACATGTCTGCAGCATGATGCCCCAGTGCTAGACATCAATATAAACTGCCACGCTGCAGTCATCGTAGCTATTTGACTGAAAAATTGTTAAAGCTAAAACAATTGCGTGCATGAGACATGAATAAAGTTTAAAGTTTACTTAGTTTTACTCAATAATTTATTCCATATGCACATTTTGAAAATTAAGTCTAACTTGGGAGTTGTAAATTCATCGTTTTGCTGACACTGTCTTTTTCATTTCTGTTAAGATTAAATTGCAAAAATATATGAGAATGGAAGGCAAAAATTTATGTTTCTTTTGGTGTACTGCACCAGCTTTCATTGAACATGGCAGATAGTTTGGGATCATTTAAAGAAATCTTATCATGAATTATGAGGAGTAACGTTCAGCGCTTTTCTAAGCATCACTATGCTGAGGAAAAGGGAGCTAGGTACTTTTTGCAAAAACACATGAAAGTTGTTTAGTCTGGGTGTGTATCAAACCCGCGACCCTCGAATTATGAGTCCGATATTCTATCAAGTCAGCTGCAGCGGCTCCTATGAGGGAATGAATATTCCCTTGTCTCAGTGAACGTATTGGGACTGCAGTGCCAAGGGTGGAAATACCTCATTCGGCTTTCAGTAATTTCAATAATAATAATAATAATAATAATAATAATAATAATAATAATAATAATAATAATAATAATAATAATAATAATAATAATTAAAGTTGGAATGGTAAATTTGCAGCCTGTGATTAAAATCGGGATTTATTTATCTGCTAATCCATAAGTAGACGTTATGTTCTGTCGACCTCCCATTCACCCATAAAATTACAGCTTTCATACTGCTGCAACTCCGTGTGCGTGCGTGTGTGTGTGTCATTTGGATCTTTAATGTAGCTTTAACGATTTTTAAGTCATATATAAACTGTGTATCACCCCTTTAAGAACTAAGCTGTGTACCCCTCCCCCATTAAGTTGTGCATTGTCCTCTTAAGGGCTAAGCTGACATTCTGTAAAGATGGGACAATTTGAGAAGTTGATAGTAGGGTTGTCGTGAACACATTCAGACATTCTGATTAAGAATTCTTGCCAAAACATGGTCAGATCCATGTTAGGATACAGTTATCGCGTTATCGCGTTTGTCAACATACTTTGTTACATAATATATACTTATCGATGATAAATTATTTTATCTTCAGATTTTGTCCAGTCAAAAATGTAGTCATCACGAATGAATATCTTAACTTGATAATGTTTAAAAACAGTGATACAATTTTGTTTTAGGTTTTCAGTTACATTGTGCCTACTTAAAACTATATGGTCATTAACTGTAATATTTGATGAAGAGAAGTTCTGTTACATCTGATGAGACAGAATGTCGTAATTTTTTTTTGTAAACCATCTCGTCTCTTTTCAAATTCTGATCGTTGTAATTGCAATAACCATTTGTTTTATTACACCAAACTTTTTTGTCAGTCTTTATATTTATGACGTTTGCGTATTCATTTTATCATTCATGCTGACTATTTCTATTTTTTTGTTTTTTGTTTTTTTTGTTTTAATGGGAGCAGGATAGTTCAGAATGTTAATCAGCAGAGAGTGCGTAGAGAATTTACCCTATTTGTGTCATTTTGGAGAAGATGCTATGATTTTGTTTTTAGTTCAGCGTAGATTTTGGAGAAATACTGTATCCTGAATTTCTTAAATCGTCCATTGTTATAAAAGTTTGTCCATTGTTATAAAAGTTTGTCCATTATTCTTGTTCGATTTTCGTTGAAATTATGTATACTGGGTAAGGTAATGCAGTAAGATGGACGCTTTCAACAATGCATGGCGCAGGGTAAATTATCCGGGGGGTGGGGTGCTATTGTTTTTTTTTTTTAAATAAAAAAAAAAAGGTTTTTCTTCTTCCATGTGGTAGTACACGTTATCACGAATAGGGTAGATTCCCTTGTGGACTCATTTATTAACTGGGCGATCTAGTTATGTTTATATGACGTAAGATTATGCTGTTTGATATGTAACATAAACCAGCTGCTACATCAGTATTAAACTTATTATGTATGTCAAGATTGTTGTTAAAACATTTCAAAATACTTGACCCCTTTATTTTTTTCTTATGATAACTTGCTAAAGTCAGTCAAAGATATGATATGACTGTTATTTGAATAAAGTTAAATTCACAATACTTTTGTGTTAAGATGTTTTTTATACTATGAAATTGCCCATGGCGTTTTTGTGCTCTTCCGTCGTCAAACTTGTCAGTTTGGGAGGTGAATAGTTCTTGAATAATTCCATAATTTCACTATGTCTCAATGGAAGTGATTGGATTTATCCATTAACATTAAAAATTGCAAGCCACCTCACCCAACCACCCACTCACACAAAGTTACATGACACAAAACACGTATCATATTGCATGAGTAATACTTTTGTTACCTGTTATCAGAACACGATTTTTCGATTGCCTAGATACATAAAATTGCCAATTAGAATTCATTCTTTGCTCAAGACGCAGATTTGGGTGTTCTTTGTCTGCAAATCTTGACATGTGCACCGATAGCTTATTTAAATCCATACTTCTTTATCTTTATTCCAGACCATAATCTCTGGCCTGACAATATTCTTCTTCTTCTTCTTCTTCTTCTTCTTCTTCTTCTTCTTCTTCTTCTTCTTCTTCTTCTTCTTCTTCTTCTTCTTCTTATTATTATTATTATTATTATTATTATTATTATTATTATTATTATTATTATTATTATTATTATTATTATTATTGTTATTACTTCAATCATGGCACTGATTCTAATTACCTTCATTTATTCTAGTCATTTAACAATCACGTGTTTATTTCTTTGATAAAGATGCATAACACTGAGTGTGACATCCCTGACCTATTTTCAATTAAACTTTGTACGTAATTTATTTTTTGAATTCTAGAACTCTTTATAATGATAGTTTTATGTTCGTAGTAGTAGTAGTAGTAGTAGTAGTAGTAGTAGTAGTAGTAGTAGTGGTGGTGGTAGTAGTAGTAGTAGTTTTGTTGTTTTTATATTCACTAAGGAATCGGTTTGTTGACTGTTGCTTTCTTTTAAAGTTTGTTTTTTTTGTTCCCGCGTACTATCAGTCTGTTTCTTTTTTCATCAATTGATAAGTATAATAGCTTATTCACTTTCATATCCATAAATTTTTATTAATTTCTCCTCGTTCTTTTCCATGATGAAGTGCTGACAAGATAGCGTTTTTGAAACACAGACCTATGATGTAATTGTAACGGGATAAAACCGAGTCGATCGTACCTACGATGTCGTAGCTTCAAAGGACTAAGGTACTAATATTCGTACTAAGTCAATAGCAGAACATGTCCCGCGAGCCGCACGTTGCATATGTATGATTTACACAGATGGGCTGAACAAAGTTGAGGTCTGAAACGCTAGAGAAAATGATTCATTTCTCCGGTTAAGTTGTTATAAAATACTACAATAAAGTGCACAAAAGAAAGCGTTTCGGGCACTGTCTCATCACCATGACTCTATATACAAGTCCAACGCTATATTATCGCGGGCTCTATATTATCGCCGCAAATGGAATTTTCCGATTAATTTTGGACACGCGTCATCTAGCGGTTGTTTACGCTTGTAAAGCTGTAGCAAGTAAGGACACAAATATCTTATAGCCCATTTTCGTCTAAAATGTCAACATTTGTATAAAGTTTAGAATGAAAAAGAATGAACATCACTTTTTTCCTAAAGTGCATGCAATTACGTTGATCGCCGTAAACAAAACTCCAGTCAGACTTGCTATACATGCATTCAATTTGATTACGAAATATATTCAGGGTATCGTCTGAAGTTTGATGATTATAGGTCATATCTGGTAGTGACATGCATGTCATAACAAGGTCAAGGTTGCAATTTGATTTCATGGCAGCCATTATGGACCCCAATTGACACAACGCTGCTAATGAGCCTACTTATCCAATATAAATAGGAAAGCTATAATAGTTAAACTACTTTTAAAACTAGTAATATATATATATATATATATATATATATATATATATATATATATATATATATATATATATATATATATATATATATATATATATATAGAGAGAGAGAGAGAGAGAGAGAGAGAGAGAGAGAGAGAGAGAGAGAGAATTCGAGAATTCTCTGTACACATTGCATTTAATTCAGACAAAGTGATATTTCATATTTTTTTGCTACTGTACTTATGGATTTCAACTTAACTGACATTAGTGTATTCAATTTAGTCATTAAATCCTTTATTTTCGTGAAAATTTTCAGTCAGTACAAGCGTGGACGTTACATCTTATCACCAAGTTCAAATTTGTGCTTATTATAATATGTGCGTGCTACCATACATAATTTAGGTAAATACCGCGATAATATAGAGTTGTTCCCCCAGAGCACTGTAATCTGGGTCAGCCGGCATAGGCGGGTTTTGTTTAAATTAACGCGATTGGACTGAACGATATCTTTTACAGAAATAAATAAAGGGAAAATCAGAAAAAACTTTACAATTTGTAACAATGCAGCAATAGCAGATCGTTTTTATTGTGTTCTGATAACAGCATTATGTACCGCGATAATACAGCATACCAGGCTAGATTTCTTACGATAGTTGGATTGTTCCTCAGATTTTCTTTTTCATATCGTGTTTAGGCAACATACTATTTTGTTTAAAGGAAATAATATCATGTTTAAACAAAATGATATCAGGTTTAAACAAGGAAATACTATCTTGTTTAAACAAAATGATATCGGGTTTTAACAAGGAAATACTATCTTGTTTAAATAAAATGATATCAGATTTAAACAAGATATTATCTTGTTTAAATATTATCTTGAATAAGTATGATATGTTGTTTAAACAAACAGTAAAAGCTATTATTTCATTGAAGCAATATGTTACTTTGTTTAAGCAAGATATGAAAAAAACTAGATTATATATTTATGATGTATCGACGGATTTTCGAACCTTATTATTTGGATACTGGTATAAATATTTGGTAAATAGTAGCGGTCTGAGATGCAAGCTAATAAGATAATGCTGCCCAGTGAAGACAAGAGGAAACGTAGGTACAGGAAATATGCACGTGGTTCCTGTATAAGTATTTCTAGAATTGGAAAATATTTTCATCTGGGAAACAAGTCAGTGAAAGCAGTGGATATAGTCTTAGTGGAGCACTGCAAGCATTCTCAATTCTACATTTCATTCTTCTTGTGCTCAAATGTTGGACACCAGTTGTGTTGTGAAGCTTGTCAATGCATACGCATTTCCAAAATGAACTCACATGCAATAGTCGCTTTTATGGCTAGCAAGCTATGGAGATATATTGAGAGCTAAGAAAAAATTCAGACGAAAATTTAAATAAAGATTGATAAACACATATACTGTTACGAGTCTATGCTCATAAAATAAGTAACAAAAATGAGTGAAAGATGACAAGATTTGTAAAATTCTAACAAATAATTTATTCCCTAGAACACAAAGAAAAACTAAAAAGGACAACTTCCGGCACTGAGAATTAAATCCCCAAATAATCCAAGAATTAAAACAGACACAAGTCATAGTAAGTAGTGAATAAAACTCAGTTCAAGCCCCTAAGAGATCCGAAACTGAAGAGGATGGCGTGTATGCTATTGCCTACGGAATGTTGATAAGTCAACAGTCTTTTGTTGAATCACAGAAATATAATTCCAGGATTGAATTCAATATAAATTCCAGTGAATGTCTTTATCCCAGAATTTTATCAGAGCACTTTTGCATTTCTAGAGAAAATAATCATCTGAATTCAATAATTTGAAGACAATAAAATTTAGCCCAAACTGGTCACAACATAATACAACTCTAAAGCGCTCACCTGTTATTATGTACTTTTGGGAGAGTGATGTATGCAAGGTGAAATTGCTTTTATTTAAAACATGCACAGGGGAGAGAATGTTGGCATACTTCTATACCTGTATACTTTTGGTATCAAATCTACGCAAGAAGTGTTCCAGAAGCACATGACACAGTGTTTCGAGGACCTGTCTGGGGTTGAGACCGATATAGATAACATAATTGTTTGGGGAACTTCAAAGAAAGGTCATGAAGGAAAACTGAAAAATGTTTAAAAAGCGATGCCAAGAAATAAATCGGACGCTGAATTTTGAAAAAAAAATGCTAATTTGGACTAACAGAAGTGTTCTACATGGGATACATGTTGACATCATCAGGTATTAAACCTGACCCAGAAAAACTAATAGCAATCACAGAAATGTCCGCTCTGATGGACAAGAAAGGAATTGAAAGATTACTGGGTACATTCAACTACCTAGCGAAATTAATCATAAATATATCTACAGTGACAAAGCCAATCTGAGCACTTTTGAAAAGTGACATTGAATTTGTTTGGGAAACTGCAGAGAAACATGCATTTGATGAGATTAAACATATTCTAAGCAAAGAACCTGCTTTAAAATACTTCGATGTTTAGAAGCCTGTCATTGTTAGTTGTAATGCATCAAAATCAGGACTTGGAGCAGTGTTAATTCAGTCAGGCAAACTCATAGCAATTGCATCCAGGTCTTTGACAGATGCAGAAACAAGATATGCACAGGTCGAAAAAGAACTGTTTATTGTATTATTTGGTCTTGAAACATTGATAAATTGTCGTGAGCATACAGACAGACAAACACATCTGAGATGAACATGAATAATGAAATAGAATTATATGTGCACATGATCATGTCAAATATACAGACTGCAGGTACAAAGTTATCAGCAATAAAGAATGGAACTAAACGTGATAATAAAATGACCAAATTACAATACATTATTATAAAGGGATGGCCAAATTATAAACATCTCATATCTTTTGAAATAAGAAATTTCTGGAACTACAAAGACGAACGTTCAGAAATAGACGGATTAATTCTGAAAGGAGAAAAGATTGTAATACCAGATGCTCTTCAGAAAGAAGTATTAACAGAGTTGCACAAAAGACATAACTACACAACTTACGGCACCATGGAAAATGGTTAGAACAGATTTAATTATGTGGAATAATTACAACTATGTCTTAATAGTACACTATTGCTCCAGATGGTCTAAAGTTACCAAATTAGAAAATACACGAGCAAACACAATAATGACACACACAAAGTCAGTTTTTGCATGACAAGAATACCACGAGAAGTAAGGAGTGATAATGGACCTCCACAAAAGATTATGGTCATTTTGCAAAAACCTAGGGATTCAAACACATTATGTCACATCCTGATTATCCACAGTCTAATGGTTTAGCAGAAACAACCATTCAAACTGTCAATGGAATTCTCAATAAGGCAATGAGAGATGGAAAAGGTCCATATTTATCGATATTGGAGTATCGAAATACACCAATTGATGATATAGGATCTCTGGCACAAATACTGATGAGTCGAAGACTTCGATCGACTTTACCTACTACCAACATCCCCAAGTTATTAAATGAAGAAACCTAAAATAGAAACTGGGTGAAAAGAAAATTCAATTTAAAAAAAAAAACAGTATGAATGAACAGCTAAAAAGCTTCCAAATCTGACTTGTGGAGATAAAGTAAAAATCTTTGGAAATCAGCAGTAGTCGTCAGAAAGACTAGCACTCCAAGGTCATGTGACGTGAAAACCCAGGATGGTGCTATCCACAGGACAAACCGAAGACATCTGTTACAAACCAAAAAGAAACATTACTAGAGATATATGATACATGCGAAGATACTAACTGAAGTGAATGACAATATGCCATTCGTCATCAATGAGCCAAACCAGACAAAAGAGATTCGAACAAGGAAAGAAGTCTAATTAATAAGCTTGCAAGACACATAAATTTTATTAGGTGAACTAGATAATGTTTCTAAATTATATTGTGTTTTGTGAATATTAGATCCTAGAAATGGTTAAAGTCACAATAATACATCTGTTATATCACATCTTATTTTATGCAGTGATAACATCTGGATTGAAGAAACAATATTAGGAATATAGGTTTTTATGGCAATACTATTTGTTTTCATGAGTGTAAGTATGATTGTAAACGTCATAGGGTTAGAACTTAATTTTTACTACAATTAGTAGAACTTTTGCAACTCCCCAGAAACTATTTGAAATATATACGGTAATTAACATTCAGTTGCTACAAAAGATCTGAAAGTTACGGGCCACCTAAGGTCAACTCCATACTCTCACTCAGTTATAGCCCTATATACCTTATGATAACATTAGTGTGAGAAATTAGTGTGCGTGTTTTCTGTCTTAGTTGTAATCTAGCTATTAAAGTAATTAGACCAAACCACTGCTTTGTGTTATTTAGCAAAGCATACATACATACATACATACATACATACATACATACATACATACATACATACATACATACATACATACATACATACATACATACATACATACATACAGCTGCCCCGAGTGGCTGAGCTGTCTAAAGCACTGACAATTACGGATCACTGCCATCTCACCTCTGTCTGCGTGAGTTCGAGTCCAGACTCGGCTAACGTTGGTAAGTGAGAAAGCCTATTAGTAGCTTCTCATGGGTCGGTGGTATTTCTCGGGATTTTCCATTGTACTTCCTCCACCATTAAGTAATACTGGCCGCCATGCATAGCCTATATTGCACTGAAAAATGGTGTTAAACCATAAGACAACAGCAACATACATACATACATACATACATACATACATACATACATACATACATACATACATACATACATACATACATACATACATACATACATACATACGCTGCCCCGAGTGGCCGAGTGGTCTAAAGCGCTGACTGTTACGGATCACTGCCATCTCACCTCTGTCGGCGTGAGTTCGAGTCCAGACTTGGATGACGTGGTTAAGTGAGAAAGCATGCTAGTAGCTTCTCGTGGGTCGGCGGTTCTTCCTCCACCATTGATAGTGGTCGCCATGTATAGCAAATCATGTGCTCAAAAATGGCGTTAAACCCTATTAAAACAACATACATACATACATACATACATACATACATACATACATACATACATACATACATACATACATACATACATACATACATACATACATACATACATACATACATACATACATACAGCGGCCCCGAGTGGCCGAGCTGTCTAAAGCACTGACAATTACGGATCACTGCCATCTCACCTCTGTCTGCGTGAGTTCGAGTCCAGACTCGGCTAACGTTGGTAAGTGAGAAAGCCTATCGGTAGCTTCTCATGGGTCGGTGGTTCTTCCCGGGATTTTCAATTGTACTTCCTCCACCATTAAGTAATACTGGCCGCCATGTATAGCCTATATTGCGCTGAAAAATGGTGTTAAACCACATGACAACAGCTACATACATACATACATACATACATACATACATACATACATACATACATACATACATACATACATACATACATACATACATACATACATACATACATACATACATACATACATACATACATACATACATACATACATACAGCTGCCCCGAGTGGCCGAGCTGTCCAAAGCACTGACAATTACGGATCACTGCCATTTCAACTCTGTCTGCGTGAGTTCGACTCCAGACTCGGCTAACGTTGGTAAGTGAGAAAGCCTATCAGTAGTTTCTCATGGGTCGGTGGTACTTCCCGGGATATTCCATTGTACTTCCTCCACCATTAATTAATACTGGCTGCGATGTATAGCCTATATTGCGCAAAAAAAGGTTGTTAAACCATATGACAAGAGCTACATACATACATACATACATACATACATACATACATACATACATACATACATACATACATACATACATACATACATACATACATACGGTGCCCCGAGTGACCGAGTGGTCTAACGCGCTGACTGTTACGGATCACTGCCATCTCACCTCGGTCTGCGTGAGTTCGAGTCCAGACTTGGATGACGTGGTTAAGTGGGAAAGCCTGCTAGTAGCTTCTCGTGGGTCGGCGGTTCTTCCTCCACCATTGATAGTGGTCGCCATGTATAGCAAATCATGTGCTCAAAAATGGCGTTAAACCCTATTAAAACAACAGCATACATACACACATACATACATACATACATACATACATACATACATACATACATACATACATACATACATACATACATACATACATACATACATACATACATACATACATACATACATACATACATACATACAGCTGCCCCGAGTGGCTGAGCTGTCTAAAGCACTGACAATTACGGATCACTGCCATCTCACCTCTGTCTGCGTGAGTTCGAGTCCAGACTCGGCTAACGTTGGTAAGTGAGAAAGCCTATTAGTAGCTTCTCATGGGTCGGTGGTATTTCTCGGGATTTTCCATTGTACTTCCTCCACCATTAAGTAATACTGGCCGCCATGCATAGCCTATATTGCACTGAAAAATGGTGTTAAACCATAAGACAACAGCAACATACATACATACATACATACATACATACATACATACATACATACATACATACATACATACATACATACATACATACATACATACATACATACATACATACATACATACATACATACGCTGCCCCGAGTGGCCGAGTGGTCTAAAGCGCTGACTGTTACGGATCACTGCCATCTCACCTCTGTCGGCGTGAGTTCGAGTCCAGACTTGGATGACGTGGTTAAGTGAGAAAGCATGCTAGTAGCTTCTCGTGGGTCGGCGGTTCTTCCTCCACCATTGATAGTGGTCGCCATGTATAGCAAATCATGTGCTCAAAAATGGCGTTAAACCCTATTAAAACAACATACATACATACATACATACATACATACATACATACATACATACATACATACATACATACATACATACATACATACATACATACATACATACATACATACATACATACATACAGCGGCCCCGAGTGGCCGAGCTGTCTAAAGCACTGACAATTACGGATCACTGCCATCTCACCTCTGTCTGCGTGAGTTCGAGTCCAGACTCGGCTAACGTTGGTAAGTGAGAAAGCCTATCGGTAGCTTCTCATGGGTCGGTGGTTCTTCCCGGGATTTTCAATTGTACTTCCTCCACCATTAAGTAATACTGGCCGCCATGTATAGCCTATATTGCGCTGAAAAATGGTGTTAAACCACATGACAACAGCTACATACATACATACATACATACATACATACATACATACATACATACATACATACATACATACATACATACATACATACATACATACATACATACATACATACATACATACATACATACATACATACATACATACAGCTGCCCCGAGTGGCCGAGCTGTCCAAAGCACTGACAATTACGGATCACTGCCATTTCAACTCTGTCTGCGTGAGTTCGACTCCAGACTCGGCTAACGTTGGTAAGTGAGAAAGCCTATCAGTAGTTTCTCATGGGTCGGTGGTACTTCCCGGGATATTCCATTGTACTTCCTCCACCATTAATTAATACTGGCTGCGATGTATAGCCTATATTGCGCAAAAAAAGGTTGTTAAACCATATGACAAGAGCTACATACATACATACATACATACATACATACATACATACATACATACATACATACATACATACATACATACATACATACATACATACGGTGCCCCGAGTGACCGAGTGGTCTAACGCGCTGACTGTTACGGATCACTGCCATCTCACCTCGGTCTGCGTGAGTTCGAGTCCAGACTTGGATGACGTGGTTAAGTGGGAAAGCCTGCTAGTAGCTTCTCGTGGGTCGGCGGTTCTTCCTCCACCATTGATAGTGGTCGCCATGTATAGCAAATCATGTGCTCAAAAATGGCGTTAAACCCTATTAAAACAACAGCATACATACACACATACATACATACATACATACATACATACATACATACATACATACATACATACATACATACATACATACATACATACATACATACATACATACATACATACATACACATACATATATACATACATACATGCATACTTGTAAGTACCTGTTCTGATAAAATGGCGTTAAACCAAATTAAAACAACAACATACATACATACATACATACATACATACATACATACATACATACATACATACATACATACATACATACATACATACATACATACATACATACATACATACATACATACATACATACATACATACAGCGGCCCCGAGTGGCCAAGCTGTCTAAAGCACTGACCATTACGGATCACTGCCATCTCAACTCTGCGTGAGTTCAAGTCCAGACTCGGCTAACGTTGGTAAGTGAGAAATCCTATCAGTAGATTCTTATGGGTCGGTGGTTCTTCCCGGGATTTTCCATTGTACTTCCTCCACCATTAAGTAATACTGGCCGCCATGTATAGCCTATATTGCGCTGAAAAATGGTGTTAAACCATATGACAACAGCTACATACATACATACATACATACATACATACATACATACATACATACATACATACATACATACATACATACATACATACACACACACACACACACACACATACATACATACATACATACATACATACATACATACATACATACATACATACATACATACATACATACATACATACATACATACAGCTGCCCCGAGTGGCCGAGCTGTCCAAAGCACTGACAATTACGGATCACAGCCATCTCAACTCTGTCTGCGTGAGTTCGACTCCAGACTCGGCTAACGTTGGTAAGAGAGAAAGCCTATCAGTAGCTTCTTATGGGTCGGTGGTACTTCCCGGGATATTCCATTGTACTTCCTCCACCATTAATTAATACTGGCCGCGATGTATAGCCTATATTGCGCTGAAAAATGTTGTTAAACCATATGACAACAGCTACATACATACATACATACATACATACATACATACATACATACATACATACATACATACATACATACATACATACATACATACATACATACATACATACATACATACGGTGCCCCGAGTGGCCGAGTGGTCTAAAGCGCTGACTGTTACGGATCACTGCCATCTCACCTCGGTCTGCGTGAGTTCGAGTCCAGACTTGGATGACGTGGTTAAGTGAGAAAGCCTGCTAGTAGCTTCTCGTGGGTCGGCGGTTCTTCCTCCACCATTGATAGTGGTCGCCATGTATAGCAAATCATGTGCTCAAAAATGGCGTTAAACCCTATTAAAACAACAACATACATACATACATACATACATACATACATACATACATACATACATACATACATACATACATACATACATACATACATACATACATACATACATACATACATACATACATACATACATACATACATACATACATACATGCATGCATGCATTAATACATACATACATACATACATACATACATACATACATACATACATACATACATACATACATACATACATACATACATACATACATACATACATACATACATACATACATACACACACATACATATATATACATACATACATGCATACTTGTAAGTACCTGTTCTGATAAAATGGTGTTAAACCAAATTAAAACAGCAACATATATACATACATACATACATACATACATACATACATACATACATACATACATACATACATACATACATACATACATACATACATACATACATACATACATACATACATACAGCGGCCCCGAGTGGCCGAGCTGTCTAAAGCACTGACCATTACGGATCACTGCCAACTCAACTCTGTCTGCGTGAGTTCGAGTCCAGACTCGGCTAACGTTGGTAAGTGAGAAAGCCTATCAGTAGATTCTTATGGGTCGGTGGTTCTTCCCGGGATTTTCCATTGTACTTCCTCCACCATTAAGTAATACTGGCCGCCATGTATAGACTATATTGCGCTGAAAAATGGTGTTAAACCATATGACAACAGCTACATACATACATACATACATACATACATACATACATACATACATACATACATACATACATACATACATACATACATACATACATACATACATACATACATACATACATACATACGGTGCCCCGAGTGGCCGAGTGGTCTAAAGCGCTGACTGTTACGGATCACTGCCATCTCACCCCAGTCTGCGTGAGTTCGAGTCCAGACTTGGATGACATGGGTAAGTGAGAAAGCCTGCTAGTAGCTTCTCGTGGGTCTGTGGTTCTTTCTTCAGCATTGATAGTAGCCGCCATGTATAGCCTATCTTGTGCTCAAAAATGGCGTTTAACCCTATTAAAACAACATACATACATACATACATACATACATACATACATACATACATACATACATACATACATACATACATACATACATACATACATACATACATACATACATACATCCATACATCCATGCATGCATGCATACATACATACATACATACATACATACATACATACATACATACATACATACATACATACATACATACATACATACATACTTGTAAGTATCTGTTGTGATAAAATGGCGTTAAACCCTATTAAAACAACAACATACATACATACATACAAACATACATACATACATACATACATACATACATACATACATACATACATACATACATACATACATACATACATACATACATACATACATACATACATACATACATACATACATACATACATACATACATACATACATACTTGTAAGTACCTGTTCTGATAACATTGGTGATGGTATGAAAAGATGACCTTAATTGACCTAATGACCTTCATGATGGTATGGAAAGATAATCCTGAAATGACCTAGTGACCTTGATCATGGTACGGAAAGATGATCTTATAGTGACCTAGTGACCTTGATCATGGTATGGAAAAATGACCCTTAATTGACATAATAACCTTCATCATTATATGCAAAGATGATCCTTAAGTGACCTAATGACTTTGATCATGGTATGGAAAAAATGATCCTGAAGTGACCTAAGTGACTTGATGTGATCAAGTGACCTTTATCATGGTATGGAAAGATGATCCTGAAGTGACTTAATGGCCTTGATCATAGTATGGAAAGATGATCCTGAAGTGACCTAATGACCTTTGTCATGGTATGGAAAAATGATTCTGAAGTTACCTAGTGACCTTCGTCATGGTATGGAAAGATGATTCTGAAGAGACCTAATCAACTTGATCATGGTATGGAATGATCCTGAAGTGGCCTAATCACTTTTTCCAGGATATATACATTTATTTCTTACACTACATGCTACAGTTTGAATACAGAGGTAATGAATGAATAAAATGCTATTTTCCTAAATAAGATTTCCGTTTCACAAGTTGTTTGTGCATGCAATTGCTTTTTTTCCGTGTTTTCTTTTTCTCTTTCTTAAATTAATGGTTGTTTCTTTACGCGCATTTCTTTTTCATTACGTGCATACCACTAAATGCCACCCTCCCACGCTATCTCTGATCGTTTTTGTTATTTTCAAATCTATACGATTTTCGCTGCTGACAACGCAAATAAATCTTCCTCAGAAATCAACAGCCACAAAGTATGTTTTCCTTCTATTTAATTGTTTATACATTCATTCTTCATAAATTATGTTATTGATACTCTGTAATGTTTCCATCTTCTGCATCTGACCGTGGCTGGTTGCATTTTATAATTTCTCTACATGTGTGGTGTTCTTTACAGAGACAAAGCACAATGCAAAGTAGTTCTCATCACGTTTGTTATATAGTGCTGTTCATAATGGCTTGCTCTATTATTTCAAACTGGATAAGCATTGGATAATTTTTTCACAGTATAGTCACATTTGTACCCGGGTTGCGAAGGGGTCTAATGCGCTCTCCCTAACCGATCAGTGACATCTCACTCTTGTTCAAGTTTTGGCTTCGACCAATGTCAGTATACGAGAACGCTTGCCAGTAGCTTCCCGTGAGTCGGTTTTCCCCCGAGTTCTTCCTCCAACATTTATACTAGCTGCCATGTATAGCCTGTCGTGTGCTGAAAATGGCATCGATGTTGTATTTATCAACCTCCTTACAACAGTGTAAAGATGATGTTATAATAATACTTATTTGGCTTCTTCTTGTACAGTTCATATGTTGTAATGTTGAATTCCAAAACGTTTAGCCACGTGTCTGCAGCATTAATCCGTATTGCTTTTGCAAATCTATTTTAAAAACTTGTTTATTTGTATATCATGGATGTTTTAATTCTTATATGTCTGGGGACATTGATCTGATAACCAGACTCAATATCTGTATCTCAGGTTCATACTGAGCTGAATTCAGGCCCAATAGCTGTATCACATTAGGGTTCATACTGAGATGAATCCAGACCCAATATCTGTATCATACTCAGGTTCATGCTAAGATGAATCCAGTTCCAATATCTGTATCATACTCAGGATCATGCTGAGTTGAATCCAGGCCCAATATCTGTATCATACTCAAGTTCGTACTGAGATAAATCCAGGCCCATTATCTGTATCATACTATGGTTTATACTGAGATGAATCCAGTTCCAATATCTGTATCATACTCAGGATCATGCTGAGTTGAATCCAGGCCCAATATCTGTATCATACTCAAGTTCGTACTGAGATAAATCCAGGCTCATTATCTGTATCATACTATGGTTTATACTGAGATGAATCCAGTTCCAATATCTGTATCATACTCAGGTTCATGCTGAGATGAATCCAGGCCCAATATCTGTATCATGCTCAAGTTCGTACTGAAATGAATCCTGGCCCAATATCTTTATAATACTAAGATTTATACTGAGATGAATCCAGACCCAATATCTGTATCATACTCAGGTTCATGCTGAGATGAATCCAGACCAATTATTTGTATCATACTCAAGTTCGTACTGAGCTGAATCCAGACACAATATCCGTAACAGATTCATGTTCATACTGAACTGAATCCAGGCCCAATATCTGCAACAGATTCATGTTCATACTGAACTGAATCCAGGCCCAATATCTGTAACAGATTCATGTTCATACTAAACTGAATCCAGGCCCAATATCTGTAACAGATTCATGTTCATACTGAACTGAATCCAGTCCCAATATCTGTATCAGATTCATGTTCCTTCTGAACTGAATCCAGGCCCAATATCTGTATCACATTCATGTTCATACTGAACTGAATCCAGGCCTAATATCTGTAACAGATTCAGCTTCATCTTATTCATATAGCTGCAATAGTTCACGCTACTTCGACAACGTACGTTATCTTTGTACATTTAAATATAGGATATCTTCCTCATAAACTATCATCCTTCAGATTTTGATGATTTTTGTTTAACATCGCTGCCTTTACAGAGAGTTTCATCCTGTAGATAAAGCATTTAGTGTATTCGAACAAATCGCGGGAATGGGTTAGAAAATTTTATATTCAAGCCATGTACCGATCTGTTGATTAGTGATAATGAAGTGATTAGGATAGAAATTTGTGTAAATCTTACAAAATGTATATTTCTTGCAATATATCGTCTTCTATTAATGTTATCACCTGGAAATGATTGAATATCATCGCTTCGCGCGGCTTCAGTGTCTGTGATCACATTATGATTTAGCGAGAACTTTCCCAGAGCTGAATACAAACGTCTTAATAACTGTACCTACCAGAAAAGTGACAGATAGCTCGGCAACTCTGCTAGATCCCATTATTACATTTCCAACCACAGATGTCCACCATTCTGGAAATATTTCTGTTGATGCAATTGTAAATGTTCGAAAGGCCTCGTATTTAATTATGCATTGTGAATTGTCTACCTATTATAAGAGAGAAGTATGACCTTATAATAAAGCGGATTTTTAACCAAATTAAACATTATAAAACAGGTATTGACTGGGCAATGTAGATACTTATGGAGACGGCAATGATGCCGTTATAACTTTTACTTTGTTTTATATTCCGTTTCTAAAGAGTGTATATCATTTCGCTCATATACCGTTCAGCTACTCTGCTGGAAAAAATGTTGATATGATAGTACAATACACAGAACAAGCTGGAAGCGCGAATGCATTAGAAAAAATATAGATTGCAACAGTAATAATCCGAGACATCGGAAAAACATAAACAATAACACAGTTAATAAGAGAAATTGAGGAAAAGAAAAGAAAACTCTTAATTTGAAAAAAAAAAGATTTTATTGGTGTCATCTTGAAAGATTAGTGGCAAATTGTGCGTCATATTTGTCCAAGAAAAGTTATACATAAAAGCTAATAACATTCTTACTAATACATTAATAATGGAACAAGACGTATTGATGTAATCAACACTTATCAACTCACAAAACGTGTGAGTAGGTTAAAATAAGTAACCACATTCTTAAAGAAATATCGCATCCATCGTCAAACCACTTTACATCCTATTCATAGTGTCCCTTCTTGAACTCAAAATGGTTGAATCGTTATCGAAAATTGCAGTAGTAATGTCATGTGTCAATGAGAATTGGAAAAGCTCTGAAATAGCATTTAAAAAAAAAAAAACATCTCTACGACCACCTACACTCAAATGATCTTATTTCAAAATTCCAGTTTGGTTTTCATCTCAATAATTTAGCTCATAAATATTTGCCATAGTATAAGTACTGCACTCAATAACAAAAGTGACATGTGCTTGATCTTTTGCAAAATCACCAAAGCATTTGATTGCGTTTGCATAAAAGGTCTAATATATAAATACGTATGCAATTCCATTGAAAGCTCTCATATTGATTGGTTCTCTGACTACCTATCTGATAGACTATAAACAGATTTTGGAAATCTTGCAGAATCAAATAGACAGTATATTGTGAATGGCGTGTCACAGGGTACTAGTTTAGGTCCGTTATTATTCATTGTGTGTATTGACGATATAGGCGACAATCTCTAGAGTGTATTGAGACTCTTTGCTGATGATATATTATTGGCGTAATCATCAAATAATACTTACGAAACTGAATATATCCTGAATACAGATTTACAAACTCTTAGTGACTGGTGGAAGTTGTGTTAATTTGACTTCGAATCAACCAAAACTAAGGTAATACTATTTTATAACCCATTTGTGTTGCTATCCCATAAGGCACCAAATTAACAAACGAAACAAAAATTACTTGTTATGATTTAAATGGATCAATATGTGTACATTTTTCTGGCTAGACTTAATTTTGATGTCCCATTGTGGAGCGACTTTTGACCTACTTGCTTTCATGCACGAAAGACTATAGATATAGGCATCATAAATATACTCAATTTGTAATCCCCACCACGATTCAACTGTGCCTCCGGCCATTCCACCAACAGCTAAGACTAAATTTTGTAACCGAGGTATTTCTATCACATAATATTGATCTTCGTGAAATATTATAGGTCTATCAGATCTGATCATCCTCAGTCAAATCTTGCAGAAGGAGTTCAGGTTACAACGTCGAGTACAGATTTCCCCTGAAAATGATAATTATTACCACCGCCTTCCCGGGGAGTGTACCTATTTAATCTTCCCATCTTGATTTGAAAAGAAGTTATAATTGCATCTTACATCAAGCAAAATCTCAGAGGAACTCAGTAAAGACCACGAAAGATGAAGCCTTAAGTATATGTATTTTTAAGTATGTATTTTTGTTTTAGTATGTCTAGACATTTAACTTATATATGTATGTATGTATGTATGTATGTATGTATGTATGTATGTATGTATGTATGTATGTATGTATGTATGTATGTATGTATGTATGTATGTATGTATGTATGTATGTATGTATGTGTGTATGTGTGTGTATGTATGTATGTATGTATGTATGTATGTATGTATGTATGTATGTATGTATGTATGTATGTATGTATGTATGTATGTATGTATGTATGTATGTATGTATGTATGTATGTATGTATGTACTAGTAGAACAAAAACCAACAAGCTTTGTAAAATTCAACAAATAAATTTCTCTAAGTTACAAAGTGAAAATTTAATCGACAATGTTCTAACGCAAGTCCAAAAGTAAACAATGTTCCGAATGAATTTCAGTATTGAATGTGTTGATGCACCAATATTCCTTAAATAGGTTGAAGTAGCAACAGCCTTGTTGATTTTTCACAATTTAATTAATAATGTATGTCTTTGAATAAATTCATAATAATCACAAAACAGTGGGGTTTTTGTTCAAAATGTCAATGAGCACTTTGTAATTCCAATGAATAATTTAAATAAATGATTCATCTAAAATTATATCGGAACACAACTAAAAGCTTTGATTATTTTTTCTCAAAGACTGATAATAAAAATGTGGCTGACTAATTGTGTTTAGCGCAACATTATCTAAACAACTAACATATGACAAATTAACCAAGATGTGAGTATTAGGTTCTTTATAGAACATTCTAAGTGTGTAAATAAGGCATATATAAAAATCAGATTCACACAAAAACTATATCTTCAATAATGGCAAAGGTCTTGCTAACAATATAAATTAAATATACATAGCAAAGATGCTTCTCCTACACGAGGCCTAGCTCTGTACTCTCAAATTCCAATCTGCCTCAAATAATCAGATATCAAAAAAGAAAATGAAAGACATATATGCCTTTATGCCTTGCTTGAACGATTATTATACATTGGATCAGGTAGCTAGTGTGGTTGGGATCATTTGATTAGTTGGGGAGGTTTCAGGTTCGAGTCAGGGTCCGCCTGTAGTTTCTTTCGTTGTGACAATTTGTGGCAGACGTTCCAAGACTTTGCGATAGTTACTAAACTAAAACTTTACTTATACACTCAACCCATCAATATCCGCTACATCAGAGACCTCGATTTTGATTAAAATTAATAAAGAGTCGTCGAGGCTGTTGGAGACACTATGTTGAGTCTAGCTAGAATTGAAATGCGTTATGTACACCTGCATGTGTTGTTGGCTAGCATTAGAGACATCCGGGCTCATGTCCTTGTCTGACTATACATAGTTCCCTCTGACGTCCGGTGACGAGAGAAAAATTCACGGCCTGACTGGGCTGACACTCAGGAACTTCCTAATTTTCGATGGCCACTCTACCACTTGTGCTATCCTAGCAGTTGCACCTGCTATGCTGCTGTGACATATTCACCCTATTTTTTGAAGTTATATGTCCCCATTAAACGATTCTATTATAATCTAATTAGGCCTAAATTACAAGAGTCTGTAGTTTTATTAATAAAGCGTGACGAAATTTCTGACAATATGAAATCAATGTAACGGTAATATAAATTAACATAAGGAATGCAAGCGTGTCCACAACCCTCCGCTCGATTCGACTTTTCTCACGCGTCTTATATCCCTTCAAAATCGCATGAAGATTAAAAAACTACACATGTCCATTCAGAAAACAGTAACGTACCTTCGCATCACTCTCGGACGACCATCGCATGAATCCAATCCGGCGAAATAATCTTTATTTTCACCATTACGGTCACAAACCATGGAAAAATGAACCATGGGAGGAAGTAGCCTATTTCTACCACGGGCTAAATAACGTCATGAAACTTATTTTACAAGATAAAATGTTTAACTTTTTTTAATTTCAGATTGCGTCATTTAATAATTTTTAAAATAAATTTCCAGAACAGAAATATATAGTTAAAGTTCTGATAGTACAAATAACGGTTGATGACGTCATCACATTCAAACATTAGAGCCTAGTACTAAAAGAGAACGGATTCTGCGCCGTGTTCGGTGCGATTATTAGACCTTAACGCATATTTACTGCAAAATAGAAACTAGTAGAAATGGGCTACTTCCTCCAATGATTCATTGCGACGACACTGCAACGACAAGGGAAATCTGAACAACAACCACCACAAAACCCTGAACAACATAAGCGATACAGACAACATAACATAGAACCTAAACAATCACAAGAACCGAAGCAATCACTAAAACCAACATTATCAAACAACATAAAACAACTTCACCAGTATAAACAACAACAATAACAAAACATTAATTAACTATATAATATAACACATAAACCGAAAGACGATCCTTAAACGAAATTTTAAAAGTAAATAAATAATAGTAGGTTAATTGTAATAATTATGAATCAACATGGACGACAATAATATGAGATTATCGATGAATCAATCTAGATTGAATCTGGTTATGTTACTGAACAAGAATGAATGTAAATTATTTTACGATGATCAGGGGAAAACAATATATTTTATTTCGTCCTAAGTTACACCATGTCGATCTTGTTAATTAATATATAAAATTGAACAGTAACAATTGTTATGTAATATATAAAATTGAACGGTAACAATTGTTATGTTTTGAATGAAACAGGTACAGTACATTTTAAAGTATTTTCACTGCAACCATCCTATGATAAAAATTATTGGGCCTCCTTTTATATTGTATCTACCAACTAATACAGTTGTTGTTCTTACATCGTCCTAAGCCATGCTATGGTATTTATGGTATTATAATCATCCAACCGGCTATTAATATCTTCACATATATTATTTTTCTCGTTATCTTTAATGTTTGGATAACTCTGGTGGCCTACGTTGGTAGAAATTCCTCCGCAGATGCGGACTTTGGCTGGGTCATACCAAAGACTTATAAAATGATACTAGCAGCTGCCTCGCTAGGCACTCAGCTTTAAGGGGGTAGTCGGCCTGGTGTCACAATAATGTGACTGGGTGAGACATCATGCTACATGTCTGCCCCACTGTAAATTGCCACACTGCAGACATCGTAACGATATGACTGAGTAATTGTTAAAGCTAGTTTAAAATCCAAATCACACACACACACACACACACACACACACACACACACACACACGCACACACACACAACACACATATTTAGGGTCTGATGTTCATATAATGCTTTTCTTTTCCATCTCGTAAATGCATCAATATTTGCATTGAGATTATCCAGAGTACTCTTCCATCTCGTACATGCATCATTATTTGCTCAGAGATTTTCTAGAGTACTATTCCTTCTGGTACACGCATCATTATTTGCTTAGAGATTATCCAGAGTACTCTTCCATTTCGTACATGCATCAATATTTGCAAAGACATTATCCAGAGTACTCTTCCATTTCGTACATGCATCAATATTTGCATAGAGATTATCCAGAGGACTTTTCATTCTCGTACATGCATCAATATTTGCATAAAGATTATCCAGAGGACTTTTCCTTCTGGTACATGCATCATTATTTGCTTAGAGATTATCCAGAGGACTTTTCCTTCTGGTACATGCATCATTATTTGCTTAGAGATTATCAAGAGGACTTTTCATTCTCGTACATGCATCGATATTTGCAAAGAGATTATCCATAGGACCTTACTTCTCGTACATGCATCAATATTTGCAGAGATTATCCAGAGTACTTTTCCATCTCGTACATGCATCAATATTTGCATAAAAATTATCCAGAGGACTTTTCCTTCTCGTACATGCATCAATAGTTGCAAAGAGATTATCCAAAGTACTCTTCCATCTCGTACATGCACCAATATTTGCAGAGATTTTCCCAGAGTACTCTGCTATCTCGTGCATGCATCAATATTTGCACAGAGATTATCCAGAATTCTTTCAGCATTATTCCTGATAAAAATACTTTTCCATTCGTTTACCAAAGTAATAAAAGCGCGAACTAGAAAATTATCGTCTTTGATTTTATACACGGTGATGTCTTTGCTGTCCTCGATAAAATTATCTTTGCCAACCTGTCAGTGAAGTAACATAACCGCGGGTATTAGCGTGAAATTCAGTCAATGTTAAAGTTAGCCATCAACTTTTTCGTGCTTATCAAAACGCTTAAAACCATTGCAAACATATGTTTCTTGTTGCTTGAATATCCAACATTGAAGTTTTCATTGACAATATCCGGTTAGTGATCATACCGAGATCTAGAGTTATTTATTACCAGTTTTTCTTAAACCTTCTGCGGCTTTACCGTAGACATAAATTCATTTTAATGGCATGACAATAAATTATCCGCAGTGTCAGCTATAAATTTAACGAGACCATACCTGATGTTTATATTGGATGACCTAAATCACCTAGATTTATAATGAAAAAAAGAGGACTTCATCTTAATCCAACGCCGATCACATCGGGATCCACTAAATCATGCACTTCTTGCTTGGAGATAAATTTTGATAAATCTGTGTCGAATGGCTCACTGCGCACGTTTTACCTTGTATTGGTTTGTCCAAATATATTTGCGGGCATTATCAATTATGTTGTCTATCCAATTAGCTCCTTGACGGGATCATGTTGTCACTTTTAAAAAATGTTCTGAAATTTTGCATCCCACGCTCGTGTTCCAATAAATCGAAAGTTTTAAACGAACTAGTATTAATTTTAGCCCTTGACCTATTTTTGTGTATAGGTATTTTACCGCACTTCTGTACATTTCGGAAGCGGTTCCGATCACGTTTAACGCGGCTCCTTATTTACCGTAATTGGCACTGTAAACAATTGTAAAGAAAATGCTGACAATAATGGAATATACCACTTTCTCTAACGTCGTTTGGTGCCGCACCGTTATTTTTATTTTTGAGGTGGTGGTGGCCATAGCAGCAACTTCAGACTGAGATAGTTTCAAAGTTACTTCGCGTTGTTTCTGAGCTGAAATTTTGCAAATGTGTGAACTGACTGCGTCGCCGTCACGAGAAGCGTATGTGTTTGTGTCATAGTATAGCAGAATGATTTTATATTTACCCCGCATCGATCCGCGATTGCATGATTTGTTTTCTAATCTAGTTTGGCGTCAACATCAGTGACGTAATTTGATACGATATTTTAATCGTACACGTTTAAGCGAACAACCACACAACGTGTTTACACGCGACATTTTCATATTAGTAACGGTACTTCAACAACTTTCATACAACCACCAACATCTTCCAGTGCAAACATTTTGTCCGATAAAATCCAATAGATCTGTAATTCACTGCGGTGTTTAATCGTTCTTTAAAATACGTGTCGACGACAGAATGACCTAAATGTTCCAACGAAAAGTAGTAAACTGGGTACAAATGAACGAAATCATACTGGGAGAACGGTAGTCCGCCTTCAATATTTTGATCACGACCAGTGTATGCACGTGTAACATCATTTCGATCAAAATTAAGCAATTTTAGATATTGCACCTTGAGTTGTAAAAGGTGTCAGGAAATAACAAAATTATACTCGGTGGACAAAATCATTTTGGGCGAAGTGAACTATAGATTAATCCACTATCGCTAAATCGTCAGCAGAGACTTCGTCCGCGATTACAAAATGTGGTGTGACTACATAGACCCTAAATTTTCCATGTCGTATTATAGCCCAGTTAGATATCAAAAAGATATAGCCGCCAATCAAAAAATATGCACAACACGCATATCTAAATGTCTCATATGCACTCGCATGTTTATCGCGACCAACGCTTTGGCAGATGTATATATCGGCGCCTCTCTCCCTCCCCCACCCCAAAATCCATGAAGACGATTTAACATTAAACATCTGATGAAGTCCATCATGCTGATGTTTTCATTTTATAACACGATGAAATACAGGTACTCGACGTACAAACATGCACATACAAATGTGTTGATTGTCGTTGGTGTCGCCAGCCGATATAAAGAACCTGAACCGTTAACGCAAAAGTGTTCAGCTAATATCTCAGACACAGTCGAACTAATTGATAAACGTTTACAAGCAGAATCTGGCACACACACACACACACACACACACACACACACACACACACAAATGTTCGGAGCAGTATCGACGTTGACGAAAGAAAACTTGGTAAAATTTAATCGTGGACATGCTGGAATCCATCGTGATTAGGCTGTAGTTGAACAATTTAATTGTACGCTCACATAATGAATATTGGGAGATCAATACGCGCAGGACACGCTGACGCAAAATGTAATTCTGTCACGTTAATGGACAACTAGACATAGTCGTAGAATCGTTAAATAACGAAATTACACGCGTGACTGAATTCAATACAGTTGAGGCGATAAAAACTAATATATTTAGACACCTGCGAATAGTCGTCACCTGTTAAGTGAGCGCATAATGTCATGCAAGGTCGTTGTAAGACATTTGTACGCCACTGGTGAACTTGAAGGTGTAACCGTTTGAGCTAGTGATGCTGGTTGGAGTTTGAGTATACATAAAATATAACTTTCCAATGCAGGAACGACCTTAGCTTAACAAACACGGGGCCGGATATGAATAATTTTTATCAGGTTCCATCCCCACCCCACCCCTTCCCACCCCACACCGTGAGCACGGCATTTAGAAGTAAACTTTTAAACAAGTTTAATATAATATTAAACGCAACATTTTCCTCCATCGCTTCAAAAATACTTTTTTCTATAGATATATTTTAAACAATTAATAATGCGCTTGGTTTCTGTGAGTGAAGTCAGTAAATCGGCCTAATGCAGGTTCTGATCTAATGTAAGTTACAGATACGTGTATATTATCCATCACTAGCGTATACGAAGCTACCTTTTGTGATTAATACAGCCTTATGTTGTCGTTAAAATAATCTGGACAACTGTGACATTTATTCAATTCTTGACAAGGCAAGATATGCTAAATTTGACCACTCGATACGGTCATTAATGATTCAAGCACATTTATGTATTGTTATCGTTTAACCGTGAAACCAATTTGATGATGTGATTGCAGTCTAACTCGGATTTGATCGCCTTAACATCAAAGTATACGAACGACATCGTTCAACCTACAAAATCTGCTTATGCTGTACCTGGAATTACCGGGATGATACATTAACGAGTCGTTCAATGTTGTAAATTTGTGCTGATGTAATTTAAATAACTCTTCTTGAAGATCATCTCCTACCTGTTTTCGTTACAGGTCATAATCAGTCCGCATTGGCAGCCAATCACTAAGAGAATCACCGGCAATGGGTGGAGGCTGTCCTTTGCCACCACGCGTGACGACATGAAGATTGTTGTCCAATAACCACCTGAGAATAGTTTCGAGATATCTTTTGAAACAGTGCAAATTTCATACCAGATTGTTACGCGCGGAAATTTATTTTTGTTCTGTGCGTGATGGAGTCCAAGCGTTACTTTCTCATCTGAAAAGATCATGTACATTAGCACGTCTGTTTTCATTTCCGCGTTAAGTCTATGAGTTGGCATCAAGGCCAGTGTGTCAAAATGAAGTACACGAAATAAATTAATTCCTTTTGTTGTTAAACCTGACCCTCCTTCGCCCATGAGATAACAAAGTTTAAGACGTGCAAGTGGATCATTACCGATTGCGCATTTTATATTTTTGCGAGATATCTGTAACATAATATACTGGAACCACGTGTACGCAGCTATATCATCTGGTGCTTCTAATGAACTCTTGTTTGCTTGTCAAATATCCGTATTGCGTAACCTGGTTTTGATATTATTTTATATTCATAAGTGTGCGAATCATGACGTAGAATCAACATTATTTGATTAAGGGAGAAAACACGGAAATATTTTCCAACCGTTATATATATATATATATATATATATATATATATATATATATATATATATATATATATATATATATATATATATATATATATATATATATATATATATATATGTATTTATGTATCTATGTATGTATGTATGTATGTATGTATATATATATATATATATATATATATATATATATATATATATATATATATATATATATATATATATATATATATATATATTGAATTTACTCTCGATCGATCGATAGGTATTGCTATGACCACGTATATTTTGTACAGATTCTAGAGACACAAATATACTTTTACGTGTGCAATCTCGGATACGAAAATCTAATTCAATTTGACCAATGACAATTCAGCATTTTATACAAGCACAGTTGTTCACCGATCTTGTTGTAAATGTACAGAGCCGGATTTATGACAAATGAGGTCTCTGTGCTAGTTAAGTTACGAGTCCCTTTACTTGAGTCCTGAAGAAGGTAGGCCCGGCAGGCCTATATTGGTAGTGAGGCATATTTACTCAGAAAATATAGGAGTAGTTAAAATAGCCACAGACTTTCGAAAAATTCGTCATATTTTTTGTTAAAAAGATGGGCACTCGGCCAACAGGGGCCATGTGCTTAAGCACGCCTAAGCACAATGGTAAATCCGGCCCCGTACCTATACCGCAAGCAATATTTCATTCTCCGTTTCATTTGTTGATTGCGTTCGAAGTCAGACTTGTTTTTGAGTGTGGTGTGTAATTATGGTTTCTGCCTCAAGGACACAAATTAATATTGGGGTCAATCATATAACATAACTTCTCAATAATAGTCCATTTACATGATTTCATGAGGAGGATTAAATTTACGCCAGAACACGTTAGAATAAATTAATAAAAGCCTGTAAAGGTTTAAAAACTATGTACTGAGAGCAAATCCAGTTAGATCGTCATTAGGATGAGGCCCTTTAAAATCATGTGTTGGTTGACCAAACCTTCTCATATATAATGGACATTCATCATATCCGCGAAAACTACTTGAATAACACGCGACCTTGTCAATACTTTTAACAGCATCGACTTTGTAATCGATATTTAAATAAAACACCCCCATGACCATAATATTCAACACAAGACCATTGAATATCTTCGACAAACGATTTTGGAGTTGATTTCCTATAATTTGTTTTGTCGTCTTACTAAGGCAGCTACAGATCTAGTTGTGAAAGATTTATTCGTGATAGTATTACATTGTTCTTCAAAATTTAGTAGCAATTTACGGGCTTATGCGAACAAAATACGATATATATATATATATATATATATATATATATATATATATATATATATATATATATATATATATATATATATATATATATATATATATATATATATATATATATATATATATATATATATATATAATGGTCTAAAACATCTTCCACATGGTAGCACAAACTCATCATTTTACGGGTAACGAGAAAACAGCCAGAACCGACACTGGATTATTAGCAATAACACGATAACAACATAAACATAACCGGGAAAAACTATTCTATTGTACGAATTTTCGGAAATACCAACGGATGATTCCATGCGTGTCTGTTGTGTTAAAAAATGTTAATAATTTTTTTAGGATCTTGATATTTGTTTGAATTATACAATATTTCTCAAGCGATTATACTGATGATCAATTGTCTCTTGAGGGCTCCTACAGTGCAGCTACGTTTGCGTTAGTTGCGCCACTTTGTCGAACATCAGGCTCCTATTGTATAATTTTCCTATCTCCGTTAATCCATGTCTACGAAAAGCATTATTAAAATGTTCTAAGAATGATGGCGTCGATGTTCAAATTGATATCGTGCATTGGTAGTAAATTTTCAATATTTGGTACATTACACGACTTCGGTGTTGGATATATATTTTGATGACAAACTTTATCAATTCAAGTTAACATGTCCACACATCAGTTTGCCATGGACGACGTTGCTCACATGTCTGTTCGAATTTATTGCTGACAACCAACCGATAATCAACTAACATAATAAATTTTGCCAGGAAAAATAATTGTTTTTTTGGTTCTAATATTAGTATAATTTTGTGTATGTTCTCGCTATCAATTTGTTTATCGTACATAATATAATAGGATCTTATTTTATAATATGGCGTAAAAACTTGATTAAATCGACCTTGTGGATCTTCATGTTGGATTTGCCACGTGGTAATGAACATGAACTGCGTTGTCGATAAGAAATTCATATCGATCGGCTGTTTAATGTTCGTACAAATCACGCAAAAGATTTCTTGGTACAACTACTCTATGTAAGATTTGTTAAGATTAAACTGTAATATAATTTCAATGTTTGTGTGTGTATGTGTGTATGTGTGTGTGTGTGTGTGTGTGTGTGTGTGTGTGTGAGATTTGGACTTTTTAGGGTAGCTTTAACAATTTTTCAGCAATATCGCTACGATGTCTGCAGTGTGGCCGTTTATAGTGATGTCTAGTACTGGGGCATCAAATCGCAGACATGTATCATGATGTCACAACCAGTCACATTATCCTGACACCAGGCCGACCAGTCTTAACAGTTATCTCTAAATGATGAGCGCCAAGTGAGGCAGCTGCTAGTACTATTTTTATAAGTCTTTGCTATGACCTGGTCGCGGTTTGAACCCGCGACCTTCCAAATCCGAGGCTGACGTTCTAACCACTTAGGTCACGGGAGCGGTTACTATAATTTTAATCTCATCCTGTCTACGTAACACCAAGGCGTACACTACTCCGGACAATAGGAAAGGATTTTCATTTGCCATAGCAGGCGATAGCGTGATAGGCGGATTTATTCCAGTAAGTAAAAGATATTGTTCTCGACTCGTCGAACCTGGTCGTAGAAATTACCTATTGTAATACAAAATGTAAGTAGTTTTTAACGGGAAAGGAAAGATATCTCACTACGAACGACGATGTATAAATGAATAATATTAGCTGGGTACAATTAACAGATCTGCCAGCTGTCCCGATTTATCCGGGAACGTCCTGGATTCTTGTTGGAAAAAACAATATGTAAGAAACACCAGGTATTTTTTGTGTGCACATTCTATGTTCGGCGAGTAATTTTCGAACATTTTCGATCAAATCCTCTTTTTAGGTAAAATTGGTATCAACAGTCCCTATTGCGAAGTTGATTTAAGAACTCACGTTACTAATTTAGTTAAGATTGTAAACCTATGCAAACACCACGAGAGTAAAAATTCAATCACTTTAAGTTTCTGAGTGTTCATGATCAAACTTATATTTATCAGTATAGACGCATCGAGGATGAGATGACAGCCTATTTGTAGAGAAAACCACATGAACCGTGGCACTATTTGGATCTATGTGTGCTTGAAACGTGTGCTTTCAATTCCTCACCATAATGTCAGGTGCTAATTTCAGTAATGATTTTTCCAAACTCAGGTCTCTTTAAGGACTGAAATTAAATCAATAAAACAATGATTACGGTTTTTTTTTCGGTTACAACTAATACCAGCTCTCAAAAGATTGTTTTAGCTAACGTCTAACTTTCATTATTAACTAACCCTGACTAGACAAACCCATATATACTCTATTTAATCTTCACCCGTTTTCAGACTGGTTCCATTTGTCCATGACATTATTACCCGTTTTCAGACTGGTTCCATCTGTCTATGACATTAGTACCGCAAGTCCTTAAAAAGTCTTTTGTTTAATCGTGTTCGGTTTATTATAATAGAAAAACGGTCGAATAACAAACGTAATTTGGACAACAAATATTCGCCTAAGAAAATGTTTAAAACTATAGTCCACTACTGGAAGGAATGCACTGAGGGATTTTAATTTATTTATTTATATTTGGGGATGGGGCTTCAGACAGATCCCCCACTTAACCGAAAATAATATCTAAAAAGTGTTTCATGTGTTTTTGCTTTTTTCCCCATGATGCGTTGCTATGTCTTATGTTTTTCAAGAAAAGAATTTAGATCAAAAAATTTATATTTTAAAAATATTTTTGTAAGGACAGCCATATAGATCAAATTATTCCCCAATTGTCTATCTTTATTATATGCATCTGATTCTTACTGCTACACTCTCACCTTCTTCTTTCACTCTTCACTCACTCTGTTATATGCATATAATGTTATATGCATATAATTTATTTGCTTTCTTTTTTCCATTTATTTATATTTATTTAAATAATTTTTTAACATAATTTTTTGAAATTTCTATTTTTGAGGGCTAGACGGTGTAGGCTAAGTTATTTATTCAAAAAAGGTCTATTGTTTTGAGGTGCGTGTATGTGATGTCTCGTCTGCCCTTTATATCAATTTTGAATATATTGCTAGGAAAATAGGGTACCTTCTTTTATTTTTGTAACACCCCACTTTCCTGCATTTACTTCCGAATATGTATCTAAAGGAGTCCAAATCGTCTATATAAGACTACACATGGGGTTTTCTGAGGCTCTTCCGCAGGCCTGCCCTCTTCGTGTAACGACATGTGATATAGCCCTACAAAGTCCTTGTCTCGTACTTCTTCCATGTGTAGAGTTATTTTATAAGTATAGAAAAAAGTATTAAAATATTTAAAATATATAGAAACTTATAATTAGAAAGACGATACGATGGCATTCTCCACCCAAACCGCCCCGCGCGACCCTGTCTCTGAGTTGGTCTTCATTTAGTTGTCGATCGCATTAGTCGCGGTGGTGGCCCTATTCCGTGTTCAAAATGAGGAATAGGCGTCGAAGCTAATTATGCATTATATAACAAAATATAGCAGGAATGACACTAATAAATTTTTTTAGCAATTAACCCAGAATAAAAAACAATGTCCTTTTCTACATGCAAGAAAGTGTATGGGTCATTCACACATTGTGAGATCAAATGTATTGAATTTTTCAGATTGCAGAAGTTTTGTTTTTGCAGGAAAAGTGGTCCTCTTGCTCTTGCGGCTTCTGTCTATGTGCCGTAAATCCCACTGCTGTCACTAAATATTAGAGTGAAACGTATTCATGCCATTATTGGGGCTTGAGCCCATATCTTCAGAATACTAGGCGTTACCTTTCCAAATCAATCGATGTCCAATGCAGGTGATATATGCATAGGTTTGTAAGTGTCTTTCTTTCCATATCCTATTTCACTTGTTTTGTTTAGCTCTGTCAATTTCGTTTTGTTTTTATGCATCAAGAACTATGCATTATATACAAAGAGCGAACTAGGATGAAGATTTCCGTGTCTGTTTAAAAAATAATTATTCGGTTCTGACCCGTCCTAAGTTATCGCGTAATACACGCTGACAATTGCATTATAGAATTTACTTCCTCCAATGCAGTGCAAAAAATCGATTACTCATTGAGCCCAATCCTGTATATAAGCCACTGGCATCTTCAAATGCACTGAACATAACCTGTCATCGCACAGATCCGGCTGAGTATTGTACTGTTAAGAGCGCTTAAATTTCACTGAATATGCCGGGGGAAAAGCCCAAAGTCTACATAACCCGACGAATTCCCAAGCCTGGGATAGATATTTTAAAGGACCACTGTAATTTATCATTTTGGGACAGTGATGAAGCGATACCGAAGGAAGACTTACTGAAACACGTCGCCGGTATTGATGCCCTGCTCTGCATGCTGACTGATCCCATTGATAAAGAGGTCTTAGATGCGGCAGGTAAGTTCAATTTATGGTTAACGGATTGAATTGATTGATTTTGTGGGTTTATCGCCATTTTAAAACATATATTGGCGACCTGTATCTTTTGTGAGGTAAACCCTTGAAAAGCCGGGGAAAGAATTACCAACACAAATGGAAAGGCTCAAACCCACGCTGTCTGAGGTGCAATGTCAGTGATCTGCAAAGGTGAAGGCCCTTAGACCACTCGGCCACGGAGGGCCCCTGTGTTAACAAGTTGAATAACGGGTTGAATAAGATTAGTTACTGATCCTAATTGATAATGGCAAATTGTTAATTAATAACTGAGGTGTGTGGTTTATTGTCAAAAACATTTAGAAATGACCAAAAAAAAAAATTGAAGAAAACAAAATACTCTTTCCTTGATTTGCAAAGCATAAAGAACTTTTCTGTCTCTCGTATCAGTTGAAATAAGCTCAAGAGATCAAATAAAAGAAAACTAAATATGTTGGTTTGAAATGAAAATGTGTATCAATAGTTACAAAATTAAATAAATGTTGTCTCCTTTGTGTACCACATACACACACACACACACACACACACACGCACACACACACTATAAAAATCAAGCTCTTTCATTACAAGATAGACATTGTTTTCCACATACCTTATTGTAATTTCACGAGCTTCTTCGCTGGGGCATCCCATGGCAAGCATGTTACGTCTTTTAGTTAAACCACACTTGGTGAAGCTTAGGGACTACACGATATTATTGAAAACTTATGAATTTATGCACTTTGTTTAAAAATATTTTGTGTCTATTTGCATGACTCGTGTATGAAAGACTTTCCAATACCAAGTTGAGTGGTGTTTTTTTTTTCTTCTTCTATATACAGTACTTATAGCATTTCTTTGGAATGAGATATCTTTCCATTTTAGTGTCAATATCTTTAAACGAATAACAAAACCCAAAGACATGGTATTGTTTATGCCATTTTCTGTTCATGTTGCTTGCTATATACATTTGAAATTGACAAAATAATTAAAATAAACATTTTTAAATTTGATTAAAAATATATAAAAACGTGTGCTGAATAATTTTCACTACACGGTAAAGTTCCTTTGCTGGCATTGTTCAAAACAAAATTTATTTGTCTTTAAAATTATTATTATTATTATTATTATTATTATTATTATTATTATTATTATTATTATTATTATTATTATTATTATTATTATTATTATTATTATTATTATTATTATTATTATTATTATTATTATTATTATTATTATTATTATTATTATTGAATTTGTTGTTTCTACTAATTTATTGTTTGCTTATATTATGTATAAAAAATTATGACAATCCAAACACAAACTATCAACTGATTCAACTCACTGTCTCTCTTTCTCTCTCATTTCGAGAATAAGCAATCCTAGTGTTTTAATACGAATATGCAACGCCATTTTAAACATAATTTGAATGTTCTCAAATGTCCCTTTTAGGGGTCTGAGACCTTTTAAACAAATAAAAAAGCCAGTCTTTGATCTGTGTTATTTGTAAACTTCGTTCGGAGCATGCAGCAAGTCAATTATTGTTACATACCCTACAGGCAGATCTATGGTCAGGTAGATTAATAATTAGCTTGTGGAATGACTGATACCTTGTTGGTCAGATCCACACACACACACACACACACACACACACACACACACACACACACACACACACACACACACACACACGTAGAAAACGAGAAAAACTCTCTCTCTCTCTCTCTCTCTCTCTCTCTCTCTCTCTCTCTCTCTCTCTCTCTCTCTCTCTGCGCCCCATTTGATTTCACATACAATGTATAATAATAATTCGATCGATATATCCGTCTGGTTCTAACGATCATTCTAGGGCTTCGTGACCTTCTGAAGGACGATGTAGGACGTGACAGAGGACATGGTAATTGACCTATTCTTGATGTTTTCTTCAGTTTATAACGTCACATTAGATCAAAGTTTTATTTTGACAGTGACAAAATCTCTCTTTTGATGTAGTTAGCTTCAACGTATGAAGTAAAATAAAATAAACTAAATATTGGTATATGACTTGATATGAATACGTATACATCAGCAATATATACAAACAGATGCAGTGTAACCCAGAAAGCAGTCATGATTGAACAAGGCTAGAAACAAATACAAACACGCATCTCTTATAAACGGAAAGAGAAAATAATAAATTGATTAAGATGCAAATTAACCCGTATGCTATTATTGGCAATATTTGTTTTTGAGAGAGAGAGAGAGAGAGAGAGAGAGAGAGAGAGAGAGAGAGAGAGAGAGAGAGAGAGAGAGAGAGAGAGAGAGAGAGAGAGAGAGAGCTATACATAACTTCTAAAGTTACAAACGTAATTTAATGTATGAAGTTTTAAGGCGGGTTGACGCATCAATGTATTAATATAGTGTTGATGGTTTAGTACATACTAAAATTTAATGAAAAATATAGTTGAAGCATTTTCAAATGATAACTGTCCGAGTTTGTGACAAACTAGGTGACGACATTAAGGCCTAAATGTCCGAAGAGCTGTCAATCACGTGATCCTCCGAAACTGGACGAGACTGGTCATCTTTTGGCTATATATCTACGGGCCGTATATCAGTTTAACACCTGCTCGGGTCAATTGGCGCGATCGCTTGTTTGTGTTAGGGCGACATAATTGTAACTGCGGGGAGTGGGTTGGGTTGTTTAATTTCAAACCCGTATTGCACTCACTAAACTCGCTGAATACATTCCTCCTCGTAAGTAAGCATATATAATTCACAGGTACAGTGCTTTGTGTTGCACATAAAAGCGCTTCGCATTTGTCTTTAATCCCTGATGGCTAATATACAGCTAACTAAAGTTTAGCGTGAATCACTTGTTCATTTAAACCGAACATCATGCTTGTTTTCTTTTAAAACTATTTTTATTATACGTTTTCAGCTTGTACAATTTTAACATAATTAACAGAACCTGCCACTTTTGTCGGTGGAAAAGTGATAATTATATAGTTGCATTATTGTACTGAAGAGATATAAACGTCATTGATCAATATCTCGTCGCTCTGCTACTGTATCGGCAAAGAGAGCTGATGCTAAACAGACGAACGAGGCAACCGCTTTGGGCCCCCGCGCTTCTCCGCAATACAATTTTTTTTTTCGCTTGTCGCCCCGCGCTCATTGCTTGTTGCCTTGGATCCCACACATCCTAGGGCCAGCCTGATGCAAAACATTTACTGGATTGAGCTAAAAAAGATTTCAGGCTATATCTCATAATCTGAAAATAGTATGGATTCTCTCACTTGAGTTTCACCATATGAAAGTTATTTTATAAATTTGCCCATAAGATTGGGATGGTGTAGAATGATGCATTCAATGACCTCCTTTCCTTGCATATCCCTCCCCCGTCTTGTAAGAAGCGACTAATGGAGAAAAACGTACTGACCAGGAATGCGTCCTGTAGTGACATTCACGTTGTTGTGTTTTCATTTTTGCATGAATTGAATTTACGTCAAACAAATTTGAACTTCAACTTATATGATTTTATCCTTTCTCGCGTTATTTTTGTTCTTATGATTTGTTTCGAGGGCTAAACTTCTAAACTTACTCTGTACTATATAGCCCGGAATGTGTTTCAACACACACACACACACACACACACACACACACACACACACACACACACACACACACACAACTGACTTGAAACCGACATTTTTACATATTGCTGTTTTCTTGCCGTTTACAGCTGACTGTTGTCAGCTAGAGAAGGTATGGTTGGATTCGCCGCACCTAATGTTCCTAAATCGATAAAACTACTAATCACACAAAAAAGTAACCACGCATCGTGAATGACCAAACGTTTTAAGAATAAAGGGTGGTGGTTTTGGATTTTTTAAAAAAAAATCATTACTACGTCTATTGCTGAAATTTAAATTTTGCCCTGAAACAAGCGTCGAGTGTAATCAACTCGTTTATGCGAAGGATCATTGATTTACCGAAGCTGCCATGGAGAGTTCATACAAATTTGTCAAAAAATATCAAGGACTGAGCAACACGAATTTCGAGTTTATTTATAGCTCTCTCTCTCTCCTCATGGACAATAATATTTACTTTGGTAATGGAGCTAACGTAAGTAATGACGAAAGTAGAATGCCAAAATGGAAGAAAAATTTTGTAGATAATAAATGAAAATTGTACACTGAGTTTTAATAATGTGTACTGTTACTAAAAAACATATATAGCCTGAACATATGACTGTATACTTATTATTATTATTATTATTATTATTATTATTATTATTATTATTATTATTATTATTATTATTATTATTATTATTATTATTATTAATAAAGGAAAACAATATTTAAAAATAATGAGAATTTTGATATTGATGAAGGGTGGGGGAAGTAGGTAAAGGATTTGAACTTCATCCCAGGTGGAATATATGTTGTATCTTAATACACAACCGAAATATATCACTTTAATGTGGACAGGTAAGTAGTGATTGGATAAATGTTCTAGTCGCTGCTATGTAGTTTTTGTACTGACTTAAACTCTCGTTGACCTCAAACAATTGCTGATTGCAATGCATTCATGAATTACGACACGTTTAATAGGTAAGAGATTTTTAAAATTTAAAACTACGTCTGGTTTGAAAATCGAAATGCGGCTGATGTAAAGTAATGAGGGCAAATGATTGCCACGCTTCAAGAAAAGGTATTTAGATAGTAAAAAGTACGAAAATGATGATATTGGTGGAGGGTGGTGATGCAGGTAAAGCTTTTAACTTCAGCCCAGGTAGTATTTATATAAAGTAACTTTAAACATACCCCAGATATGTCAGCTTGGTTCGGACACATAGGAAATGATTAAACAAATGTTTAGTTTTTATTGTACCGCTTTGAAAATCTCGTTGACCTCAAGCGATTGCAAGTAGATGCATATTAAGATAGGTAGTATATAGTGTTTTAGTTCACTGCATGAACGCCGATTGCTCAAACACAGGTGTTAGTTTAAAAAAAAAACACCTACTAAAATCGGTGTTAATGAGGTACGACTGGCCTATCTACACATGAAAGCCTTTAAATGTACATAATATATAGGCTCAACAGGTCACCACCATTTTTTCTGACAGGGTCTTTCGCATCAATTTGGAATGGGTTTATTATCACCTATCCTCAGGGAGGGGACTACTTAGTATATACATGAACATTTGTTTTCAGTGTATGAGTGGGTCCGAACAACGAATTCATTTCCCATAAAGCTTAATGTTAAGACATAAAACTAAACTAATTTCTGCAATAGGTTGGCATTACAAACCACACATGCTTCCATTCGTTAGTTAAGTACTTTTTTTTCAGGCTTGAAAAACAGGTGTTTTTCAGCTTAGTGCCCATAAATTGGGGTCATCCAGGGATCTCAAGCTCAAACCAACTTGTGGGCCACCTGAGGGCATTTTCGATAGCCCAAGGTCCGCACCACCTTTGTTATCTTTCAGGACACCCTGTGAGGCCAATCAATTAGCAGGCCACCTGATAAGGTTTGGCGGGCCGCGTGTTTGAGATCACTGGGTCATTCTACGGTCTGCACCAAATAAAAAAAGTAATCTGGTCCCATGCTTAGTATGCGCCCCACGATGCACTCTCCGATACTATAATGGGGTGGAACGCAGGAAGCATACTAAGTAAGGTACCAGACTAATAAAAGAAAAGCCTCGCACTAGGAATTCATTCATGTAGGTTTTGTCAGGATGACTTTATATACAGGATATCAAAATAAATATTTTGTTGTCAAGTATAATACGATTGACGTCTTTGAAATGTACAATAGGAAATATATTCATTTACTAGGCACTAGATTCATCTCAAAATATTTCGGTTTTCTGTAATCGTGATTCACTATCGTTTATTTCAGCCGTACTGTATGTTGGTTGGCTTTGTTTTTACTTTCAAACCGTACACAATTTTACCATGATTAACAAGACTGTCGTTATTTTTGTCTGTGAAAAATATAATTGTTATATTTCCGTAAAGACGAGACGTACACGTTATTATTATTATTTTTTTTTTTAAATCAACATTTCGTCACTCTACTGCCGAATCAGCAAGGAGAGCTGATGCAAAACATTCTCTTGATTGCGCTAGTAGAAATTACCGGCTGTGTCATATGCTCTGCAGTATTATGGATTTTCTCAAGGGAGTTTCATCTTATAGAATTCATTATAAAATTTATTATATTAATCTACTCATAGGGTTGGGATGGTGTAGCATGATCCATACAATGGTCTCCTTGCAGGCTTTAGTCTACAGGATAAGCCATATACGCCCTCCTACGTGTCTACGCCACTAATGGAGAGAAATGTCGTCGTAAGGGATAATTGGCGTGGTGATATTCACCCCTTGTTGCACTTTTGATAGGAGTTAGTTTTCTGTACAAAATTTGATCTTTAATTTTACGAAATTTTAATTCTTTTTTTCGCTTTTTTTTTTTGTTTTCAATCTCTTTTTTTGTTTCTCGATCTCTTGGATGGCTAAAATTACTCGGAACTATAAAACCAGCATTGTGTTGGTTTTTCTTTTAAAACACACACACACACACACACACACACACACACACACACATACACACATCCATCCATACCTAATTGGTGTTTTCTTGCCTTCTACATGCCAGTCATGCCTGATTGAGAGGGTGCAGCAGTTGGATTCGCCACACCTTCTTTTGCAATACCAATTAAAAATACTATACACACATAATTAGCAGCGTATTAGTGAATTGCGAAATGTTAAAAAAGGCGAGGTTTTTGGTACTGAAAACGGCATTGTTCTAATTGAAACGGAGCTGACCTAAGTAATGAAAGCAAACAATTACCACACTTGAAAATAAATGGTATTTATATTCTTAAAAAAGTATGAAAATGCTGATTTTGATTGAGGGTCGGGATGTAGGTAAAGCATTATATATATATATATATATATATATATATATATATATATATATATATATATATATATATATATATATATATATATATATATATATATATATATATATATATATATATATAGATAGATAGGTCGGTATGTATGTATGTATGTATGTATGTATGTATGTATGTATGTATGTATGTATGTATGTATGTATGTATGTATGTATGTATGTATGTATGTATGTATGTATGTATGTATGTAATGCTTTTAGCATCCAAACATAATATTAAAGCAAACATTTATTTAAATTAATAATTTGTTTGGTGTGGTATTTGTTAGCCCAAGTGTTTTCTACAGGATTGATCGTCTTATCTCGGCTTCGATGTCCGAAATAGAGTCCCTTTTCCTTTGTGTTTAAGTGATCTTTGCTTGAGATTTCCTATGTTCTTTGATTGCTACATGCATGTTTGCTATGTTGCTTGTTTGCTATAGATATCTGTGTTAGGACAGCTTTTATATAAAAGTTTCCCAAATACAGTTGTCTATTATTTGAAGTATCACCGGATAATATATTATTAGAAAAAATATTGCCGTAATGATTTTAAAGTGAATTTCACCATTTGATTCATTGTGTTTTTAATGAGAAACGATGTTCCATACAAAAATAAAATAAATGCCATATGTGTGTGTGTGTGTGTGTGTGTGTGTGTGTGTTTTGTTTGTGTGTCATTTTTCATTTTCTCTAATATTTTTTAATTCTTGCACAAAGAGACGCACTTCATTTATTTCTTTGATCGTGTTTATCTTCCTGCAAGGTTGTCTTATCATAACTGTAATTTTGATGGAATGGTGCCGCCGTCACCGCCTTCATCTTGGTTCGACAAACGTGGTCCCGGCATCCACACTTTACTTATTTTTTAGTCCCATTTAAATCACAATTAACAAAGCATATTATTTACAAAAAGTTCGAAAGGTCATAAAAACAAATTTAACGGGCCATTTTCGGTTGGCGCCCTCTATAGGTGGGAAATCGTAGCTAAGGGGAAGTAACATCACTGTATTCTTCTGTTCCGAACACTCATATTATTATTTCTTTTTTACATTTGATAATTTTTTTATTCCTTTTGTGCGAGTATGCCTACTTTTAATAATGTAATGCAAAAAATCTGATGTAAAAAGAAAAGATGCAAGAGTATGGCCGATTATCTTTAAGACTGAAAAATGGCGTTAAACCCGACAACAACAACAACAACAACAACAACAACAACAACAACAATAACAACAACATTCCTGTGGACTGCCGACCAATCCAATCACCTCAATCATTTTACCTAAGACATTACCGTGATTTGCTGGCCAATCCAATCGCTATATAGGTATCAGACCGCCATTTATTTTACAGCTTGAAAACCTCTGCACTGGAGGTGAGGGTTGGGGTGGGGTGGAGGCTTGGGGTGAATATAAAAAATAAAGTAATACATATTTTGAGATGCAGTCTCTGACTAGAGCAAATGGATTTAATGAAAAAAAAATCCACCACACATATCATTCATTTAAATCTATATACTATAGGTTACGACAAGATATTTGTTTTTATTTTGAACACCTGTGTTTAATTTTCAACTAAGTGTCATATAAGTTTCAAGTACAATATAATGTTATTTAGTGCAGACCAGGGAATCCTCTTGTTTAGGAGCACGAAGCTGTGAAATACCTGTTTTTCAAGGCTGAAAAGGTATTTATCGACTGTAAGCATACATGGTTTGCAAGGTCAACCTAATGCAGACATGATGTTATTTTTTGATATATCAACATTTATTTATTAGGGAAATGAATTTGTGGCGGACCATACCAGTTATCTTCTACTTTCATATGCAAGATTTTTCCAAGTCCCGCTGATAGGTGTGACTGTTTTACCCGACAGCATTTGGTCACACTTTCGATTAGACCAGCGATCAATTAGTATCCAGTGGATTACGTATAGGTCTTTCACTTGTTACCTAAGTATGTTTCGCCCTTATCATAAAATGTTTATTCATACTTAAAAGTCTGCGTAGGCAGACTCGTACGGTATATGCAGAATTATATGGTTGTATGCAGAATCATATGGTATATGCAGACTTGTATGGTATATGCAGAATTATATGGTTGTATGCAGAATCATGTGGTGTATGCAGACTTGTAAGGTATATACAGAATTATATGGTTGTATGCAAAATCATGTGGTGTATGCAGCCGTGTATGGTATATGCAGAATTATACGGTTGTATGCAGAATCATATGGTATATACATACTTGCACGGTGCATGCAGAATCGTACGGTGTATGAAGCCTCTTACGGTGTATGCAGACTGGTACTGTGTATGTAGAATTATACGTTGTATTTGGAGAGGGCAAAATAGGCGGTTCACCTAACACCGTCACACTGATATTTCTCATCAAGATATCTTGGTGATTATTATAATTATAAATGAGGGTGAATATGTTGAATACTATGTCGCCGATCTGAACCCCCATTTGATATTTGTCCTCGTTTAATTGGTTACACCTTTAGGTGCAAGTATTAGCCTGAAATAATACTATCGTCAATGTCTCGAGGGTATGTTTGACAGAAGCAACTGCACCCTCTCAATTTATTGCTGGTAATTAAACGGTCAGAAAAGTCTGACGTAGGAAAAAAGAGTGAACTATGATTAAGTGACTACAGAGTATTCCTAATATTTACTTATGAGATTTTACAGGCTTGGTTGTTGAAGGACACGCGGCACTAATGGCATGGTAAAAGGAGAACCAGTATATGGAAATGTGCGAAGATGAAAACAACATATATGGATTTGGCCGGCCAGAATTGGTAGATAACGAAGGATAGATTTTAGTAAAGAGAATCTTTAAGAGCTTATCTTAGTTATAACTGAAGGTTGAAAATACATAGAGGCATTGTCTTATTGATGGAATGTCAGTCCTTTAACACTCAATACAGAAATTAGCACTTGACTCTGGTGCGGAATCGTGGGCGCCCGCATGATTGTTTTGCTGGGATGGGGTGTCAGTCTGTCACGGCCGAGAGAGTTAGTACAGTGAGAAGTCTGAAACTAAAGCTAATATTTACTAAGCGTTTTGAACAGAATCTTGTCGCATATTTTCAGCTTAATTTGCTTGAAAAGAAAACAAACAATAAAAATAATTAATTAGAAAGAGCATCACATAGCAGCAATTAAACACTGACAAAATAAATGTCAGCATTATTCTCTCCCTCTCCCCTCTCTCTCACACACACTTACGCGCACACCTGCGCACACACACACACACACACACACACACACACACACACACACACAACTGATATGAAAGTATCAACGTTTGTGATCATTGACAATATAGTTTTATCAACTCCATGGCTATAAACATATTTATCTTGCGTCGCTTCTGACATGTTATGACACTCAAATTAGTTTTTGAACTTCGAAGTTTGTAAATGCTTCCAAATGTTCGTAGAACACCACTGACAATGATATCCTTATTTATGTACTACCCCCAAATCTTAACAAGTTTTCCATACATGTTTAGTCTGGTCCTTCGATACCATCTTTACTTGAGATGGTATCATTTGGGATTCTTTGTACAGTAGAGTAAGCATAAGATAAAACTCAAGGTTGCTTTTACAAGCTTTGCGATTCAATCGAACGTGCAAGTCCTTCACGTCGTTGGTTGTTCATACCGTTTTTCCAAAGGCATTCCACGTGGATATGGGCCAAATTGTGCTGGATATCCACCTTCACTAACGTAAGTCATCTATACATCTTACGTGGCGGTTCTGGCCTTTTCTTATAATTTTTCAAAAGCTGTGGGAATATGTTTGACTGGCAGACAATGCAACGCAAACACCTTTCTACAAAACATTTTGTCCTACCTAAATTATAAATATCTTGCATTGTATTGCCTTGTCGATTGATGCGGCTAGTGTATTATTAGCAACACTGCATATGAAATCAGATGATGATAGATTTGAGCCTCAGAGGCCCTGTCTGTGAAATCAGATGATGATATACGAGGTCCCTTGAGCCTCGGTAGCCCTGTGCACGTTGCCCAATTTGCCCTATGGATAATTCGGCCATGTATATTCAGGAGCATTGTTTTCATTTAGTTATTTCCGCAAATCAAGTGCCTCGTTTTATCTTAAGTGTTCAGTTCAAAGCCCATTGTTGTTTCCAACACAACAATGCTGTGATTTATGGGAATATAATATACGTCAGCATAGCAATTACGATAAATAATTTCCGAGCGCCTAAGACCAAGGAATATTATTCTTTGTTTTTGGTAATGTATTATTGTTGATCTTAGAACTCGGTTTTAAAATAAGACTTGGGAGACCTTATTTGGTTCACAACCCAAAAAAAACAAACAAACCACAACCCACAACCCCTGTTGCTGGCTTGACCTTTCCGACCCAGATCATATTCGTGCTAACACAAACCCACCCCGCCATACAATGGTCAAACCTAACAAGACGAAAACTGTTTTACTGTTCTTGTAATTGTTTTTCTTGATTGTTTTAAATCTGGTAATAAAATAACAAAATTTATTAAATTTTGTTATCTTCTTTGTTGTTTCAGGAGCAAATCTTAAAGTTGTGTCCACAATGTCTGTGGGATATGAACACATCAATATAGAAGAATGCAAGAAGCGCAACATCTTCGTGTGCAACACCCCTAACGTGTCAACTGACAGTGTGGCGGAACTAACGGTTGCACTTCTTCTTCTCACATGCAGAAGGCTACTAGAGGGTAAGCTTTTTCTCACAAAATTTAAGAGGAACAAACATACCATGGTAGGAAAAACTTTTTTATTTAAAAAAAATTATACTTCATCTTGTTGTCCATCATTAAGAAAAGCAGTTACAAAAAAGATGACAATGGTATGGCCCTACGATGCCAGTGTTGATGACAACATTGTATATTTTTTAAAATAAATCAATCATTTTACCTCCATATATTTATTAAACGTGAAACTAAAAACGCAGTGTTAAGACGTTACTACTAGTATATTCGAACATTTTGTATATATTTATGGTTACATCCAGTGTATTAGTTTACTCGCACAAATACTAGTTACTTGTATTTAGAAATAACCTGGATACAACGTAAAATTTAAATTCAGCTTAGGGAATGGTACAATTTAAAAGTATGGTGCATTTCAATGAATGACTGGACTTTGCAGTGTGAACTTTCAAACGAAGCACAATCACGCATATTTGCCATTTCATCCTAACAAAAAAAAAAGGCTGATGTCATTGTAGATATATATATTTTTCTGTTTTCCGTTTCGGCTTCTTTGCTGTTTTCACTGTTTTCAGTTGTATGCAAGTAACATTCCTCACTGGTTAGCAAATCTCAAAACTCAGAACATGAATATTAAAGGTTTTTTAAGTTATTTTACAACTCTGAGATGTTGCATTTATGTAGAGCAAACTATATATATATATATATATATATATATATATATATATATATATATATATATATATATATATATATATATATATATACACACACACACACACACACACACATATATATATATATATATATATATATATATATATATATATATATATATATATATATATATATATATATATATATATATATAATTTGGAAAGTGTCGATTTTTTTCCACCTCTGTTTGTAGTAAAGATTTAAGGGTTTGAAATTTTAAATGTTCAGACGTGACAAAGTTTTACTCTCAATTTTTTTTCTTCATCTGATTATGGAGCCATTGTCTTTTTACATTTATAAATTACTGTCATAGTTTTCCCTCCTAATCTAATCTGTCCGAAGTCATTTTTATCTCTTTTTGAAGACAATCACCATTATCAGCTAAAATGTTGCTAAATGATTCTTCTTTTTTAAATCTAAAATTGTACAATTAACTTAGTCTCATTATCCGACTTCAGCGCAGTCACTTGGACACAAAAATTCGTTAAATATCTGTTTTATAAATTCATTTTTCCGACGTTAATTATCCCTGAACTACCTTTCCCCACAATTCCATGTTGTGTCCGTCGTTTTGATATGCCTCGAGGTCATGATAGCGGATACGGTGGTGGTCCACACTTGTTACCGTTACCGATCTCCTAATCAAACATGACTCGTAATAAGTAAACAAAGCAGAAGTATCAAACAAACAATTAACCGTGTCTTCAGGTAAAATTTATTGATCCGTCAGCCAATTTTAATATCACAAATTTTAGTGCAACTGACTTGGTGTAGACTAATAAAAAAAATCTTTTTTGAATTATTTTCAGGAGTTAACGCCGTGAAGAATGGAGAATGGGGTAAATGGAAGCCCATGTGGCTGTGTGGTACAGAGTTGTCGCAAAGAACCCTGGGTATTTTGGGACTAGGCAGAATAGGATATGGTGTTGCCCGTCGACTAAAGCCATTCGGAATAAAGCGACTTATATACAATGATGTGTGCAGCGTTGGATATGCAGACGACATAGATGCAAAATTCGTTGATTTTGACACCTTGTTGTCTGAGAGTGATATTATTTGTATTTGCTGTAATTTAACTCCGCAAACAAAGCACATTTTCAACAAAAATGCCTTCAAGAAGATGAAAAACTCCGCCATTTTGATCAACACAGGAAGGGGTGGTGTAATACAGCATGACGATCTGTACGAAGCACTGACCTCCGATCAGATTACTGCTGCGGGATTAGATGTCACTGAGCCCGAACCACTTCCGATGGACCACCCTTTGGTTGGATTACATAACTGTGTTATACTTCCGCACATGGGAAGTAACACCTGGGATTCCCGAAATAAAATGGCAGAGACGGCCGCAGGTAACATTCTTGCGGTGTTCCGGAATGAAACTGCTATCGGCCAGGTCAATATATGAGTAAGCCATTCCCAAAAATGCGCAATCTTTTTTTTTTTTACAAATATTTATTCTTATCTTATATTTTATTTATTAGGAACTGTAATTAAACAGAAAACACATTCTCTGCTTCTGCCTGCCTCCCAAACAATCATCGCCATTGTCGTCGTCGTAGACAGTATCATCATCACCAGCATTATCATTAACTTCTTCTCGCCAAGACATCCAAAAAATGTTTTGCATGTGTTTAAATGCAGTGCATGAAGTGCACTTATTTCTTTCTTGTGTATATTCTCTTCGTATGTTTTTTCGTTAGGTTTGAACGACGGTCGTCACAGAGATCCTTTACGTGCTCATTGTTTACTGTTGCTTCTGACTTGTAAAGTGTAGTAACATTGTTTCTCCAACGAAAAAGTCCTCACCATTGATGACGGTCATTCGCAGTGTGTTCCCAATAAGGGCCAGATGTAAGACTCACACACTCACCTCCGCATAAAAGCGGCGATTTAAATAGGATTTTTTTTAAAAATACCATTTGGCACAACACCGCTTTATTTCAAAAAGATTAGATCTATTTTTTTAATTCAGCGTGACTGCTGTGCCGCTAAAGATGATAGGTTACCTACTTAATACAAATTGGGCTACACTATTAATGATGCTTATATAGATTGGGTAATTGTAAGATAATTAATCTCGTCCAAGAAATTTCAATAGCGATGTGCTATGCTGTTTGCTTGCGAAAGTGTCGCGATGATTTTTTTACCGTATCTACTTGCTAATAGGTTCCATTAACTGCAAAAACGTACAGTCAGATCTGGATTCGCACAATGCGCGGGCAGATCAGAGTCTGTGTTAAATGTCCATCCGATTTCTCATAAAAGGCTTCATAGATCCAGTACATTATGCAGCGTCATAAATTGGTATGTACATGTAGCATTTGGTTTCGACTTATAAGGAAGTATAGATGGTATCTTGATTGTAGTTTTTAGATAGTCTTTTTTGTCAGCTTTCTGTTCTTATTAGTCCTTCGCTCATTTTCGTACGAAAACTACCGTGTTTACATTTGAAAAAAAAAAGAACCCCACCGAAATCGAAAGAATATAGACCTATTTCTGCTGTCCCATAATTTGTCAGAAGTCAGGGTATATGCTGGTCGTTTGAATCGTTAATAGAATGACACTGATAAGACTGTTCACTGGGTGGTAACAGAGGTGACTTGCTTAGAACAAGTAAAATACGGTGGTTACATTGCTTAAAACAAGATGAGGGTAATACGGTAGTTACATTGTAGTTCATCTATAGGGATCGTGTTTATTGTTGCATAATTGGATATTGTTTGTCTTCATGGTTTAAAATGTTATTACAATAATGAAATCATGTTAGTTATTTTGTTCATTTTATTGCAAAATAAAAGCTTAGGAAATTTATGAAGTCACTATGTCGCAAGATCTAAAACCAACCCCAATATTGTTTAACTATACATTGTATCAACCGTTTATTATTTTCCCACCAAAAAACTATACCGACACAAATTGACTAGACCCCTAAGTCAGAAGGAATATAAAATTATTATTAGATAGATAGGCATTGTATCTGAAACGAAAGGATTAAATTCCAATTGATAGATTATTGATACAATACTTTTTCTTTCTTTTTATCATGTTAACCATTTTTCAGGCCTCTGATGAAGGTGCAGCTTAATAGATTGGTTATGTGTCTGTTTAATAGATTAGTTCTGTGTCTGTTCTGCCACAAGCAATGCGTTTTCAGATAATTTATTTAGGAATTATGTATTTTACTGAAGATGATATTGTAGAAATTAATTTGTTAATAATAAATCATTTTTCTTTTTAAAAAATGGGGTTTCTGCTTATTCAATTTTTGTCAGTTATGTTCACTATATCTTTTTTTACATTTTTACAATGTGCGTCGAAACTAAAACCTATTATATGTTTTTTTTTTGTGCAGACTATCTTTGCCCATCTTCGCTTGCCAAGGTTCCAATGTGATAGCCATATCTACACCTTGACGTATCGAACAGATATTTCTGTGCTTCAGTTCAGTAAATTTGATTGGATATGGCACCACTACATCCAATCAAAATTTAAATTTTAACACTGTTCTTGATAACACTGATCAGGACAATGGGTGAAAACGTCTTGAATAGACTGATAAATAAGCAATTGTCCACTCCGGTCCGTGTTTGAACAAATACCTTTCACTCATAAAGACCTGTAATGGCTTCCCTCTGGTACGTAGTCACACTATCGATGTTAAACTTTCAAAGTATCCTTTTTAGGTGAATTACCTCCACAAGTTTCAGCCGATGTACAATGTACTACCCTACTGATTAGATGGCATCACATATTAAGGCAACTCATGAAATCCAACAGGTGCCACTTGGACAAAACGCCAAAATATATGTTCGATCCGCCAAGGTGTAAATAAGATTATCTCATCGGAACCTTGGCTAGCGAAGATGATCTTGGTTGAGCTGTCCTTAAAACTGTTTGATGAGGTCTCTAAGAACAAAGAGACATCACTTTTCCATTAGTGTTCAGGTCACTTGGACTCCTAGTACAATATTAGTACCCCTACTCCTACTTCGTGGACGGGCTACTAACATGAGCCTATGTGTCAATGGAGAATGGCGATGTGATTCACACCCGGTACATTTTTTTAATAGCTTATTATAAACAATTTTGAACATGTTCTATGCATATAATGAAATAAATTGAGTAATTCTCTTATTTAATACCGGAAATATTGCAAATCATTGTAGAAATAGTTGTAAAATCTTGTTTACCTTTCTTATCCGATATTTTCGTTTAGATCATCCACCATGTTAGTTCAAATAATGACTACTTCCGTTGTCAGCCTTGTTTGTTTGTGAGCCATATAAGGACATTGAGGCCTTATTTGGAAATGTAAACACATGGTAGTACAACTATGGCGCTGTCTGAGTTAGAAATTTTGCGCGTCAAAAGTAAACATGGTTATTCGGTGACTTTGAAAATCCACCAAGAAGTCATTATTCGCCACTTGATTGATAAACAAGATGTATTTGGAAAGTCACTGACTTTGCCATTTCTCAATATAAACTAGTTTACCACAATTAATGCAATTCAACAATTAATAAGGGACACAGCCACATCAAATCAAGTTAAGGATTCGACATCGTAGCTACTTGGACTCCACACGACTAAGTCAACCGAGATTCAGACTAATTACATTTGTCTGTCCGTCTGTCCATCAGCAATTTGATCTCAGCCGGATAATTTTAATGGAAATTCTTGGATTGTAACTAAATTTGGCATGCAGTTTTAAACTGGTGAGATTTTAAAAGACTGATTTACAGCCATCTCGATTATAGTTTCGAGTTTTTATGAGCACTTGCTGTCTATGGTATGGCAGATGCAAATATTAAGTTCATACTTACTATGAATCATATTCAGCTTTAGGAATCCTTTTCCATAGAAGAATTATATATTTGTCATCGTAAGTTAAAACAGATCGAATATACGTTGCGTTTTTTTTTTTTAAACATCCCGACTATGCGGCACACACGTTAACAGCGAAAAATGATTGGCTCAAAGGGTAATACTTTGATTACACTCATGCATCTGTTTCGTGATATTATCTTTTGAGCCAATAATATTTCATCGTGTCGCAAACATCGTATATCTCAGTAAATAAGATCACGTTACACGTGAGCGTAAGTTTGTCCCGGCAGGCGAAATTCGCGCCGTTCGTACGTTTTGGAGGCCCGTAACTTCAGTTTGGTGCACTGCAGAAAATTCTGTGATGGCTTGATCAACATAAAAATATCGTAGGAGTAAAACAGCCATACATTATCGTCGTGTGCTTTTAAAAACGGAAATAGTAAAAGGAAATCGAGGGTCAGGTGAGGAACTAAGGTTTCTGAGTTATTTACCATGTCTCTTTTATAGTATGATAGACAGATTCTTATGTCAAAACGTGCCACGGGGGGTAATCTGGCAATTTTGTTACTCGGCATGATTTTTTCCCCTTCAGATTATTACTTTTTTCAACCTCAAGCTCGCGTCGAGCACCTTGAAAGAAAGTATCAGTGTTACAGAGTATTATTATTTGCCTCCCTCCCTCCCCCACCCCCATCTACGGACAGTTTTTAACCTTCTACCGAAAAGCGTCACGGATATAAATATGCCCCAGAAACTTAGTCATTGCATTCATCAGTCTGCTATTTATAAAATGATTGTCGTCAGTGTAATTCTATCACTGTTATGTTGTTCAAACTTTAGACCGAATGGAAGTCTTGTTTTTACTAACAAGGCCGCTTTATTTGTTTAGTCGAGTCTTTGTTTTATAAAGTACATTGCCTTGGAAAAGTTCTGAATAATTCCATACATTTCCGTAACTTTGGGGGTTGCATCATTTTGAACCCATCTACACAAGCATTACACTGGACCTCTTGCCTGTTTTGTTTTGTTCAATTTTACTTTGAGTAATATTAAAATTAGACAATGTAAATATTGAATGCACGCAACACAGATTTTACTTTCTACGTATAAGATGTTTAAGAGCCTCTCCCTCTTTCCCTGAAATTGGAATTTGACCAGGAACGGGAAAAATACCATGCGTATGCAGATTGTTTACACTGATAACCGCAGGCAAGGAATTATAAACTGATGAAAAGGACCGCTCTTGTGGCTTAGTTTTTAGTGTCCGCCTCAGATCATGGTTTCGAACCCCGAACGAGTCATACCAAAGACTTGTAAAAAAAAAGGTACTAAACTGTTTCGCTAGGCGCTTAGCATTATGAGGTTAGTGTTAGGACTGGTCGGCCAGGTACCAGGTTAATGTGACTGGATGGGACATCATGCACTAGACATCAGTAAAAACTGCCAAATAGCAGAAATCGTAGCAATGTGACTTAAAAATTGTTAAAATTACGTTAAAAATCCAACACACACACATACACGCACACACACACACACACAAACTGATGAATGAAATAACCAAATTTTGTGATTTATTATTTTAATACCCTTTCAGCTCTTCATTTTCAAAATCAGCCCAGTGGGTGGGTGTAAACTGCCAAGAAGACCGGTGAATAGCATAGTAAAAGTGGGAAGTTACATATGATGGAAGTTACATATAATCAAGTTGCTACAATTAGATCCTATATCTTACAATGGAGTAAATAAAATTATCGTCAAAGACATAATTATGACTAGCTAATAGGTGCTACCTAAATAAAGTTATAATTTTCAGAAAGTTTGGCTAATGATAAAGTATTAAGTGTATCGTGTCGATTATATCGGTGTGTTTACACTAACCGTACTTTGTTCACCAGGACAATTAACAAGAGATTATTGTGGCAATTCGATATCCAAATTAGGCTTGCTGTGCCATATTTGGATTTTCTAAGATACGATGTAAATGTGTATTACTTCAAATAGTATATAGTGGCATATGAATTCACAGACACTTTAATACCTGTGTCCTTGTGAATTCATGAAGGTAACCATCAAGTGTCCTGTATGAAATTTATAATTATTTTACTATTTTCAAGTATCGTTAGAGAGAGAGAGAGAGAGAGAGAGAGAGAGAGAGAGAGAGAGAGAGAGAGAGAGAGAGAGAGAGAGAGAGAGAGAGAGAGAGAGAGAGAGATTATTTTTTTAAAATGTTAATAAGTTCGTTGCGCTACATCTGTTGCTATGAGCTAGAGAAGAGTATGGAACAGTACTATGTTCAACTGCGCATGCTTACAATACGGTAGGTATATACATTCTTTACTCAGAAATAACTAAATGAACAACACTAGTGCTTAAAAATCCATCCCGTCTGCAAGCAATCAGGTTCTGGTTTTCTAACGGGTAATACGATACACTACAGAGGGACGCTGCTCTTTCAAGATGACCGGTAAAGCTTTCTCGCGATATCTGCTCGTCATAGGGATTGCAGTTTCTCTTATTTTTGCAGCAATGATTGCAGTGATCATATATTTTGCTACCAGAAATTGTGAAGGTAAGCTAATTATAAAATAAACAACGGTTTGGGTTCATGCTATAGAACGTTACAACCACGGAATTGGGTTATATGCATACCATAAAACACTCCTATACCAGCCCATTTGCTCACCTTCGAACTATATATAAGGGCGGCCGTTTTTACATATTTTTAGTTAAATACAGGCCTCTCTATTTACTTAGAGAGGTCTCTAATACAGTCTAGAGAGGACTCTTAGTCAAACAGAAACTTCTACAATTCAATTAGTGAACTCTATATATATCACTTATAGACCTATCTAATTCATTTAGGGAATTCAAAATTTTGTCTCATTTGTCGACCTCTGTAATTGAGTTGCAGACCTCTATAATAAAATTGGAGAGGTCTGTAATATAATTAAAAGGTCTTTGATAGAATTAGAGAGGTCTGTAAGAGAATTAGAGAGGTCTGTAATAGAATTAGAGAGGTCTGTAATTCAACGTATAGATTCATGCTAAGGTCTCATTTCTACGATATTATGGAATTATAAGTTTCCCCTGCATTCGTTCCTAATAAACACCACGAAGACGCGCAAAGACACGAAAGAACGGGCAAAGACATTACAAAGACGGCACACACACACACACACACACACACACACACTTTAAACTGACAATGGCACAAAATATTTACTATTGATACAAACTTTTTAAAAAATAATTATATAAGAATTATATATGTTTCTTTGTCCATGTGTTGATCTTTTTGTCTTTTAATATATATTTACATTGAACATTGTAATGAATTATATTAATTTTCAATAATACAATTTGTGAAAACAATGAAGTGAGATTTCATTTATGCTGAAGACTTAAATGTTTGATTTGACTGAAATTAACGTAGTTTAAGTCGTGCAATAAATTTCATTCACTCATTTCTGTAATTAAGACGAGAACGGAACTGTTATGTCTCGTGGGAACATAATGTGAGTCGGGTTGAAATAACCGTTAGGAAGTTTATTAATTTCATGAAACTAGGTTTGTTTATGGTCTGCATTTTTAGCTTGACCGGATAGCCTTTGGTATCTGTTTAAATTCCTATAGGACGATGTGAGAAGGGGGCAGATTCAAAACGTTAAACCAACCCCTTTCTCTACGGTTCGTTGATAGAGAATGACCTCCCGCTATGTAATTTACCCGGTGTGGATGGATAGAAAGAATAATACAGATCTATGAGCAAGTATATTGAAGAAATTAAACAATGAGCCCCCTTTCAATGAACAAATATAACATTTAATCAATTTAGCAATATAATTCCAAATGGAAATAAATCAATATCTTTTACGACAAAAAAGAAAATGTACAAACATGTACTCAAAAAAAAAAAAACAAATACAAATCTCACTTTACTATTAATTGTCAGTGACAGAATTAATACAGAGTTTTATCATAGCCTACGAGTCGTGACTTTGCGTTCAACGCTGAATGACATCATCACCTATCTTTATCCGAACATCGAATTTTCCGTTCCTTCCTGCACTTTCAACCTTTGTCGAATCGTCTTTGACTTGGTCCCCTGCCAGGAGAAATTTGAACGATTTGACGATATTATCTCGAATCTAGAACTGGAGTTCGGCTGTGGACTTTCCTGAGGAATTTTTGAATTTTCTGACGAATTGGCTGAGAAAATTTGCTGAGGAAGCTGTTTCCTTAAATAAATAAAAATGCCTTGCAATAGACAATAGGTCACTTTTCCATATATATATATATATATATATATATATATATATATATATATATATATATATATATATATATATATATATATATATATATATATATATATATATATATATAATTATCCCAGCTCAGAGGTACACTGTCTAAATCTGTCTGACCTTAATTCAGGTTCACGAGGTTAGATTCATTAGCTTCCGCTTTACGGCTAGCACGTATGTGCCTGTATTTATCACCCCATGACTTCTTTACAGTAAGCTACTTAATACAGTCTTGTGCTAAATTATATATGGCATAACCCATCAAATCTAACTATTCTAAAATAGTTTACGTGATTAATTAAATATTACGACTAGTGTATGAATATACACTCAATACATGGCATACTACACAGAGGTTTAATTTATAAATCTATGAAACATTACATATCATGTATTAGGGTTAATGCATGAAATTCCTACGCATTCATACCTACCGAATATTCAATTACATGCAATCTTGTCAATTCTCTCAGTGAATTGATAATAGAAAATCAAAGAATAAAATGTCATGAATAACATTTCACTATAACCCTAAAAAATGAGATCATGCGTACATCATAACATCAATACATTTGCAAATAAATCAACAAATGAAATATTATATTAAAATCTGGAAACTAAGTTTGCGTACTTTGCCGTTTTTTTTTCGTTTTCCCACAGACTTACAATGTATAGTCTGTCTTCTTTCTGAGACGACTAACTCGCCTTTCTCAGTCACGGGGGGGGGGGACATACTTCTTACGTTCGCCCCGAGTCCCTCTAACTTCTTTCAAGTAATATTGAAGACTGAAGCAATTTTGCAAAGTAAAGCGACTACTTTCTTACAAGGTTTACACCCTTAAGCTTCCATTAGCCAATCAGAATTGAGTGGTTCATAAAATCTCCTACGTAGAATATTTGATTAACGAGAATATGCAAATAATGCCGCAATTAACTTTCCTTTGAACAGTCAATTATTGACGTGCTTCTCCTTTTTACTGGTGCGAGTTTGAAGAAGGTTATGCCAATACCCTTGTACCATAACAGATGACTCTGTCAAATTTCATGAAGCGAAACCAAGTTTCCCTTTACGTTCAGAGATGAAATGAGAATAATCAAAGAACTGTCTCTAGTTCTTTCTACTTTAATCAAGTTAGCTTTGGTACAATTCATTTAATTAAAACTTCTAAGAGTTTCAAAATTCGACACATCACATACAACATCTGACATAACGAGAGGGGAGTAATGATCTATCCCCAGTAGGATATCTGACAGGAAATTTAGGCTGTTTCTATTTATATTTTAAAATAGGAAATAGCTCCAAAGAACGTATCCACGACCTTTTTATCCAAGTAACTACGTAGCACGTAAGAGGGGCCCCGAGTGGCCGAGTGGTCTAAAGCGCTATCCGTTACGGATCACTGCCATCTCACCTCTGTCTGCGTGTGTTCGAGTCTAGGATTCGGCTAATGTAGATATGTGAGAAAGCTTGCCAGTAGCTTCTCGTGGGTCGGTGGTTCTTTCCGGTGATTTCCCGGTTTCTTCCTCCACCATTAATACTGGCCGCCATGAATAGCCTATCGTGTGCTGAAAAATGGCGTTAAGCCCAACAAACAAACAAACAAACAAACAAACGTAGCACGTACTTACGTATCCAACGACTCACACAAAGTTCGAGGGCCAAAAGATACGAGACAGTAGCGAGTTTGGTGAAGAGAAAATAAAAGCGAAAAAAGGACCAACAAGGACAGCCACAGTGAAGTTGAAATGAACTGGAAATAAGCAGGTTATGAAGTTGTTCAAGGCAATTATTTTGATTGTTCATTCGATTCTATGATGAACCAATTCTATCGGCTATTTGTATAAGTCTATTTGTGTTTAAAATTCGATGAATTATTTATTTCAAAAAAGTGCATCTTCCTAATGTAATATATTATTCCAGTTGTTATGCAGCTGATTAAATTGGTTTCTTTTTCATGTACAGCGGCTCCTGTCATTCCGTTAATATATCTACTCAGATTTCTATCTATTCCACCTATAAGTTCCACACTTTATATTAATATTTACTCGATCCGGGCAAAAACACCGAAGGCGATCACTTTCTAGATCACGATAATCCAATAAAGCGGACTCCTTGTAGGAAGGTGCAATCCGTCAATCAATTCCACTAACAAAACAACCCATCCACCGCAACAAAGTGGGGGCTTCGTAACACAGAGGTATCAAAATCTAGTAAATAGTTCAGTAACTGAACCAATTATGTGGATAATAAATATTAATCGAGGTCTCCAGTTGAATCAAAGAGGTTTATAATTGATATATTGATCTCTCGAATGATATTGCATTGATCTTTATTTGAATTAGAGACCGAGAGACATCTTTGTATAAATATAGATCTGTATTGAATTGAATATATTTGAATACATGTAAAAATGCTCTCTCTCTCTCTCTCTCTCTCTCTCTCTCTCTCTCTCTCTCTCTCTCTCTCTCTCTCTCTCTCTCTCTCTCTCTCTCTCTCTCTCTCTCTCTCTCTGGTAAGCCTAGTGAATTTGAATAAATCTTACAAGGGAGAGAATCGCTAGCAATTTGGGACAAGGTGTTCTCTAGTCCCATTGCTGAACTATAAATTAACGCGGACATGATGATAAAAGAACGTTAAAATCCCACCATGTAATATGCCTGGAATTGTAAATGGTCTTCTATATTAAATAAACTTTGTTCTTATGGCATTCTATTACTTTCTCGTTTGTTTGTAAACCCCTCCCACATTACAAACGAAAAGCAACACGCATATTAAAATACACAAACTTCGCCATTTCATCAACAATTTGTAATTTCTAATCTGATTGTCGCTAGGGGATCTCTTGTATGGGCATCGCGTTCGAGTTTCAAATCAACCGGAAGCTGATGATGTCAGCAATTATATAGGACAGCTCATTATCCTTTTCCGATTTCTAGTTCAGTCCATTTTCAGTAAAGCCGTGTCATCTGCAACCATTGTTTGCAGTTTCTAGTTTTAATATTTCTGTAAGAACTTGAATATTTAAAATAGCGTAACTAGTTGTATGTGTGTGAAAATTGACACAGTGTTACTAAAGAAACTCCCGTTTCGTGTGAAACACCATTATGTTGACAGTGTCAGGGACAACTGGCGACAATAGTTTACAAATTATAAATTAATGATTGAAATGACCAGGTTTTGTGTATTTGTCATTGTTATGTGTCTAGGCTCGTACAAAGTAGCAAAGAAAAGAAGAAAAGAGTGAAGCCAACAAGCTTTGTAAATTTAACAAAATAATTGTCCCTAGAAAACAAGGTAAAAATAAGGCAAAGGACTTCCGGTGTATGAATCTAATCTAAAATTATTCCTAGAATTTAAAAAACATATGTTATATCAATAAAAAAGTTCTAAATGTATCAAAATTCGAATCCCGATGAAGTTGCGAAATGAAAGGCGATGACGTCTTTTTAACCTGCTTTGTGTTGTAGTGTCAACAGTTCCTTGTGGAATCACCAAGAATAATATTCCGGTTTTAAAATTTCAAATAATTTTCAGTTCATGTCTTTGTCCAAGAATTCTAATGAGCACTAGTGTTCTCCAGGGTAAATAAATTATTTTAAATAAGAGATTCAATTCAAACTGGCAACAACAGAAATAGATTTGAGTCTGAAGATATGAATTACAACTGACCAAAAATCACTATGAAACGTCCGTTTTAACACTTACTGAAACGCAAAACGAATCACCTGATGGGATCACGTGATCGCCTTCTTTAGAGCGGCGTAGAAACATCATGTCACTTACCACATGCGTCATGTACCAATTCGATTCTACTGAACGAAGCTTATTATAAGATTCCATATAAGAAAAAGTGAAAGACGTGTTTTTTTTTTTTTTTTTTTTTTTTTTTTAAAGCTGAAACTGGCTCTGAATCCAGGTCAACAAAAGATACAAAGTTTCAAACTACTGTTTGTTTATCAGGCTTAATAGAACAGAACTGATCTTCCTGGAAAAAATGTCAAATTCAGTGAATAAAATTATAATTAAAATAACATGTAATGAAATAAAAAATAAAAAGAATTTAAAACACACAATTAATTAAATTACATATACGTTGCAGTTATATCCTTATTGCTTTTTGTTTTTAAATCGATATGTGTTAGGATTTTAGTGATACAAATAGTAGTAGTGAACCAAATACCATATTATCATTGAGATTGTTGCGATGCTATTCCAATAGATAATCTATTTTGATACTGATGGACGATACGTGGGTCTCTTAGAACGTATTCATTAAACTATCCGATTTTGCTGCCTGCAAGTATTTCCGGAACAAACCGGCGTACACTTTAGTCACATACTGGTAATTGGCAACAGCCATATCGAGCGCGAAATTCAAAATGGCCACATGAAAGAGGGTTGTGTTATTCCACTTGAATTTACAAGTCACCAAAAGTAGAATTTGCTCTGTAAATATAATGTACATGCCATCAAATGAACCCTTCAGCCGACGGCATCTCCATAGCCGCGAGAAATACTGGTAAGCGTATAAAATGTACACCGATGTGTGCAGCCAAATGTGTCTGCAAACTTTTGCATGTTTTAATGAATAGATGATGTCAGCCCCTCAACCTAAATCAATATCATCACTGGGAGGGGCTGATTTATCGACCTACTGATATGCCAAGTTAGCTGGTGTGGTTGAAATTTGCCACGACGAAAATGATACAATACCAGTCGTCCTTGAGAGACATTCATCGATTCATGTGAACACATCTTATTGTTGAGATGCTTTTTCGATAGATATCAATGATTAGCCGATTCTCCCCCCCCCAAAAAAAAGCATAGAAACTATAGTGACACTCAAAGAGTCAACCCAATCATCATATCATTTTATAGTCTTTTTTGATAGAGGAAAGGCCCAGGTCGTCTTAGCTTTCTCACCCAAGAAAATAACATGGAACTTAAGAATTAGCTTTCGTTTGTTTGTCTGAGAACCAGTTAATCACATTTATGAATTACCTCATGGGGATGATTTACGTAGCATTTTGTCATCTGCATGGTCATAAACATCACCTAATGAATGAAAAATAAAATGTTATTGAGGAAGAAGAATTGAACAATAGTCCAACTTTATAGTTATCAGCCCATAAAAACTGACAGAAATATTTTAATTCGTTGATATTTGTTAAATTGTCAACAAGTATTTACGGTAGTCACATCGTCTCCAGCCTTAGATGTAGTTTGCCATATTTCTTTTATTTATTTTTTAAAATATTTTTTCACCGCTGACTGTGATGATCTATTAGTACTAATATTAGTACCCATAGTCCTCAACCACAACAAAACAAATTGAGGCTACGACATCGTAGCTAATGTCCTATGTGCTGAAGGAATGTATGGGGTAGACATATAGATGTCTTCAATAACTCCATCACAATAGCTGCAGTATATTTATTATGTTAACTGGATAAGCGACAGACTTCCAAAAGTAGTTAAATTATAGTAGACTGACAGCTGAAAACCTTCTTGAAGATTGAGCGATAAAGGTGCAACATAACGTCGAACAGAGCGCAGTCTGACTGAAGTTAACTCTTTCAAAGATTTTAATGTAGCTGGGAGAATCATAAGTGGATGGTAGTTTTGTTTATCAGGTGGGTAATTTTAATTGTATTTTGTGACAATGTGGACTTCCTTATCTGGAAAATTGTTTTTGTCATGCCCGAGAATTAGGCTACAAAGAATTTAATAACATAACGAAAATTGGTGGTGTAGTTTCTGTTGAAAGATGAAAAATACTTTACTATACTTTATTTAAATCATCTTACACAATTGTTTGATAATGTGACATTTGATTTTATGCACACAAAAAACAACAACACAGAATTGATTGATGCCGCTGTAATTAAACCATATTATCATCGTCTTTTTGATACTTTATTTCTTCGTCACGCCCTTAAATAGTTTAATTGCAAACAATAATATTGGATCTTCTTACCGTCTATTTGCAAAACCTATTTGATGAATTACTGCATTGTCTTGCTAGTTTCCGATTTACTGAATGTAATACCATTCTAAAAGTACAACATATAGCGATGATTTTAAATAACTTTTTGATCGTGCTTATACGGGCATTAATATAGCTGATATATCATTAAACAATCAAGCATAAATTAATTTAATATATGCTTTAAACGAAATATTTTAACTCACTGATATTTGTTAAATTGTCAAAAATTAGAATGAAAAATAATAGAATTTGGTTTCCTGGTTGGACAGTTTACTCGCAAGATGAAAAATCAAAATATGTTTTAATATTATGTTACTGTTCAATAACTCCTTACACAACATTTTTTTTTGGTAAATAAAATGCGAAAAAAGACAAAAACAAAACAAAGCAACAGCACAGTTTGAAGAAAAAAAATCAATTAAAGACACCGGTCGATTTATGCACATTGTCGTTTGATAGTATACTGGCTTGATTTATGAATAGTTTGAAAATGTTTTTCTATTTATAAATAAAAAAACAAAATATGTTTTCTGTGTTGTAAACCTGGCAAAGTTTGGGGTGGAAAGGATAAAAAAAAATATTTTAAAATGCGACAACCCAAATCTGTGATTTGCTGATTTTCCTAGAAATTTACGAAGAACGAAATTAAAGAGTAGAAAATAAATCTATTATATATGTGCAAAAACCGTTATATCTACTTAGATAAATCAGGTACGTGTGTTCCATTTCGCATGGTCTGAAATAGCCCATGCTCTAGCCTGAATGAGGCTTGGTCCGAATCAGTCAGAACGCAGTTTTCTTTGCCGCTATCCAAACGCCACAGAACTTTAAGGTACCGGAGAGAGGGCTGGAGTGATGTCAAGACATTAAAATCATGCAGAGACGTAACTTAAGCTTAAACATAAAAAAATTTATTAAAAAAAAAAGATGGGAAAAGAAAATGGAGCTACAGAAATACAAATTAATTACTAATGAAAACAATATCTAAATAAATTCCGAGACACCAGATTTTGCTAGTTAGTTTCGTGCCTAATTGGCACTGAAGGTAGTAGATACAAAGTCAAACTATATAATTGCTTAAACACTGCTTCCAAACAATAAATACATTTACACTTTGATCACGAATTGTTCATTTCCTTTTAACATAGTGATGTATGTTTTGTCCCGAAAGTATTTTAAAATTTCTGTTAATTTTCAGTGAAGTTTATATTTTCTTGTCAATTACCAATTCTTAGTGGCAGACACATTATATTTTCATTTTAATTTCACATTTTTTTTGTTTTGTTTTTTTATTATTTAAGTTTACAGAAGGAAACTCGTCTCGGTTAACAGCCGTGTGCGGACATTATAATTTAATGAGTATTAATATCTATACACCGGTTACAGTTGAGGTGAGACGGTGATGGTCAACATTAATGAATCAGATCCACATTTATGCCGTATAAGTGACTTATCTCTTTTTTTTTCTTACTGATATTTGCATCTTTCTTACACAGGTGCTCGACTCGAGCTTTATGTTGAAAAAAGAATAATTAGCCTACCTCATGGCCTAGTCCTACAATGTAGACATAACACATGTTTTCGTTTTAGTGCTAGAACAAAAATATCTGGTGATGAGTCTTACATTGTGTCTTACCTCAATGACCCGTTCTGACACACGGACTCGTATTGTTGCTTAGAATTTACCTGTCATACATGTACTATATAATAAATACTATATAGTACATATATGATAGGTAAATTGTAAGCAACGATTCGATTCTCTCTTTTCTGACATAGAACATTATCATATGTCTCTGTTATAGCATGATAGACAGGGTCCAATGTAAGAACGGGTCATGAGGGTAATCTTGGGTAATTTTGTCACATTATTTTTGTTCCTTCAGATTATTGCTTTTTTTTTTTTTTATCAAAATCAAGCTTGCATTGAGAAACTGTTTTCTGAGATATAGTTATACATATTCAACATTTACTTCACTTCAGTATAAATTATTGACATATTTCATGTTCTACTGAAACCTCTGTGCTTTTTATCAAGCATCCCCACAAACATTTTTATGTGAAGTACCATAATCTTGAGTTTTATACAAGTTGAAATTATAAGTTACTCAGTAAACCAATAGGGCATATTTACCACTGTGTTCTTGTACATTTATATCTGCAAATTGTTATAGTCCGTGCCTTAATAGGAATTGTGTAACACTTGTGTGAAACTAACAAATTCACCATAAAAAGTGTACAAAATATATCTGCTTCAGTTATTCATAGGTGTGAAATGTTTATAAACTCTCAAAATTTATTGCATAAGCTACTGTTTTGTCAAGTGTGTTTGTGGTTCATACTCTTAAATAAATGTCACATGGCATAAGACTGGCATGTGACAGGTCATTATGTATAAATAGTTTATGATGTCCATAATTTGATATTTGCATCTGTAGAATTTCATTTCTTTTAAACACACATTAGCAGCTGTATAACACTTTTAAATAATGATGTCAAAACTATGAAAGGAAAAATATAATTTTTGAGAAAAAAATGAATAAAATTATCATATTGTAAGATTGAAATAAAATTTTTAATTATTTATTTTCCCTCATGCTATTTCATAATAGATTTACCCTATGCATTACAACATTTGAATGTAAATTTTCATTCTGTGTTGATTTCCTTTACATGTATAGTATTTGCTCAACTTTCCATTTGTACCCTCCTTGACCATTTTAAAAACAAAAAGCATTATGATATAAAAATGCACAAAACTTAGACTTTTAATTTATCAGTTTATAATTTCTAATCTAGTTGTCATCAGAGGGAACCCAACACTGTAAACTTAGTGGTATTTAAAACCAAGCAAGCTTTCCAGGGAAACAAGCAGACTGATCACTGTCCTTTTCTGATTTCTAGAACAGTCTTTTTCAGTAAAGACTGCATCATCTGTTTCCAATATAATAAAATGTCTGGTTTTAATATTTCTCAAACAAATTGAAAAAAAAAAGTGGAGGAATTTGGAAAATATTTGTTCAAATAGATGAAACTCCAAAATTTACAGTATTATTGAGATTATCAAAGATGGTGAACTACATCACGTCTGTTGCTTGAAAACTTGGACTTCTATGCAAATATGGCAGACATATTTTTAAAGAAACTCCTATTTGATATAGAACATCAACAAGGTGACAGTGTTTGGACCCTCTGGCTCTAATCAGGTTAGAAATTATAAATTGATGAACAAAATGAATAGTTTTGTGCATTTCTAAAATCCTTGCTGCTTTTTGTTTTTAACATTGGTAGGGGGTATAAACAAATAGGAGGGTGTGCAAATATTTTAGATTCGTCTTTCCTAATATGATTTAGGAGATGCATCTTGGAGTTCTTGCCCCTTTGCTATCTAAAAATAAATCTGCCATGAATATCTTGCTAATATAAAAGATGAACAATGGCCTTGACTTAACTCCGGGGTCACTGACATGTTGCAAATATGGCATCAGATAAATTGAACATTTCCATTGTTTTATTGTATTTAAATTCTAGCACAATTCTGTCTATGATGAGTGGTATTAACCCGGTTGTTGACATCAAAACAAGTGCATGTCATTTTGAGAAAAATGGCTCATAAATCAAGGACTGGCTCAGAAATTTGGATGGTCAATGAGTCATTGTTCAGAAGTCACAATTTAGTAAAATGTAATTTTAGAATTTGGTTATGACAAAATATTTTTTGGTCATTTTTTGATATCTTTAATGTAAAATCAGTGACCAAAAAATAATAATTCCAACCAAACCAAATCCAACCTGCTGCCCTTTGGGACAAGTTTGTTTTTGCTATTTCTCATTTACTCTGAGGATTTGCCATTAAACATTACATACACATTCATTCCATGGTCTAGTGAATCCTAAAGAAAATGGTCAAATATTCAATATGACCATAAATGTGCCCATCTTAATAGTAGTTTATTGCTACTCCTCCAGAATGGATAGTCATATCAACTTGCGGTTGTGTTTGAAATACTTCTCATGAAATCTGTTTGGGTAAAAATGAAAATGGTTCCAATTTGATGTCCAATGCCATCGTGCTATCACTGTTTTTGAATTGACCCTGTAAATAGCAGAAATGTTATGTGAGTGAGTGAAAAATAATAGTACCTTGTAGCTGTTTCTTTTTGGTGAATTTTCTCAGAGCTACACCTTATTAGCATCAGAATTGTCTGCAGTGATTTATGGTTTGAGTAGTGTTGACCTTTTAGGCTTTCAGGTCAATACGACAGCATTGATTGTTTGACAGCATTGATTGTTTGACGTTGGTTAGTGCAAAGATAGAACAAGGGAGATGATTAGGTAGATAAAGACAATCTAAACCTGACAAAAGTGATTTGCAAGGTTTGCAAAAAAACACTCCACTTAAACAAAAGCATTTATGTTTTGTTTTTCTTTTTTGGCAAGTCTTGCCATATCATTTATAAGAAAAACAACATATAGCTTAATAAATATTGATTTGTATTATAATGTAGGCGTAAAGGGTCAATCACACCACATTTACTTACATTTTATAAAAACCATTCTGTAAAAAATGTCCAAATAAAACAAAATTTAGAGAAAAGTGGAGGTTTTGACATTTTTTAATAATTCCTGTATGGTTTTAGATGGGAAATTAGATAAATTACAGCATCTAGTGTTTCTTCCATGAGGATTTTTAGCCTAGCAGGCAGTCTTATAAAATGCAGTCTCATCAAATCAGACAGTGTGGATGTTGTGGTTTTTCTTTATAAGAATATGAAATCATACAGTCCTGGTCCGAATGTTGCTCGAATGACTCATTTGTACCTATATGTATTAGACAACATATTGAAGATTCTTCAGTTCAATGTTGAAAATTCTAGAATTCCTGATGTTCATTATCTAATTGAAATCATGATTAGATAGTTCATTTACATGACAAATTATTTTACATGTTCACCTGTTCTTAAGCTCTTGTTATAAACAAATAAACACAATATTGATAATATTTGTTGTATTAATCTGTCCCTGTTGAAAACAAATTAACTCCGTATTGATCATTTGTTTTTTATTAAGTGGTTCTTGTTATAAACAGATAAACACAGTATTGTTGTTTTATTTAATTAATTGATCAATAATCGATCATGAATTTTCAACCAATTCCCAACAAATTTAAGGACCTTGCTTCATATTCACAAGTATGCACAGGACTAAAAAAAATTAAGTTTGTTACTTGCAACCTTCAAATGACCAGCATTAATTTTGCCCACCCTATACTGTACATAATATAGAATCATTAGGATAATCATCTTGAAAAAGTGACTTCCCATTCCTTAGCCAACAGCCATAAATACATGTGGACCAGTGGAATATTCACGTCCATGTATGTGTTAGGAAAGCATATAGTGGATCCACACTTTTGGTAGTATTGCGGTAACACAACATTTAAACCATTGTAATAACACAGCATGTAAAGTACTGTAGTAACATAACTGCTCCAATGGCCAAGTGGTTAGAGCATCCACCTTAGATGCAGGAGGGTGTGGATTCGATCCACAGCCGTGGCATAACAAAAACTTAATAAAATGGTACTAACAGCTGCTTCACTTGGTTTTCAGCATTAACAGGTTAGTGTTAGGACTGGTCGGCCTGGTTTAACATCATGCTGCATTTCTGCGGCATGATGCCTCAGTGCTGGACATTATTATAAACTGCCACACTGCAGACATCATAGCAATATGACTGAAAAATTGTTAAAGCTACATTAAAAATCCAAATCACACACACACACACACACACACACACACACACACACACACACACACACACACACACACACACAGTAGTAACCCAACATGTAAAGTATTGCAATAACACACAACAGGAAGTGTTGTAGTAATGCATGTAGTGTATTGTAATAACACACAACAGTTTTGTAGTAACAATACATAAAGTGTTGCAATAACAAGTGTAAAGTATTCCAATAACACATGTAAATCATTGCAATAACACAACAGTAAAGTATTGTAGTAACACAATACGTAAAGTGTTGCAATAACACGTGTAAAGTATTCCAATAACACATGTAAATCATTGCAATAACACAACAGTAAAGTATTGTAGTAACACAATACATAAAGTGTTGCAATAACACGTGTAAAGTATTCCAATAACACATGTAAATCATTGCAATAACACAACAGTAATGTATTGTAGTAACACAATACATAAAGTGTTGCAATAACACGTGTAAAGTATTCCAATAACACATGTAAATCATTGCAATAACACAACAGTAAAGTATTGTAGTAACACAATACGTAAAGTGTTGCAATAACACGTGTAAAGTATTCCAATAACACATGTAAATCATTGCAATAACACAACAGTAAAGTATTGTAGTAACACAATACATAAAGTGTTGCAATAACACGTGTAAAGTATTCCAATAACACATGTAAATCATTGCAATAACACAACAGTAAAGTATTGTAGTAACACAATACATAAAGTGTTGCAATAACACGTGTAAAGTATTCCAATAACACATGTAAATCATTGCAATAACACAACAGTAAAGTATTGTAGTAACACAATACATAAAGTGTTGCAATAACACGTGTAAAGTATTCCAATAACACATGTAAATCATTGCAATAACACAACAGTAAAGTATTGTAGTAACACAATACATAAAGTGTTGCAATAACACGTGTAAAGTATTCCAATAACACATGTAAATCATTGCAATAACACAACAGTAAAGTATTGTAGTAACACAATACATAAAGTGTTGCAATAACACGTGTAACATAAAGTATTGTAGTAACACAGTAATAAAGTATTCCAATAACACATGTAAATCATTGCAATAACACAACAGTAATGTATTGTAGTAACACAGTAATAAAGTATTTCAATAACACATGTAAAAGTATTGCAATAACAATCAACATAAAGTATTGAAGTAAAATAACATCTGAAGTTTTGCAATTACACCTATAAAGTATTGCACTTACCCATCAAGTATTGCAATAACACAACACATAACATAATGCAATAATCCAACATGTAAAGTATTGCAATAACACAGTTGAGTTCAGTTGTCAGTTGGCATCCATTAGTCTCTCTCGAGAGAGAGACGATGTAAATGCACCCATGCGAAGTGTCCTGGTTGGTAGTTGTGCAGTGTCTTCTTTGGGTATGGAGCTGTCATTCCTTCTCCGGTCAGTTGAAACAGGTTCCACCAGGCTTAATAGTTAAGCCACTCAGGAAGGCCTGCAGCTATATTTGGTTGTCAGAGGCTTTCTCAGGCATAAGCCATTGGGAAATTTCCAAGGGAAGTGTGTGCTTGTCTCTCACATAACAACTCTTGGAACCCTCAATAACACAGCATGTAAAGTATTGCAATAACATGCTATGTAAAGTATTGCAAAATGTGTGAAGTATTGCAATAACACAGCATGTAAAGTATTGCAATAACATGCTATGTAAAGTATTGCAAAATGTGTGAAGTATTGCAATAACACAGCATGTAAAGTATTGCAATAACATGCTATGTAAAGTATTGCAAAATGTGTGAAGTATTGCAATAACACAGCATGTAAAGTATCGCAATAACATGCTATGTAAAGTATTGCAAAATGTGTGAAGTATTGCAATAACACAGCATGTACAGTATTGCAATAACATGCTATGTAAAGTATTGCAAAATGTGTGAAGTATTGCAATAACACAACATGTAAAGTATTGCAATAACATGCTATGTAAAGAATTGCAAAATGTGTGAAGTATTGCAATAACACAGCATGTAAAGTATCGCAATAACATGCTATGTAAAGTATTGCAAAATGTGTGAAGTATTGCAATAACACAGCATGTACAGTATTGCAATAACATGCTATGTAAAGTATTGCAAAATGTGTGAAGTATTGCAATAACACAACATGTAAAGTATCGCAATAACATGCTATGTAAAGTATTGCAAAATGTGTGAAGTATTGCAATAACACAACATGTAAAGTATTGCAATAATACATGTAAAGTATTGAAATAACACACAACACATAAAATACTGCAAAAACAGTGCATTAAGTATTGTAATGACATGTAAAATATTGCAATAACACACCATGTCAAGTATTTTGATAACACATAATATGTCAAATGTTGCAATATGATATAACACAAAAAGAATCTATTTTAATGTAGAGGGTACCTGAACTTGCTCTGTTTTTATTTATTTTTTTGTGTGTGTTTTATATGGGTTTGACACCATTTTTCAGCGCATGATATACTGTAATTGGCAGCCAGTTATTTTGGTGGGGAGGGGAAAGCAAGAACAAACCATCAACCCACAGGAAGCTATTGGCAAGCTTTTTTGTATATCCACATTGGCTGAGCTGAGACTTGAACCATTGTGAACAGAGGTGAGATGACAGTGATTTGGAAAGGTGAGTGCCTTAGACCAACTTGGTCACCCATTGCCCGCATGCACTATCCAATGTAATTTGTACTTCAGATATGACGGAGAAGTTCAAGCAACCAACGACTGCAGCCATCAAGTTTATGGACCCATTAGAACACTTCAGAGTAAAAGATGGCTTGGAGATCAATATATTCAAAGCAGTTAATACAAAAGAAGATTTGAGAAGGTCACAAGATGGTAAGCTTTAATACAAATCTGGGGTCAGCAATCTAGTTTATATAGTGTGCCACATTTTTCCTAATTAATTACAAAATGAATGAGTTCTTGCCACCAGTAAGAGAGTAACACTTAAAAATCAAGATTTTTGGCTGCCCTTCGCGTGCCACACAAAACCTCATGACATGCCACATTGGGACATGTGTGCCATAGGTTACCGACCCTAATATAAATACAGTTTGTTTTATGTCTTCTTTCTTTTATCACATGTCTCAGTCACTGAGAGATAGTTTAAAAATTGATATCATGTGACATGACACAAGTGTTGAAATGTGCATAAATACAACAAAAAACTAAGTAATTTAAAGTTAATATCATGGTTAGCAAAGATTGTAATCCAATACTATTTCTTCATCAATAGTTCAAGTAGCTATTGTGCTAACAAAAGGTTGTAAATTAAAGGAAAATCAAAACATTAGTAATGCTTCTTTCTTTTGCCCAGAAAGCACTTACACATAGCACAAATATTTCGTTTGAAATTTTATTTAAAAAAATAAATGGGATTCAACATTTACCTTATGATTGGAAGAAGTAAGATTTTTATGTGTCTTATATTTTTACACAATTGTCTCATTCAAGGCAACTTCCACATCATCCAGACATATATTACGATGTCACAAACAGAAAAGAGAGAACCAGTCACAGAAACATCATCTGGTACCCCAGTCCCTCTTTCTGATTGGCTGGATACTGTTTTGCAGACAGACAAAGGAATACAGATACATTTTCTTACAGCTGAAGCAATTACTCCTGCAATACAGATAATAAATGAAAGAAGGATGCAACTCCAGCGACCTGTGTTTTTAGGGGGAAATGTTATGTCAAAGGATGGTCAAAATGAAATCAATGTCAAAAGGTATCCAGATTTTGGTGCTGTAATCTTGCTCTTAATTTACTAAGAATGGAATCATGTTTCACTCATTTTTTTTTTCCCTCACCTCATTTTATGACTTATTAATGCATAATCCAAATGATATTTTCATTCAATTTGAAGATCAACTTTCTGACAAACTGTCCTTGTGCCTTGTCTTTCAAGAATGGGTGTCTTTATATAGACAGAGTTATGGCCCTTTACTCGTAAGAGTTAATTTTCCACTCTGTTTACTAAATATTTTGTGATGAGAAGTGATATTAATGATATTAGAAACTTTGGAAGAATTAATTTTACTCTACTCTTTTGGTGACCACTATTTGGCAAGATTATGTGCCTATGCCAGTTTCAAATATCTAGCTTAGCTTGAATTTGGGACCTTTCATGGTTCTTTCACACTTTATAATCTTTCATTTTCTTGTTTTTCACAGTTGCTTTTTTCCTTTGTATGATTATGCAATTTTGATTGCAGTTTAAAAATTAATATTTTAATTTCTCTTGTTAGAAAGATGACTTCAGGCTAAACTTCATTTAAAACTTTTCAAATATAATTTTGCACACAGACAAGACCATAATGTTATTATTATTAAACCATTTGGTCACCTTTATATAGTGGTCACCTTGGCACAACAACCATTTTAATTGACCCTGCAAACCTTTATGATAGTCATGTATATAATAATCATTTGCCTTAAGCCATCCATGGCCAGGCATTTCCTAACCAAAAAATGGTTTATCCTTGCTTTATGCTGTCATTGGAGTGTATCAGTGGTGACTACACTGTGCATGCAAATGTTACTTTTGTTTAGTAGTGAATTAGTATTTTGTCCTTGTACACAATATAACCTAAGAACATGGATTATTGATAGGTTTTTAAGCATCAGTTTGAATTAAGGTGAGTAGGATGCAGTAACCAGTTTTATGCTTTTACTAAATAGTGCACTAAGTTAAATTGGTTTATAATAATAATAATAATAATGATAATAATAATAATAATAATAATAATAATAATAATAATAATAATAATAATAATAATAATAATAATAATAACAATATTAATAATAATGGTATTCTGTGCATGGGATTTGTTCAGAAACCAGTTTTGGAAGATGAACATGCATATAGAAGTCACCCATATACAAAGGTCAATTGAGCTTTTTCCCATAGGTGGCCACTATGCACAGGTTTGATTTCTTTATTGGTGAGACCAGCAAGTCATGCTCAATTCCTAGTGATGAGGAAACTTTTGAAGTTGTGGAAATGACGTGCTAATCAGCTCATTTTTGAGAAAAGTTCCTTAATATGTGCCAACTTTAAAAATTCAGTAGATCTTCCAGTTTTCTTCCAGTAGTACCTGTGCGACCGCAGTGATAAAATGTAATTGATTTTAGGTTCAATCCCACAACAGTTTTATAGTTTACTTATATGTACGCTTCTTTCTAAAAAATTCATTAATATTTTCTAACAATTTTTTTTTTAAAGACCAGTTTGGTTCCATAGCTCATAAAATAATTAGTTGCTGGTACTTGAAACAAAATTTGCTTTAATAATAATTATTCATAGTAAGCTTTTCTTCCCAACTGCTTGCAGAAGCAAAGTTTGATCATAATTACCAGTTTACTTCAGTTTCCGATCCAGCTGTAATGAAAAATTGATAACATTTTCTAGAAAACAATAAAACTTTTCTCCATTTAAAGTTCCTGGTACATGTTCCAGATCGGTATAAAATATTCAACATGTTTGCTTTTCTCAACAGATTGCTCCATGTCATTGAATTTGCCTTAGTAAATGTATTATCTTTTGCCTTCCTTTTTGAAGGCTATGTCTGGCAAATGTTTATAAGAAGCATGTGCAGTGATTGTCATAGTTAAAGGGAAGTAAATCTTGGAACCTGCCCCTCTCTTTCCTCACCATGTTTAAGAAACCAAATGATCCTTTTCAGTATTGATGAAATTCAAAGTGAAATATTTTATTGATTATCAAAGGAAAAAGGTTCCATAACAGTTTGTATTGTTTTACCTTAGGCAAAGAGAGATCTACCCATAAAATAAGTGAAACATTTGGAAAAAAAATGTGGATGAAGATTGTCGAAGAATCAGACATTTATATGGAAGCAAGATAAATCTCTTGACAGATTGTGATCTTATAACCTTGTTTAGTGTTCATTTTGTGCCTGGTAAATGTACTTATTTGACAAATTGTGGGAATATACCATCTTTCTGTACAAACATTAGTGTCAAATTAGAACATTATTCATTCTAACATTAATAACTCCACTTTTAAAATTAAAGAATTGTTAATCATACATTAATGTGCTTGAATTTATAAGATATATTTGGGGACATATGATAGTAGTAGTGCTGGTGAGAAAATGCATTACACACATTTTATTAAACTATTCCAATGTACATGTGTTTAAAATATAGCATTACTAAAAGTTGATACCACTGGTAAAATCTTCTTAAACTTGCAGCTTAATACATTTTTTTTTTTTACAAATTTAACCTAACATGCTGATGAAACCCAGCCCAATAAAGCCTCGCTGTTTACATCTAGTACCTCTGTGTTGCTGGTGATTAAATGAAAATATTTGTATGTTCTGGCTTACTATACCCATATGTATTAATCATTTTAAAAATATATTAAAATTATTGTTTTATGGTAATTACTTTTTAGCCAGCTAGTGATCTTCATTCTTTTTAGTACAGTATTTAACAGACCACCATTCTACTTCTGTAGCTCAAAAATTAGTTTCCTGTAATCATTTAAGGTTTCAATTTTCTCTTCAGTATAACACCCATTCTTTTCCTTTTCAAATTAATGCAAATTTTATTTTGTACTTTTGCTATAATTACATTTGTTTATAATCTGGTCAAGAAGTTTGTGGGCTTTTTTTAAGGACTGAAGCATTACAAAGTGAACAAGTTTTTTGGTTGGTTTGAACAAGTTTTTTAAATAGTGTATGATATATTATGCCAAGCTGTTTAACATAGTGTATTATGATATATTATGCCAAGCTGTTTAACATAGTGTATGATATATTATGCCAAGCTGTTTAACATAGTGTATGATATATTATGCCAAGCTGTTTAACAGTGTAAGATATATTATGCCAAGCTGTTTAACATAGTGTATGATATATTATGCCAAGCTGTTTAACATAGTGTATGATATATTATGCCAAGCTGTTTAACATAGTGTATGATATATTATGCCAAGCTGTTTAAATTAGTGTATGATATATTATGCCAAGGATATTGGAGCTGAGTGCCTCTGCCAAGAACATAATGAGGCAGCTGAACCATGCTCAAAGTGCCAAAAACAAAATAAGCACCCAGTTTGCTTTCTAATGTATTAGTCCATTTAAAAGGTTCTGCAAAATTCTGTGTAGCTTTTAAAGATATATTATCGCATAAATTGGACAATTTTGATCATTAAAAATCAAATTTAACAAAAAATGAAAATACCAACTTACAAACTAATCAAGGCTTTTCATTTAAATGTTGATAGTGTTCTTTTTTTAGGTTCATTGAGTTGGCAAGCTTAATACCAGATGTAACACTGAGTTTTGGCTTCGACACCAATGACGAACCATGTGGTATTGGCACACTACAAACCCTTTGGAATCTGGTGGAGAAATTAATGCAACCAATAAACATCCGGGTACCAGTTCACATTCTTAAAAAGTCTTGGGCCAGGGTAAAGTGGTTGACAGAGAAATCTGAGAGAATTACTGTCACGATCTTTGAAAAAGAAAATTCAGTACAGGAGTCGTCATATGAGTATGATCTATTGCTGGTCCGTAATGATTTCAGTAGGAGAAGACTGTATTTTGATCTTCCAGAATCTCGTTTGCAGAAGTTGAGGAAGCTGGCAGTTACGGCTGGTAGGGCAATTGACTTTTTCGACCTACAAGATGCTTCCAAGATCATCTGGTCCCACGCTACCAACACTAAGGAGAAGCTGAGGGATGCGCTGCAAGGTATATTTTCATATTTCCAGAATTAAGTGAATTTGCATGAGAAGACAGTGGGCAGAGTGCTTTAAATTGTTCAAAAGATAGTGCTACTCAGTCTATTCTAGGAAGTGTAATTGTGGGATTTGTGCTTATTTCTAAAAATAATGTGCAGAAAAATCAAATAACACTGCAGAAGTCATGCATAATATTTTCAAGTCACACTTTTGTTATTCAGGAAATTTCTCCATTCTTTTACAAATGAATGAGGAGATTTTCCCAATTAATTTTCAGTACCAAAATAGAATCAAGGCTATTTGAAAAATAGGTTTCATGAGCACAAGCTGCACTCGTAAGTTGGCTATTGAGTTATGTTTTAAGCAGAAAATTGAGTTATCTTAGTATTCTATAAGAACAGGAGTAGAAGGTAAATGGACAAAAGCATGTACTGAGAAATCATAGGCAGAATCACTCTTCTGTTATAAAGATTTTATAACTTTCTGAGAGCTTCAATGGTTTTTGATAAAAGTTTAAGCTACTATTTAATATCTTATCTATATATTTGAGTCATCAGTTGTCTTTTCCATAAAATCACAAGCATATTAAAACTTAAGACTTTGAAAACATTTTGAGACATCTTAATTGCTTAAGCTCATATATTTATCTACATGTAAGCCTGTCTAACAAAGTGGATTTTCTTGTTTTGGGATCTTTTTTTAGCATCTTCTTGTAATGTCTAGTCGGGCCTAATGGAAATGGTACTGATTTGATTTCTGTTATGGCCATGAGAGTGGCCATCTTGACAATTTTGTTATTGCTACTCCAAATCGGATGGTCATATTAGCTTTACGCTTTCACCAAAAAGCTTCTTATGATGTTAGGATGGTACAAAAATGATGTTAGGATGGTACAAAATGGATGTTAGGATGGTACAAAATGGATGTTAGGATGGTACAAGTTGGATGTGGTGCCGGTCTCGTATTCAATATGGCCATCATGGCATTCAACTTGAAAAATCGTGTTATTTTCGTTAACTCTTTCAAAACAGAAAGTCATATCAGTATAATTTTTTTACCAGATGTTTTTTTATGATGTCTTTTTAGTCCTAACTGAGAATTGTGCCAATTTTAAATCCAGTGTATTGTTGACAATCAAATGACATAGCTAGAATATTTTATCATGATTTATTTTAATTTTCTGTTCAGGATGATAATTTTGTAGTTTATTATAAGTATTTTTGGCCAGAAGAAAATCTTACTGTCAAACTGAATTGCCTGGCTCCTGGCTTTAAAGGAATGCTTATTGCAGATTTTTTTTTAAAAAAAAGGTTCTTATGTGCCTTTGTACCAGAAGGGGCCAGAATTGAAAAGATTTTTGCAGTATCATATTTCTCTCTGGTCAGTAATATTGATATAAATTTAAATTGTATCTGACAGGTTCTACTTATAATTTGGGAATTTTTGTAGTCTAGATCTTGTATTTGTGCCCAGAAAATTTATTGTGCATCACTCATGAATTTTGGTACCACCATTATTCCGTTGTGTTTTGTTTGAAGAAATTATGCTATAATTGTATGAATGTAAAACTTTATGATTTTCATACATGGAACAAAGTCATAGAAGTGCTGTGAAAAATGTTGAGTGTTCGTACACTGAACAAAGTTATGGAATTACTGTTAATCATGTTGAATCATCATTGACAACTGAACATATTTTTTCTCTGTGTTGAACCAATTTATTATTTTATCAGGACATACCATGATGATTGAGGCCGATATCCTCTTGCAAGCCCAGGGCACTATGAACCAAACAAATGTGCCAGTAATGTCACATCCGCCATCTGTATATAGTGATCTCACATTTGAAGAATGGATAGACACCATATTACCAATCAAAAACAAAGGGGTAAAACTTGATTTTAAAAGCCTGGAAGCAGTTGAACCTACACTATCAATACTAAATAGGAGACGGTTACTAGTGAACTGCCCAGTATGGATCAATGCAGACATATTGCAAGGCCCAAATGGTCCGCCAGTTATCATGAAGGCCGATGTTTTTCTACAATATTGCCTTAAACTGTTCCCAGAAGCCACTTTATCTCTTGGTTGGACAACTGGAGCCAAAAAGGAAAATGAGACTCCAGTTTACACTCGAGAGCAGATGACTGAGATACATCAGATTTGTAAGAATTTGAACCAGCCAGTTACATTTCCAGTTCGTGCAGCCTTTGTCAGAGATTCATGGGAACATTTAGATTGGTTGCTGCAGCAGTCACGTGGGTATACATTGACAGTATGGACGAGTGGGTTGGATACGGTCAAGAAAGCAGATATGGACTTTATATATCGGCAAACTGAAAATCATCGCATTTACTTTGATCTCCCTAATGAACTTATGCCAGATTCAATTTTTTAAAGGAATAGGGTCTGTATTAGTTAGAAAAATGCCTAAAAATTATAACCATCTCTTGTATTGTAGATTTTTTCCGCCATATTTTTACCATAGAATAAAATAAATTTGCCCTAATACTTTCTTTCTCTTTATTGGTACTGGCTTTTGAGTTCTTGTGCAGTAGCAAGTTTTGACAGATCACTTGAAAGATAAGTAGTATGATAAAACAATGATTACACTTGCTGGTTTACAGTCATCATTTAAAGATAGAATAACAGTATATATGTGGTAATTTTTAATTCTGCATGAAAATCCAATGTTTTAATCATGAATCCCTGGATGCATGTATATGCCCCATCGCTACACTGGTTGGGATATATTGTGTTACCTTGTCCATGTGTCTGTCCATTTGCATTGTTACATCTTCTTACACATGTTACCTTGTTTAAGTATTGCATTTGGGTCATTTCAAGCACAGGAGGGGCATGTGTGTTCTATGAATACATTTCTGGTTTTAATTGCCTTAAAATATATGTTTTGATAAGGCAAGTCTTACTAAATACTGCATTTAGAAAACCAATCTCTTATTATTGAGCATGTTGTTGATCAGGAAACAAGCTGAAACTATTAATTACATCTTGGAGACAAAACAGTCATTTAATATGTGAATATGCATTTGTCAATAGAGAATTTGATCATAACAAGGGACACAATTCTTTACTTACTCTGGAGTAATAGCCCATTAGTTAACTTTTACAGTAAAATCAGAAATTAAATTTTTTTATTTTTAAAATATTGCAAATGGGGAATTTGACATAAACAAAATGAGAAGTCCAATAGGCAAATAACATTTCAAGAGTTAACATACAAATTCTAGGTTTTCATTTTGGGTATTTCACAAATATGTGATAGGTGAGTTGAATTCTGTGCTAATATGTGGTAATTTAAACATTCAAACATATTTGGCACAAAATGTTTTTCTTGAATTTTACCGGTTCTGCATAGTTTTATTTAGCCTATGCTAAACGTATGACTAAAGTTATATAAAGTATTACCCCTGTCCTCTTCCACTTGACCAGATTGGGGATCAGAGTGAGAATATGTTTTTGTTATCATGGTGGCAGTTAATTCCTTTGTCATGTAATTTCAAAGCAGTTTATTTTCCAGTGCCAAAATTTAGTGTTCCCAATTAATAACAATTTTTAGGCATGTCACTTTTATGATGTTGTGTAGGAGACATTATTTTTTGGCATGAAATTTATAATAGTTAACAATTTTTGTATAAAAATTTCCCTATTTTTGCAATAGACTGATTTATCATGAATGAAGCAGAGAAAGAAAAATAATGAAAATAACCTACTTACAGTATGGCCTGCTAAGTTTTGTAGAATTAGCTTTTTATCATATATATTGAGTGATGTTGTGGTACCAAAGGAATTGTGTGCTTTTTGAGTGAGTTTTAATTATTTTTATTTTTGTTGACTTTTCTAATTTGACCTTGCATTCCAAAATTATGATAGGTCTCGATTTCAGTGAAAAGAGAAATAATGTGCTGGCGGATCTGGGTCTATGCAGTTTGTTATCAGTAATCAGCAGAACAAACAACATGGACCTGATCTGCAGGTGGGTTATGCAATGGCAGGGTCAATATTATTTGCAGTTGGACTTGTAGGTGCATAAATGTGGTATATGTGAGGGAAAGTGACAGTTTATTTTAGGTAGGGCATAATTGTTGAGCACTTAAAAAATTTCAGCATTAATGTTTTTGTAAAAGAAGAGAATGGGTGTAATTGTAGTTCTCAAGACAGGATATGATGCTAGGATTCTACTGCTAGAATGTTCGAATTTGTATGCAGTATTATACTTAATTATAGCAAACTCTAGATTTTTCCATATTCAGCTTACCAGCTCACATTTGTGTGAATTAATATTAACAGCCAAGCAGAAATACATCCAGAGTTGCACATCATTTGCATATATACTTGAATGCATAGCACTGTTTCCCATGTAGGAACCATTATTTGTTCTTGTGTTCAACCAGATGAAGATTCAACGCAATATAGCCATATGAGTGGGGGTGATCTCTTCTTTGAAAAAAGTTTTTGAATTGTGTTACAGTTAATGAAAAGAATATTCTAAGTACAGTAACTTTGAAACAATAGTTTAAAATGGATATCCTTGCAATGCTTGATTGAGAAGAACAATGTTATATATACATGATTTTTTTACTTTTTTACCTCATTAGCATGGCGTACAGCTATTATGTTGTCCTTTGGATCAGTAAGAACTGTATCGGATACGGGCTTTCTCTTTGGGTCAGTAAGAACTGTATCGGATATGGGCTTTCTCTTTGGGTCAGTAAGAACTGTATCAGATACGGGCTTTCTCTTTTGGTTAGAAAGAACTGTATCCAATACGGGCTTTCTCTTTGGGTCAGTAAGAACTGTATCGGATATGGGCTTTCTCTTTGGGTCAGTAAGAACTGTATCAGATACGGGCTTTCTCTTTTGGTTAGAAAGAACTGTATCCAATATGGGTTTTCTCTATGGGTCATGAAGAACTATCAGATACGGGCTTTCTCTTTGAGTCAGAAAGAACTGTATTAAATACGGGCTTTCCCTTTGGGTCAGGAAGAACTGTATCAGATATGGGTTTTCTCTTTGGGTCATGAAGAACTGTATCAGATACTGGCTTTCTCTTTGGGTCAGGAAGACCTGTATCAGATATGGGTTTTCTCTTTGGGTCATGAAGAACTGTATCAGATAAGGGCTTTATCTTTGGGTCAGGAAGAACTGTATCAGATATGGGCTTTCTCTTTGGGTCAGGAAGAACTATCAGATATGGGCTTTTTCTTGGGTCAGGAAAAACTGTATCAGATATGGGTTTTCTCTTTGGGTCAGGAAGAACTGTATCAGATATGGGCTTTCTCTTTGGGTCAGGAAGAACTGTTATCAGATATAGACTCAAAAGCTCAAAGTTAAAGATAACCATGACTGAAAGAATAAATATGGTTTCTGCATTGTAACTATAGTCCTCCACCATCTACCTTTAGCAAACTGAATGGCTTTCACTTGTGATTAGAAAGAACTGTAGTTTAGGTTTAAAATATAAGTGGTGAAAATCACTAACTGAAAGAATAAAAATGGTTTCTGCACAATAACTTCATATGTTAATCATCTATAACTGCCAAAAAATGGGTTAATTTGCCCTTGTGGGAAAGTGTAAACCCTGATGATTTGGTAATCTAGCAGTCAAGGTCACTATGATAGAAATAAACATTTGGGGTTCAATGGTCAAGGTCACTGTGATAGAAATAAACGTTAGGTAAACAATGGTCAGGGTCACTGTGATAGAAATAAACATTAGTTCTTGGTAACTTACCTCAGCCAAATTTTGTGCATAGCTTGCACTGGGCGTAAGGAAGTAGCATAATTTTGTGAAAAATATGGTCATATCAACCTCAGGTTTTCACCAAAAGTCTGCAAATTATGTCTAGTTTGCCCTAAATAAAAATGGCCACCACATTGGCCATTATGAAAATCTTACCTCTTCAGAATATTGGATGGTTTTAGCATTCAGCCATTAAAAAAAATGGTATTATCTTGAATTTTGAAAATTCTTTTAAGACAGTTTAATGTCAGACCATTGGATGAAACCTTTTTTGTATTTATATAATAACTTGAGAATCTTTGCCTAGTGAAATATAACTTCCAAACTTTCATTTTTCATAGATTTTTTTTTATTAGTTAAATATTTACAGATAAACTGTATGAAGTAGTCTTGTAGATGATGCAGTATATATTTTAAATGAAAAACTGTTTCATTATCTTCATTTTTTCATTGAGTGTTGCATCATTGGTTGGTACAAACAGACATAGCTGCAGTAGCTCAGTTGGTAGAGTGTCAGACTCATTCAAGGGTTGCATGTTTGATACCTGCACAGGCCAGCCCAGGTAAGATACCTCAGTGTGTCCTTGGGAAAGGCACTAACTTGTTTCCTTGGTATAATACATCCAATAATGTTTTTAAAGTCCCATTACAAACAATATCCCCTCCCTCCCTAACTTCATTTCAAAATGTTTATAAATAAACCATGCACACTCTTTGATTTGGTTTTGGTTTGATGCTTTATGTCACGCCAACACAAGTGAGTTATTTCGTATCAAGGCAATTTGTAGTAAAGTGCCTTGCCTAATAACACGCTATATTAGCTGTATCTTATGTGTGTGTGTGTTTGGTTATTATCCATGGAGTTTTTGCCTACCTGACTTTTGTCATGATTGTATAGTAGTAGACAAGATGTTTAATAAAATTGAATTTAAGGACTAAACTTGTTTGCAATTTGATGGACTTTTCTATTAAAATTATTATTTTTCCCGAACAGTTTATTGCATTTTAGATCAAGTGAATTGTGTAAGTCTTGTTTGATCAAAATTAAGTTTTAAGCAGATATAATTCTGGAAGAATTATTTAAATATTTCATGGAATTACAAAGTGCTCATTGACTGAATGAACACATTATTTTGGTGATTTTTGTGAATTCATCCGAAGACATTCGGGAGTGCATCATTGGTATTTCAAGTTTTCAAAATTATTGGTACATCAGGACATTGAAGACTTTGAGTTCATTTGGAATATTCTATAATTTTGTGCTAGGATATCTGGGATTATTAGATATTTTATTCAAAATACTGACAGTATCGTTTTTGAATTTTCACTTTGTGTTCTTGGGAATTAAATATTGTTTATTAAAATTTTTAAATTTGTTTCACTTGCTTTTTGTTACACATTTTAGGACAAGAGTTGTAACATGTGGGAGGTTGATTGAAATGCCAGAAAGGTGCATTAACTAGTCTAGAGTGTATATGTCAAATGCAGTATAATATGAATTGTTTCTGGTTGTATCGAATTCCTCGTTGAGGGTAACCTATCTTTGGTAGGATGACATTAAATGTGTTTCTGAGAGAGAATGAACTGTGTGGTCTAGTCTGATACAGCTTTATGGGTTTCTGTAGTTCGATCAACACCAGCATACCCTTGAGACACATTAGACCCTTTGATTTGACTCCATATATCATGTCAAACGAGGATAACTAGTAAAGCCTGCAAATTCATTGCAATAATCGATTGTTATACGTATCTTGTTTTGAAGATTGGAGTGAAAACATGTTGATTCCAGTCTTGTTGTTATTGTATTAAAAAGGTCTAGTTATTAGAGACTAAAGTTGATAATTAAAATCATCGAATATGGTCCACTGGGCTCTCAATAAAAAGGGCTCCAAATCGTGCTTTTATTAGGGGGCGTTAGATGACTCGTTTGATTATAGTGGTCATTCATATGTACGATTTTAGTTTTAATCAGCAAACTTTCACAATAAAATGATAATTGCATTTTATAAAAGCATAACATGTTATCCTTTCAAGCGCACTCTCCACTGCAAAATATCCTGCATATGAGAAGACCTTTTTCAGTGTTAGGAATGTAAATATATAAACCGTTTTATATCCTAAGACTCAAAATCTGTCAAATCAAGGTTGACAAAAAGCGGATAAACAATTGTGTCTATCCTAACAATTAACAAAAACGGATTAATTTAAGACTACAATAAATTATAAGAAATGTACATGTTAATTTAGATTCCGTTATAAAATCCATATTAAAAAGAGGTAAAATAAACTAATAAATTACTGTAAATAAATACTTAATCTGCAAAATTTAAAATTATGCAACATTTTCTTGATGCATTCCATGTACATAGAGACCCATTCCCTCCTTTACCATTCCCTTTACGATCATGATTTTGACAATTGATGCAAACAAATCCAATTAGAGAAAGCAAAATTATCCTAAAATTTAGACGTTACATGACAGATTTTCAGATATAAATATAAAATCGTCGTCATTCAAGTCGACTAAATATACTCATTTATAAGTATATGGATTTTACTTATTTTTTCTCCCATGTTTCAGTTTAAATCTCGTCAAAAATGAAAGTTGAATTTTTCTGTAAAAAATTGAATTTTAATATGTATTAATTTAATAAAGATAAAACGTTATATACACTACCAGAATTTCAGATTTGGCTATATTCAGACACAATCTAGTTAAGTTCCAAAATCCATAGTCGTCTTTCTTGGTTTACAAGCACTTAACGCTATCCGTGCTCCTTGAGCTACGACAAATTATTTATTTACAAAATAATAACAGAAAATTTGTGATTAAACCGATCCCTGTTCACACTGCAACTGTTTTGATTATAAAGTTATATAAGTAAATTTTGTGCAATGTCAGCATTAGGTATAATCGAAATGCTTCAAACTGCATCCCATGACCATCAGCTGATACAGTTCTGATGAAGGAATATTTGTTTTCTGAAAACGCGTCAAGATCGATGTATATACATCGCAGCAACATGACCATCTGATGTGAAATTGTCTCTTGAAGCCTTACTGCACTTTTACGTTCTGCAGCTCCAATTTTTGTTCTTCTCATAGACTAGACCAAAATGTAATCTCGGCTTTTTTTCTGACATTAAGCTTCTAGTAATGACAAGAAAATATATATTTGTTGGTCAACTCGTAGACTTGTATGAAAGATGGCCGAAATAGTAAATAGAAACACACAGTAGGCAAGGTTCATAAAAGAAACAACAAAAAATAAAGTGTTTAGTGATACAGTTTTTGGAGGATAGGTGAGTAAAAATGTGTGCATTCTCTTCGCAACATTAATCCTGGAACAGATTCAAATCGGTGGAAGCCATAATGCAAGGGGGACACAACCATGGAAGCTTACTTGTGAAGTGTACGTTGAGCAGAAGCCTCAGTATACCAATATTTTCCGTGTAAGCCAATCTGGATGCAAATAGTGGCACAGCTTTTAACGGGTTCCGATAAACTTGGTAAAGATGCGCTTATCGACAAATCACTTTGCTCCCGCAGTCTATATATGAGATATTACCCACTTTGAGTTTCGGCCGAATCCTTGGATACGTGACAGTCCAATACCAGCATACATAAACTGATCTTAAAAGATTGGCTCTCTTCCTTTTAACAAAATATCAAAAGTTGTATGTCTGTCATCTTATGTCCACCCCAAGGGTCAATGATGCATTAGGAATGTTCTTTCAAAAGAAGACAAAACCAATCATGACTATAAAATTTTAGCGGTTTTTTATTATTGAATTTTGATCCACAACCCACCTCCATCAAGATGTCCGATTTATATGAATTGCTACTAAAAGTGAAGTTTTAATTACCTTTGACGTATTCTAGGCATTAGTTGACGTATTCTAGGCATTATTGTTTAGGCATTATTTTCTAAGGATTATTTGACGTATACTAGGCATTATTTGACGTATTCTAGGCATTACTTGACGTATTCTTGGCGTTATTGTCTAGGCATTATTGACGTATTCTAGGCATTATTGTCTAGGCATTATTTGACGTTTTCTAATCATTATTTGACATATTCTAGGCATTATTGTCTAGGCATTATTTGACGTATTCTAGGCATTATTGTCTAGGTATTATTTGACGTATTTTAATCATTATTTGACGTATTCTGGGCATTATTGTCTAGGCATTACTTGACGTATTCTAGGCATTATTAACTTATTCTAGGCATTATTGTCAAGGGATTATTTGACGTATTCTAGGCATTATTGTCTAGGCATTATTTGACGCATGCTAGGCATTATTGTCTAGGCATTATTTGACGTATTCTAGGCATTATTGTCTAGGCATTATTTGACGTATTCTAATCATTATTTGACGTATTCTGGGCATTATTGTCTAGGCATTATTTGACGTATTCTAGGCATTAATTAACGTATTCTAGGCATTATTGTCAAGGGATTATTTGACGTATTCTAGGCATTATTGTCTAGGCATTATTTGACGTATTCTAGGCATTATTGTCTAGGCATTATTTGACGTATTCTAGGCATTATTGTCTAGGCATTATTTGACGTATTCTAATCATTATTTGACGTATTCTAGGCATTATTGTCTAGGCATTATTTGACGTATTCTAGGCATTATTGTCTAGGTATTATTTGACGTATTCTAATCATTATTTGACGTATTCTAGGCATTATTGTCTAGGCATTATTTGACATATTATAGGCATTATTTGACGTATTCTATGCATTATTATCTAGGCATTATTTGACGTATTCTAGGCATTATTTGACGTATTTCGGCATTATTGTGTGTACGATGCTTACTGTGCATGCATATTTGTTGTCTGCACAAGATCTTGTGTTTTTGTTACAGACGAGCCCTAGGGATATAAAATTTCTTTGTTGATTTTATAGCGCCTAGCAAAAAATAACAAGAAAAAGATGGTTTAAGTGTATTTGTTCTTGAATAATGTTTACCTGATATAGCATTTTTAGAGGGATCCACTTGTTAGTAGCATGGCGTTTAATAATTTCAGTTTGTTTTATTTGTGGTTGGTTGTGCTAGCTGTCAATACGTTTAGGGAACTCAGCTAGTTCCTTAGTAATCTGACAAGGTACGCATGTCAAACTTGTTATGTTCTCGCAATACTAGCATATTATCCTGTTTGTCTTGCAACTGAAAGATGCGTATGATAAAATCGTATGAACTCAGTTATACCAACAACCAGCTACTGAAGGACTCGATTACTATTTCATTTCCCTTAGTAAACCCATGCACACACCATAATATTACAAATTCCTAACTTTAAATTTTGAATGCTCGTGATCAAACTTATATTTATCAGTATAGATACAACCTGGATTAAAGCTTTTATGCAGAGAAAACCACACGAGTCTAGACATTTGTGGGATCTATGCGTGTTTGAAAACACGTGCTTTCAATTACCAAACTGTCGGGTGCTGATTTCAGTAGTAAGTGTTCCAAATTTAAGTTTGTTAAAGGACTGAAATTCCATCAATAAAACAATGTCTCTAAGTTTTCAGTACAACTAGAATAAGCTCTCAAAAGATTATTTTCAAAAATATATCTTTCACTATCAACCAATCCAGGCCAACCATATACTCTATTTTATTGTCACCCATTTCCAGGCTGGTTCCCATTTTGCATAAATTAGTTTCATGAGTCCCTAATATACGCATTCGTAGCAAGCCACAGTCTACAATTTTAGCCTACAATTTTCTACACCCCATTTATCACACTTGGCTGCCTGTATTGATATTTCCTCGAAGTTCATTAGTACATTTGAAAAGAAATACATTATCAACAAAACACTACAATCAGAATCTCCTCGGCCTTTTCCGTCTAGTAGAGCAGTATTTTCCAAACTTTTTGAAGCTGTGGACTCCCGTGGCATGTCGTGGTCAGATGGCGGACCAATATGATAATGAAAACTGTGCAAATGTACTATATTTATTCTTTTTTGGGACCTTCTTGCGAATCCCTTGACAACATGCGACGGACCCAAAGGGGTCCGCATAATTCACAGTTTGAAAACCCCTGAAGTTGAGAAAAGAACCCTTGATGTTGAGAACTCTATTCTAAACTACTTTCGTTCACATGTAACAAAAAGACAAAGTAACAATCGGAACATGGTCTGCTATTGCTGTCGTAACATATATGGTGTGCTTATCCGAAGTCGAATCAACCGACACATCAATTTAACGTGTATTCCTACAATTACTTCTTAGGTTATTAACGACTTAACGGAAATGACCGAGTGACGTTCTGATCGAATGTAACAATTTTCTACACATCGACGAAAGTGCTCATTTTATTGATCGATTACTGACTGTTGGGAAGAGATATTTTATTGGCTCATTCAAACAGCGTGAAAAGCGATGCTGGGTCACAATGGCAAGAAAAATTTACCGGCATTGTCAGAGATCTTTTAAGTAGGTTTGTGCATATTCATGAGAAACGAAGAACTCTGCGCAGGCTTCGGGAGATAAAGTAGCCTATCGGATAATCGTTCGTTGCTTGCGACAACAAAGATGTGCAAGAACTGTAACTTCGAGATCAGTCTAACAGAATATTGATCATACCTCAAATACATGTAATTTTTTTTCATTCGGATCACCTCGGCTATTGGCGAAACAAAGATTCAATGATAAAATGCGAATGCATCGAAATTATTCATTCGTAACTTTTCGGTCAAGCATACAATCAACACAATCGTATAAATAGTCGAGATGGTCCAACTAGATTGTGGTTTCTTTCTTGCAGATAAATTTCCTGCTAACAAAGTGTTTCATTTCTCTGTGAATGATTGAGTCGACATACATCCGAGGCATATCTTGGTTTCGCAACAATAGCAGACGATGTTTCGATTGGATGCACATATTGACCATTCACATTGCTTCTGCGATTTTCTTTACTATTTACTGTTCTTTTTGACTTTGAGCTGGATGTAATATATAACAGAATATTGTGAAAACAGCTAGTCTCAGAGTTTTCAAAGGATCGCAATGAAATGTTGTTTATCACATTGTCGGTACACTTTGCCGGTATATAGTGTATGCAGTTGATTATTTTTGATATTATAACATGTGAACATATTACTTTATGTGATTCTGATTAGTCTAAAAAGCCCACGTAATTATCGTGCTGTATTCTCTTTAGTGATTGGCTGCGATTGTGGCAAAATATTTTTAACCACGCCTTCTGGAGATTTTTGTTTTTATTGAATATTTTGGCGGCCATTTTTCGATTTCGAGTCACGAAAGGAATAGTGGTGGTGGTCCCGTCTGTCAGAATATGGCCAGTTTACCACCACAGGGGCTTGTTATGTCATGTATGACTTATCATAACAAGAAGAAATAAATAACTTAAACCCCAAGGCATTAACAACAGCAACAACAACCAGTAAAACTAAGGGTATTGCTCAGTTGATAGTGCGGGTTGTCGGGTTGTGGAGGTACACCTGTAGAGTGGAATCCATACTATGTACAAGCGTGGTTTCAATGTAAATTTGCAGAAGTAAATAAATTCAACTCTGTTCACAGAAGAATATGAAAATAAACCGCTCTCCAAACTGAAAGAAGTATTTCCAACCACTGATATGTACGCGGTAAATATGTGATGCAAGTCCGACTCAAAAATTAACTTTGTTTACATATTCTGTATACTACGGTTCAAAGTCAAGTACATGTACTGCAAATATCCGGTCATGAATACATTTCAGTAAATATGGGAATTTCTGCATCCATTAAACCTTTCGAAAGAATATTGCATCCAGATTGAACAATGCAATGTTTAATTGTGAAAGTGACATGTCACGTGAACATGGATCGTATACTGCACTCTGTCGCGTACTGCATCAAACAATGCGACATCACACTCATTGGAGATTGTTTTGAAAAATAATTTTGTCTGTGTAAAATGTTCTGTTTATTCGGAAGGGCGCTTGCTCTTTGATATATATATATATATATATATATATATATATATATATATATATATATATATATATATATATATATATATATATATATATATATATATATATATAAGAAAATTATAATTTACTATTAAACGTTAATACTAGTTCAACTTTGTTTAGGAGTTGTTTTTTTACGCACAACAAATGAATCATGCAACGTCTGTCAGAATGAACGAAATCATTCGTTCTATCTAAATAATTTTCACTGAAATAAAAAAACTGTTAAAAAGAATCTCAAATGGGTAATGATTTAATATTAAATTTTTGAAACTCGTTGAATAATATCCAGCTTTTGTTCGCCTTTTGTGTATGTTACAGTCATAATCGGACGGTGTGCATATCGGCAAATCACTATGTTGTTTATGAACGGATGGTCTTATTAGTGTGGGATTTACGCGTAGCGAATTCTTATGATATCTGGTTTCCTTGAATAAAAATGTCACACCAGCCATCCAGTTAACGTATCGCCGTATTGCATGTAAACCCAAATACGTACCAAAACCTATGGACTGCCTACAAATACTATAGCTGGAAAAGTTGTGAGCACCAAATAATTTGCATGTGAACAGGCATCTTGAAATAATTTAGTGCCTAATATCTGTCACCTGTCAGACTGCCACTGTACATTATATAACAAGTTATTGTTCAATCGTTTGTTACGATTTTCATTAGCTATTTGCAAGAGATATTACCCTTTTCAACACCCAGATGGGTGCAATATATTACTTAACATTGTATGAATGCAAGTTGTGCAAACTATTCGTGCAGATTTTAGTGGATTGATATGAGACTTAGTACATGTTCTTGACATCATCAAAAGATGTGAATGGTGACGAATCAACTGTACTCCCGCTGTTTTCGGTCGAGGTATGCACTTTTTGTTCTGCATACTCGTTTTCGTCATAATGGTAAGAGTGGGATGCGGGAGAGTACACGGTATATTTACGTGAGCAAATTGCAAACCATTCTTCTAATTAGTGAACATTGTGCATGGTCATATAAACGGTATAACAATTTTTTTTTGTGAAAAGAATTTGGGATGTTGATTAAAGATTTAATTTTTCAAGAAAACATTAATCATTACTATATATCTACTCATTCATAAAAAGTTGTTATTGAAGATTGTTGTCACAGAAAAAGACAAGAAAAAACTTGGTTTTGCCATATATCTATTTTCCACCTTATATATATATATATATATATATATATATATATATATATATATATATATATATATATATATATATATATATATATATATATATATATATATATATATATATATATTCGCTGACGATCTGGTGCAAGTGCTGTAGTTAGCAGGTGATTGCTTTAAAGCAGTGGTTCCCAACTGTTTCGTTCCACCACTCTCTTGGTTATCATTGGCGTCCCCATACCCATAAAATCGTTATTCGGCATTACCGACGCTCAGTAATCCCACCATTCACTTTGGGAACCACTATTTCAAAGGAAACGCTCAAGTCTGAGTGACGACTTTCCGATCGTTACGAGATGGATATTTTCAAATCGATAGTTTTTAACACTGGCAGATTGACTAGAAGCCCATATGAGAAACTAGATGGAGCATGGTCTTTTCCAATGTGCCAAATTTGGATATTTGGGGTAAAAATATATTTTAAGAAATTGTAAGAATTTTTTAAACTTGACATGTTATAGTATGCACATGATTGTTTTAAAGAAAACACACACAGATGATAAATTTAGGTAATAATAAAGTTTTGAGACCAACAGTTAGGTAGGGTAAAGAGTAACCGCCAGGGTTTAAAACCCAGTCGTACATCCACCACCCCCCATCTCACAGGCCTCACCGACATCCTCGTTTTCTAAAGCGCCCTGACTGATCTTCATTTTTATTTACTTTCTTTCCACAGTGAGTAGATCAGCTATGACATGATCCGACTCTTTCATTTAGTTTTTAAAAAGTGAATCCCCGTCAACAGAATTACAGAAACTGCTCAAACAATGTAAATAAAGTATGGTTCGTTCATCTCTAAGCATATGAAAATACCATGGTTACATTTTTGTCAAATGCCATGGAAATTAATTATGCGTGTATTATTGCATTTTCTGCATTTTTCAACAGTTTGGACTGCGATATTTTAAAGCAGAGGTAAATAAATAGGTTTTTTAAATTGTATTTTTTAAAACTATGTCCCAGAACTTAGGCGGAAGCATGCTGATTTTGGTCACATGCGTTGTTCCGGGAACTATGATAGCAAGATTGAGGAGAAAAAAAATCTATGTTGTCATATGCAATATGGCTAACTTATTTGTGTTTATATGGGTTGACCTGTTCACTCCAAATTTGTCGGCTTTGGTGCATCTCCGCTGACTATTTCCAACTGACCACATACCAATGTCATTGTCCTTCCTTTTGTGTCCAGTATGCACGAAGCAGTGCCACGACATAACTGAAAACAGTCAGTCATCTGCAGCCAAATGCTCTGTAGGTGTGCCCGCTGATAATATATATATATATATATATATATATATATATATATATATATATATATATATATATATATATATATATATATATATATATATATATATATACACACACACACACACACACCGATAGTTATAATGGTTGCTATTTTAATCCAGTTCTTTAATGTACGTGGTTTACGGATGGTAGAACAAGGAGTATACAATAAGTGAAACACGGAGAACAAATCAAGATTGATATTATACATATAAATACCGTTATGAGTCATTGCTGTTCAAGTCAAGTCTTGTGTTGTTGTTTTGTAGTTTAACGCCATTTGTCAGCTGATGATAGGCTGGCAATACATGGCGGCCAGTATAACTGGTGAAGGAAGAATCCAGGAAAAGCCCGGTAAGAACCACCTACCCACGGAAAGCACCTGACAAGATTTCTTTACATAACCAAATTTGTCGAGACCGTGACTCTAACCAGTCGGACAGAGGTGAGATGGTAGTGATCGGTAAAAGCGAGCGCATTTACATGTTCAGACACCAGGGACCCTGCTATATAGTGTATTATCTCTTTTGTAAACGTTGCATTCAATAGAATTTTCCTTGTTCTAATTGTTTTGTTTTGTAAATATCATTTGAATATACATTTGAATATGAATGCTTAAGGAATTTTGTTATTGTTCATCTTGAAAACGGCATTCACACCAAACGTATTACTAAATGCTACCATGCTAAAACTTAGAACTAAAGCTTAACTTAATTAACCCCCCCAAAATTGTAAATCGTCCACAAACCTTAGGTTGGTGTGTTAGCGGCGTATTGCCCTCTCTCGATTAAAGATAATCTATTGCAGTGCCCAGTTGGTGTGTTAGCGGCGTATTGCCCTCTCTCGATTAAAGATAATCTATTGCAGTGCCCAGTCTCTCTCTCTCTCTCTCTCTCTCTCTCTCTCTCTCTCTCTCTCTCTCTCTCTCTCTCTCGATCCATAGTGGTAGTTATATATATATATATATATATAAGCAAAGCTTTCTGATAGTATCCTACGCAATGCTTACAGAATGACCCTTGCCTAATCTAAAATGTAAAATAAAACAAAGAAGTAAATAACCACTTCTGAACGATATCAATAATTTTCTAAAATCCTGATTGCTGTTTAAATTGTTCATTCCTTTGCTCAATCCCATTGTATTCTATTGTAGCAATAAAACGTGTGTAGAGTATTACTCCATTTCATGAATGGGTTTGGATTTGGCTTTCAATTGGTTTAGTCGAAAGACGGCAAGCTTTATTGAAAAACAAATAGTTGTAACTGTAATACTACAGACAGCTATTTCATTCAAGACGAAGCCATCAGTGTACATCGCAACGCATGCAATCGATGAGAAGTCTACGGCGGGTCAATAAAGAGCTGCTTTTGCGTGGTTGTGACAAGAATATTCCGGTTTTTAGACTGAAATCTATAAATACAAGTGCAGAGCTAGTCTTCGTAAACAGGCCTTTTTATATTTCGCGTAGTATGTTGAAGTGGGTAGGCATGAAATGGTGGGACATCCATTCGGGATCACGATTCTGGACAAAATGGGGAGGATGTTAGATGTGTTGCTAATAGGATCGGTTTGACTGCATCTGCGTATTCCTTTAAATTTACAGGTATATTTTTCCCAGTGTAATCAATAGATAGCTTTGTGTTGTATTTTTTCTTTGTAGATTTTGTTTTCTTAAAATTAATTTGTTCCGATGTTCATCTATAGACACGGTTTGAAAGAAGGAATCGTTTATATGTTTGACAGTCGATCCTTTTTGTTCTATTGCCACTCATTTTATTGTATTGCATTGGATTAAGTCACTGTACCTAAAACAGTTTCGCTTTCCACCTTCGGGGTGGTTTTGCAGAGGTATGTACCGGTACTGTTGATGTATAATTACGTATATTTATAGTTTAAAAGACGAATATAAAGAAGAATTAAAAAGTTTATAGATTGCAATCAGGGACGTAGAGAGCGATCACGAGTCCTGGGATAAGAAACACCCGAGCCTCTCCTAGTTCATATCGAAACAAACTTTCTTCTTAAAAAAATTAAAAAGTATTGTTCGGCCTTGGCCCCTTATAGGTCCGGGTCCCGGTTGCCCTCGTCCCATTTGTCAGTCCTGATTGCAATTGAAGATATCGCAGAAACATATTCTGAATGAATGTATGTAAGTAGTGAAAGACTGCAAAATGGATTCAAAACATAGTAGTCATCCTCTAAAACGAAGGATTTTTGTTATTGTGAGGAGTTCGTAATATCGAGGCCCAGAAGATGACGAGTTTTCCTAATTCCTTGACTATTCATCTGTTGATGTGTTTCATTGTTTCGCCTGCGTAAGCAGATAGCTAGGGATGTACTCGTTTTCTGGGGATGATTGTGCCTTTCTCGTAATGGTTGCCATGGTTGCAACTTTTGTGTTGAACGTTTCTCAAGTTGTATGATGGAGCATAATATTACCGTGATCATTCAAGACATTGTTCCCTGCAGGGATGTAGAGAGCGATCACGGGCCCTGGGATAAGAAAAGCCTGGGCCTTTCCTAGTTCTTGCGCTCGAACAAAATTTTTCTTTTTTAAAATTACAAAGTGTTCTGCGGCCCGGATATACTTACGGTTGCTCTCCACACCTTATCGGCCCTGGTTCCCTGGACATCATGTTTTTATTAGAAAAAATAATATGCTTCTAGATAAGGGTGTGGTCTGTATGTATAATATGCAGAAGGCATACATTATGTTTACTGTTTAAGGTTTGATTTTTGTATACACACTAAAAAACAGGGGGTATAATTGACGTCTAATGACATGGTATGAAATTCCTGTGCATCTGCTGGGGGTGGGGTAATGATACCAGGTCTAAATAAGATGGCGCTCTACAGTTTTGTATTTAGCGTAGGGTTAGAATTTTAAAGAAAAAGAGTTTTCCCGGGTTTCCTCACTAGTTATACTGGCTGTTTAGAAGAGACTTTGTATATCTTAGGTATTGTTCAAAGAACCTTTAATTCGCTTTATTTTGATGTATGATTGATGGTTGTAATATGGGTTCGAGAGTTTACAGCTTGGCCTTACTCCAGATGTGCACCTTTCAAAAAAGTGCTAGCTCTACTTGCTCATTTTCACTTCTCAAACTTCAGAGATAAAATTGTAAAAAATGAAGCCGATAACGTTTTTTTTTTTTACATTTAATGTATTTGATAATTCATTCATTGCACTTTTAGAAGCTGGTATTGTTTAGTTTGGCAAAATTCATTTTCCATATTTTAATAGCTGCTAAGAATAGTGTACTTTAGACAAATTCAGGTTGATATTTGGAGAACAAGGGAGCAGTCATATAGTTAGCAGTGTCCTAAGATCATATAAAATTTCCAAAAGTACAATATCCAAAGAAATTTCAGCCACATTACATAAAAGTAGCATATAGGTATTCCAACATTCTCTCCACTATGCATGTTTAAAATGCAAACAACTTCACCTTACATACATCACTTTCTCAAAAGTGCATAATAACTGGTGAGCGCCACCATAAAGAGTACATAAGTATTATTATTGTATTATTTAATTTTGATTGTATGGCTGAATTATTTAAGTCGCAAGCATCAACACAATCCTTTGTAATAATTGTCCTGTATTTTCCCCCTCAGAACAGAATTTTTAGAGTCAGAGTCTCAAACAGGTACAGCCCTTCCCCCTTCTTATGATAAAAAGTGAACTATTTTAAAAATGGGCATTGCATTTTGTCAACATAGCAACCAGTGTTATGCTGATAGACAGGAACATGAAACTAGCCATATTTATTCCTGAGATGTCAACAAAAAATTTTACAGCTAGAAAAGGGATATAACAGGTGAGGTTCATAAAGGTCAAAGGTCAAAGGGTAAAATATTAACTAATTGTTTGATATAGAAGAAAGCAAATTTGCTTTGCTGTCATTTATTTTTTAATTTCATTGCAAATAAATGAAAAGAAACATTTTCACTTTCTATTTCTTTAACTTAATGCAACAGTTTCCAATTTAAGTTGACTTTATTCCTATATTCTAAGACTTCTAATTTCCCCATAATGAAGGTCACTACTCACCCAAACATGCCTCATGGCAAATTATGTATGCTAGAGCAAAAATAAACATAATTAGCTTTTTTTCATGAATAAAATCAATGTTCATGTACCATTTTACTCAGAACATCATACATAATAATATGAAAATAAAAATATTTGCATAAATGATTATATTTGTTTTTAAGGTGGCGCTCTACAGTTTCGTATTTAGCATAGCGTTAGAATTTTAAAGAAAAAGAATTTATTTTCCCTGGTCTTCTCGTTAGTTATACTGGCTATTTAGAAGAGACTTTGTATATCTTAGGTATTGTTCAAAGAACCTTTAATTCCCTTTATTTTGATGTATGATTGATGGGTGTAATATGGGTTCGAGAATATACAGCTTGGCCTTACTCCAGATGTGCACCTTTCAAAAAAGTGCTAGCTCTACTTGCTCATTTTCGCATCTCGAACTTCAGAGGTAAATTGTAAAAAATAGAACCGATAACTTTTTTTTACATTTTATGCATTTGGTAATTCATTCATTGCACTTTTAGAAGCTGGCATTGTCTAGTTTGGCAAAATTCATTTTCCATATTTTAATAGCTGCCAAGAATAGTGTACTTTAGACAAATTCAGGCTGATTTTTGGAGCACAAGGGAGCAGTCATTTTAGTTAGCAGTGTCCTAAGATCATTTAAAATTTCCAAAAGTACAATATCCAAAGAAATTTGAGCCACATTACATAAAAGTAGCATATAGGTATTCTCTCCACTATGCATGTTTAAAATGCAAACAACTTCACTTTACCTACATCACTCTCTCAAAAGTACATAATAACTGGTGAGCGCCACCTAATACAGTTTGCATTTATCCTGCTTACTTGCCGCAGTAAATATTGACTCCTACCTAAAGAGGCGTGGAGACTTCTATGCTGTCAAAGCAGTCTGTACTGGAATCATCTTTAATTACAGTTATGGCGGTAGTCGTTGGGCGGTTATCTCCTATTAATGAGGCTGAACAGTTTTTGTATCCAGTTGAATGTAAGAAGAACAACGCCGAGGAGAGTGTTAAAACAGTACAAGAAGGTAGGCTTACATAGTTAATAACGTTGTTGTTAACTGTATCAGGGTAACCACATTGTTTGCACACAAAAAGATCTGTATAACTGTCTGCTGTTAGTGAACAAAAACTGCATTTAAAGGAGATTTCGAAAGAGCACAAGGAGCACAGGAAATCGAGGTATCTATAATCTAGGTCTTTTGTAAATTCTTAGCGGTGTTTTCAGATACCAAAGAAATTTTGAATATATAAACCATAAGATGCAATAATTCAAGTCCCAATTTTTGGTAATATCATTCCAAAGGAAATGGGACCCAAGAACTGGCAGCCGACCGAGGCTGATCTGAGAGTGTATCGAACCAGTGACCATTGGATTAAGAGTCAACACTTTACTAAACGAGCAACCGCACCTCTCTTATATAACTATACACTTATTTCAAGTGAGTACGTACGCTCCATCAATGATATAAAACGAATTAAAAGGAAACGAGTCTTGCCGAATTTCCTTTTAATGAAAACTTTATAAGACGAGTAGTTTATCACTGATACAGGTTACTTACATAGAAATACATATATTATGCCTTTGTTCAGAGATACTACAGGCAGTTGTGTATTGACCAAGCGAATGGACTCACATCCCAGAGTGTGTCCGCTACACAATATAATTGTTGTTGTTGTTGCTCTGGGGCTTAACGACATTTTTCAGCACACGATAGGCTATACATGGCGGCCAGTATTAATGGTGGAGGAGGAAACCGGAAATCCACGGAAAGAACCACTGACCCACGAGAAGCTACTAGCAAGCTTTCTCAAATATCCACATTCGCCGAATCTTAGACTCGAACTCACGCAGACAGAGGTGAGATGGCAGTGATCCGTCACAATATAGTTATATGCCTTCTGTGGATATTCACAATTACCTATGCATATTGATAAGTTGATATGTTTTCTTTTTTTTACTTTCTATTCTTCTTCACATTGATTAAATCAATATAGTACACACTTATGATTTAAACATGAAAGATGGTTTTAATTTTAAAAAAGTAGACCACCTCAAACACTTGGTTAGGTACACCATTCACATGAACGCTAAGCAGTTTACCCACCGGCTCATGGAAATTAATTTGGAATAGAAACTAAGTGTAATGACGAACCAACAAAAGGCAATTAAAATATTTTGAAAAATTTAAAGTTGATCTAAGTCATTATTATTTTTTAATAACAGTACCACCAACAATAATCTCTCTCTCTCTCTCTCTCTCTCTCTCTCTCTCTCTCTCTCTCTCTCTCTCTCTCTCTCTCTCTCTATATATATATATATATATATATATATATATATATATATATATATATATATATATATATATATCAGAAATTTATAGAAAACAAAAATTTAGTTATTCTTTATTCAAAACCGTTTTATAATTTTTTTTTTTTTTGCATTTCAGGCGAACAAGTCACAATGGCTACAAGTACTTCTGAGACTCAAGATTTTATTTCAGATGCAACGCTAAATTTCGGTAGTTCAGACGACGATGAACTTCGCGACATAAAAGCCATGCAAAATCTTTTGAGATTAGCAAAAAATTTCGAACGGCGGGTCAACATGCGTGGACCTAATCGTGTTTTCCAAGAACCCCTAAGCAACCTTCAAAAGTCGTCTGAAAATTTAGAGGACACCGTAGCCAACCATTTTGAATCAGATGACAATTCTGAAGAAAATTCTTCATTTGGTAATAACATCTCACACCATGCTCAAAACGACTGGCCAAAATCAAAATTTTACTTTCGTCGGCTGTCATCTCGCCAGCAATGGTTGACGCAAAAGTCAGTGGCCGCTGTGGGTGCAATGCAGTTTTTCAAGCTAACTGATGCATCAAAGATTAAGTGGTCACATTCCACCAACTCTCGAAAGCAGCTACAGGATGCTCTCCAAGGTTTGGCTCCACGTCTTGATTGCTCAAAAATTTAAAAATGTTCTTTTTTTTGCGCTTGATGGCTAGCAGAAGCGATACACTGGTATTACTTTTCTAGCGTCGTGGTAATTGTTAATAAAGTTCATATTTTAGCTTTGTTTACAAGTTATTGACTATAATCGGTTAGATTTATTCTGTTGAAAGTCACGGACTTTAATGTTTAACAGACACCGGTTAGACATTTTGTGACAGTCACCGCATAGACAAAGCTTTGGATACACTTGTAGTTGAGCTGGACATATGCACCACTTTTCTGGCGGCGATTGAAGCCATGTTGTAAACTTGGTACCTGCTAAATCTTAAATTCGTTGAAGTCATGAAACTGGGGTTATTTGCTTCTGTTCACCTTAATTTTTTTGCAATAGTATAGGTGATTCCTCTACTGCCAGATTTGATAACGTGGTTTATGGAAAGACAGATTATTCCATTCGTAGAGGATACTTTAGACAAAAATCCTCAGGCAGTAATCATAATATCGTCATCGGCTTGTAAAGGCCTGATCAAAAGAATGTCGTTATATAATTTGGATTCCAACATCGCCTCATCCGTTTTGAAAGAAATTTTAACAAAACGGTTCATCTTTAATTTGTTAATATGAAAAAGGATACTGTATCTAGTTTTGCGACATGGTCCATTGGTCGTGCATCGTTGTTCTCGGTCAAAGTTAAAGATCTCGATCCAAAAATTGGAACCATTTTTTAAAATATGTGATCAGTAACGTTTAAATCTGTTTTTTCCCTGTTGGGCTGGTGAGTGTAACAAACTAAAACTGTTCGATATTGGATGGTATATCAATAATATTGGACCATGTGGGTTTTTTGAAGAGTTAAAAAAGAAGCAAAAAAAATCCTACACAACCGATGTTTGAATATTTTTGAAACAGGTTTTGTAAATTTAATTTCTCTTAATTTTAGATGCAAGAAGTGAGTACATCCTTTTGCAGAGTTTTGTTACACGCAATAAATCTCTCTACCCAGGGAATAAACAGCCGTGTGATCATGGCTTATAATCTATTGTTTTTCCATGTTTCCAAGGACATCAAAACCTTGTTATCAACTGAAAAGTTCTTAAACGTTCAAATATTATAGTAACGTTTCTCTGATCACCAAATGACCACACATCACGAAAATCTAGTTTCACACTTGCATAGTTTTTCTTCTTTCATATTTGTATGATTCTTCAGTAAGCTTTTCCGAGGCAAATGATAGTATTTCACCCCAAACAATACAGAACACGACCCAACAAACTAACACAATTATTCCTATCTCAAATTACCAAACACCATATTGTGACGTCTACTACTATAAATTGGTTAATTGCTTGGCTGAAAAACATCTTTCTATCACCAACACTGACTCCCCATGATAAATTATTCCATTATACAAAATAACCATTAAACTCTAACGATACTATAAAATGAGACGGCGATGCAAATAGTACAGTACATACCCATTTTGTATTACCCTATTGATATTCTTATTATTCTTCTTATTATTATTTTTATTCTTGATCTTGATTACGTTCTTGTTCTTTTTTATCTTCTTGTTCTTCTTATCATCATCATCATCATTATTATTATTATTATTATTATTATTATTATTATTATTATTATTATTATTATTATTATTATTATTATTATTATTATTATTATTTTGCAGGAGACTTTATGATGATCAAAGCAGACATCTTGCTGCAGGGACAAGGAACAGAAAATCAGACCAATGTTCCAATCATGGCGCATCCGCCAAACATATACAGTGACATCACATTTGATGAGTGGATAGACGCTGTCGTACTTTCCGGGAAAAAGGGACTCGAACTTGATTTCAAAAGCATAGAGGCAGTGGAACCAACGTTAATGTTACTTGCTCAGAGACGCGCAAAGTTGACCATTCCAGTTTGGCTAAATGCAGATGTATTGCAAGGTCCTGACGGTCCAACCGTTACTGTCACAGCGAATCGATTTCTAGAAATCTGTCTTAAATACTTTCCAGAGGCTACCCTGTCACTAGGCTTCACCACATCGAAGGGTCAGGCTAACGAAGAACATAGATATACCTTCGAGCACGTGACTCAGTTGCACGAGCTTTGCAAAGGTTTTCAGGAAACTGTTATTATTCCAGTCCGCGCGGCTCTTGTTAAGTCATCATGGGGCAATTTTGATTGGTTACTTCATCAGTCAGAAAAATACTCGCTAAAAATTTGGAGCAGTACCCTGGATGATGTGAACAAAGAGGATATGAACACTATTTATCAAATGAGCGAAAAACATCGCGTTTACTTCGATCTTCCAGATGAACTAATGCCAGAGTCGAGAGGGTAGTGCACGGTGTTCTTATTGCTTTATGTTAGTTTTCAGATGTGGGTTGGTTGTATTTGGTGTTTCTACACCATTTATTAGAGAGATTTCATTGGGGGAAGTGTCGTAATTTATCTCTTTTAGGTATAATCTTTCGGCGCTTATATGGACATTGCATTGTCAAATATTCCACATCTGTTGGTTGAACAGACAAGTATCTTGTCTCTGTCATGCGCACTGCCCTGCCGTAAGGTCTCGTCGAGATTTCAGATAGTGTATTGGGGACTTAGAGTCGTGTATGTCGGTAATTGAAATCGAGAGGTAACAGTGTGAGCACTTAACATTTCACTTCTCTCCATTTTAAGATTAAAGTTCATTTTAATATTTATATTTTACTATGCTATTTCTTTATAGTATTTTTACTTATATTCCCTTGTGGTAAATAAGGGTAAATAAATAAATTTGAAATTATTAATATTGCTGTTTCTTGGTTAATAATGTTCCTTCTTGTGAGGATGAAATAAAACAAAAAGAAAAAAGACATATCAATCTGAGAGCTTTATATTTTAAAAATACATCGTACATGGTCTTTTGCAAGATAATTATATGTTTTCCCTCTTGTTTCATTCAAGATATATAATTTCATGAAAACCTGGTGTATGTGTGTTTGTGTTCAACTATCTACCTACCTGCCAAGTATGATATGAACAAATTTTTTTTAAAAAAGTTGAAAAAGAAATAGAGGGGCGACGTGCTTTAATTTCGTTTTTAAAATTAATTTGAAGGTAAGAGATAACCCATGTAAGAGAATATATGATTGTTAGACAAAGTTTAAAGTTTAACAAAGTCATTGTTTTTCTGCTTACCAGGAGGAAAAATGCCTATCGAACTACACAGAGGTACACACACATGCGCTCACGTAAATACGTACATGTAAATACTAGATTGATGATTGGATGTAAACATTTTAACTATATTACTGATTGGATCTAAACAATATTTACAACTAGATTAATTATTGTATGTAAAAACATTTGCAGCTTGATTACTGATTGCATGTAGCTAGATTGATGACTGGATGTAAACATTTATAACTAGATCGATGATTGGATGTAAACAATTACAGCTTGATTAATGATTAGATGTACACCTGTACAACTAGATTAACGATTGTACACATTTATTAATAGATTACTGATTGGTTGTACACATGTCTTTCCTAGATTAATGATTGGTTGTTCACATTTACATCTAGATTAATGATTAGGTGTACACATCTATTGCTAGATTACATCTAGAATAATGATTGGATTGTATATAAACTGAATATCTGTTATATGTGATTGTGGATCGAAGCTACTACGTCTTGTCTCGAGTACGTCTCGACCTCGCATGGTTACTGTTATATATATATATATATATATTATATATATATATATATATATATATATATATATATATATATATATATATGTAATTATGTATGTATATATGTATGTATGTATGTATGTATGTATGTATGTGTGTGTGTGTGTGTGTGTGTGTGCATTTTCTTTTCAAGTTTCAGTTTATGTTTTGATCAAAAATCAATTGTCAATTTTTTTAATACATATATCAATTATTCTAGGTGCTAGGTGCTATAATCAATAGTTATTTTCGTTATTTTTTTTTCCAAGAGTGATTAATTGTTATGTTGTTGCGCGGCAGCCACCTGGTTCAATGAAATACCGACCTGGCTCTTGGTCATAAAATCAGTAAATACCATTACCATGTGGTCCTATGGGAGATTATCACTAGGAAAAGCAATAAACTTTTTAGTCTCGACGAACATATTGTCCTCAAAGTTCTATATAACATAGATAGGGCAATGAACTAGCCATACATTACGATTTGTAAGCGCGCACATCTCCTGGTTGTTTACGGTAGTTTTGTATATCCGTGCCATCCTATATGGTAAACAATAAAAATAAACGATGGATAAACCTAATATGCTTCAGGTTGGACCATGTGTTTTCCAGTCTGTTTGCTAGCCTGTAGAAGACGTCAAGAATGATGATAACTTAAACGCTTTGATCCGATTCTTTTGTGATCAGAAGAACTTCGATTAAAAATACTAAGGAGACACCTCTAATAAAGTAGTATTATTGTTCGTAATGAAAGATAATCTGATATCAAAAGAAGGCATATGCATTGGTTCTTGGAGTATGAGGTTTCTAAAAAAAAAACGATTTAAGTTGACATTACGGTAGTATTGTGCAGCATAATGCCCCGGTTAATCTGGATCTATGCAGTTTGTTAGAACTAATCAGTAGAACAAAGAACATAGACACGGATCTATTGGCGCATTATGCTACGGCAGATCAGGATCTTGATTTTGTACAGTTTGACTCGACTTAAAAGAGAGTATATACAGTCCTAAAATCTACGAGGTTCAAAATTCATGTGTAATTTCTCAGTTACAAATTTATATTAGTTATCGTGAAAATCTTGTATGAAACTATCCAATTATTGCGCGCATTCTATGGTTGTAAAACCTGGCGTATTCCCAGCCCTCATTATATATATATATATATATATATATATATATATATATATATATATATATATATATATATATATATATATATATATATATATATATATATGTATGTATGTATGTATGTATGTATGTATGTATGTATGTATGTATGTATGTATGTATGTATGTATGTATGTATGTATGTATGTATGTATATATATATATATATATATATATATTTATATATTTATATATATATATATATATATATATATATATATATATATATATATATATATATGCATGTTGGCATAATGGCAAAATGGAAAATAAATAAAATTCAATTAGGCAGGCAGTAAACATGTTTTGTTTTACTGCCGTTTCATAGTTTCAGGATTCTGGTACTGTGCAAATCGATCAGGTGTTTTCCAGAACAGTGTTTCACTACATGCTTAACATTCCGTTCAAATGTAAATAATTTACTACTCTCTTTCGTTCAAAAGGCTAAGGGTTCACATTAGAAATCATAAAATTAATAGCATTATTAGAAAAATATTTTGTTTACTGCGGAACCGCGGTGGCTGAGTGGTTAGCGTGATGGACGCGCGACCAAAATATTGTAAGTTTGAATCCAACCATCACAGCCGTAGACCTCAGTTGTCTAGTGCGCCTGCCTTTACCGATAACTGACATCTCACCTCTCTCAAGCTCAGTTAATGTGGGTTCGTCAGTGCTGTTTTATGGCATAGACACGTGCCTAGGGCCTCGCTCAGCAGGAGGCCCATCAGCGGCCCAAAAACCAAATTTGGGTGTCGGTTGTGTTAGCAGTTTAGTACTATATTAATAAATGTAACAAATGACACACATGCACATGGAAATGCAATGCAATACTCTCTATCTGAGACTGAGAGACTGAGGCACAATTCTGGTTACTTTTATGGTTAGAGTTTGTGCCGAGGGCCCCCAAACTTCTTAAAACGGCTCTAGAGAACGTGTAAAAGATTGCCAGTACTTTCTTATGAGTAGGTGGTTCTTCCCGGTATTTTCATGCGTTCTTCCTCAACCAATATACTGGCCACCTAGTCTATCATGTGCTGATAAATGGCGTTGAACTAACAACAACCAATCAGTCATATCAGTAGGTATACTTGACATCGATTCGTGATTCGTGCCAGTTGTCAGCGCTGATTAAAGTGGGATACTTTAAGACTGGCTGTTTGGCATATCTTCAGGGAGGACTTATTCCTTACTGCTCTTACTATAAGGTATAAGCAAAATACACTTGTTTTCTGAATGCTGCTGGAGTTGAAGTTTTGTAGTTCTATTTTCATGCTGTGTATGCTTATTTACGACAAAGACTATGTATGTATGTATGTATGTATGTATGTATGTATGTATGTATGTATGTATGTATGTATGTATGTATGTATGTATGTATGTATGTATGTATGTATGTATGTATGTATGTATGTATGTGTGTGTGTGTGTATGTATGTATGTGTGTGTGTGTGTGTATGTATGTATGTATGTATGTATGTATGTATGTATGTATGTATGTATGTATGTATGTATGTATGTATTCATGAGGAAATCACTCACTGGTGCTACTTTCGAAATATCACAAGAATTTTAATCATCTCGCATCCCCCCTGTGCAAAATGCACGCACAACTGCAATCTGCTGTCTTGTAATGCGCTTGAAGGTTAATGTCTTTGCACTCACTTTATGATTTTACAAGAACAGCGAAGGGCACGAAAATATGTATGGAAAACTGAAATATGTGCTGGGTTTAATTCCACACCAGCACAATCATGGCTATACATTACCATGTAAAAGATATATTCTAAAAGAAAATAATTGCTAATATTAGAAGCTAGAATAAATGGTAAAGATTTTAATGGTTTTTTTTAAAGGAAATATAAAATGATAAAGCCTAAATAGTAAAATCCTGAAAATATAGGATAGAAATTAATTATTGTAAACTGTATTTGTTATGAAAAAGTGGATGATTTTATTTTTCTGGTGGTATCCTAGAGTGCCATGGTATTGCAGGTCTTATAGATAGCGATAGGCGAATAAGTAAATAAAGACAGTGACTTTCAAGCATCTTCGCTAGCCTAGGATCCGATATGTTAATGACGTCTACACCTTCATGGATTGACAAGATATTTGAATCCTTCGGGACTGTGAATTGTAGTCTTCCGGATCCAATCAAACAAAATTGTTCAAATATGAACACTGTTCTTACATGATCGAGTCAAGCTGAGCACACAATTGGGTTGGACTCATACATAACTAATTTCCACTACCTGTCCGTGTTTGCACAAAATGCATCCTTTACCTCAAATACACATGTAATGGCTTCTCTATCGTACGTTGTTAGGCATAAAGTCAATTGCCTCCGCAATTTTCGGCCCATGTAAAATGCACCGCTTTTACACGCTATTAGTAAGGGGGCAGGAAACAATTTCATAAAAATAAAAACTGTGAGGTCCAAAAAGTTCATAATTTTGGATAGGTATAATAAAGCTACACATACAAAAAAACATACATTTTTGATCTGATATATTAATGTAAATTTGTAGAATACAAAGTAGATGCACCCAACCCCCAAATTTAAACATGCTCTTTTAATGTCCGAAGAATACAGTGCAAACACAAGCCCTTTTCCTTGGTTATAATTTTAAAATAATGTTATATACCTTATACTTTGATGATGTTCAAAATAGTTGTCATCCAATCAGTTTTGAACCAACGTATCTACGGATATATGTAGCTAACTCTGCTTCCTAGCCCAGTGCCGTTTTAAGACAGGCACGCGAAGCACGTGCCTTTGGCCCCTGCAGTAGGGGACCCCGTGGCGGCCCCAAAACAAAATTTTGGTGTCGGTTAATAAAATACCCGTATATGTAACCACTTGAGACGGAGTGTGTTGGGGTGGGTGCGGGTGAGGGGTGACAGGATTGCCGGTATAAATGGTTACACCAAGATGAACATGAAAGTACGTGTCAGCACAGGAGTCTGCAGTGTTATCAATAAAGCTCGATGAAATTTCTGACAAACTGAAATCACCTTAACGGTATTATAAAATAACACAAGGAATGCAACAGTGACCATCGAATGAATCTAATCTGGCGAATTAACATATTTTTCACCATTACGGTCACAAACCCTGGAAACGTGAACCATTTGAGGAAGTAGCCTATTTGTACTAGCTTCTACTCAGCAGTAAATATGGGTTAGGGTCTAATAATCGTTCCGAACACGGCGCAGAATCTTCCGGGTCCATAATCCGTCTAGGCTCTATTTGAATATGATGACGTCATCAACCGTTATTTGTACTATCAGAACTTTAAGTATACATTTCTGTTATGGAAATTAATACAAAAATTATAAAATGATGCAATCTGAAAAAAATCCAAGTTAAATATTTTATCTTGTAAAATTAGTTTAATGACGTTATTTAGCCCGTGGTAGAAATGGGCTACTTCCTCAAATGGTTCACATTTCCAGTGTTTGTGACCGTAATGGTGAAAAAAAAAGATTATTTCGCTCGATTGGATTCATGCGATGGTCGTCCGTGAGTGATGAGAAGGTACGTTACTGTTTTTTTTTTTTAAATAGATATGTGTAGTTTTTCAGTCTTCGTGCGATTTTGAAGGGATAAAAGACGCGTGAGAAAATTCGAATCGAGCGAAGGGTTGTGGTCGAGTTGCATTCCTTATTATTTTATAATACCGTTAAAGTGATTTCATGTAGTCAGAAATTTCGTCGTGCTTTTTTTATAAAACTGCAGACTCCTGTGCCACAATCCCCCCGCTCGATTCGAATTTTCTCACGCGTCTTTTATCGCTACAGAATCGCACGAAGACTGAAAAACTAAATAAATCCTTTCAAAAAACCCAACCAAACAAACAAAAACAAAACGGTAACGTACCTTCGCTTCACTCTCAGGCGACCATGAATCCAATCCGGCGAATTAACCTTTTTTTTCACCATTACAGTCACAAACTCTGGAAAAGTGAACTATTGGAGGAAGTAGCCAATTTTTACTAGTTTCATCTCTGCAGTAAATATGCGTTAGGGTCCAATAATCGTTCCAACACGGAGCAGAATCTGTTTTCATTTAATACTAGGGAAATTTAATAATGTGGACTGCGAAATTAATAGTAATATAATAATGTAAATAACATTTTCATGAGGCATTCATTACTGTGAGCAAATTCAACTAATTGACGCAGTTCGACATTTTTTCGAAATAAAACTGCTGATGCAGAAATAGTAACTTATCTTCATTTTTTTGTGTATAATATACGCTCACGACATGTGGTGCTATGCAGAAGCTTCCCGAAAATCTCGAATGCCGCCATACCAAAGAACGTGACATATTGTGGGAAGCTACCATATATCATTTAAAACCCCGTCCTTAATCGAGTTAACATCAAAGAAACAAAACCAATCTCGCAGGTTCGACATCAGTTCGACAAAAGCCTGTACTACCTTCAGTGGACACTGACATTCTACGCATACCGGTCAAGGACACCCATCAAGAGCCAAGTATGTATGTCCCATATGCAAGCAGCTGAAACCACATCATCTATGTGATTTGTCCTACATGAGTGGCGCCATTTTCCAATAACAGGTTTAATGTTCCAAAACCCGCTGCGAAGTTTTTATTTGACTTATTCAGACATGCCTATAAAATAGAATCATTAAAGTCTTGTGTACTGTCCTGGGAATGTCAAAGGTCAAAGGTCAAACCAAGTAGTATAGGCACCATTCACACTACTTAAACTTAGCCCAGCTCGGGGCTACGAACCCAGCCAGGGGCCACAGGTCGAGCCAGAGACCGTAACAATTCGCTAAGTACTTTGTGCATTTGCGATTATAATCCTAAAGACAGAGAGACACTCGGCAACAGTTGATTTCAGGGCAGCTTTGGTTGCTTTATCCACTCTTTTAAAACCCGATATAACAATGTTTAGGTAGATAACTTTTTTTTTCTCAGATTTTATTAGCAAATCATGTTTTGTTGATAATGTCTTTAAGAATTGTGATATCAAATATTATAAAATACAAAGTTTTGCATGTGTTTCTATGTGAAAAAGGAATCCGGTAACCGGCTAGAGATTGTATCGGTTTTCTTCTTCTTCTTTCATTTCGAACCTTCTGTTTACAGGGAAACATGGCTCTGATAGTAGGCTCCTACTAGATTGAATTACTCTGATCAATTAAACAAACATTATTAATTTGGTGGAGTTTTAATAACTAAAGTGGTATGCTGAAATGGAGAAATTTGTAGTGTAAGTAAGAGTAACATCATTACGATGTGTGTGAATGTCAGAAGGTGACACAAATTTGGATTCCGATCGAACATGGTTCGGTCTTTGAGCCTAAAGACGAAATTAAATGTGGGATTGGATGGATTAAGTGGCTCAGTTGGCAGTATAATACAAAAATCCATTTTAGTTCTTCTGTAAAAGAGTCATAGTTGATTTGCCTTAATATAGAAGCTTTCAGAAGGAGACTTTCGAAAGACAAAATTTGAGTCGTTGATTATGTATGGGATCAAACATTTAATGGTAAGATTTGAGGGCTGATTAATACAAAAACTAATTTCTAAAGGACACTGAAGTGACTACAGAGTTTAATTCTCTATGGACAGTTGTCTTGAATATACGGGTTAATATATACAGAAAATAAAAGCCATAGGGTTCCTAAACAATGTCCTTTATGAGCAGGTGCCCGTATATACACGTGTCTTCAAACACAGCTTTAACTGTAAAATGAACAAATTCTGTTTATGAGATTTCATCTGCCGAGCAATTCTTTAAATTCCATAAAATATTCGATCATGCCAATATCGTGTGTCTTCGAATATGAAGCGAAACTATCGATGGGAACGTAATGCTCAACACTTGTACTTGAAAATTCTATACGATTAAATGGCTCAACCAGGAATATTTTCCTGCAATGTGTTTCTTTAGTATAGGACTTGTATAATTGCGTTGACACCTGTATGAAGCAAATTAAAAAGAAAGTGTATTTTGAAGGCATTCGGATTGTTTAATGTCGTAAAGAAGGGTACATGCAGATACATGAATACCCTTTAAAATATTGTCTTTATAGTATCGTCTGTATGGAAGATATTTGAACAGCAGAAAAAATGTGTGTGTGCGTGTGTGTGTATGTGTGCGTGTGCGCGCGCGTGTGTGTGTGATTTGGATTTTAACGTAGCTTTAACAATGTTTTAGTCATATGGTAGTTTATAGTGATGTCTAGCACTGGGTCATCATGCCGCAGACATGTAACACGCTGTCCCACCCAGTCACATTATCCTGACACCAGGCCGACCAGTCCTAACACTAACCTCTTAATGCTGAGTGTCAAGCGAGGAAGATACTAGTACCACATTTATAAGTCTTTGGTATGGCTCGAACTGGTTCGAACTCGCGACTTCCGCATCCGATTCGAAAGCTCTTAGTCTACTGAAGCGGTGCAGGGAAAAGAAGGAAAAATGGTTACAATTACATTGTATCATCAAGACGTGAATTTCGTGTATAGGTTTCCACAGAGTGCAGAGCAATATGGATAAAACTCAATTGTAGTAGTTAAGTGCCCAGTCTGAAAGCATTCTCTGCATTATAATAACCTGATATATAATCTTGTAACTATTCTCTCCACACACTGCATACCGAATCAGTAGAAATGTTAATGCCCAGTTGTAAAATAAACGGCAGAGAAAGCCTACAGTTTTCATGTTGTGTAAAATGACAACGACGGAGGACGTACAATTTAGATTACTCCGGACATTTGAAAAATCTCCTTCATAAGCTGCGTATACATATCCACCGTCTCTATCACGTTTATACAACAAGATAGGGTGGACTTGACATTTTGTTCATCTGACCTACACCATCACATTACAGTGGCCTTCTCATCGATCTTTTTACTGCTTTTCCTCTTGCTTAGTCGTTTGATAAGATTCAGAAATTTCAAAATATCAGAACATTTTGTATCATTACACGTATGGAGACTAGTGCTGGACTTTTTAAAATGCGACGTTTCTCTCCAACTATTATTTAAGTTTAGATTGTATATAATGAATTGTTATGTTGCAATGTAACTTATGTTAACTTTTAGGCTGGCTCAGAATACATATTAATTTGCCTCCAATCCAGTTGTCTTTGAAATTTTAGTTGCATTTAAAATATAGGGGCTCCGAGTGGCCGAGTGGTCTAAAGCGCTGACCGTTACGAATCACTGCCATCTCACCTCTGTCTGCGTGAGTTCGAGTCTAGACTCGTCTATCGTGGGTAAGTGAGAAAGCCTGCCAGTAGCTTCTCGTGGGTCGGTGGTTCTTCCCTGGGTTTTCCAGGATTCTTCCTCCACCAGTAATACTGGCCGCCATGTATAGCATATTTTGTGCTGAAAAATGGCGTTAAACCCAACAACAACATCATTTAAAATAGAAAAATATTTAAAAAAGTTATTACTTTTTATTGCATTCTAGAGATAGATGTTTAACTTAAGAATGGGTTAATGCGTACGTCGGAACAAAATGAAAAGTGAGGTACTCCAAAATACAGCAATGAATGCAACTATGGTCGATGACTATCATCAAAAGTCTAGAACATAATTATGTCAGACCAACGAGATAAACAAATACCGGCTTAACCAACTCCAGGCGTCTCATTTTATTGAATTCAAGTTAAAGTTTAGCAATGCCGTTATGTCCGACAGCAAATAAAGATTTAGGCAGCAGGAAAAGGCTAAACACTTAAAAAGAAGACAACGAGAAAGAAAATACGGCAAATCTAGGTGACAAGAAAATACTTCAATCACAACAGTTGACAAAAATTGTAAGAATAATGCATTAAAACCTATCCAGATAAAGCTCAAAGGTATGGCATTCAATGGAGCGAAGGTAAGCCCCAAACAAAACGGTCATTGTTATCTTGTATTATGGCATTATGCAGAGATACATACTATACAGGAGTAAAGTAACAAAGGAAAGTGGTCAAATGACAGCGGAGACACAGTTAAAAGCTTCTGTTCTTGATACGTTACTCGGCAGAACCTTGCTCCATGGGCTTGGCCCAAGTTTGTCTAAGTCGGAACGGTATGACAATGTTGTGACTCTGGGTCTTATACTATGTAACAGAAAAGAAGTGAAAGCAACAACAATTATTTCACTAAATTGCAAAGTGAGAATTTAAGAAGAACCTGCAGTATTACAAATTAAATTTCATGTAATCCGAAATGTCCTTAACGTAAAACCAATTGAAAAGTTTCTGTTCCACTCTTATTCTTTCTCCAGAGTACATTCATACGTCATGGCTACAAAGTAGACTGTTCTAAAGATGGGGAGAGGACTGCAACACCCCTTCCAACACCCCACACCACCATATACCGGTTACTGGCAACAGCCTTCATTTGTTTTCTGCAGACATTATAGCCATATTTATATCATTAAACTATAACCTGGCCAAACATACTCCAAAAACTAGTTAATTATATTTTGGAACCGCCTTTCCACACTGACAGCTTTACAAAACCTTAAGTTTGTCAATCCTTTTATTTTCAAAATTTTAGAGTAAAATGTTATCCGGTACTATTCTCTGCCTAAACTAATGTTCAGTGCTGTTCGATGCCAACAAATATCCGGTACTGTTTCCTACAGGCATAATGGGCAGTATAAGAGTGGATAAAGGAGTATAGGTTGCCAAAGCAGTAACTCCTTCGTAAATTTAAGATTGCAGGTAATGACTTTAGGAATGACATTCATCACAATGGAACACATTATTATCGAGCTTTTTTAATATGTAAAATCGCTTTAAAGGTATTTTGATTAGGTACAGTCGGAAAAATATGGGATGTTCTTAAAACACAATTTAAGGATTTAGCTTCTTTTTACAATTGCCATTTACTTGTTTTTACCTTTAATAGGATGTCTGTGTCATATTGACATTTTATCTCCGATCTCACAGATGCATATTTTTACGTTTATTCAGAAGGGTAAAGCTTTCAAGAGATTTTAGCAATTTTTATCTTTATAATTTGTTTTGCTGTGTAACTTTTGCTCACCACCATATTACCAAGATCGTGGTGATGTCCCTTTAAGTGTATGAATACATGCATGCATAAGTACCTACTCACATGCCTATCACCTATCAATAGTCCATTAACATACATACCTTTTATTCTCTACCTATCAACCTCATGTGGATGTACTTGTAGGCGTATATCCATCCGCCCATGCAAAAAAAATATAAAATCTATATAAAAATACATACTATGGCTTTACCATTATCGACATGTTGTGCAATATGGATATATCATTATTTCCTATGGAGCTAAAAGGATATTAAAAGTACAATATATGTGACGACGGGAAGAAGAATGCCATAATGAAAGTATTTCTTGGGGACAATTCATTTTTATTTATTTAAAAATTATGATGCTTTAAAGCAGTCTGAATGCCAATTTATTATCGTAATAGGTGGCCCTACACTAGATTAAGAATGCAGCGAACCAGACTAGAAAATAAGATGTATGGTGAAGTCCCCACATGTAACAAAAAATTTTAAACAAATGTTGGATTCAAGTATTATGCAAAGATCTAGGATAATGAGGACATTAAACCTGTATCTAGGACAGTTATGACGATTACAACTGGTTTACTCCTCTCGAGCAAGCCAAATCCGTCATTGCAGCACACTCGGCCTGAGAGATAGAGGGGACACAACTTAGGACGATCACGCATTGCCTTTTTCTGACTTACTTCCCCTGTAAGGTTTTTATAAGCAATATCTCCACTACTTCAATAAGAAGGAACTTTAAAAGATCACATGCAAAAGTAACGTTTCGGTCATTTGGTAATATTATAATGGCTTGCATCGTAGAAATCAGAGTAACATAACTTTCAGATTTTCTCAGACTTTCGTTTACAGGTGTTTATAGAGATTTTATACAAGTAGGCAACACAAGTACCCGGCTAGTGGATGACACCCTGATGATATTAACCAAATTATTTATTTTACCAAATTTAGTCTAGACAAATATATTTATGATAAAACTTTGTTGTTTTTAATTAATATGAAGTTGTGGTGCATTGTCAAACCCTTCTTCAATCAGACTTATAAATTTATGGTAAAGAACTAAAATCGCTTATGTTGTATCAAATGAATCTGTGAAGATATAAGAAGAAAAACAAGATAAGATAAGATAAGATAAGATAAGAATTCTTTATTTCAGACTGCATAGTCCATACATCTAAATTAAAATACTGATATAGAGTAAAACATATACATATATACACATACACACACACACACACACACATATATATATATATATATATATATATATATATATATATATATATATATATATATATATATATATATATATATATATATATATATATACACACACATACATAACCTTAAGATTAAACAATTTATTCTTTATTTATAACATCAATAGCATATATTTCTTCTTTCTTCTCAATTTCTTTCGTCTTTCATACTAATTGTACAGAAATATCAGCTCCAACACAACTTGCAAATTTTATCCTCTTTCCTCCTCCTCCTCCTCCTCTCTCTCTCTCTCATCGGCCCGTTCAAAGTAACATAAAAGAAAAGAGTAAAGACAACAAGCTTTGTAAATTATAAAAAAACTAATTTTCCTATAAAACATGAAATAATGTAAATATGTTAAGCAAGACTTACTGATTACAGAAATGATCCAAATTGTTTGTTCAAAATAGAAACACAAGTCCTGTACAAAGTTCTAAACACAGTCTGAAGTTCAATTTCGATCCAAAATGGTGGATGACCACAAAGATGAAGGCTAACAGAAAATTCAAAATTTATACAATAAAGCACAGTTTGTGTTGTTCCGTTCCAATTTAGAATATTTTCGGGAAAATGTCGGTGTCTAAATCAGTAATGTTGTTCTCCAGGAAAACAATTATAAAAATAAAACCAAGTAAAATTAGCTCCTCTAACAAAACATGTTGTTCTACGTAGACATACGAACAGATAACTTCTTCTAGCACAAAAATACCCTTTTTAAGGTAATAGAAGTTGTATAAACTCTAAGATGTTACAATAAACTGACTTTACGACTCTACGACTGTGTATGACTCTCGACTACGACTGACTTAAAAAAAATTCAACATGTAAATGAAGCTAATACGTTGTTTGAATTACACGCGCACGAGGATGCATGCAATTTCGTAATACTTCTGGATATTAGGAAAGCCTGACCAAGTATCAGCCAATCGTTTCCATAGCTATTCCTGAATGTTTACTTGTAATGAATTTGTTATTATACACAACACGTGCTTACAGGAGTCACATTTACGACTCAAATAAACACGATGGTTTTCAACAACATATTAGACTGATATTAATAATTACATTTAATGAAATAAAATGAAATAAAAAGATTTATACAAAATTCACTCCTTGACATACACTTTAACTATAGGGTCGAAAATATATATATATATATATATATATATATATATATATATATATATATATATATATATATATATATATATATATATATATATATATATATATATATATATATATATATATATATATATATAATTTCTAAAGATTTACAAATAGGGTTGTTCATACTTTTACAAATTGGGTTGTTCATACTTGTCGTATCGCTCTCTTCTTCTTATCCCTGTTGCTGATACAAGACGATTGGTGCACGTGAGGAAACTTGTAGTCAAGTACTAAAAATGGTTGTATTTTTTGCAACACACAATAGAAAACAAACAACATTCTATCAAATTCATATCAGATTATGTGACTAAAATTATGCAAAAGTAATCGTGTTAATGGTTTCTTTGACAGAGCTTTTAAAATGCATTTACAAATAACCCAACTGCATTTGTACTTTGTAAGATTTCAAAAGAACTGTATTACATGTAACACAGAATTAATCCCAGGTGTTAATAACGTTCAAGATGTTCTTTGCATAATAGTGATTAATCGTTCCTTTCATAAAGCGAAGATAAACATTTATGTGTAATTTATTTATTTGTAGAAACACCTGGGATTTTACAAATGAAAGTACAGGTGTGAAAGTGATTGATGATTGCTGTAAAAGGTAGCCAGATTTCAAGGTAATCAACTACTAATATACAGCTTTTGAAAATAGTAAAATAATTGCTACGCGTATTTGTCATTTTGAGGTTATAATTACTAATAATAAATAATAAGAAAAGGACAAAATATTGAACACATCTACACATAATAAATCTTGTAAAGGATATTTCTTGCATGATTCTATCATAGAGCGCTTTAAATAGCGTTCAACTGAAGAGAATATACCCTCTTAGAAATAATGTTGTTGTTGTTGGGCTTAACGCCATTTTTTCAGCACACGATAGGCTATTCATGGTAGCCAGTATTAACGGTAGAGGAAGAAACCGGGAAATCACCGGAAAGAACCACCGACCCACGAGAAGCTACTGGCAAGCTTTCTCACATATCCACATTCGCCGAATGCTAGACTCGAACCCACGCAGACAAAGGTGAGATGGCAGTGATCCGTAACGAACAGCGCTTTAGACCACTCGGCCACTCGGGGCCCCTCTTAGAAATAATGTGTTTCTGTTTTTTTTTTCGCTTACACAAAGATTATATGAAGAATTTACAAGGACTGAATAAAGAAAAGCACTTGTATATATTTAAGTCTCTCTCTCACACACACACATGTGCATGTATGTGTGTATATATGTATCTAGGTAGGTAAATAGGGATCTATGCACGCACGCACACACACACAGATATATATATATATATATATATATATATATATATATATATATATATATATATATATATATATATATATATATATATTCAAAACAACAGAGTTGGTTAATAACTATAATATAGGCACAGTGACAAGTTATTTTCTTTAGAAAGTGAGACGTAATTTGCTGTATTCTCTTTGTTTAATACTAATAACATCCTTGATTACCATTTTAGCCACTGCCACAGTTGTACAGTACGAGGAAGCGGAAACAAATTGTTGACTGTTCCTGATGGCAAGGGATTCTAAAACTTGGTAGATGCAAGGTTTCGATCATTTAAGAGGAATTAGTTTAGGAACGAGAAAGTGATTCTACAAATCCAAAAATGTAAACATCTGCTTTTGTGCATCCTTTTAAAGTATCAGGATCCATGAAAAAAAAAACGTTTTGGCTACTGATCAGAAATAATATTTTATTATGTTGATTACTCCATATAGTATAATTTTATATTGATGTATTTTTATTATATTACATTGCCTAATCATTATTACGAATGTCACTTGGCTGACTAATTTTATCCGTTGTAGACAGGTGTTTGTTTAATCATCTATGTCAAAATTAATAATCTTATAAAAATGCGGTTAATGGTTGATAAGAGACGTTAGCTAGGAATGAAGCATGACAATAACTTTATTTACACCTTTCTTAAATAAATTAAAAAATAACCAGATCGTATACAACAGCAGTCGCAACACTGTCATTCTTGCCTCAGATTATGGGTAATGTATAAGGTGAAAATGTATAAGAAACTGGCTTCATCATTCAGCGCAAATAGCATAAACATTTATCTTATTTTCATGTCATTAGATGATGTAGTAAAATTACCTTTACATGTAACTTGTTAACTTTTGAAACGTGTTCTGTCTTCTAACGATATGTGCGGTTCAAGAAGTATTGTTGGGGGTTATGGTGGGCAAGGGGGAGGATGGAGGGAATAGGAGTGGGGAGAAAGCAGGTAAGCGAAGTATCCATGGGATTGTGGGAAGTAATTTCTCGAAGGGTGCCGGAGGGTGGGGGAGCATAAAGTATCCTTTGCATCTGAAGCCGTTGAAGGGCATGCTTTTATCAAACGGTAAGAAACAATTACTCTAGGAAATTTGCGGTTGTTATAGCGCAAAGTTTTGGGTTGGGGAACTACTCTTCCATCTCTCCGACCTCACCTACAGACCCGCTCCAGTCAATTACTGCAGCACACTCGTATATCGAATGTTTCTGGCAGGTGTGTTTTATACAAACTCCAGCATTCGTTAGTACAGCTATATCGAACATTACGAGCAGGTGTGCTTCTTATACACGCTCCAGAGTACGAAATTACACCTATAACGAATGCAGGTGTGCTTCTTATACACGCTCCAGAGTACGAAATTACACCTATAACGAATGCAGGTGTACTTCTTATACACGCCCCAGCGTACGCGATTACCACTATAGCGAATGCAGGTGTGCTTATACACACTGAAGTATACGTATATACTCAGCAGTCTGTTTACAATTGTTGGTCTTGTTATTCCCCATCGATAGCAATGGTTTTTAGAAAATTTGACTATATTATCATCAACATTAGATTGTACAATGTATACAAAACATTTTTTTTTCAGAGAGGAATGCAGCTGAAAGTGTCATAAAAATACCGTTTATGGTAACATTCCAATTTATTCCTAACAGACACTCGATGTCAAACATGAGTTGGCAACAACGCTAATTGAAGAAAGAAAAAAAAATGCGAAATAAAAAACATTGAAATAATATGGACAGCTATTGCTTCAAACCATTTATTTATTGCTGCAATACAATATATTCTTTATTTATCAAAACAGTATACACAGCATATGAAACTTCTCGTAGTTACAAAAACAAGAGGTTGGCAGTTAGACGCCGGCCTTTGGACAAATATCATAGTTCATATTACGAAATAACAGCATGCTATCTGTCACAATACTAAATTTATTAAATATTTGTGAAGTATATAATCACCACTAGACAAGGTTGTTTTTTTTTTGCGACCCCCCTTTGATCTATGACTTTGCTCCTCCTCAATTCACTTCCATCCAATTTGACGGCCCTTAAAACCTGCCCCACCCGCCTATGTTTGATGTTGTTTTACTTTTTTATTTATCAAACTTGTTATTTCCCTTCTCCTTTAAAATACACACATAAAATAATATAATCTTTTGCCTCAGACTAATACACTTCCGAAATATTTCTTATTTTATTATATTTTCTTTGCATTGAAAGATAAGATAGTTAAATAGTTGGATTTAATCAATAGTGCAATTAGTGTTGTAAAAAAAAAAAATCATCACCGCGTTTACTTGCTTATAAGTCGAATCCAAGTGCATACTGCAGAGACCCAGATCTACCGTTGCATAATGCGCTAATGAATCTGTGTCTATACATGTTAGGATTATTCAATAGAACTAATAACACAGATCATGACCTGCCAGCAAATTATGCAACGACAGCTCATGGTCTATGTTCTCCGAATGTAGACTAGACTTACAAGGTAGTAACGGAGGTAATCGAGTCTTGTTTTAGTTTTTGATTGAGCAATATTTCTGTGGCAAATCTCATCGGTGTCTCTAATTCTTGTAACTGAGAGAAAACTACCATGATTTAAAAGAAGTAACATAGTAACTTAATGCCTTCTTTCAAATAATACGCCGGTGCTGAATCGAGATTAAATTGATGACTGACGTGTTTTTAGTCGAGACTATTATAAGCCTCTAAGTAGGGTTGAAAACAGCCATTTAATTTTACAGCTAAATGTGAAGATTTACAATTCGTAAAATTTTATTGCCAATAAAAAAACCTTTATGAATATTAAGAATAATCCGGTGGACTGAGTTACCTGGTTTATGAGCAGTAATATGATATTGTCAATGAATATATAATTGGGTAAACTATTTGAAGGCAATTTACAATACCAGATAACCTACAGGTTATCTAAATCCTATAGGAACATTATGTTGTATCGTCTTCGCTGGACCTTATATTAAGCATCTCTGACACGAAACGATAAACTCAATTCTAAATCATTGTGCAATTGTATACAAAGAGGGTTATACGAGAAGCAGCAAATACAGTGAGAAATGTCAGTAAAATTCTTCTTATGATATTAGCGTACACTTTGTGGTATAATTGGATTTTTATCTGCTAAAATTTGATAATATCAATCAGCAAGCAGACTGCTACGAAATGTCTCTTAACGAAAGAAAAAATACGCCTTGCAGAACATTGTGTGTGTGTGTGTGTGTGTGTGAGAGAGAGAGAGAGAGAGAGAGAGAGAGAGAGAGAGAGAGAGAGAGAGAGAGAGAGAGAGAGAGAGAGAGAGAGAGAGAGAGAGAGAGAGAGAGAGAGAGAGAGAGAGAATACATGTCACACGTGTAGTTTCAATACTCTGCAATGATATACTAAATTCTTTGGACCCTACCCACCTTACACGTATATTCAATTTATTTTATGCTTTCGAATAAACAATTGCAACCGCTATAATCGTGTCCATGCATATAAACTCAATTTAAATGTGTCTATCAACATCTATCAATTTCATTTTTTCAATATCTACGATTTATCGATAAGAAGAAAAAAGAAGTCATGTGTAATGAAAATACTTTTAGCCGAGGATCAGCTATGTTAATGAGGGATGCTTATTACTGGGGACCAGCTATCCTAATGAGGGATGCTTATTACTGGGGACCAGCTAGGTTAATGAGGGATGCTTATTACTGGGAGACCATCCCTGTTAATGATGGTAACTGTTCTTGTTCGGTTGTTTCGCTTATCAGCTGTTCAGTACTGATTTGGCCTTCAATGAACGGAGCTGATATTGCTGATAGTTTAGCCAGGTTCGTAATTACAGTTGGAGTCAAACATCACAAGTTCCGTTTTTCTTTTCTTTTATTTTTGTTTTGAAAACTGATCACTTCCTTTTTGGCATTATGGGATTGCAAACTTCATGCAAGATTTACTTACCTCCGAAATGAAGAACTTCACAATGAACAAAACATTGCACCTACGAAAATGAAGATTTAAACTTCCCCAATTAGCAATGACAAAAATACATATTAAAGCACTTTTTGAAATAGTTGTGCTTAGTATAAAATTACTTCTAAGAGATTTGTTTAAAACTAAATCTAACTACAAAACAACAGTATATATATATATATATATATATATATATATATATATATATATATATCTATATCTATATCTATATATATATATATATATATATATATATATATATATATATATATATATATATATATATATATATATATATATATATATATATATATATATATAACAAATTTTAAACTTTAATTTTGTCACGTGTCGTACAGCGATGTCATCTGTTCTTATTTCATACAATTAATCTAATTTTGGCCCAGGCAGGGGCGAGTACAAGCTTTTTGTGTTCGTGCCATGTGTCCGTACCTTAAAAGGGATGTATATTCAAATCACCTCGCTCATCCTTCCGACTCTAATTTTTTGTTACTGGCTCTGGATATTTGTTCACTTTCTTATTGTATATAGAATACAGCATTTGCGAGTTATGGTGAAATAATTAGTTTCTACTTACTCTTTCGGAGTTTTATAGAAGTCACTGTGTCCAGAGTTTGTTTGAATATATAAATAATTGTAATAACTGAAGTTAAAAATGTGTTCGTAATAAATGCAAATTGAATTTTATCGCGTTTATATCAGATACAGTTATTTTGATATCGTCATAAAATAATTTATTTAGGAATTGGTAAATGTGCTTACTATAGATGGAAGTTTGTATTATCTTAGTTAATACTGTAGACTATAGGTTTATTGATTGGATAGCTCTTTCTATTTAATACTGTAGACTATAGGTTTATTGATCGGATAGCTCTTTCTTTATTGTTCATCTGGCAAGACAAGAAAATATCCGTCCATAGAAATCTCTTTTTGGATAGAATTTAAACTCTAATAGAAAGAAATGAAATGTTTCAGAAAGATTAAATGACTGAAGAAGAATAAACTGCATTATGCCTAACGACCTTAGAACATGCGTTTATGAGTAGCTTTGAAAATCCTTAAAGGCAAACAGCTGATAGCATTATTATTAAAACGTGCTCCGTCTCTATTTAGCCTGACGGTTGTTTTATACCATTTTAAAACATCATTTTGAATTTAATTATTTAACGTAAATCATGTTACTTTTATCCTTGTTGTCCGCCTCCTGTGTTGAGAAATTTGATTTATATGTTTGATTGACACGTGACAAATTATTATTTTTAAATGCCTAATAACTTATTAATACAAGGTTTTTACCAGACGATGTGACATCAGCTTTATTTTAATCTAAATTGCAGTTTGTGATTTAATATTCGCACCTGCCTGGATTGTATGTCGATTGCATGTTCATAAATACAGAAACCTGTTTACAGTCGTCTCTGAGTTCCTCACACACTTGTATATTTACCTGTAGGAACCTGAGTCTAGATGAAAAGACGTACTTTGATTTGTCACACAAAATAATACAATGATGTAAAACGATTATTAAAGAGCAATTTAATTTTGGTGAATCAGCTCGAGAAATAAAGGCGATAAAGTATAAAATATGGCCTTGAATGCAGACAAGCCGAAAATTTAACAAGACAAATTATGTTGACGAAATTTAATGGTCCCGAAGTAATTTGACATAAGAATAAGAATATGCGAATGAAAGGTTTACGGCGTTGATCGTATTTTTTCGTGAAATGACGACATTGATTTGCTTCGAAAAATAACACAGAGTCGAGTCAGGTGCAGTGTGATTAGTTTTTTTTGGAGCTCAAACTGTGTTATTTTCATGGAGAATGGCATGAAATATAACATATAGTATACAAAAAAACCCCGCATACTATGTATAAATTGTTTTTGTATGCTTTTAATTTAACTGTGTCTTTTTTGCAAATAAGGACGAAAGTTTGTAACGAATACTGACCTGAGTAAAGACGATGATGTTTTAATTCGAAATCAATCAAATGAAAACAGATAAATAATGCTTCATCTGCGCTAAAAATTAAAAATATAGACTCCTATTCTAATGTTAGACTAGTAAGTGAATAGCTATGTTCATCATAAAAATGCCATGACCACGAGATTGTGTAGCAACTGTCGTTGTGACGTCATGTGGAGTCTCTAAAGACATCTACGTTGATAATGACAGTACTGTAGTTTCAATCAGTTTATTTCGTAGAAAAAATGATAGCCACATTTTGTGCAGATTGTATATGTCTCACACGTCTTCTAATACTATATTATAAATAAGAAAATGCAGTATGGACTTCCTCTTTTCATGGACGATATATATATATATATATATATATATATACATATATATATATATAATTAACTAATGAGAAACGAACCATTTTTTAAAATTAATACGTAAGGAGAAAGGCCTTTTGGTCAAACTAGTTAGGTACATACCAGACAAAAATGGCCTCCTGAGCTTCTCTTGCTAAATCACTCACTTTATATAAGCTTATAAAATGTCACATATTCAGTAATTGCCTTCTACAGAGGCAAATGTTTAGTGTTGCTGTATATTGTTGCTTGGCTTGGTACTATACACGTCATGTGACGTCAAATGATGACGGCGCCTGCCAGTAATGCCCACATAAAGACTTAGTGTAGTGTATTATTGGTAGTCATGACTATGCACAATTGTTCGCATTGTTCTGGAATTTTTCCGTCGAATAATTACTTTTGATTAAATCCTAAAAGGGCAATATGTCGATGTAATATTTCTAGATTTAGAAAAAAATGTAACCAAACTTGATGATAATATTTAGAGTTGGAAATATAATTAACTAAAATCCTTTATACAAGTTTCATTAAGAGTTATAAATTTTATGTCGTGTATATACACAATTGTCGGTTGTCATGTCCATTTCAAATTTTAAGTTTGTAAAAGGGATACTAAATAAATAAATAAATAAATAAATAAATAAATAAATAAATAAATAATTGTAGGCTTATGAGCATATGTCACGTGGTAAAGATGTCTGCAGTGAGTTAAGAAAAGCTACAATTGACCATGCAGCAGGAACCGGGGTGATAGAACAATTTACTGATTAGAAGTGTTTGAATTATCTTTATGTGGAATATATGATACCAAATTTCTGTATAATTACTTGCGTCTTATATTATCTTAAGCAATAGATGATCAATTAAATGAGATAAAAGGGTTAAATTTCAAATTTCAAAGCTATATATTTGTCAAAGAAATTCTATCTTTTCCCCATATATTCTATTGATCAAATCTTAGTTAACATTAACATCATTGACAATAAAACAATGCAGTGAACAACCTATATACTACAACACTTACAAGAAAAGACTTCGAAGAAAGATGGTATGATTCAAGTGAGGATATCGTTGACAATACACCTATTTTGTCTGTAACTTTTTGTTTGCCAGGGTTTTAAGATACCCGGGGAAAAGTTAATACTTTTAAGGCAGTTGATACTATTAATAGATATGATAAAATACTTTTAATTCCCATTTAATTTATTAGCATTTGGACATAATGCAAGTTCTGTACTGACCAAAAAGAAACGTAAGGACTGTATAGGTAAATATAGGAAAATAGTGATCTGAATCATATTGGTTTAGATGACAATCGGAATAACTCGCCTATAATCTTTGTATAATATACGCTTATAACTCAGTTACAGAACCCTTATGCAGCTATGTAATGTCTGATGACACAGGCTAATGCCGGGTATCAAATCAAAGTATCAATTAGTTTCCAATAAAATCAATGGTAATATGTGATGATTTTTTTTTTATCCTGCTGTAGCATCAGTGTCATAAACTGTGAAAGACATCAATATAAAATTGTCAATTGGACATAACCAGGGTTACAACTGCATCTAAGGAAGATAACTCTGCTGGAAATAGACAAGAGGAAGATTGATCCAGTCTCAATTAATATTAAAAAATGGCATAATACTGGTATAAAATTACGAAATATGTTCCAGATATGAATTAACATAATCTCGTATGTTGTCAAGAGACTCAGCTCTTTCTAAAAACCTAACCTGAACTACAACCTTTACATAATTCATCAATAAAAAGCTAGTGCTGCTGTATATTTCTGAATTCAATGATCCCCAAATATTATTCTTGCCAATCTTCCCCCCCCGGGCTTGTGATGTTGGTACCGTTTTGCCTCCGATTCTCAACTTCAACCTGTGAATGTGAAGTTATTGGCACGCGCCAGAGAGGTTTGCTTGAGTTGAAGCAAATGAAGAGAGTGTACAGAAATAGGACGCATGTTATGACCGAGAGAATGATGTCGGTTGTTCAGCTGCATGTGGCTAATGGATGCATTTGATTTTAAGCGTTTTGAGCAATTCACTCTGCAGACCAAATTACATTACACGTACACATATACTTTGGATTCAAATGACATCATCTTTGGAGGTTGGGCTCTGTTCTGATGCTGTCATTGATGCTCAGTCAATGAGGAACATCATTCCTGTTTGTTACTATGATACAGACTGGTCATCAATGGCAAGATCAGATTCTTGATGGCCAGCCTCCAGAGGAGGTATATATTGAGGTCTATCAGATTCTTGATAGCCAGCCTCCAGAGGAGGTATATATTAAGGTCTATCAGATGGACAGTTAGCAGCAATGTTTATCGTGGCCATTTTATGTCCAATTTATTAATTCCATTTATGATATAATTTTGCGTTTTTCTTTTATTTTTTTCATTTTTATTATGCAAATAGACTTAAAAAGGGCAGATGTACATGTTTACCTGCAGTTATCAGGGAGTTATTGATTTCGTTTTTTTTTTTGTATCGAGAAATATAGTACCAGTTGGCTATTGACATGGCTGAAGGTTTTGGCGGGTTTCACAAACTACTGTCGTACGAATTATTAAACAGCATCAAGAGTAACGAGAATCACACAGACATTGATGCAATCAGCATAAGAAGTAGAAGCTGTTAAAATTTATTCAAGGACTGCACATGAGCGATTCACAAAACTATTCACTCAACTTTTCATTTTCCTGGACAAAATTCTGAACATGTTCAGTTAGAAAGCATGCAATGACTCCCTGGTAAATGCAGGTAGACATGAATATCTACCTTTTTCACAGAAGATTTAGTACAAAATATTTAAACGTTAGTTGATTTATTTGTTTTCATACTATCTATATAAAATAAATACAAGTACATCGTTCAGATTATATATATATATATATATATATATATATATATATATATATATATATATATATATATATATATATATATATATATATTCTGAAGATGCAGTTTTCACAATTTTACAAATAAATGTTAAAATCTCTTCCACCTTTGATGTACCTCGATGGGTATGACAGCAAGAAAAGAAAAACTATTGCAAATTGCTACACTGATACAGGACATGGAATAATGAAAATTCACCAATGGGACGAAATTTGCGTAAAAGGAGAAATATTAACCTGCTATTTAAATAAATGTGAAGATTACAATGAAAAATAGACTGAAAATTATATATGGTGTGGCATAGCAGTTTGCAGATAATTGTTGTCTTTTCACATGAAAGCCAGTTTTATATTCGTTGTACATTTTATGATAAATAAATGGACTTCACAACAGCACAATGCCATAGTCCTGCAACTTAGCTTTACGCTTCAGTGAATCATGATATTGCAAAATATGTAACGAGATATAAAAAAAATTGACTCCACTAGAAAAGAATTTTATGACATTCAAAGCACAATATGTCATGAAAGGTTGAATCATATAAGACGGGCACAGTGTATGGCAATTGCTGGTTGCGTGATGTTCTACTGTATTTAACAGAAATAAATGTATCAGATATATTCCGTGTCCGAGTTCCAGACTGATGTCTGAATGTTAAATACCTTTACCTGATGACGATGCATTAAAATCCATTAACAATACCATTGATATTAACCAATTTAATTTTAGAATTCCACCTCAGCATGTCTGGAGATATCTTAAGGAAAAAGCAAAACAAATCCTTGATAGATAAAGGATCTGAAGATAATAAAAGCAAACAAGCCTAGAGCCTACATCTACTGTTTTTCCATTTGCTTACTAACAAAACCATATTAGTCAATCAGGTAATATTAAATACTGGAGAACATTGTATGCTGATGAAACGAGTTCTATAGACAAAGATACACAACCAATCGTCACTTTAAGGGACGAAGCTACAAGCTGGACGTATTTCCTCCTGTGAGATATCAATGGATTTTCTGATTAAAGAATGACTAAACTGAATTAAATCACGATGTCTTATCTAATCTGTGTTTTAGTTACTCAGGGACAAAACAGAACATATATCATACAGTATGTTTCTACAGTATCAGATACTATTACGATCTAATAAAACCATTAATTAAAAAAAAAAAAAAACCCCAAAAAACCACCACCCCCCAAAACAACAAACTAAGCCATGACATCGATGAAAATATAATGGTGATTTTGCAACAGTACATACCATATTAAATCGTCAAACTTGACTGCATTATTGCTGGTGATAATGTCTTTGTTACCGAGTGATATGGTTATGCAAGTGGGTAGTATAATTAGATGAAACAATTATGTATCAAATTCCAGCGATTCGTTCAAATCGTTGCAAAAAAGAAGTGTTGTGTTGTGTTCATCAGTTGTTTGCCTGAAGCAACATTTTTTGTTTAGCGTAGAATATATAAATAATTCTTATGTACATGTGACTGTAAAGAAACTGCAGACTTTAGAGATTAAACCAATTATAGTATCATTTGTTAATTTTAAGTGATTATTTTTACATTACCTTTTTATCGTTCTCGTTTATACGATTACCTATATCGCAATCTACCCCAATATGACATCAACTGTAAAGTAGTGGAAAGTATATGATAAATTGGTGGATAGTAAATACTTGGTTGCTATATAGTAGATAATTGGTTTTTGGATAGTAGATGACTGGGTGTTTATAGTAGGTAATTGCATGTTGGATAGTAGATGGCTGGTTGTTGGATAGTAGATAACTGGGTTTTGTTGTTTGTTTGTTTGTTGTTGGGCTTAACGCCATTTTTCAGCACACGATAGGCTATTCATGGCGGCCAGTATTAATGGTGGAGGAAGAAACCAGGAAATCACCGGAAAGAATCACCGACCCACGAGAAGCTACTGGCAAGTTTTCTCACATATCTACATTAGCCGAATCCTAGACTCGAACACACGCAGACAGAGGTGAGATGGCAGTGATCCGTAACGGACAGCGCTTTAGACCACTGGGCCACTCTGGGCCCCAAAAACTGGGTTTTGATAGTAGGTAATTGGTTGTTGGATAGTAGATAACTGGGTATTGATAGTAGGCAATTGGTTGGTGGATACTATATAACTGGTTGGTGAATAGTAGCTGCCTTTGTGTTGATGCAATATAATTGGTTGGTGTCTACTATATAATTGGGTGTTAATAATATATAATAGGGTGCTTGATAGTATATAACTGTTTGGATAGCATTAACTTGGTTGGTGGATAGTAAGTCGCTGGGTGCTGCATGTCGTACATCTAGGTGCTGAATAATTGGCTATTGATATAAAAAGATTATGAAGATGAATGTTAATGTGGGTAATATAGCTGATAATTATTTGTTGAATAGAAGATAACTGGTTTGTCGATAGTAGATAACTGGGTATTGATAGTTAATAACAGGTTAGTGAGATAAATAAGTTGTATTGTTATCAGGCAAAATAAAATAGGGCGTTTCATTTCATGTAGAGGGCAGACACAATTTCATTTTCTCGTTTGAAAAACATTAACTCATTACATTTCCATTGGACCAACTTATTCCAAACACAGGCTCCTCATGTGAAACTCATATCGTCACATGACATTGTAGTTTTAGTTCAGGCTGTCACATCACATTACATTGTTAAAAATGCATATCAACATCGCGGCGTCATGTTAATTTCCCGTTTTTTTCCCTCTTAAATCTACGACCATTTGTGCATGTAACCCGTAGACAATTAATTTTCCATGTTAATTTCCCGTTTGTTCATCCCACTATAGCATTTCATTTACACTCTTACAATATATATATATATATATATATATATATATATATATATATATATATATATATATATATATATATATATATATATATATAAAGATAGCGCTTATGTTAAGTTCCCTTACTTTCGCCTATAACTAATGCAATGTGTGCATACAAAAGAAGCGGACTGGGAAGGAGAGCTTTTGTTGTACTGATAACTGCAGTAATACATCAATAAATGTATATCCCATATGACGGATATTATTTTCTTCAGATTTTTGCATTTTTTTGTGGTTAAATCTTCTTCTATCTATTTGATCACTGAACATTTTCTAAGAGTAAGTGTGGTTTTAATTTGCGTCGGTGAAATAGCTCTTTTAAAAGCATTTGTATGTTAATTATATGCATAGTTTAAATCTTGTTCTTCTGCTTTCTACTCGTTTGGCAACCAAGTTCGTAAGTTGTGTCCATGGAGCTCGCGTGATCTTGTTATAGTGTAACCGCCTTCAAGTTACGGGTAACATCATAAATTAAATTTAAAGCAGTTTTCCCTTTTTTACGCAGATTACATATCGACTTCAAAATGCTAAATTCCCTTAACCTTTGACTATTTTAGTCGAAGAGGTATTTTGTTTCATACGATTACGTGCTGGTTGTTCTTAAAAATGCTTCCATTGTGCGTTTTATGTTAGCATTTGTACACGTGATATAAGAAGAAACATTTATATCAGTCAAGATGAAAGTTACCAATAAATACCAAACACAATAAATACCATACACAATCAATACCATACACAATAAATACCATATACAATAAATACCATACACAAAAAAATACCATACACAATAAATACCATACACAATAAATGCCATACTCAATAAATGCCATACACAATAAATACCATACACAATAAATACCATACACAATAAATGCCATACACAATAAATACCATACACAATAAATACCATACACTATAAGTACCATATACACAGCAGAATCAGTAATTTTACACGCGTTTTGATATATAGGTTCTTATTTCAAGCAAAACAAACTAGTGGTAGATTTAAGAATAGAGTCTTGCTTTTCTTGATAAACTAAAAGGTGATGATCTTTTTGATTTTACACAGATAAATGTTTCATCTTGTATCAACAATAAAATATACACATCACTGTCTTTGTATTTTCACTATTACGCACGTAATTCTTATTGTGCTTTTCTGATTCTCTTATATGATTGAGGATGAAAGCCAACAGAACTTTCGACTAGGATAAGAGATAGTGAACAAAGCTTATCAAGGAACTGATTTTGCTAGAAGCAATATTTCTTATAGTTAGCATTAAAATGCACTCGCCTTTATTTACATGTTGGCCTACAAACACAAAGTTAGCGGTCCATCAGAATTACCTGTAATTTTGACTTCCTTTTTCTTTAAGGAAATAATATGAGAATGGGGATACACTACAACGATGATCATAGTTAGTGAAATGCCTTTAACATTAATATACATATGGCATACACATTCACTTACGTTGAGAAGTAATGAGAAAACGTCGACAACGACAAAGAAGAAAGACACTTTGCAGTGTGATCAATACCAATGCATGCTCGACAATGAAAAACCGGAGACAATAGCTTACATATGTGAGCCTGAGAAAGACATGTTTATCATTTCTGGATACAAACGTACAAGGGGTAGTCCAGTTCGAATTGGTAGGATTTTTAATAACGGAACATTATCAGTATCTAATATCCTTTTAGGATAAAAATTTTATTCGAACAGTTCCCTCGTATGTTTGGTTGTGATGGGCCTATTTATTGAACACGGCTTGATGAAACATTATGCATTACTATCAGTAAAAATATAATTTACAATTCATGGCCCGAAACTCATATATGCTAAGTTTTCTCCGATACTAAGACAGCTAAGGCAGTGAATAAGAGAAAGACAATAGAATTATCTAAATAAGAAGTTCAATTTCACTGGGATGCCATCGATGTATATACATTGGAAAACTGGAACTTCGTAGCGTCTAGTGTTGGCCGTAGTGCTCAACCATGTCTTAAAATTGGTATCAAGTTCGGAAAACCTCCAGACACAGTAAGTTTAATCGAGTCATTCGATGTCTGTAGATTGTTGTTAGATCTACCCATTTTTATAAAATTGTTGCTAGGTGTCACCCCAAACAACACAATCCATTTCGCGTTGCATTTGCTATGTACTGTTGAAATTTGATTGGATGCATAGTCATCACACCGGGATATCTTACATTCCTGGAAATGTTTTAGGAATGGTTTTGTCTATCAAATATCAGTGTTTAATACAACAACCAGATGTTGCCATATGTAGCTTCAATTTTTTTTTGATTTTGCTAAATTTTCACGTCACACTAAATTTTTTTATCTTGTCACTGTTTCATTGTTGTAAAATTTTAAAGTGTAGTTTTCACATGTGTCCAATGGCTTGTACCTGAAATATTGAGTTTCAATGCATTACATTTGTATCTCGTTAAATATGTAAGATATCCTGGTTTACTGGAAAGTTAAACTGAATTGATGATTAACAGGTATGGTTTAAATTATTTTAAATTAATTTAAATTTTTTTCTTGCTGTTTTGGGTTTAAAGTCTTTTCTCAGCGCAAGATAGGCTATACATAGCGGCCAAGTATACCTGGTTGAGGAAGACAAGAGGAAAATCCGAGCAAAAACCATAAACCCACTGGAAGTTACTGGCTGCTTTCTACCATACCCACAATAGCCTATGTCAAGACTAACCCATGCAGGCAGAGGTGAGTTGGCAGTTATCGGTAAAGTGTGTATATGTGATTTGGTGTTTGAACGTAGCTTTAACAATTTTTCAGTCATATCTCTCCAATGCCTGCGGTGTGGCAAATTTCTAGTTATGTCTAGCATTGGGGCATCATGCTGAAGACATGTAGTATTATATCCCACCCAGTTACATTATCCTACTCCAAGCCGACAAGTTCTAACAGTTACTGTTAATGCTGAGCGCCAAGCCAGGACGAAGTTAGTACCATTTTTATCTTTGTTATGACACAGACGGGTTCGAACTGAGACAGACGCTCTAACCACCACTTAGGCCACCGAAAAGGCGAGTTAATTTTGTGGTAATTAATTGAGATTAAAGATTTTATGGACGTTCTATGAATGAGAAATACGAAAAGCTGAGTAGTTACGTGATTTAAATTATTTTTAACATTTAACTTAAATATGTTCAAAGGTTGTAAGTGTTGACATTAGAGTAATTTAAAATAAGTCGAATTTTTCTTTCAATGGAAAATGTTATCGTAGAGCGCTACTATCAACATTTACCTCGCACTCTCAGGCTAGACTTAATGCTTTGGTTACCACGCCGCAATGTTCTCTTGTGTTGTACAATTTTACTTTCAAATTAACAATTTGTATTTTAAAGAAGTACTGTATTCAAAGAAATGAAAATAAATGCTATATATATTTTTATTATATGCGTACTTTTGCAGATACACTGTGAATAATGATGTTCGCCCATCAGTCCGTCCGTCCGTCTGTATGCTCTTTTTTGTAACCTAAATATTATCAACATGAATTAATGAAGGGTAACAAAATATTACATATAAGAGGGTGATTACATATAATCTTACAAGGCGACGATAAGAACGACAATACATGTTTTACGGTATGAGAAAGATGAGGTCAAATGTCACAAGTTTATGGGCTATAAGGACTCATTGAAATATGAACTCGCCCTCTACTGTCTGAAGAAAGATGATCATAATTGGTATCGTGTTTTCACAAGATAATTAGACGACAAAGAAAGTTTCGTACAATAGAAGTGGCCCTTGGGAGAAAACATGGCAGGTTAGGTGTTGCAAGGTCACAAGTGCAGTGAGGAGTTTCACGAAATTTTATAACTGTAGTCAAAGTGATTTCTAAATATGTAAACATTGCTTAGATGATATATAACTGCTTAAGCATTCAAATTTGTAAGATGTTTTGTTTTCTTTTTTTGACTTTTGTCTCTAAAAATCAAATGTCTGAACCTTTAATCTGTAAATTCAGGGGATTTATTGTCAGGCAAAAGCCGTGTGATTTTTCCCTCAACTTGTACTTTACACCCTGCTACTTTATAAAAAAAAAATAACTATCCACATTGGAGTAGGTACCCCAACCCCCCGCCTAATTTGTCAACTTACCTGCCCCATTTAAAGGAAGGCCCTGCTGTAAAACCTGTTAAGAAAAGTGGTCAACATGAGGATTTCATAGAATGAACAGAAAGCAATGTTTGCATATAAGCCATGTTAAAACACCTGCACACTTGCACTGAAACTGATTGCATACTTAATAAGGAACGTATGTATTTTTACTAAATAAGTATCCTTACTTATTTATCTAAGATATTTTTTTAATTCTATATTGGTCAGAGGGCATTTTGATATGTGCAATTGAACTAATTTGTGAGAGTTGTCACGCATCATTGCATGCAGAGTGCAAATACCCTGCAATCTTATTTCAACTCTTTTTATTATTATTATTATTATTATTATTGTTATTATTATTATTATTATTATTATTATTATTATTATTATTATTATTATTATTATTATTATTATTATTATTATTATTATTATTATTATTATAGTCAAATGACTGATGATGTTTGGATTGTCATAAATGAAAATGGTGCAGAACTGACACTTAACATGGTGACAATGGCAGTTTTGAAATTCCTGCTATTTCAACTCCTAGATTGATGGTAATGTTTATATTTTTGTAATGGTGTCGATTTGGACATTTATGCCAGCAGTGGGGAATATGTGTTTTAGAAACACAAGCATCTTTCATCATATTTCCATATGGGTTTTGAATGTTGTGAGAATGTTGTAGGAAGTTTTTTTTTTTATAACGTTAAACAACAACGTTGTAGCAACATTCCGGCTAGTTCACCAAATCACGTTGCCACAACGTTATATGACAACGTTGCCAACAACCTTACCGCAACATTGCTGCAATGTTGTTGCAACGTGGAATTGTTAGCTGGGTTTATACTGGTAGTATTAACTAGTGTCATAAACTGTGCTCTACCAACACTAATCGAGAGATGAGGCTCGTATTTGGCAAATCTTTCATGATAAGTTCATGGCAACATATGTTTTAGAGCCCCAATGCGCCCTACGGACGAGATTGCGGGGTGGGGGTAGAGGGTGGAACACAAATAACGTTTGGGGAGATTTATGGTGGCTTTCGTCTCTAGTTACATTTTGTGGCTTATTGTATACGAATAACAAATATATTATTGCTCAAAGGTCGGCCAAGGGCCATTCTTGTATCTATAGGTATTGAAATCAATGTGATATTGTCACCATTTTGAAGTCCAAGGCTTTGTCAGTATTGTCACATTTGTTGTGTTTTATTGCTGCCAAATCGCCAGGAACTATCAAGCGAGGTCAATGTAATCGGGCACCATCACATGAAATTTTCAATTAATTTGGAGATAAGACCATTGGAAATAAGATCACTCATCCCGTGGATAAAAGAATCAATTGTGTTAGCCTTGTCCACATGGTATCACGTATCATTGCCGGGACTAGTTTATTCGATAACCAGTCCGCTTAAAATAAATTGTCCTTATCTATCATAAATAACAAAATCCGGTGTACCCATATTTCATTTTTTTAAATCGAGGCACAGCAATGTTCGGACAATATGAAAAGATGTATCAGAAATTTTGTCTCTAAAAGGCAAATCACTCCGATTATGAACGCCTTGTTCAGATGTAAGATCCACTTACCACTCGTAGAGATTTTCCCAAATGTTGGTTTTAAAAATTAGGTGGAGAATGACCCCCATCAAGGTCAGCTCAGTCCGACTTCAGTCTATTGATCAAACCAAACAAGACCTGTCACTAATAATTAACAGGTTCCAACATCAGAGGATGTAATACAACTTGGTAATAAATTGTGTCAATTAGAACTACTGGCATACATTAAACATAATACAAGAGGATACAATACAACTTGGTATTAAACTGTGTCAGTTAGAACTACTGACATACATTAAACATAACTCAAGAGGATACAATACAACTTGGTATTAAATTGTGTTAGAACTACTGGCATACATTAAACATAATACAAGAAGATGCAATACAACTTGGTATTAAATTGTGTCAGTTAGAACTACTGGCATACATTAAACATAATACAAGAGGATGGAATACAACTTGGTATTAAATTGTGTCAGTTAGAACTACTGGCATACATTAAACATAATACAAGAGGATGGAATACAACTTGGTATTAAATTGTGTCAGTTAGAACTACTGGCATACATTAAACATAATACAAAATGATGCAGTACAACTTGGTATTAAATTGTGTCAGTTAGAACTACTGACCTACATTGGACATAATACAAAATGATGCAGTACAACTTGGTATTAAATTGTGTCAATTAGAACTACTGACCTATTTTAGACATAATACAAGAGTAACATTTATGCAAGGACCATGAGATATATTTAGTTGCTGCTTAATGCCATTGATTAGCAAATTCTGTGTAAACCATAGGTATTTACTTTCCTTAGAATTTTTTTTTTTTACAGTTAGCAAAAACTTAAAATTCTGGATCTTTCAATCAAAGCTGATACGAAAGTATTTTCATTAGAATCTTGTTACCTCAAGATATCATTCACATTTAAAGAGTTATAAATGGAAAAATAATTAAGGGTGAGCTTTCTTGGACTTAAATAGATGCAACATGATCGCATCACAAACGACTGTGTAAGTCATGCAAAATATATTTTAAAAGTTTGATATCAACGAAAAATCAACACTAGTATATTTCTTAAAGAGTTTTACTACTTTTATTACTGTTGCATTACAATAGCAGGAATCCGACAGATACCAATGATAATATAGCCGTCCAAAACATCAGCCTTGAGACTATAAATGACTTCTGTTCATCTTAAAAATTTAGCACAAAAGCAGGAAAATATTCTCCAAGACATAAATATGGAGAACTGAAAAAGAGAAGTAAGCATTTTTGCTGTCAAAGTCAAGTCACATTATCCTAGTTAGCAAATTCATAAAGCTGTATTTGAAATACAAAGGTACGCAGACTTTGTCAAACATTACCTTATTTTGTAAATTACCAAGTCCAAAATAAATTGACCGTTTCACTAAGTGACAACTTACACTCGTATACACATCGTGCAAATTTAATGAAATAAACATCAACATCGGCTGCTTCAAATACGAGGTACTCCGTGTAGAAATACTTAAAAGTTTTTATGAAAGCAGTAAAAGAAATATAAAAACACCTTTGAAAATTTTGGAAAAGAAATAGACGATTTATAGAAAACAAACATAAACGCGTTGACGGATTAAATTTTTTGTGATTAACTATTTGAAGAAATATGTTTTGTTTGTTTCACATATTCGAATGACCATTATGATATCACATATTACTTAAAGAATAAAAGTTAATACATGTTTCTATGCAGTATCAAGTTGTATTCTTCCATCACTAATAAGCGCTTAACAATTACCTCAATACCGAAGATTTGCTTTCATGTACTTTTATTTCTGAATCGTCCTATCCTGTTTCCTTTTACAAACGTTTGCCGTCAGTGATTAAATGGTACAGATGAAATATAAGGCATCACAAATGTGTATTTATCTTCGCGAATATGTTATCTTTGGATGGCTTTACAGTCGAAAAATGACTTCATCCAGATTAAAATGTTGAGTCCAAAATAAAACCGTAATGCATGTTATATTGAGTTAGCTTTCATTGGCACCGAAATGATAAAGATAGTTGCCTCGTTGGACAACTTTGGCACTTGCCTGGATAGAATTATCACTTAACCACTAGTTTACACTTTGTGTTTATTGACTAATTATAATTCGAGTCAATCTAAGCTATGATTATTCCGGACCTTTATACACCAGAGGACACACCTTATTGCGCATAATTATATACCAGGTGATGTAATTTTATTGTACGGACCAGCCACTCAATTTTGTTGTTCAACCCACTTGGTATTATGTCCTAATATAACACATTATATAAATAATGTTTGTTGTTAGGCTCTGAGATGGATAGATAACGTGACAGGCCTTCGCATAAGTGATTTTCTTCACATAAAATATATTCTGCTGTCTAGCTATGCAGCCGGAGGAGACACTCAATAATTCTTCTTTTGTAAGTGAGCGTTTAAATTTCTTTCACAAGATGAAAAAGAAACAAAAAATATACGATCTATAATGTTTACTATAATCTAAGTATTTTCCGAAAAATAAATGGAATAAAGCTAATTTGTCATTCCGTTGAGTGTGAGGTACAAAATAACTTGTACCAAGTTATTCTGAATTTATCTAAAACAATTATAAAGCATAATTTATATAATGGCTATCGCTCTTGATCTTATGTAAAAGTGAAATAGGATATTGTAAATTATTTAAAATAATGACGTTCCGTTCATACTGGGGATCGTTTTTGATTCAATGTGATTTGTCTTGTATATAATAAAATTGGTATATACATTTGTATTGCTGTTTCTCTTTTTTAATGTCTCTCCAATATATGTACAAGTAGAGATAGACATTTTGAAATAAAAAAAAAAACCACCAAAAGTCCCAGTTATCATAGGAGAAAATGTCATTGATTACACTGGAAACGTGGAGTTCATTGCTATGAGAAGTGTGCGCTACGTATAGAACCATTATCCTGTAATAACTTTCCAAATCATGAACGTGATACAGACTGGAAAACTATTTTCGGCAAAAAATCAGTATAGCTTTATCTCAAACAATGAAAACTGCCTTAAGAAGCCTGACTGAAACTGTGTTGTGTTTTCGTAAAGCAATCAATCCATTGTTAGTGATTAAATTAAAAAGCCTTGATTGCAACATTATTGCATCTGGTCGTAAAGTAATGTATCCATTCTTAGTGGTTGAAAGGCTTGACTATAATATTGTTAGGTTTGGTCGTCTGGTGATGTATTTATTCTCAGTGGTTAAAAAGCTTAACTATAATAGTTTTGGGTCTGGTCGTCTGATTACGTATTCATTCTTAATGGTTAAAAAGTGTAATGGGGAAAATATTTTTCTCAAACTTTGTAGAACACATTTAGTTGGATACGCGTACGATTAATGAGATTTATGGGAGAAATTCTCGTGTTTAAATCGCCATAATTCACTGATTGGCACCGTCTCTGTCATGAGTTTAGCGATTTTTAATTAAGGATACGTTTCAATTTTTAAACTGGACATTCGGAGGTTAACTTCCGATCTGTAGCGGAGTTGTCAGATTTAAAATATTGCAGGAAACAGTATTTGATAATCTAAGTTGTCATACGAACTGCATTGTGTTTAGCATAGTTCAGGCGGGAAATATATTTCTTTTGGATTGGTCACACTGTAAAGGGGGCGTGGTTCCACAGGAAAACTCTAGGTTCAAATGTGCTAATCGCAAAATTCTAAATCAGTCTACGCTTTCTTACAAGAGAAAACAAATGTAAGAGGACTCCGAGTGAATTAAGTAGTAAATTCACTCGTAACATTATCCAAGGGAATCGATTATCTGGAGAATCGGCAGACAGAATTCTGGAAGTAAAGTCTAGGAACACAAAGTATTTGCACCAAACTTGTGTATTTCGTTGATATTACTATGACTATTTGCTGATTTATTTGCTTGTATTTGCATATATTTATTTTTCTAAATTATTAGATTAATTTTCTTGATATGAGTATAACTGTTGAGTTCATTTATCTGAATTGGTACAAAGATATATTTTATATGCATTGACGACTCATTTCACTGTAGAGTCGTGATTATTATTGGAAATGTTTGTATCTAGGATTTTATGCATTATTTTAAATGATATGAATTACGAGAATCGGTGTAAATTCTCCAACTTTATGTGAGTACACGTTTGGTAACTACAAGACTGTGCGTATTGATTATAATGCTTTAGTTAAGCCATGTAAGGAATTCTATTCATTTATTTGTGTAATTGAGACAAGACTAGAACAAATGTCTCGGTGGTGTGTTGGAATAGCCATTAGCAGGACCATTCATTTTGTCTAACCATGTTTGTTTACGGTCTGTCATGGTTACTTAGACCAGATAGCCGTTGATTTCTGTTTGAATTCTGAATGAACTATATCTGACATAACGAGGGGGGTATTGATATATTCCCCCAGTATAATGTGACGGAAGATTTAGGTTGCTTCTTTGTTTATTTTTGGAAGGTGAGATAGCTCCATGTGATGTATCACGTATTTACAAAACCAAAGTTGGAAGGGCCGAAAGTGGCAAGATACCTGAGAAGTTGGATAAGAAAGGGAAAAAGTAGAAAGGATCGGGACTTACATGCATAAGGAATTCAAAGGGACATTCATGGTGAATTTGGATTGAATCAATACCATCTGTTTATGAATCTGTACAATGCAATGTTTTCGATCTTTCATTCGATTTGATGATGAATTAAATTATCCATTCAATGCATAAAAAGCTTGACTATTACAGTGTTGAGTTTGACGTGATGTATCTATTCTAAGTGGTCTAGAAACCTAACTATATTAGTGTGAGTCTGGCTGTTTGATAATGTTTCCATTCTAAAATAGATCTGAATCGCAATACGGGATATAAAAAAATAACCCGACTATACGGGATACAACAAGTCATGTGGCTATACGGGATACAACAAGTCACAAGGCTATACGGAATACAACAAGTCACACGGGATACAATAAGTCACTGAGCCCTGGCTGTACGAGATACAAAAGTCACCAATTCGAAAGTAGATGTTATATTTTCACAGCACTATATCAAGTTCTTATCCATTTCTCCCAACAGCAACAGTATGATCCATCAACTATCACAAATTCGCATTTGAAAACATACTCATTGCTTATAAAAACGCGTACTCTGGTGTATCATTATCACATGAAATGAATTTGGATCGCATCTACATAAAAATAACGAGGCCAATAATTCTTTGAGAATTCACATAAAAATATGCCCTCCACATTAAGCCACCAGATTATTAAGAAATACACAAAAGTTTTATTAAGGGTAAATAATATTGGCAACCTTGTGATTTAGACATGACGATTCCAAACCATGGCAATAGAAGATGCATTTTCTGGCGTAATTTTATCCATCGAAATGGACTATTAGACCCTTTTAAGAATCCTTATAGACTGTTGCACAAATCACATGTGTCCCTTCTTCCAGTGCCCTAAGCGCTGAAAATATCATAGTGCCCCATCATCTTCCTATAAAATATGAAACTAAAAAATCCCCCAACATAAAACCCAAACAAAACCAGTTATTTAAAAGCTATAAAGGTGGGCAAATACTAGTGTTGCCATCATTCAAAATCAAAATGCTCGTACATGCAGATTGAAGTGGTTATATATAAGTTATTCAAGTTGATCAACAACAATTAATTTGCATTTGTCCTGGTGCCCTTGTTGCTGAGTGTGCCTAATAGGTAATCCGGTATTGCGTCTTACTGACGTATTGGAGTTGAAAATTGACTGCGCCTTGCTAACAAAATAAATACGGGAAATAACCTGTAAAGGAAACACAAATTAGATAGTTAAAGAGTTATGTGCAAATAGTTTCTGGAATGTTTCCAAGCGTATTAAGGCGAAATAAATATTTCCTCTAAAATTCTGAATGAATATTATCTTGCACATTAGAGGCATCTGCTTTGCATTCATTATTGATAAAGCATTGCTGAAAACCCATTGGCAGAATATATCTATCTAATCTCTACATGTAGGTAAACTATGTATTAAATAACAGATAAACATTGCCTCAACACTGAGTGATGGAAGATAGTATAAATGATGCTGGCTTCAGCTATAACTTCCCCCAAAATCTCGCACATCACTTCTGTCATAAAGCTACTCATGAAGTTTGAAGCAAAAAATACAAAAATGTTGACAGCCTTTATTTTATGTGAAAGCATTAGGATGAGACAAATATAATGACAGGCAAACAATCAGTTAAACCCTTAAAAATAATTCATATCACTTCATCTTAATCTTATGTAGAGATCTCCTTGATGCATTAATTACTTTTATTATCGGAGTGTTTTGTTGAGGTCACATTGGAGTATGTACTTTCTGAATATTCAACGTCCCTCCCAGTAACTAGGGTGTATTTATCATCCTATTAACATGTAGAGTTTTGCAATTCGTTTGTGTGTCTCATTCGGATTGAAATTATCACTTTCCTCGAGGTTTAGCATTTATTAATTTGTGTTTCAAGATACTAGAGCATTTTGATATACCATTACAAGGTTTAGAGTATTTTCTGCCGCATTGTTCGTATTTAATATTTTTGAACCATCTTAAAAGAACTAATTTGGTCAGTATGACCATTTATTTGACATCAGTGGATCGATTCGAGATACGTAAAATCTGGAACAGTTATTTTGTTTCTTTTTTTTCGGGATAGTTGATCAGTTGCTAAGAAAGCACGTAAATGTCAAAACATCTGACGTGCGTCCTGACATTTTTAGAAGGAGACCACCACTGACTCAAATAAATGTTGGAAGGGTGTTACTTATCATTTATAACTCTTCGCAAAAGTTTGCATTGATCGTAATATCGTACGCTTGTCTATACGTTCACAAACTTTATACAAGGGATGACTTAACAAGATCAGTGAAATATAGGATAACACAGGAACATAACTCGAGTCTGAAATATTAAATGTGCTTGTTTTAAGTCCATTGCACATCAACCCCGGCCGAGTCATACCAAAGACTTTAAAAAACGGTGCTAACAGCTGCATCGCTTGGCGCTCATCATTAGGAAGTTAGTGTTAGGACTGGTCGGCCTGGTGTCAGAATAATGTGTCTGGGTGGGGACATCAAGCCACATGTCTGCAGTGTGATGTCCCAGTGCTAGACATCACTATAAACTGTCACACTGCAGACATCGTACCGATATGACTAAAAAATTGTTAAAGCTACGTTAAAATTATAAATCACACACACATACACATACATGTATTATATATATATATATATATATATATATATATATATATATATATATATATATATATATATATATATATATATATATATAATGATACATTGATATTGATACTTTATGTGAACTCATTTTGAGGCTGACAGAGAACGGGAATGAATTCCATCTTACTGTGATGGAGAATGACAATCATATAATCATTGATTGCATGATGGTTTTATTAATAAACGTAGTTCAGGATACTTGGATGACATTAAAAGTTTCAAATACGGAATTCAGCTCCTGGGACGAGGTGAGTAAGAACTACAAACTTTGCGAATTTTTGAGTTGGCTTCCATTTCGAGTTACTTTGTTTCTTATCGTATACAAATGATAAATATATTTTTTCTCAAAGTTCGGCCAGGTGCCATTTCGTGTATCTATAAGTATTGAAATCAATCTGACGTTTTGGTCATTTACATGTCCAAAGTATTATGAGCCTTGTCACAATTGTTGTTTTTTATTGCTGCCGAATCGCCAGGAACGATCAACGAGGTCAATGTAATCTGCCCCATCGCATGAAGTTTCCAATTAATTTACAGATAAGACCGTCGGAAAGAAGATCTGTCATCTAGTGGATGAAAAATCAACTGTGCTAGTCGTGTCCCCAAGGTATCGCGTATCATTGTCGGGAATAGTTGATATAATAACCAGTCCGCTTGAAATAAATTTTCCTTATGCATATGGATGACAAAATAGGGGACAAATATTTCATTCGACGCACAGTATCAATATAGGCTTATAATTCCGATTTCAAACGCCTTCATCATATCTACTTAGTTCAAGACATCAGTTGCATTAAATGACTTATAAACGTACACGCAATTAAAGTCTGCGTTTCCTCGACAGAAATGAATGTTGCAACATGACTGCATGGTAACCATGCCGTAAGTGAATATGTTAAATAAAGAAATGGACACAGACGTATTCCTTGCAGAATTTTTCTCTTTTATTCTATTATTACTGTTGCATTATAGTAATAGTAATTCCACATAGATTAAAATAATGCAGTCGTCCATAAATTAGCGACATCACTATCTTTTGATCAGTTATATAATATGGCACTAAGGCAAGAAAGACATTCTCAAAAATAAAAGGATGGCGAGTATAAAAGAGAAATGCCGCCAAGCCATATAGTAGCCTACTATGTAGTTCAATAGCACTGTATTTGAAATAGCATCCAAGTTACTTAAAGGTCATCCATGCTAGATCCTGTATACATATGTTTCAGTGTTAACTTTTGGCATTTTTTTGCCAAAGACACCCATGATATTATGTTGTTCTTCCCAATACCAACCATAGATGGAATAAGGGAGGATTTCCTTTTATCCCTGTTTCTTGGATAATTTATCTACTTGTTCCGAGTCTCACTTAGGACGTGTAACCAATAGAGTGCCATTGCTGGTTACACACGGACGTAGCGAATAGCTGACGTTTCATTCTAGTTATGCGTGTTCAATAAATAACTATTTAAGTCTTTTACATGAACGTTTTGGAATGCCGACATCAACAAGACAGTATTTTTGCATTTCCTTTTTTATTTTTTAAAACTAAAATGCGTCAGAATAGTCAGGTATCACATCTAAGAGTGATATTCATTAATAGGTTAACTACAAGCAGGTATCACATCTAAGAGTGATATTCATTAATAGGTTAACTACAAGCAGGTATCACATCTAAGAGTGATATTCATTAATAGGTTAACTACAAGCAGGTATCACATCTAAGAGTGATATTCATTAATAGGTTAACTACAAGCAGGTATCACATCTAAGAGCGATATTCATTAATAGGTTAACTACCAGCATGTATCACATCTAAGAGTAATATTCATTAATAGGTTTACTACAAGCAGGCATCACATCCAAGAGTGATATTCATTAATAGGTTAACTACAAGCATATATCACATCTAAGAGTGATATTCATTAATAGGTTAACTACAAGCAGGTATCACATCTAAGAGTGATATTCATTAATAGGTTAACTACAAGCATATATCACATCTAAGAGTGATATTCATTAATAGGTTAACTACAAGCAGGTATCACATCTAAGAGTGATATTCATTAATAGGTTAACTACAAGCATATATCACATCTAAGAGTGATATTCATTAATAGGTTAACTACAAGCAGGTATCACATCCAAGAGTGATATTCATTAATAGGTTAACTACAAGCATATATCACATCTAAGAGTGATATTCATTAATAGGTTAACTACAAGCATATATCACATCTAAGAGTGATATTCATTAATAGGTTAACTACAAGCAGGTATCACATCTAAGAGTGATATTCATTAATAGGTTAACTACAAGCATATATCACATCTAAGAGTGATATTCATTAATAGGTTAACTACAAGCAGGTATCACATCTAAGAGTGATATTCATTAATAGGTTTACTACAAGCAGGCATCACATCCAAGAGTGATATTCATTAATAGGTTAACTACAAGCAGGTATCACATCTAAGAGTGATATTCATTAATAGGTTAACTACAAGCAGGTATCACATCTAAGAGCGATATTCATTAATAGGTTAACTACCAGCATGTATCACATCTAAGAGTGATATTCATTAATAGGTTTACTACAAGCAGGTATCACATCTAAGAGTGATATTCATTAATAGGTTAACTACAAGCAGGTATCACATCTAAGAGTGATATTCATTAATAGGTTAACTACAAGCATATATCACATCTAAGAGTGATATTCATTAATAGGTTTACTACAAGCAGGTATCACATCCAATAAGTGATATTCATTAATAGGTTAACTACAAGCAGGTATCACATCCAATAAGTGATATTCATTAATAGGTTAACTACAAGCAGGTATCACATCTAAGAGTGATATTCATTAATAGGTTTACTACAAGCAGGTATCACATCCAAGAGTGATATTCATTAATAGGTTAACTACAAGCAGGTATCACATCTAAGAGTGATATTCATTAATAGGTTAACTACAAGCAGGTATCACATCCAAGAGTGATATTCATTAATAGGTTAACTACAAGCAGGTATCACATCTAAGAGTGATATTCATTAATAGGTTAACTACAAACAGGATGCGATATGTAGAAGCTTCAGTGGCTAATGTTTTACACATCTGACTCCTTTGACGCATATTTTTTCTTGTCTCCTTTACCTTTCTCTTGTTGTTGCTTTACATAAACCTTTTTTGTCCAATTGTCTTAATTTTTTGTGTATTGAACTCCCCTTCTTGTTCCTTTTAAAATCATTGTATTCGGAAGACGTCGCTGTTTGTGGCTTATTGGACCAAATCGAATTAATCATAATTATAATAATAACATCTAACAACTCTGACTTAATCATACCACACGAAGCCCCTCTTTCGGATTGCTTGGCGTAAGAGAAATTACGATTCGGATTGGTTGGCGTAAGAACAATTGCGATTCGGATTGGTTGGCTGATTAGAAATTACGATTCGGAGTGGTTGGCGTAAAATAAATATAAATGACTGAGTGAAATGTACTACAACTGGATGCCTCAAAATAACTAATTGCGGTCCTTTTACTTTTTATATAAGGCGGTTTTTCACCAGTTTTCTTTTCTAGTCTTGTAGAAGAATCAAGTGGCTTAACTTATTGTGTTTCACGACCATTTCCTTTAAACTCCTTAATCCTTCCAACCTGGTTTAATTCATGTTGTCAAGCGGATTTACAGCAAATGACAAAGATTTAAAAACTTGTCTTAGAATATTGATGACTTTTGAGAATAAGTGTACGGACACGTAAAATTAAAAAGTGTCGTTCTTTTTAACACACCGCCAACCACATGACCCTTTTAGGGCCATTTCAAATCGATCACATGAAGAATAAACTCATCTTTGCTTTCTTCACGAGTCTTTCTCTGTCTATACGCTTATTGGTGTGTAAGTATGGCTCTTTGTGTGTAAGAATAATGCTGGTCATCATACCACGCCAGCCACATCATCTAAAGAAATTTGTTTTCAAGGTTGGGTGTTTGTTTGCAGACAGAAGTACATGTCTGTTGGAACAAGTGCAGTTCTTGTACATAGTATTGAGCATTATCGCATACCATACCCATCCGCCATTCAGTGGTTTTTTGATGGGTGGGTGATTGCATGTAAGGATGAATGTTGGCAAGTCGCTCAGTGTCCTCGTCTGCTTTAGGTATATTTGTCTGTTTTACTGTGAGTTTGTATATACCTAACTTTGTGTTTTCTCCCCCTTCCACTTTTGGCCATTATGGGCACGTTTTCTTCCCCACTTCGTTGTGTATGGCCACTATACGCATATGGTGTCCTTAATTCCGAATTTGTAGAGTTTGCCCACAGAAAGCATATGGTGTCAATAAATCCAAACTGAAACCATTCTGAAGAACTATGGACAAAAGCATTATGATGGTGCAAGCCTTAAAGTGAATTTCCCATATATATCTTTTGAACTTTGGAACTTAGTGAATGCAGTTTTTCCCCCGGAGTTTTTAGACTTGCTATTTAGTATTGGGGCGATGGAGGTGGTTATGATATCAAGGGGATGATCGACCTCGGTGTAATTGCCCGGCTCTAGAAAACAATAAAAATATCAAAATAATGGATTGAATAAATAAAGAACTGAGCATATATATATATATATATATATATATATATATATATATATATATATATATATATATATATATATATATATATATATATATATATATATATATATTGTACAGGACACTTGAATAATACACTTCTGCTATAAAATAAATACCGTAAGTTATTAAAAATGTAATTAGCAGTTCCAATAACACCGTATTGACTGAACGTTTAGGAACTCAGTTGTCCAGCATGTCTGCATAATATAATGATTTCGTTGCGGACCACTCCAGATTCAATATAGGTTGGGATCGATTTACCCGACTCTCTCTCTCTCTCTCTCTCTCTCTCTCTCTCTCTCTCTCTCTCTCTCACACACACACACACACACACACACACACACACACACATCCAGCCCTTTACATGTAATTAACTGCAATACGGAGTTGTTACGTCACACATTGTAGCGTATTTAAAATTTAAAATAAATAAATAGTCTGATGGGTCTTTTCTTCTTGGTTAAAACACCATCACCTCTTTCTTCACATCAGATGGTCCAATGTGACTCCAATTTTAACACACCTAACGTCGGTTAATAATTCAGATCTTGGTTATATAAATGAATTAAACAAAATTCACTTATTGTTTTAGCTACAACAGTTGTTAACTAGTAATATATCGGCATAACATCTTACAAACTTTATAATTTCAATGTCTAGCATATTGACATATAAACGAATAAATTCAAATAATTTTCTCAAGACTCATATCAAGAAAAGAATGTACAAAAGTCTTATAATACGCGAGTCATATAACATTCAAGTCAAATAAATCAAAACAATTATTTTAAGACTCATATCAAGGAACAATTTTATGAAAATAAGATAAATAATTGAAACAAATATCTTTAGACTCATATCAAATTAAAATTATATGAAAATAAGCACTTAATCTCACATCTTGGCATTTTCCTCTAACTAGATTCAGTTAACCTTATTTTGTTCACTTCGCCTGGCACACTAATCATAAGTTATTTTCAATTCGTGAGGTTCACCATCGTAGCAAAATATGTCATGTATATCAGGATATAAATTAGAATATGACATACAGACTCTGTTAGATCTAAAAAATCACATGAAGTTCAATCAATTACACCTAGCAGTGAGAGGTTAACAAGCCGCGAGGGGTTTTAGAGAAATGTCCATAATTAGCCTTTAGCAAGCTACGTCAGACACTTTTGCAGGTAATTTACAGCACTGTTTTAAAGCACTGAAAATCTATGGTGAGCCTGACACGACTGTGCGAAATTATTTCCAGCTATCGAAACAAAGGTGTGTTGCGGAAGAATTTCAACAACTGCCATAGAAGGAAAGCGAAGGATTTGTACTAAATGGTTTTCTTTCTTCTTCTGTTTGGTTGGGAGTTTTCACCGATTCGTATTAATTGTTAAAGTATTTTTATAACCAAACTAAAGTATCACTGCCTTAATAGATTCTGTCTAAATATCCAGCATGTTTTGTTCCTGTATATATAATTGTGGAGGACGTAACACAATGCATGCAGTTGTCCCAAATTTACTTTGTCATTCTTCCATACTCCATCTTACATTTCATACCTTGTTAATATATAGTTCCTATATTCAGTAAACCATCATTTCAAATCCAGCAACATATTCTGTTCAGTTTAAATATGTTGAAACTTTATTTTTGGTCTTGTTACATAGTACAAATCAAAACCATTAATATAGAATCGAAGAGTGACAATTTCGGTCTTATGGATCTCAGTAAAGGAGAATTATTTTGAACAAAGTTTTATTTGGAGCAAAATTATCATGAACCAAATTGATTGTTCCGAGTGACTAATTCTTCAATTAGAAAAGCAGGGTGAAGCACACAGAAAGTCATTTGTCATTTGCATTAGTAGTTTTTCTTTTCAAAATGTAAAACATTTACGAGAACGCTTGTCTTCTTAAAGAAGTTAACCTCCTTATAAGAACTTATAAAAGACTAACTAACTAACTAACTAACTAACTAACTAACTAACTAACTAACTAACTAACTAACTAATGCAAATAAATACATAAATAAATAAATATACAAAAAAATAAAAAAATAAATACGGAGAATCAGATATATTGATGAAATGGATGGATGAAAAAATGAAGATATAGAGAATTAGGTAAATGAATGAATTGATTGAAAATATTTAATGCATAAAACTGTTTTTTGTTGCACTAATGATTTATGATACTTAAGGAATATATTTTGAAGGAGGTATTCATCTTTCATCTTGATGTATCGATTTCTTTCAGGCCAAGTAACTTGCCAAACCTCACGTACTCAGCCTAGCTGATATATAAATAAATTAAGCGGCGCCTAATATCTATCCGACAAAGTACAGCCAATTAGCATTTACCAATCAATGCGGAAAAGGAGACGTGACAATTCAGTCGGGCAGCCTTAATTTGAACATATAAAAAGTACAGGTTTAAATTTTGTTTTTAAGGTCAGAGAAGGACAGAGTGAAAGGACAGTTTCAAACAAATTTGTCAAAAATCATTTAAATTGAACATGAAAAACAGACTCGATTTTCAGACTGGACATGAAAGAAAGCTTCGATATTGAGATGGACATGAAAAACAGTTTTGATATTGAGATTGGACATAACAAAGCTTTGATATTGAGATTGGACATAACAAAGCTTTGATATTGAGATTGGACATAACAAAGCTTTGATATTGAGATTGGACATGAAAAAAGCTTTGATATTGAGATTAAACATAAAAAAGCTTTGATTTTGAGATTGGACATGATAAAAGGCTTTGCTATTGAGATTGGACATAAAAAAGCTTTGCTATTGAGATTTGACATCTAAAAAAATTTTAATATTGAGATTGAACATGAAAAAGGTTTTGTTACTGAGACTGGAGATGGAAAACAGTTTTGATATTGGATTGATAACTGATCTGAACAATCTCCCCGATGAAGTGACATGTGCAATATATTGGACAAGTTTCCAAGCAAATGTAAAAACAACCCAGGTTTTTTTCCCCTGATGTTGAGAATAAAATAGAACAAATATACGCACCTGCAGCCAAGCAATGCTAATATATTTTATAAATTTCTGCCAAATATCCCAAAAGTGTTATCTTAGTACCATCGATATCATTACAAAATATCTCAAAAGTGTTATCTTAGTACCATCGATATCATTACAAAATATCCCAAAAGTTATTTCTTAGTACCATCGATATCATTACAAAATATCTCAAAAGTGTTATCTTAGTACCATCGATATCATTACAAAATATCTCAAAAGTGTTATCTTAGTACCATCGATATCATTTTGATTCTTCGTAAAGAAGCCTGTCATTTAATCATGTAAATAATTCAAGTTTTCTCGCAGCTTTTCTGTTACGTGTTTGCTTTATTATTGTAATGTTTCTTCCCCTGACGAAGAGCTTGAAAATTCGAAACATTCGTATATACATACATACATACATACATACATACATACATACATACATACATACATACATACATACATACATACATACATACATACATACATACATACATACATACATATGTACGTACGTACGTACGTACGTACGTACGCACGCACGCACGCACGCACACACACACACACACACACACACACATACATACATACATACATACATACATACATACATACATACATACATACATACATACATACATACATACATACATACAAAAATACTACAGTTTTGTAAACACTTGAGAAGAATGGAACGTCGATTCGCATTTGAAATATCTTTTATAGGTGTAGAGCAGTACTAATTCTTTGAAAGGTTTTTCATCATATGTCCTACCAAGTTAGAAATATCACTTTCATGTCATGTATAGACTGATGCTAATACAGGGGAAATGCGTATATTTGCTGCCGTTGTTATTTGCAGACATACATGCTATGGATATGATAAAATGCATCAGTTACATTCTTAAACCTTTAAAATTACTTACTTTTTAATTTATCTCTTTTGGTTTTGTGCACAAGTAAAAATATGTTGGATAATTCTAACACTGAGTATATTTTACCAGAATCTATAACTAATTTAACATAGTTTTCTTTGTTGTGTTTATTGAACACACATTCAGCAAACCGATCCTTTTTAAGGAAATAAAATAGTTATCCTCATTAAGGGAATAAAATGGTTATGGTTGAATAGTTCGGGTACTCTGAATATTTTACCAATATGACCTAGGTACTGAACAATATCGTTCTTTACCTATCAGACGTTGGTGCTTTTGGGTAATCCGATTTCTCGGCGGGAAAAGCCAAAATGACCTTGTTTAGGGTGACATTCATTCTAATATAGCCCACCAATTGTCTTTATTCACGCTTATCTTTCACTTGGCATTTATCTTTTATTTTTATTTACTTGAAGCTTTTCTGGTCTATTTTATATATCCTGTCTTCTTTTACATCTTCCGGATGCTTTCGTTCTCGCGGTAGGCTTCTGTTTTCGGTCCCAAGCAAGGTTTGACACTATCGTCACGCAAGTTTCAAATTCTACTTTCATATTCTTAGCATTGGTTTGAGGATTGCATTCCCATTCAAGGATCAAATGTCTAGAACTTGATCATCCAAATGAACGCACACGAACAAGCCACTGATGCAGCATAACTCCCTTCATTTGTGATACTGTATGGAGAGGGACATTTCCAAGTCATTAAATTACATACTGATCTCCTTCAGGAGCAGTTTTTTTTATCACTAGTAATACTGACATATGTCCTGAAAGGTGACATTTTTTTATCCATGTGGCTCAGTTTCGTCGCAATATATGTTCATGACGCATATCGTGTTTCACTTTCAGCCGTACAAAACAAATACTTCGAATTTTTTATACATCTATAGGATAAAAAGATCTTCATTTAAAAAAAAGCAATTTTTGATCCAGCAGGAAAAACAGAATGATATTGAAATATATACATAATATCTATCTCAAAACGTTACTCTCATTCATTCATTCATTCATTCATTCATTCATTCATTCATTCATTCATTCATTCATACCTGTCTGCCTGCCTACCTACCTACCTACCTACCTACCTACCTACCTACCTACCTACCTACCTACCTACATACATACATACATACATACATACATACATACATACATACCGCTTCGGTGACCTAGTGGTTAGAGTGTCCGCCTCGGATGCGGGAGGTCTTGGGGTCGAATTCCGGCTGAGTCATACCAAAGACTTACCAATATAGTGCTAACAGCTGCCTCGATTGGCGCTCTGCATTGAGAGGTTAGTGCTAAAACTGGTTGGTCTGGTGTCAGGATAATGGGACTGGGTGGGACATCATGCTACATGCCTGCAGCATGATGTCCCAGTGCTAGACATCACTATAAACTACCACACTGCACACTGCAGATATCAGAGCGATATAACTGAAAAACAGTTAAAGCTACGTTAAACAACCCAAACCACACACACACACACACAAACACACACACTTATGCATGCACGCATGCACGTACCTACCTAAAATGTAAAGCATGTTGATATGACTAGCTAAGTTTTTGTATCTGAAATATATATTTGTCATAAATCTCTCAAATTCTTGGAATGTTTCATGTCTACAAAGTGTTTTATCTACAACACTGGTGGTCTCTAACAGGAAATAACCAAATGTCAGGGATCAATAATAAGCTTTAAAGGTATATTATAAAACACCCCACTTTTAGAATTTAGACACACAGTAAATAGTTTAGATATTTAGAAATACTTAGTCTATAATGATGATCCTTACAGAAGGTCTACGTGCAGTTATGACTTAGGTATTACATAAAATGCCTATGTCGTTGTGAATGTGGTAAACAAGATATTTATGAGATAAAAATACCTTTCAAAACGAGGCCTGAAAAGTTATGAATATATGTTGTTGGAAATTTCATGTTTATTTGAACCTGTCAAAAATAAAATGATGATCGTTAGACAACATGGCGTTCTATAAAATGATTTTCAACTGTATGTACAGTGCGCCATACACCTACATTTATTCTTATTAATGTGACGTAACATGGGTAAATAGCAGTGACGGAAAATTGTGAATTGTTGTTGTTGTTGTTGTTGTTGTTGATGTTGTTGTTGTGGGTTTAACGCCATTTTTCAGCACACGATAGGCTATTCATGGCGGCCAGTATTAATTTTTGAGGAAGAAACCGGGAAATCACCGGAAAGAACCACCGACCCACGAGAAGCTACTGGCAAGCTTTCTCACATATCCACATTCGCCGAATGCTAGACTCGAACCCACGCAGACAGGTGAGATTGCAGTGATCCGTAACGGACTGCGCTTTAAACCACTCGACCGCTCAGGACCACAAAAAAAAAAGAGTTGTGAGAAAAGGAAATAAATATGCTACTAATCAAATAGAAAACTAAAATTCAGGGGCTTTTGTGGTACTCTCTGGCTGAAATCAGAATGACGTGTAGTTCTCTCCGTTATATCCTATTCGAATTGTGAGTGGTTTCATTGTTTTAAAGATATTCACGAATTCATGTATGTTGCCTGCGATTGGTGAACCGGAAGTATTGATGCTATGGGACATTTGTTGGCAGCTGATAAAAAAGCAGAATACAATAGAAATCACCAAAACAGCTACTCAGCTATACGCAAATAATGACCAGAGATATTTCAATTTGATTGTCGCAGACAATGAAACATGGATTTACTTATTTGAACCAAAAAAAGAAAAAAAAAGTTTGGATCGGAGAAAACTAGCAGAGGCTACAAATTGTCAGACGTGATGGATCTGTCACAAAAGTTGGATACGCATTATATCTCGATACAAAAGACCCGGTATACAGGTACATCTTCCCGACCTTGCTGTGATTCTTAGTAGTTCTGTGTCTACAAACTGTTGCCAAAAAATGAGAAATTCTACTGAACCACCCTGCTATGCATCTGCACCCGAAGTGTCCATCTATTCCATGACAACGTATAGGAGCATAATAGCCCCGTCGTGAGAGACTTCTTGAATCCACCGTCGTGAGACTTCTTGAATCCACTGTCGTGAGAGACTTCATGGATCCACCGTCGTGAGACTTCTTGAATCCACTGTCGTGAGAGACTTCTTGAATCCACCGTCGTGAAAGACTTCTTGAATCCGCCGTCGTGAGAGACTTGAATCCACCGTCGTGAAAGACTTCTTGGATCCACCGTCGTGAGAGACTTCTTGAATCCACCATCATGAGACTTTTTGAATCCACCGTCGTGATAGACTTCTTGAATCCGCCGTTGTGAGAGACTTCTTGAATCCATCGTCGTGACAGGCTAACTGAAGGAGCACAGACACTAAACTTTGCTGCATCCTCCATACAGCCCTGATTTAGCTCCACGTGACTGTCAGTTGAATCCCGTTATCGAAGATTCGCTGAGGGACAGACGATTTTAAACCCTCAGGTGTTTCCAGAGAATGAACATACCCAAAAATGAATGCAACACTATATTTAACAATTGGAGAATCAGAGATAAGTTTGTAGTGGGTAGGTGTGCATTCAGGAGTAATTTGAAGGGGATGCATTGATGTACTGCTCACTAATAAAAAACTTTGTTATACAGCGCAGTAATAAGAATTTTTAAAATACCCCTCGTGTCTATATGACGTTCGACGGCTTAAACCTTTTGCCTTCTTCTTCCCCACTATAGAGTACACAATACACGCTGCAACAAATTGTTACATTTGCCTTCCAAATTTACAGACAAAAATGCAGATTGCTCAAGCAACGTTTGTTTGACTTCCTCTTTTTTAAAAATTAATTCTGCAAGACATGAAGAATATGCTGATTTCAATGATTTCAGTGGAGATTTCAGTTTTATAGCGACGTTCGCAAATGTGTCCTGAACAAAAATGTTAATGTTTTCTTAGGGAATAAGCTTAAGAAAAATCATTATTTTCCGCCTAGATTGTTATCAGTACAATTTATTCGAATACGTAATACAATATTTATGCATCGGTTGCCAATACTTACTTGTGCATTGTATTGGGACAGAATAACGATCATGAAATCCAGACAAGTGCGAAGTTATCGATAAATCTTGTCTAGTGAAAGGGTGATAATATCAATTTTGCTTATTTTACTCCTTAATGTCAGTACACAACAAACACAAAATTTCAAATCAGATGACAATCTCGTGCAGAACTGTCGTATTAGATCATTTGTTTTTCTTAACGCTTTTCTGACAGAAGTAATGATATGAATCACAGTTTACGTAGGTATATCTCAGAGATTTTTATTTTTGGAAAATCTTTGCTCCACATCATGTCAATAAATTAACGTACTACTTTTACTCGCCTTACGGTTTACACACCAACCGTGGAAGTTAGGAAACAACATCTTTAATAGTGAGCGCTACAAAAGAAGAAAAGATCAGATAAAAAAGAATAATTTACTGTTGATTGGATGATAAAATCGTTCCTGCTTAAGATGGATGTTCTCATTGGGCGCGTGGCCAAATAATTTGTATTTCCTAAACATGGATTTCAACCATGATTATAAAAAAAATCTTATCACTCTTGTAGGTATCTGTGCCATATTATTACACTCTAATTAACCCTAATTAACATCTTATGTCTGAGTGTAGGTAATGGATATATCATATATGCATGTATCGGCAATAATATTAATTTTTAAACATTGTAGTGCTAAAACTACTTGAATATTGATGAATATTTTGATGCAGATAAACCAGTATCTGTTTTGCATAATTATATATTTTGCAAAAAGAAATTCTCCAAAAGAATATCCTGTAAAAATAATTAGTTTTCTTTCCGCGTTACGATATCTATCGATTAGATTGGCCCGTCTTGTTGTTGCTTATATCTGTATGAACTAAGAAAGAAAATAACCGATCCGATCCACTGGCATTGCCTTTTCAGACATTAGCAGTGAATAATATGCAAAAGATTGTATGTAAGTTAATTAGACGTAATGTTGACTTACATCTCGAGACTAATTAGATTTAGGTTTGCGATGTACAATACGTAATTCTGTGAATGAATAAAAAAAAACCAAGCAAAACAAATGAAATTCTCATTTAAAAGCTCTGACAAAATGAATTTGAAAGTTGCATCCATATATATATATATATATATATATATATATATATATATATATAGAGAGAGAGAGAGAGAGAGAGAGAGAGAGAGAGAGAGAGAGAGAGAGAGAGAGAGAGAGAGAGAGAGAGAGAGAGAGAGAGAGAGAGAGAGAGAGAGAGAGAGAGAGAGAGAGAGAGTGTGTGTTGCGGCCTTGACGTTCCAAATTCGTCTCAGACCTGTGTTTTGCAGACTTCAATAGTTGCAATATTAGAATACTCACCCTTCAAAACAGCGGGAGCTTTCCAAGAAGGTCGAGAAAACGTTGGGTGGGAAATCATATACAACAAAAGTTAGTATTAAGATTTATAGCGACGGTTGGTTTGCTTTCAAAGGTGTTCAGTATGGATTGACCCTAGTCAAACATAAACTTGCTGACTCAAACTTTGGAGTTCAAGTCCAAATGTTTTAAACAGTAAGTCATGCTGTTCAAATATTTTGATTGCGACCTTGCTCTGTCATAATCACTCACACTCTCTTTCACTCTCACTCAATCACTCACACACATACACACGCGCATAAATTTTCATAGGCGAACATAGTCTTCACAGTACCGTTTTAAGACGTAGGCACGTGAAACACGTGCCTAAGGCTCCGCAAAGCTGTGTGCCTGACGGCTGCCCAAAAACAAAATTTCGGTGACGGTTGTGTTGGCAGTTTAGTGTTTGTGCCTCGGGCCCCAGACTTCTTAAAACAGCACTGAGTCTACCTGTAGAATGCGCACACATTTCCATAGATGCTGTCGATGAAAAGTACGTAGGTATAAATTTCAGGCAGCCACTTCATTAGGGACATGTTGCGAAGAGTGGTGCTAGATTTTGTTGTTGTAACAGCAATGATAACTACTTCATTATTTTATTTAAGAATATATTCCCAAATGATAATAATCACAAGCAGTACCGTGTTTTAGCTTTAAAACAGATCCGCTGTCAGCTTGTATCAATCCAAACTAATACAATTTTTAGGGTGGTATCACTTTGTGCATTGATGAATTTCATAAGGTTCATAAACAAAGGCGACTGTCTGAAAAACATTGCCCTGTTAAGTATACATATCGCTATTTTCATTAAACTTTATATTATGTTGTAAAATCTAAGGGCGAAACATGTTTCCTTTAATTACGAATGTTGTACATGAAGTAAGATAAGTTGGTGCTACTCCCAAAGTTCATCGTCTGGAAATTAAGGCAAAAGTAATTAAACAAATCAAAATTAATATTCCACTTATCATATGCATATTTCTCTACCATCTATTTTACTCTGTATTTTCAACAAAAAGTCCAATGGCGACAGTTCATTTAATGATTTAATAACCAAGGTCAGTTTGTTCCTTGTTGTCAGCAAATGGTTGCCGTCCCATAATTAGTTATCTGCAAATTACGAATAATTTTCTCTTCTTTTCTTTGTATTCGGGCATAGCTAGACAAGGTTCGAAAAGTCTATTTAAAATACTTTTTTAAATCATCGTCATGATTTTTTTTCAATATTTGATTTAAAATATAACAATAAGCATTGACCAGTTTAATTTTTTTTACCTTCATTAAAGTCAGGCTTTCTGATGTATGAACACTGTACGTCCCTTAATTGTGATCCTCGAGCGCGTATTATACAGTTTGCAGTTTTTTGTTCCTACAGTACTTAAAAAAGAATAATATATCAAACCTTAAATATTTTACCAGGATTATAAATTGTTAATTTACTGCTGGTTTCTGTTTCTACAAAACTTTATAAATACAATGTTTTCAACATACTAATAGTTTCAATTAAGCTCTCATGGCAGGGAAAAGGGCGCAATAAATGAATGAAATGACTTATATTGATTCAGTCTGAATTATCGTTTAAGGCATCCTCCAATCAGGGTATAGTAGCGTTTGTACGATTAACAAGTGCGGAATAGTAGAAGAATGGTACATATGATTGAATTGCAGATTAATACTTCGTATTGTGGAATACCTGCAGTGGATATTTATACCTCTTGTGACAGTGTCGTTGATGTTGCTAGTATTTTTTCGCCTATGCCACATTCTATTCTAGACAATGAATTCAATTTAAATTTGTTTTTTTGTGATTTTTTAAAATTTATCATCACCTGAATGTTTGACGGTATCATTATTTCTACTTTCTGTATCATTTATATGATACACACAAATGCAACTTCAAAGAAATCGCAGAATAAGAAGAAACAATAGTGTCACGTTGGCCAAGAAAGACCAAAACTTGGTCTTCTTTTTTGGCCTAACATTTGCTGAAGGAGTCACACCGATATACCTGTCAAATCGATCATCCTAGTAAAAGGAAACATCAACACCAATGGCTAATGATGAGCCAAGAGAAAAAAAATGTAAGATTATCTGGACGAAGAGTTTACACTCATCTAAGAAGAGAAGATCCTGAAAGACTAATGACCTGAGAGGTCATTAGATCATTAGAAACCCCCACTGACTAATGGAGAGACTGAAGACATCGAAGCTCGGTGAGTACAAATACCTCCTGTACTTCTACTTAAGGGACAGACCTCTAGAGAGAAAACGTCAAGTGTTATCTGTGAGAATGACAATCAATACCGGGCCACTTTACGTCAAGTGTGAAATCATTGCTTATCATTACTTGTTGAAAATGATAATCAATACCTGGGGATTTTCTTACCTCCTGGCGCATTTCATACACAGTTCTCTGGAATCCAATGGTTTGTGCTCCAGATGTTCTTCCTAATTGCACACGTAAAGTCGTTCAAGCCTATGTAGTTGATAAGGACGGTAGTAAACATAAAGGGGTTCACTGGGTTGCCTACTGGGTTGCCGTTTACTTTCCCAACGACTACAGCGTGAAATATATCGTGGAATAGTTTGATTGATATGGATTATCTCCTATCAAAGACGATATCACACACTATATGAGAAGAAATGAGAAGAAATGCTGTATCCATTTAAAACAACGAGATGAGATTACGATAATCCGATTCCATGGAGTGTGGGCAATATAGTGGGTATGTTTTTCATCCAAGAAATCTTGGACGCCCATTAGAACAGTATTGATTTGATGATGTTTCCATAAAAACGATGAAGCAAAATAGAAATGTTGTTTAGCGCTCCTTCTATCAATGACACAATGGATATGTCCTAGACCATCCTAACCTATATCTCACTTATTGCGTTGCTAACCTTGTAAATACATTCGTGTTTAAACTTTCGTATTTGCATTTGATTTCAATTTTAAATTGACAATATTGCACAGGAAGAGGAAAGCTAGTCCTAATCCTCAGCCTTTATCTATTTCTTTACAACTCTCCCAGCTTTGTTTGGGGTGAGTGTTCGACGTTTGGTTATTGCTATCAGGAGGTGATGGCTGACGTATGTAATTTGCTCGGGACGAGTAACTAACGATATAAATTGAGAATGTCGGCTGAAATAGATAAGGAACTGAGAAGGTATATAGAACATATAAATCGAGCCCTGCTACAAATAAAGACAAATTTAATTTAAAAAATATCTAACAATACCGTTCAAAATAATAGTAATAAGTTGAGCGTAGACTCCAGAGCTATCACGGCCCTTGTTTTTTGTAGCTCCTACTTCCAAAACGTGTCTGTCAATTTTCTCAGACAATTCCTTTGCTTGAATGAATTTTAACGAGCGATTTACTCATTAAACCTCTCGGAGACTTATCTTTGTATATTCTTCCTCTCGCATGACAAAGTATAAACTAAATTCATAATCCACTCCTGCACATTTCAACTTTAAGTTTTCGTGTGAAACTACGCCCTCTTAACAGAGTAACCTATCAGAATTACAAAACCTCCCGCTTTTCCAAGCATCAAACACTGCATTATGTCTATCAACAAAAGGCTACCAATTGGTTCCTGGACGATGTCTCACTGTTAGTTTCCATACAAACCATAACTTAAACTCCGTTTCGGTAAAGTTTAAACAAACTAAGCCCTTAATTATAAGTCACTAACTCCTGGCTTTGGCGGAACCAATCCGTACATTATGGCTCTCTAAATGCGAACATTCCCTTATAAATCTCGTTGAAGGTATAAGAGTTTGACTAAATTTGTTCTAGCACAGATAACAAAACAAAGATCGCCTGAAAAACTTTTTTTTACAGCGTTATTGGTTTCTTGATTGGTTTAATCCTTCATGTTCTTTCATACTCTTTTCCTTACGATTTCTTTCTCTCATGAAGATTTCTGTCTACTAAAACCAGATGCAGAAAATTATACGACAAGTTCTCAAGCGTTCTGATCTGAACATGACGCCACACATGCAATTGTATTCTGATTGGTCGATGAAACAAACGCCTTAGCGGAAATATGACACGCATTTTTAAGATCAAATTTCAATCCAGGCTAAGTCTATATATAACTAAGGTTAAACAAATAAGAAGATAAATCACCAGTCAACAATGTCAAGATGGAAAGTTAAGTCAAGCCATCTGCTTGCTACAGAGGATAGCACCTATAGGGATGGATGAAGGAAATGGGTGTTTAGCAAATTAACGTTACCTCAATATGAGCAGTACCGATAGAAGTGAAAGAGGGTACAGCTACGTCCTCTGAAAAGTAGGAGATGGTACTATAGCGGATTCGACAGAGACAAAATGAAGCTGAAGATGCGTTATGACAGCAGTAGTAGCAACAACATCAGCAAGAGTGGAAGAATCCGTTATTCCAAAAATATTATTACTGGAATCAAACAGCCTCTTGTTTTCCCTCGCCGTCTTTATCAACCCTTAGCATGACAAAGAGAGGTGTGCGCTTTGTTATTATTGCCTTAAAAGTAACCATAAAGCGACCCTTTCCGGACTAAACACAAAGCCTTTTCAGCACCACCAAAATCTCTCACAAAAAGAGATACCAATCGAATATTTACAAACAAAATCTATGCGTTGTGTACTTTATGCTTTTTTGCTTTGGATGTGCTTAGTCTGTTTAATTTCCACGTAAGAACATTAAATCCCTATCTTGTATACAGCAAAAATATGAAATGTGTGATTGTATCAGTATTATGGACTGTTTGTTTGAACGTTTCAGCATTCTTACCTAGGGGTGCGTGCTCGTCAGTAACAATGTGTGTTGGGGAGTAGTGTGAGTGCTGGTGAGTAGGTTTGAGTGCTGGTCAATAACACTGTGTTATTCCAGTAAATATTGGTATTAGTGAGTATAGGTGGGTGTTAGTAGTTGCTGGTGTTGGTCAGTATACTGCATTCCCCTTGTTCTCATAATACTTAACACTCAACCTATTGACTAACATTAAATTCTCATTGTTTCCATACAGACCCATATGATAAATATGATAATGATACATATGATAATGATAAATATGATAATGATAAATACGATAATGATAAATACGATAATGATATATATGATAATGATAAATATGTATATGATAAATATGTATATGATAAATATGTATATGATAAATACAATAATGAAAAATACGATAATGATAAATATGATAATGATAAATATGATAATGATAAATATGTATATGATAAATATGATAATGATAAATATGATAATGATAAATATGTATATGATAAATATGTATATGATAAATATGATAATGATAAATATGATAATGATAAATATGTATATGATAATATGATAATGATAAATATGATTATAATAAATAAGTATATGATAAATATGTATATGATAAATATGATAATGATAAATATGATAATGATAAATATGTATATGATAATATGATAATGATAAATATGATAATGATAAATATGTATATGATAAATATGATAATGATAAATATGATAATGATAAATATGTATATGATAAATATGATAATGATAAATATGATAATGATAAATACGATAATGATAAATATGATAATGATAAATACGATAAGGATAAATATGATAATGCTATATTTATCTTGTCACCACACATTTTCATTCGAGCGTGACGACCGTAATGTTAATTCTCATTTATCTCTCTATAGTCATACACACACACACACACACACACACACTTATATGCAGATTTGTTATGAAAATAATACTTCTTTTGATATTTAAACTTTTCGTAATTTGAATTCACTTTGATGAGTATGCACACATTAGGGATTCTGGAGGGTGCCATTTGACACTAAAGATATGCGTCTATCATGAATTTCTGCTCAAAATTAACATCGCAGCTCCCGTAGTATCGGACAGTGTCTATAATATCAGTATTAATTATGTTTATTAGTGTCATACAGTACCTTAATTCATTCAGGAGTCTTAAAATTTGCATAATCTTTCCGAGGGAGGATCATCTGCCAAGATATATTTTTAAATGTTGATATATTTAACGGGTGTCAAGACCTTTCATGGCGCGGACCACCTCTGAGTGACACATACCTGAAAAGAGCGTAAACTCATGTTCTCAGTGTCAAATGTAAATCACGAAAAGTATTTGATATCTTGGTGATCTGCTACGATTTTCAACACTATCCTTTAATTAGATCAGGACCTGAAATGGATTCAGAACAAAGGTGATCTAGAGGTGAATAAAAATTCATTATCTCTCAAACTGACGAATTTTTTTTTTAGATCAAAATATTATATTTCTAATGGCAAAAGTGAAATAAAAAGTGGCAAATTTAGCCAAAAGAGTCTAGGCACCAGACTCAACGTCTTTTAGTCTTTTGTTGTTATTGTTGTTGGGCTTAACGCCATTTTTCAGCACAGCGGCCAGTATTAATGGTGGAGGAAGAAACCGGGAAATCACCGGAAAGAACCACGGACCGACGAGAAGCTACTGGCCAGCTTTCTCTAGTCTTTTGTAGTAACTTGGATAGCTATCCCATTTTCCTCCAGCTAAAAGAAATATAAATCATCAACAGTGGATCAAGCTCCACCAGAATGTTTATCCTTCTTTTAAGTGATATTGTATCTGTCGAGTCTGAAATAAATAAATAGTTGAAAAAATTAACAAATAGATAACTATTAATGTTCATTGCTGAATTTCAAAGTTGTTTAAAGAGCATATCATAATATAAGAACATTGTATAGAAGAGTATACTGGTTTACCGTGGTATATTTTTTCCGGTGGTGGGTATCATGGTGCATTTTCTAGTTACCTCAGTACATCGGTAGTTATCGTCAGTAAGTACGGTACCGGTTCGTCGGTAGTTTCCGTCAGTAAGTACCGTACCTGTACATCGGTAGTTTCCGTCATTAAGCATGGTACCGGTACGTCGGGTTTCCATCAGTAAATAATATATGAAAATTCTCTCAGGACTTACGATATTGATGATATTAATAGCGTGTTTTCATTATTCATTACACTTTAGTTCCAAAAGTTATCTTTCTTTTTTACAAAACGTTTGTATTTGTCACAAATAATAGCGGATACTACAAATATAATTATGATCTCTTAATCACGTGTTTAGCACGTATTATGTGTGCCGTATATCAACAAGCGCTCTAATATCAGCTGATATAAACTTAATGATCCCACTTTAGACACAGCCGTTAGAATACACCTTTGCGGTAATTAACATACACAAAGCTAATTAGTCTACAATAAGGTACCGGTCATTTCATTTGAGGAAGAGGGGCTGTAATTTTCCTTCAAGCTGAACTATTTTCTTTCTTTTAACCTCAAGATTATTGATATTTTTTTTACCAGATGATATCTTTGAAATAGTATGGTGTTATTTTGATACAGATTACAAGATATTTTTGCAGCAACCGACACATTAAAATAAAATAAAATAAGTGTTAACGCCTGCCTCTGAACATGGAATTGTTTGTCCGTGGTATAATTTCGCTATATTGTGGTACATATCGCGGTTCGTGCCGAAATATCGCGGTATGCCGTGGTACAAAATATTTCGTGGTACCCAGCTATATTGTATAGTATATGTTGCTGTGGGCAGGTCCCTTTGAAGGTTAATAGAAGCCCGTGCAACTTCGAGAGCATCAGACCCCTCGGCCCTGGTTATAATGAGAAGCCGGGGTCAATTTTTATGTACAAATTAAATGCCGCAATCAGTGACATAGCGCAAAAATTCGTAAAAAAATCAAATACACAAGTGAGGGCAAGAATGTCCATATTTTGAGATATCTATATTAAAACAAAGCATAAAAATAATATCCACTTGACCAGAGAAGTCAGTGGCAGTTCATAGCAAAAGAAGTTTATGCACCCCAACCCAAAATTTATAACTGCAATTTTCATGTCCGAAGGGCATTTTTGACACCATGTGGTGCTCACAGTGCAAACACAAGCCTTTTACCTAGATGACAATTCTGCCAAACAGTGTGTACTAAACAGGCTGAGGCAGTTGAAAATAGTTGTCATCCAAGCCGTATTTTAGATATTCTCCTTTCCCCAAACCTACTTGTTTACTGCTATGAGAGGCTAGCTCTACTTTCTAGCCAACTATTGGTATTTCACTATCAACATATTGCAGAGTAACTATGGAAGGTGTACATGCCTGAGATCAATTTCAAGAACAAGACAAACCCGAAATACCTAGTTCACAAATATATCCATATCTTTAATTAGTAGACAAGAATTGCTGAAAAAATCACACCATAGCCTTAAGTTAAGAAACTGAGGTTTGGAAATGAATCGAATGTCAAAACAAGCATGTATAATTTGCTATATAAAGATTTTATTGACAACTAAGTACACTACAAAGTCTGTTCGTTATTTTCAGAATTGTTTATTTATTTATTTATTTATTTTTTTAATAAAAAAAGCTGTTTTCGAGGACCCTAGGGCTTGAGGCCCAGGCGATATTTTCGCCCCACCCCAGATTGGGCCTGACTTATGACATGAATGTATTCGTATATATTCTAAGCACTATTTAAAAGAAGAAATACAAAAACACCATTAGGTTCAACTGGCCTTTAAATGTATTTCTTCTGGCACCGATAAAAAAACAGAAAAAAAAATGAAGTAGATAAAGAAATTTGATAATTAAAAGTAAAGTTCACTAACTAAAGTTATTTGAATAAATCATTCATTAGCAGTAAAAATATAATTACACTTTCTATTTCTGATAATGATTTGAAAGCTAACTTTTGTCAATGAATGTTGATAGTCCGTTTATAATTATCTTCACAATTAATCGCATTTTCACGTTTGCCTGAATTTAATAATTTACATGCTGATTTTATGTGTATTTCCTTAATTAGCAAATGGATTAAAGAAAGAAGAAAAAAGCTAAAAAATATATGAAGGTTTATTCTACATCAAACAATTTCCTACTGTCAATACAAAAAATCGGAGATACTTTTTCCGACCATGACATAGGGGTAGAAATTTCTCAAACAAAAGTAGAAATTATGAGTGGCTTCACCTTAACAAAATATTACTGGCTGGCTTTGTTTAGAGTTCCCTAAAAAGGAATGAGCTACACTGATATTACTTAGTTCAACTTTCATAGCAAAATACGTAAATTTGTAGGTAACAATATTCCACCACTATCAATGCAATAAGTAGGTCGGAGTTTCTATTATCCATATGTATCAGGTTTTGAAAACAGATTAAAAAAGCACGATGAACATTGTATAAAAACTTCATTGACTGGTTTAGTTTTCGGCTTAAAACTACATAGACAAATTCTTAATTTTAATTTAATTACGTATTCTTTGTTTGCAAAAATTATTTAGGGATATATATATATATATATATATATATATATATATATATATATATATATATATATATATATATATATATATATATATATATATATATATATATATATATATATATATAAAAAGAATACAAATGATAGGGCGAATAACAACCCTTTCAAGCGTACTGGATCCACCAAGGGATCACGTGTCAGGGATTAATTAAAATAGATGCAATAAACTGACGACGAACAGTACGAAACTAGTAACTAACTAGCCTAAGCGCTTTCGACTCTTAATGAGTCTTTTTCAAAGGCAAATACAAAACATATATACGATAAACAAATAAACACAAAAACGTTGTGTTTGTAAACCTCTACATGGCTGTCTTCACATGTGCTAAAGCTATAAATACAACCAGCTTCCGCATCTAGTCTATACAAGCTAGTTAGTTACTAGTTTCGTACTGTTCGTCGTCAGTTTATTGCATCTATATATATATATATATATATATATATATATATATATATATATATATATATAAACAAATATAAATATATAAATACAGATGTAAAGATGTAAAGATAGGAAAATCTTATACACTTCTTTCTATTGAAATGTATCTATCGGCATGTATTAAAGGCTCGATATAAAAAATAAACGCCACATCTAAAACACATCAACCCATTAAATTTGACCTTACTTGAACTTCGTGACGTCCAATTAATATCAAGTCATCTATTGATTGTAGCGATAATAATAACCTATGCTGTACACCAGGAAAGTCATGTTTGGGTATGATTTAAAAAAAAATATAGAAAGATATGGCTAAATTTATTTAAAGGAATTAAAAAATAATCAATCGATTATTCTACGGTTTGGATCGTAGGGATGGCTGCCTTTCATGAAACAGATTCTTTTGTAAACTTACACGTTTAAAGCACATACATTTTGTGATCAAGGTTAATGAAGGCGATAATGAGAAGTAAAAGATGTACAGATCTATCAAGAATCGTTAAAGATGAATAAAACATTTCATAGCCAGACAGTCGAGTAGGTAATTTTATCTTCAATGATGTTTGCTTGGTAGATATAATAGGACTTTCATTCAGTAATTATGTCAGGACTTTCATTCATTATGTTAGGACTTTCATTCAGTAATGAAGTCAGGACTTTCATTCAGTAATTAAGTTAGGACTTTCATTCAGTAATGAAGTCAGGACTTTCATTCAGTAATGAAGTCAGGACTTTTGTTCAGTAATTAGGTCAGGACTTACACTCAGTAATTAAATCAGGATTTTCATCTAGTAATTAGGTCAGCTGAACATAATTATGCAAACCTTTAGGGTATTTCTTTTTTATAAACGATGAAAAATGTTATCTAACATCATGCTAGTTTGCTACGCCCCTAAATGTTTTAAATAACCGCAATGATTATAGCCATAAATCTACAGGAAAGGCTTCTACGTACCAATACCCCACCTAGTACAAATTGCCATAACACTTAATGTTCACAGATGTAATCGAGTTTCGCCTTTGCACTTCAAGCGTTTCTGTTTAAATAAAATACTTATGTTTGGTTCGACACTGTTCTTGCCAGAATTGTTTCTCTGGATAAATATCACTCACTCAACCGACGGATTTGTCACTACCAACAAGTAACACAAGCACGTCTATATAAATTTGTAAAATTTTAAGTGCGTGAAAAATTTCTCAGGGGAGGTCCCTTACGTCATTTTATCTAACGTGTCAGTCAGTCCAATCGCCTGTTTGAAAACCTTAACGATTTTCGGATGAATTTATATCAAATGGATTTTTCGCTTTCCTTTTAACGGTGATATGAACAAAGATGATAAAAATATCTTAAAATTCCGTCACTTTGATTGACAGACCATTCCGAGTATTAGATCAACAGTTTTAATGTCGAAGGTAAAATTAAATTTTACGTCCTTTGAGCTAAGTTATGAAGGGTTACGGAAAGCTGTGTATCCGGAATGTTGCTCCGCCTTAATGAACAAGTGTAGGTGTCAGAAACATTTTACTTCATTTGCAAGCATAGCTATATTAACATTTATGCTCAGCAAATAAAAAAATTGCTAGATAACCGCACGTATCCGGAAAGGAAGTGGGTAGTGTCAAATAACATTATAGAGATATAATGAGTGTTGTCTAGAAAACTGAACAATATGTTGTCGCACACACTCAATCTATATCTTAAATACTCCAAGTAGAAACAATATATTGAAAAAATATTGTTTATTGTTGCTATTGAGTTTTTCTATATAAACAACAAAGCATATGGATGAAACCAAAAGAGTGATAATGGGAAAAGGACTCTTTTTTTTCTGAAAGACCTTGTTTTTGCAGAAAAACTGAATTCAAACTGTAAGATGGAAGATGGTGAGAGAATGAGAAAGTTTTATCTTCATGCCGGATAATCGTCAATTTGGCCCAAGACAATTCGGCCTAACAACAAAAGAAATTCGGTTCAACTTAACAATAGTTTGAACAATTTCTTTTTCTTAAAACAACAAGCAGATACTATGTAAGATACGTTTTAGGAATAGGTTTTAGGGGAGAAAAATCTACATTTAATGAAATTGATATTCTTTCAAAGAAAATAATCATACTTTGCGTTTAAGTCTTCCTGTCAAATTATAAAAATTCATTTATTAAACAATAAAACTTAGCATGTAACATTCTACGGAATATGTATACATTTGTCTAAGGGTAGTGTAATGAGATATTAAAACAAATATATTTAATTTTAAGCTTCACTTTGTAACACTACTGCATACAATACACACTCAGTTACAAGAGAGAGAGAGAGAGAGAGAGAGAGAGAGAGAGAGAGAGAGAGAGAGAGAGAGAGAGAGAGAGAGAGAGAGAGAGAGAGAGTAATGTTGAGCATTTTATCAATGTTGTTGCAATATGAAGCTCTTACCAGTTAATTTTATTGTTTGTTTTTATTTTTCAAGTTGTCTTAGTGTGTGCGTAATTTAAAAGCTTGTCATTACTAGTCAATATTGTCATTCATATTTGCTCCATTATTCCATACAAATAAGAAAGGAATTAATATTGTGTTGAATTTGTGACCCCCCTCGCAGAGTACAAAAAATGGTAAGCATACACTGATTTGAAAATAAAAAAGAGCAACTAACCTTGCCTTATTATCATTTATTCCTTCTTATTTCATCATTCAAATTTTTTTGGGAGTTTGGTGGTGGCACCAGACAAATGCCCCCTCCATCTGGCATAAAATAAAGGTTTTTATGTATTGTTGTATACCTCAGATGTGTTGCAAATGTTATATATTTTAAAAAGAATTTAGAAAACCCAAAGTTTGAAATGGGGTATTTCTCTTTCCCTAGTACATCTAAAGGGTGACTACTCTTTCCGATTTTAATCATCAGATTGAACAGATGCATCCCTTTTTATATCACGTGACCCTTGCTTAAGGGGTCGGCTACGTCCTTTGTATTGCTATATTGTTTGTATGCTTAATATGTGTTTATGTAAGGACGGAAAATTAAATCCTGATTATTCCCAAGTTGTTATTAAATAATATTCAATTATTTGTTTTATTTTATTTCAGTTTAAAATTTTGAATTTCGTATGAGAAATAGTCTTTTTGCTGAAATAAATAAAAACCTAGTGTTTTGATGTTAGCTGTTTATGTGTCATTTCTCGTGTATTTTTAAATATAAGAGGCCAGTTTGCAAGAAGCCACGAGTTTTTTTTTTTAAAAATAATCTGTCTCGCTTATCTTGTCGATAACCAGGTCTTACTCTATACTCTCCATAAAGAAATTTATTATTATCCAAATAAAAATTTCCAAAATGTCAAATATGGAAATGGAAATACAAAATATTGTTAGTCCTCTCTAAGTCACGGAATCCTCAATATAGGTATAAAATAGAGACTCTCCATGTATTTTTGTATGGTAGGTCCATATCATGCAAGTGCATTTTTAAAAGAAAAAAATTAGATCCACGATGCCGGTTTGCGTATGCGTCCTTAATGCAATGTGTATCGCTTATGTTAAATAACAAAATAACCAAAGAGACGAAAATATAACCCGATTGCTTGAAGTCCCCGGTCATTCCCGCCGGACTTAACAAGGTGCAAACTGATCAAGATAGTACGGTATCCAGGTAATCTTTTCGCTAGCACGAGTTACAAAGGTGTTATTAAAGCACCTTCCAACCAACCAAACTGTATTATAGTCATGTGTCCACTCTCGTGTATTATGACTGGTTAAAGCCCCGAAAAGGGCTAGCGGCCTCCCCTCCTTCCGAGGCAGGGCTCACCCGTGTCTCAGAGCTCGACACTTTTTTTGTGCACCGGTGCATGGGCGTGATAGCCCCCCTAGATGGTTTACCACCTAAGCCGGACATTACCTTTTCGATAATGTTGCTAATCTAGGGAGGCACTTAGCCCGAGGGCTGGGCTTTTGGACTAGTGCTTGACCTTTTCGACCAACCTTAAAACAGACCTTTTTTTAGCAGCATTGTTGCAGTTCCACCGCCTCGACCCTCGGGCTCGGAAAAGGCAAAGGAAAGGATCCAGCAAAGGGCGGTACCATAGTTGATTCCTCTATCTCGTGGGTTGAAATCCTCTCCTTGTGTCTGGCTTACCCTGGGTCCACATATTATTGGCTTTGAAAGTGTAACCTTTTCACTTGTTTTAATGTGGCCCAAGGCGCTTCCTACTGCCCTTCCTCATTCCTTGATTGTTGGTTCCCATGGTTTTCCTCGAGTTGACGGTGCCGGCAATGGATCTCGCTTCCGCCCACTAAGTTAAGGTTCTGTTTCTGCCCGTTGCCTATTGGGGGTGGGAGTCCCCTATCATAGCCAAACACGTGTAAGCCACATACGAGTCGAATGAATAGGAGTTGTGAAATTTCCTACTAAATATTAGTATTATGTTTTTGCGTACTATGCGTACCTGTAATTCCAAAAGTTTGTGTCAAATTTGGAGGGTTTAAGCTACCTTGTGCATTTTAGTGGTCTTAATTTGTTTTGGCGGTAAGTTATATATTTTTTCTTCCCAATCATCCCTTCAAGGGCCAAGAAAGTAGTTGTTAGCCTAAAAAGAGCTCTTTGCCAAAGTGAGCTCTGTGTAAGGCATTTTGACTAACCCTATTTCACTACGCTGCTGTTAAAACAGCAGCAAAGTGATAGCAGCAATCTTCTTTCTTCTTTCTGTCTTTCCTTCTTCTTTCTTCGGATGGCCTTTTTCTTTTACACTATATCGTGTGTTAAAGAAATTGGTTATTTCTTGCGTCTTCTTTTCTTCTGTCTTCTTTCTGTTCTTTTCTTCTTTCTTCTGTTTTCTTTGTTCTTTTCTTCTTTCTTCTGTTTTCTTTGTCCACTGTTCCTTTGTTCTCCTGGAGCTCCTGGTAAACACGTCCGTCCTCTTCGAAGGCTGCATACTCTGTCCTACCCTGATTAAAGCACCTTATGGAGGCGTCTACTATTTATCCCGCAAACATAAATTAGGATCCCATCCGGGAAACAAATAGAAGCCAGGATAAACACAACTTGGAGCAATTAATAAAATACCTTCTTGAACTTTCCGACGGGATATCAAATACAAAGGTTATTTTATTACAAAGCAAACATCCCCAAAAACTGACTTTGGTATTTTTAAAGTGTGCCGATTTTTCTTATGAAGTCGGCCGACGTAAGGAAGTCAAGTTTGGTTTCTTTGGATTCTTTTAAGTGTGCCGATTTTCTATTTTTAAATAAAGTCGGCGGACTTACCGAAGTCAACGTTGATTCCTTTTTACCGGTATTAACGGGAATTTTCAAACTAAATTGAAACAATGATGAAGTTTTGAAAGCGACACAATCTAGTGAGTCACGAACGCATATTGATATAAGACTGAACAGTAAATTAAAAATATTAAGTAAAATTTTAGCTAATAGGTAAAAATAAACTGTATGGATAGTATAATAAATGGAAATCAAACATGTGGGTCAAAGGAAGGGACATTCAAAACAATATTTTAAATATAAAAACCATAATTGAATACATTAAGATGAACAATGAGATTGGCGCCATGTTATTAATCGATCAAGAAAAAGCACTTGACAGAATTGAACACAACTATATAGAGAAAGTACTTGAAAAATTTGGTTTCGGAGAAATCTTCCGAAGCTGTACTAAAATCCTGTACAATGATATAACTGCGAGAGTACAGGTAAACGGAGTTACTACGGAAAAATTCGACATACAAAGATCAATGAGGCATGGATGCCCACTATCGATGCTGTTATATGTAATAGCAATAGAAATCCTAAGTATAAAAATAAGAAATAATAATAACATAGAAGGAATACATATACCAAATTTATAAAATGAAATTAAAATGCTTAAACATGATTGCACAAACTTTATAAGAAACCCGAATTCTTTCAAACACTTAAAGAAAGAATATGTAAATTTTGGCAATGCAACGGGGTCTAAGATAAATCATGACAAAACAGAAATATTAAAAATAAGAAACTGGAGAGGGAATCACCCAGTTCCCCCTCCCCCAATATATAAAGAGAACGATAAAAGCCCTAGGTATATACTTTGGGCAAAACGAAGAAAAGGAAAACTATAAACAAGTAATAGAAAAAATTTAGAAATCACTCGAAACCTGGGCACAAACGCCACTAAGTATTATGGAAAGAGTCCAAGATACAAAAACATATCTATATTTCAATATAAATTATACAATAAAGTCCATTGATTTTAATAACAAAGACTTAGATAAGATTGATAACTATATTATTAAATATATATGGAATTTCAAAACACATTATATTCAAAAAGAAACTTTATATAGGTCAATAGAAAATGGGGGATTAAATTTACCAAATTCCCTTATAATGGAAATTTAAAATATAATAAATCGTTTTAAAATAATTAAACCAACTACAACAATACCGTGGGAATGAATATATTTATATTGGTTTGGTTTTGTTCTAAAACTTAATCAGGAAATATATAGAAATAATAAAGTGATGAATTATTAGAAGTACCTAGGAAATTTCAACATATAAAAGATATTATTTTTAAATAGAGGGATGTAAATATTTTATGGGAGGGGGACAAGGAAAAAAACATACAAATTACTAAGGGAACTAATTTTTAAAAATAAGAGATGCAAGATAGAAAGTATGGGGTGTTAACTGGGAAAAACTATGGAAATCATGGGGGAGCATAAAGTCATTAAAAATTCAAATTATGATTTTGAAATTTCTAAAAAACGCCTGGCTAACGGGAGACGTAGCAAAAAGGAGGCATAGGATTAAAAACATACCGAAATGTCCTTTGTGCAAAAAATACGATTTTACCAAAAGACATGTCGTTATATGCTGTGATTTGATTAAAAATGAGAGAGAAGAAATTATTAATATTATAAAAAGTATGGGTTTTTTTTTTAAATAGGAAATTTATTGTACTTATACGGAGAATACAACAAATTGGATTATATGAAAATAATAAGTTTTATTTTAACTACTATGAAAAGATGTGGACAAATTATTAGCATAAGGAAATGAAATGATTTAAATGAATTTCTTATAAACCTATAGGGTATGGTAGTATTTACACAATAATAAGTTGTTTTTTTATGTCTTTACAGGTAACTCCACCTATGGAAGAAGTACGGGACAAGGACGTCGTAGGGCTATATCACATGGCGTTACGCAAAGTGAGCAGGCTTGCGGAAGAGCCTCAGAAAACATCATGTGTAGACTTACATAGGAAATATATCTTTCGGATTCTTTATTAAGGTTTTTGGAAAAATTTGGTGAGGTGGGGTCCAAATTTAAAAATACTTTTAGACCCTATTTCCCTAGCTACAAAATTAAAATAGTAAAGGTAGACGGAACATCATGGACATACATATAAAAACACTAGGTTTTTTTATATATATAATTTAATTAGTAATTAGTGCAGAATCTGACCTCCAAATTCAAAAATTCAAAATTTAAATTATATAAATTATATAAATAAAATGAAAATAGAATAAATTATATGCATATATGGAATGAATAAATGAATGAGTGTAAGAAGGGGAGAATGATAAAGAAAGTTTGAAATGCATATAATGGAATAGACAACTGGGAGGATATGAAATAGAAGGCTGTCCTAACAAGAAAATAAATTATAGCAACATACAATAGCACCAAACATATAGTACACACAGGACAAGGTCACCTAATAAAAAAGGGGGAATGACCCCGATAAGGAAAATGAAGCCTTATTAGAGGAATGAACCTTTACAAAACATTAGGGAAAAATAAATACCCCGACAAAAAAATTTTAAAAAAAATTATTTTCTTAAAATCAAATTGATTAACTAAAATATAGCTACACATCGGGGGATTACAAAAATGCATAAACTGTTTAGATATTTTTTTTTCGGTTAAGAGGGTGGGGGCATCTGTCTGAAGCCCCGAAAAAAGAACAGTAAATTAGTTTCAGTAGTTTCATCTAATCTTCCCTATCCATGGTTTATAATGTTTTGTTATTCGACAACAAGCATGTACTTCGTCTGTTGTAGATAAATGTACGTCGTCTCCTGTTGGCGTCCTCTATTGGATGGAAATGTTTGCTAAGGAGTAGTAACTTCTTTGTATTATTACTTCTTTACACGTGATCATTTTTTTTTCTTTTTGTGCAAGTATAAAAACTTTTAATCATGTAATGCAAATCTTATGTCAACAGAAACATGTTGGGAGTGTGGCCGGTGACCTTAGCAAAATTGCAATTAGCTATACTGTTATACCGATAAAACACATTTCATCATAGGATCGAGGGAATGATCGAACTCAAAATGCAGGCATGTCAGCATAACTTGACTGATTCCAGCCCTTTCTAAAACCTCTGTTGGTGAAAGGTCAGCCTTGCAGTATTTCTTTTACTTCTCTCTCTTCATCATCAGGCTATCTCTCTTCGGGATCGTCCACGGCAACCTGGCATCGTCTGCACTTGTGTCGACTATGAAACACAGGTTTGCAGTTTGTTTTTTTTTGTTTAGGGGGCATTTTTGAGACGAAATCTTTCTATGCAGCCGTGTCTCTCAACTTTTAAGACATCTGATACTTGGACGAATTATTTAAGTAAACAATTGCTTGTTAATTTTCTTAGTTTTCCAGACTTTCCTTTAACACTAAAACTTAGACTGCATAATTTCGCATAGGGATTTCCTGATAAAAAAAATAATTTCGTTTATTAGCCACTCAAAATTAACTTTCTTTAACAGCCACAATGTTAACATTCCCATCGAAATTTGCATACATTATCCTAACGGGTCTAATTAAAATCCAATCTTGCAAGAAATTAACTATCACAAGCTACCAATTTATTGCGAGCCTGACCCCTAGGTCATTCTCAATGACTACGTGTCAAGCTGACCACGGCAAAATGTGCTGCGAGAAAATCTCTACAAAAATTGTGCACAGTTGCAATATATATCTACTTCACCGATCCCCTTTGGTATATAAATTTATAATACTGCACAAGATGGACTTGCATTTGTTTAGTTATATAAGTGCCATACTGCTTTTTAAGGGCTTAAAAAACGAGATAACAAAAGACCTACCATCTTGATTTGGAGTTTATATGTCGGATTTGACTAAGTTGCCCTATTGCAGTTAGCTTATAATCTCATCTTTTTATACCCGTAAAATTTATCTAAATCAGGCTTATATAACATTTTTGGCAATTAAATGAAAACTTAAATTCCACAGCAAACATTTCATCTTGCCCTGAGCTGACTAGCTTAAGTTTGTCCGCTCTTAACATACGATTCTTGATAACGATTTCCGTAATAAGAATTTTTCTTGAGGCAATGGAAATTTGTGAACATCTTATCTATCTAGAATTTTTTATTTATTCCTTGAGCACGTGAGCGCATAAATTCCAAATTATTGTGTATATAATACATATCACAAACAATACCGATAACCTGATATACATGTTGGGTTCCTTACACAAAAACTGCTCTTTAAACATATGTGATAGGTGTACTAGCGGTTAGCGGTATTTAAAAAAGAAACTCATCTCAAAATACTACCTGCATTTATGCGCATGATTTAAACTTGGCCGTTAATCGTAGAACACGGCGTATTAAACCACTGCACTTGATGAATCTAAGATGGAGTTCCAAAGAATGACACCCGATGCAAAAACATAATTGTGGAATATCTCAAAGCTTCCATGGCATTGTAATTTCAGTTTTAATACAAAAAATGCAGGATTTGGCAGGACGATTATCCAATTTTCTTTTCCAGGAGATCGTAAGAAATGTGGAAATAGACTGGATGGAGACACTTTTCACACAGATGCTGAAGTTCCATCACAGGCTTGTCTTGAATCTTTAGCGGCCAGCATTATGGCAGTGTGTTCGTTATCAACTAGGTCCATACTACTGTGCGTGGTAATAATGTAGAGATCTGCCCACAGTCCCTCAGAATGTGTATTGTGAGAAACAGTACTGTATAAAAACTTCTACTGATAATGAATATGTATGCTTACGTGGTAGTTTGCAGAATTTATACTGTGTATTAACAGGTTACATAGCATAAACTTTACAAGGACATCACTAGTTGTATGAGGCCTATGCTTCGATTATATCCTTGCAACCACTATGGATAAAATTAACCTACCTGCCTACCTGCCTACCTACCTACATGCCCGCATGCATGCACGTCTTCCTACAAACTTACCTACCTACCTACCTACATCCATCCATCCATCCATCCATCCATCCATCCATCCATGCCTGCCTGCCTACCTATCTACCTACCTGCTTACCTACCTACCTACCTACCTACCTACCTGCTTGCATACATACATACATACATACATACATACATACATACATACATACATACATACATACATACATACATACATACATACATACATACATACATACATACATACATACATACATTACTAGCTAAGAATCGGTCTTCATGAACAGATTATTTTCATGAGCTGTTATAACTGTACGTACTGAATGATACTAAACAAATCTAAGCTGATGATGACAGAGATAAACTATTTTGTCGTGCGTGTAAATATTATCATCTGCAATCTTGTTTCAATCTGATCTCATCGCATTGTCCCTAACTTTCAAAAATGTTCAACAGGTAATGAATACTAGCCATTTTCACAAGAGCTGTACTTAAAAATTGTCGTAAAAGTTTCAGTGCCCATATCCAAATATAAACCCTTTTAATAAACTTATAATGCTAAAGAAACGTGTTGGACTGGGCCAGGGTTTCAACAAATTTATTTTGTAGGTTTGTGAAAACAATAATATAAAAGTACTACCATTACGTAATACTATTTTACAGTGTGTGTGCAGACATTTTAAATATATCGCATTATTCTTTACCGGACAAAGAACATTCTTGTACGGTTAATTGATTTCATTGGGTTAAAACATGCGTAATAGGACTTGAATCACAATGGATCCATGTTTGTTTTAAAGTAGGATATGCTCAGATAGGATGAATACAATTTGAATACATGCAAATTAAAAAACAATACGGTACAGGTTACAAATAGCACATTAAAGTGGTATAATTTGTTTAACGATTTTCAAGTTTTCATCCAGGATGGGGCAATCCGTGTCTTGACCGGATATGCTTTGTTCTCGATGAAGACGTGAACGTGATGCGCGCCAACGGACATACTGCCTTCAGGCAGTTCTTAAGAAAGCAACCTGGTTGACTAAGGTCCAAAAAGAAACGCGACTTTCCATCTTACGTAACACCCTTTTTCCTAAACCCCCGTAAGGACAGCCCAAGAGTCACAGAAATGTCTTATATTTTTTGTCCTTCTAGATTTAAAATTGCTCTATAAATAGAACTGATTTTACGCATTGGACTTACAGCGCTGAAATCATAAGAAAGACCTTGACTGATAATACTAATTTCAATATCTTTATGTAAGAAACAAGTACGATTTATAATCATAAATATTAGAAAAGCATGTTAAATGTTGCAAAATGTCTTATGTCTAATACAAAATTTTGATAATTTGTATTTTCTAATAAAATTTTATCACTCTGAGATAATACAGTCTGATTAAGAATCATAATAGATTAACGATGTATGAAATTACTTTTGCGTGTGGCTGAAATTTAATAAATCTACACTATGTACTCTTTTTCGTTTCTCAATAAACGTTTGCCTAGATGGATATTATATTCAAAAGCAGCCAGGTCATTACTAATCCTATTTACGGTTAGAATGTATTGAAGTCTCCTGGCACATAACATCAGTTGCGTTGATCGAAATTGTCAGGATTAGCAGCGCTTCTGCAGTTATCAATAACACGTATCTACTAGCATGCGTCATGTATAATCTGCTCATAAATTGTTAATGTTATAATAATAATAATTATTAATTTTGGTAAAATGTTGCCTTATAAAATTCCCGTGGATTTATGGACACAAAAGAACACGGACACCTATGCAATTCTATTGATTAGCTCTCTAAGGAGCAGTGGTCAGTACTCAAGTAGAATTTCGACATGCGTGAATTATCAAAAATAGTTCTTGTTTAATATCAATGTCAGTTACTTCATTGGACATACTTAAAGAAGTCTTGTAAAAGAGACTCGTTGTATGATAATAATTTATATAATCTGCATCTAACTTATTCAAGAATGATAACAACATTTAGGTTGCGAAAATAAAAAATATTAAAAATATTATTCCAGATTTACATTTTTAATACCCTACAATTGTTAAAAATCCTGAGACAGCAGACCTGAATTTCAAGTCATATTCTTCTCTCGGTTTAGGGGCCTTTTGACCCACAGAACATGTACCTAGGTTTTTAGCACTTGGCGTCATAAATGAGATCCAGACGGGACTTGATCCTTCGCTTCATTCTTAGACAAGGGTTCATACAGGCATTTATTAATGTTCTGGCCACGTGACATGTTTCATGTTCTAAGACTGGTACAATCATGGATCCAGTTACATTTTACAATGCCTTAAGCGTGACAAGATTCCAATGTGTGTGTGTGTGTATATATGTGTGTGTGTTTGATTTTTAATTTGGCTTTAACAATTTATCAGTCATATTGCTACGATGTCTGCAGTGTGACAGCTCATAGTGATGTCTAGCACTGGGGCATCATGCCGCAGACAAGTGGCATGATGTCCACCCAATCATATTATCCTGACACCAGGCCTACCATTCCTAAGACTAACCCCTTAATGCTGAGTGCCAAGCGAGGCAGCTGTTAGTACCATTTTTGTAAGTCGATCGAATGAATCGGCCACGCGGTTCGAAACCCACGACCTCCCGCATCTGAGGTAAACGCTCTAGGCTACCGGAGCGGTCTCCAGAGTAACTATGAAAGATGCAGATGCAAGAACAACACAAACCCGAAACACCAAGTTCACAATTATATCCATATCTTTAATCAACAATAACCTTAAGTAAAGAAATCAGACAGTGGCCGCCAATTTACGAAATTGATCTCGGCCATCTGACTGTGTACCATATGAAAGCCATAGTTATTTGTGCAAACACAGACCGGCACTGGAAAATTATTTATCAGTCCATTTAAGCTGTGTGTTCCCCTTGCCTAAATAATGAAGGAACAGTGTTCAAATTTGAACAACTTAATTTTGGTTGGATGCAGGTGCCATATTTGTTCAATTCATCAAAGTGGAGATAGGATTATCACATCGGAAACTTGGTTTGGGAAAATACCATTACTCTTATTGTACTTTATCGTTCGTCCGACAATTTTTTTTAGTGGCGGTTGAAATTGTTAACGAGTGACTGCTAACCCAAACACTATACAGAGATGTTGAGGCCTTTTAGATGGTGAAGTGTCTGTTTCAGTTCGTGACCGTAGAGGTTCTATAATACAGAGACCTGTATCTCGAATGCTTTATCTCTCTTTTATTTAGCAACTGATTGAATCTTGAAAAACCCTTTCAGCTTACACGTTGGTACATTAAACTATATTGTCTGAAAATGAAGTATGTACAATTTATACGTTAGGAAAAACATTTTTAAGAGTCGTTTGATAGAGGTTTGGAAGTAACTAACACAATAATGAATGTCGACTTCTATTAAGTACTGTTCATTTCAGAGACAGACTCAGAAACAGGAAAAACTAAAATTGTAGCTGAGGAAGTGATACGAACCATAAAGCAGGGGTATTCCAGCATTCAATATAAAAACACTATATGTACACCAACCCAGAAAAGAAAACTTCGTCTCCTTCTGCTTCTAATTATATGGAATGTATTTAAATATAATATTTTCCTTTCTGTTTACAATCTTCTGTGCTTCCTAAAGTTTGCATATAACATAAATTTCAGTTTTATATTTATTTTTTGTTAAAAATTTTAGATATCTTATAAAATAGTCGATTACAATTACAAACTATGTTGTTCGTAATTGTTGAAATTAATAGGGGTATGTAGTTGTATATTGCATGCATGTCTATTATTCTATTATTTGCTTTTTGTATCATTATTATTTTATCAGTCTTGTAAGTTTTAAAATCTACCATATATTTTTGGTTAAAGTCAGCTTTGATATGTTCACAGCAGGCTATTAAAGAAGAAATGCTCATCTAGAAAGGCATCGATGAAGTTAACATTTAATTTAATAGACCAAAGAAATGTTACGGCTCACGTATCCCCGTGTCGTGGTTATCGTTCTTATCCAATTGAATATCAAGCATGCCTTTAGGCAATGCAATTTCGAGAGGACATAATAATTTTTGGAATAATTTACAGCCATAAAAGGAATGAGCCAAATTACTCTATACAAAAGTCATTTCATCTCCATCATAAATTTCACATTTTGCATTCACTTATCATTAACGTATGTGGTAATCCAGGATGCATTGCACCAGAAGACAAATAACAAAGAGGAACGAAACACTAAGCACTGCACGTGGTACATTTTGAAATCTTGGATAAAAGTGCGCATGCGTCCATTTAGAGACATCAACCTAAATACATCAATAATATCGAAAATTCGGTTATTGTTTAAACTTAAATAGTTAGTAAAAGAAGTTACCTATAATTACACTTCAGCATTTACACGTACTATAACAGACCTTGAGAGTTCTTAAGTATTGGAACGAGTGAAAACATGTTGGTTTTAAGCTGTTCAACACCCGCGAACGTATGAAATAGAGGGAAAAGAAAATATATCTGAATTTATTCGCGAAAGGAAATTGAGGAAAAATTATCTCTGCTGTCTAAATATGGATATGTTACTCCAAAGGGTTTGTGATGTCATGTTTAACAATATCATCATAAGAAAAATGGCGTAAAACTACAACACAAGAACAACAATATGGAGTAAAACTAAGGGATAGCGGGTGGCGGGGCTTATACCTGTAACATAGATATAGAATCGACCGTTGTTTAAATATTAACTTAAAGAAGTTAATAAACTCACCTCTGTTCACAAAAGAACCAGGTTATAAATGGGTTTCCTAAGTTACAAAACTTTATCCAAATACAACATCTTTACGTAGCATATCTGGGATGTAAATCCGACACAAAAAGAAAATTGTTGTTCTGTACAGTCTATTGTTCCAAATCAAATGCCGAAAATATCCGGTCACAAATGCATTGCAGTAAATGCGGAATTTTTGCATCCAATTATCCTATTTCACATGAAAATCACAATGTAACCTTTAGTTCTGAAAGCGACACTTTAGGGTAAAGATGTATTTTACTGTATGCCTACTGTACCTTGTACCGTATCAAACAATGTGGCAGCATCATGTCGCATTGATCATTCTGTTTTGAAAAATGATTTTGTCGTTATAAAATGCTGTTTTTCTTTTCGGATGGAAACTTTTTCTTTGGTTTACAGTTTGTAAAACAGTACAAGCTACTTTTACCAGTTCGGTTTTGTTTGAGACTATATTTTATGCACAAAAAATTAAAGAAGCACCGTCTGTCAGAATGAACAAAATCATTCGTTCTTCTTTCTATCTAGATAATTTCCACTGAAATAAAAACCGTTTGATAAAAAGAATCTCAAATGGTTAACGATTTATTACTAAATTTATGAAACTCGTTGAATAATGTCCGCTTTTACTCGCCAAAGCTAGCTAAAGCTGAACCTTATTCAACTCGTTTCATAAATTTAATATTAAATTATTACCCATTCTCTCTCTCTCTCTCTCTCTCTCTCTCTCTCTGTGTATATATATATATATATATATATATATATATATATATATATATATATATATATATATATATATATATATATATATATATAAGTCAAGGTGATGGAAACATATTCAACAGGTAAGTTCATTTTCCGGTAAGAACTTGAAGTTTGAAAACCAGACTAGCCTTTCCTAATTTTTTCCCATTGAAGATAATTATCTTGGCACAATTACAATAATCTTTGTTTATTCACATGATAACTAATTATTTACACAGCTAGTTGTTTTCTCCACTGGCTGCTCTGTGTACTGATGATCTTTAGTGACCTTTTAAATTTTGGTGGTAAAGAACGCAGCTAGTTGCAATTAATTATATTCCAGGTCACGTCATTGACGTTACGTGCTAATCTAGAAGTCCCACCATCCAGAACACTTCAACCTAACCGCCACGCCGTCCGGTATAAAGTTTCTTAAGTAATAAATAAAAAAAACCCTAGATATTATAGAATGAGATCGCTCAGTAATATTATTAGTCAAACTTCACTGTATCTGACGCCTTTAAGCCGAGGAACGTTTAGTTCTTTTAGACAATAGAAAATAAAAGAATTGATAATAAAGATAATAAATAAAGATGGCTAACTTTATGATGCTTTCTTTACTTTTTGTACCTTTTTTGGTTAAAATAAATATAACATATTGCTCTATGTAAAATAACACTTAGAAAGGTATAGATTCTTGTTAGAACTCTTAGTGATTAGCGCATATCAAAGGGTTCCGTTATCGTTTGCTCCATTGTTCGTTAAGCGGAGGATCGTGTGCTGGTAAAACAAATATAACTAAATTCGGGAGAAATGATGTGTGCGTGTATGTGTGTGTGTGTGTGTGTGTGTGTGTGTGTGATTTAGATTGTTAACGTAGCTTTAAAAAAAAATTTCAGTTTTTATATTGCTACGATGTCTGCAGTGTGACAGTTTACAGTGATGTCTAGTATGGGGCATAATGCCGGAGACATGTAGCATGATGTCCCACCTAGTCACATTATCCTGACATCAGGCCGACCAGTCCTAACACTAACCTCTTATTGTTGAGCGCCAAGGGAGGCAGCTGTTAGTACCATTCTGAAAGTCTTTAGTATGACTCGGCCAAGGCTCTAACCCACGACCTCCCGCATTCGAGACGGAAGCTCCAACAATTAGACCACCGGAGCGGTTGGGAGAAATGGAATACAGTGTCCATAAAGTCTGTAAATGTTGAAGGCAGATTGCTTAATATCCAATAAATTCAAAATTTTTCTTAAATATAAATATGCAGCCCATATTAGGCTGAAATCCAGTAATAGTACACACAACAAGACAGGAGGACAAGCAAGGTCAATAAATCATCTAAACGGGACAGGACCCACAAACGGCACACCAAAGTCTATGCATATTGCAGCATAAAATGTTTAAGGATTTCTTAGCTACGCTTAGTACCAATCACGATCTAGTGAACATAAAATGTTGAGTAACAAGAACACTTAAAGCGTTAAAACTGGACCAGAGGAGGCGAATCTAAAAAGGCATATCTACGTACAAGGCACACCACTTGTCTCAATTTGGTAATTGATTTCAAAATCTCCTTGCAATATATAGGATATTAATTGTACAAGATCGTTGGTATAGTCTCAGTTTTGTCTCCATATATATGTTCATGATTTCCATTTTTAATATGTAGCAACCTTTCCTGTTGTGATCTTTACTTCAATGATTTCACTATCTTTACATATTTTGCTACCAACGTACACGGTGTGATCTTCTCCTTCCATGTTAGCTTTATTCTGAAGTGATATTCTTATTGGTTCTCTTGCTGTTTACGATCATTTCATTTTCATTTCATTGACCTTTAAATCCAACGCTTGCTTTCTCTCTATGTACATTATTTATCTGTATGAAGAACGATAGGTATAATCTGCAGTGTGTCGGTTTTCATAAGCCGGAATTTTACAGGTAGGAAAAGAACAGGATAAGTTTAGCATTGGCTTACTCTGCATCCGGGGTCTGCAACCTATTTATATAGCGCGCCACTCTTTTGCCCGGATTAATTACAAAATGAACCAGCACGTGCCACCAGTAAAAAGGTAACATTGTTAAAATAGAGATTTACGGATACTCTTCGCGGGACACACAAATCCTATTGACGCACCACCTTTTGGCACGTGTGCCGTAGGTTGCCTACCCCTGCTCAAGACGTTCAACATTTTGTGATTTTTCTCTTATGATTAACATGACCAGGCCAAAAAAAAGCCATTGAAATATTTACTTAACTTTAACTTAGAATATTCCACTAGAATGGAGGTATAGTTTTGATTTTTTGAGGCATGATATGAAATGTCACATCTATTAAAAACCAAGTCGTTGTTGATAACTATTATTTCGGGTCCATAGTGTGATGAAAGCAATCAAACAACACATTGGAGAACCCACTGAATAGAAGCCAGGTTCAATCAAATGTAAGCTTTATGTTATGTGTCATAGTGTTGTCTAACCGTTGTACTTTATCACTTTGGAAGCTTTGGAATTATGGCAGTGGCATTGGAAGGATATAGCAAATTATATCAGGTATCTTTAAACTCAAGACTCACTAAAACATACATCTTCAAGCCTTTCTTCAGAGAAACCATTCATCATCATGCTTTTTACTCAATTCTTGTAGACTCCAGCTTGCTTCATCGGGTACAAGAACCGAACAAACGAATAAAAAGTTGCAGCAATGTCTAGTAAACTAGGATGAACCAGTATCTACGAGACGATTCATTAGACACTGTCGTCGTCAGAGGAGCGAAACATTAGTCCATAATTGAAATCACATAAACAAATGTTTATTTTCTCACAGAAAGATTTAACTTAAAATTTAAAATTTAACTTAAAATGTCCGTGATACAACCACTCATAGTATGTGCCAGAACATAAGATTTGTATAATTTCAACAAGATATTGATGTTTCGCAGAAGGTCCAATTTAAAGAATTTTTTTTTGCAAGACTCAGGTGGTACAACTGATCATGATGTAAACTATCATCATGAATTTAAAAAAACAACAAAGAATGGACAAAGATTAAAAAAACCTATGAATATATCATGTTTGCAAGCAAATACGAGAGAGAGAGAGAGAGAGAGAGAGAGAGAGAGAGAGAGAGAGAGAGAGAGAGAGAGAGAGAGAGAGAGATGATTATGTTGATGTTTGTTTTGCGTCTGTTCAATGACCATTTGTTTTAATCATGAATGGTGCCAATGTAATTATTTCAACTTTTTATACGACTGTATGGTCTCAAATTATGTAACAGAAAGCAAAACCAGTAAGTTGAGTAAAATTAACAAAAATTAATCCCCTTCGATAAAAAATGAATATTCAAATATACGATATTGTGAATTCGCAAATATTCCTAAATGTTTTATCACAAGTCTAAATAACAGAATGATCATATCTAATTCAATATTATTGACTGCTGAGCTACCAGAGGTTTGATGTCTGACAATGAGATAGTCCAAAATGTCTTTGAACGAGTCCTTAATAATCACGAAGTAGTATTTTGGTCTAGAAAGTGAATGATTGCTTTGTAATTATAATGAATAATTTAAATAAATAATTCCCCTCAAAGTATATCGGAACATAAATACAATCGATTCTATAGACTGATGTTACATAGGAATAAAGACTTTATTTACAAATCTTCTATATACAAATTTCACTTAATCTGCTACAAAATTGATTGTCTTAACAAAAACCACCAACAATATTTCACGCAAAAAAAGGTCGCTTAAAGAACCTTCTAAATAAACAAAGCAAGATATTAAACTTAAATTTAAGCAAATATGTTTAAAATGACAATAGTCAGGTTGGATAAAATCCATCCCTTAATTACAGGCAAAATATGAAACAAACAATATAGATTAAATATACATAGCACACTGAGAATGGAATTTAAACTGAACCTGAGGAATATTCGGAACTCATCGGAATAGACTTATTGCAGTAAAAGTGCAACATTCCAAGAATAACACCTAATCACAGTTTTCAAGTAGGATAGTTAGATTCAATGTGTCAAGTAGAATAGTCAGATTCAATGTGTCAAGTAGAACTGTCAGATTCAATGTGTCAAGTATAATAGGCCGATTCAATGTGTCATGTAGGATAGTCAGTTTCAATGTGTCAAGTAGAATCGTCAGATTCAATGTGTCAAGTATAATAGGCCGATTCAATATGTCAAGTAGAATAGTCCGATTCAATGTTGTCAAGTATAATAGGCCGATTCAATGTGTCATATAGGATAGTCAGTTTCAATGTGTCAAGTAGAATCGTCAGATTCAATGTGTCAAGTATAATAGGCCGATTCAATGTGTCAAGTAGGATAGTCAGATTCAATGTGTCAAGTATAATAGGCCGATTCAATGTGTCAAGTAGAATAGTCCGATTCAATGTTGTCAAGTAGAATAGTGAGATTCATTGTGTTACCTCAACCCAGCCTGGGGCGTTCGACAGTTGTACAAATCCAGAAGAGGCATATTATCACCTAGGATGTCACTGAATCTTCAAAACAACACATTCGCTATATTGGAATTTGATGAACCAATGACTGGTAGAAATAAGCAGACTCAGTATGATAGAAACCACTTTTCTTTGAGAGAGGCAGAACACGACAAATAGAAAGAATATACTACATGTAAATGGAAATGTTAACCAGTATCTGTATACTGACTGTGAACAACGAGAAATTATTTTAGGAGATCAAGGAAACCACTTGGACAGTGGAAGAGAGTCTCACATGCCGACAATAATACAATACATTGCTCTTTTGATTTTGAATAACATCTAGAGCAAACCAAAATGATTGCAGATCAAACCGAAAAGCTTTTGGAAAAACACATTAACGGCTACATCAGAACAAAAATCAAGTACGCACATTTCAACTTGCTAGAGAGAAGCGACGTTTTGAGAATACTAATAGATTATGACAAGTATTGGTCTGACACAATTTTACGATAGAAACTATTCTTAGTAGTGTGACTGTATTATTTGGACCTATCAGAAACTATGCCTAGACATGTTAGAGGCACTCAATATTTTTTTTTCCTAAATAAGTGATATACTTGTTATTTAGTTCCGCAAACGGTACTGAGATGAAACATCTGGAAAGAAACGACCTGGAAACCTGGAAAACTCTCTAAAACGAACAAAAATTAAAACAGCAAACACTTTTCATCTCTGGCTAAGAGCGAGGAGTCACGCAATTTCTAAAAAATTTTTTTGGTAGTTTGTAAAGTAAATTATGTTGAGAATATCTAAACAAATGTCTGCTCTTGTGAAGGATGACGGTTGACTTCATTTGCTTCATTAGGTTTCTGATAAAGAACAACTAATATACAGACAGGCTCGTGGAAGTCATGTTTGTTTTGTAGAATAAATACAAAACATATATTGTATGAGTTGTCGTCACTTGGACAAAAATTTAATGTTTTGTTATGTTATTGTTGGGATTAACGCCATTTTTCAGCACACGATAGGCTATTCATGGCGGCCAGTATTAATGGTGGAGGAAGAAACCGGGAAATCACTGGAAAGAACCACCGACCCACGAGAAGCTACTGGCAAGCTTTCTCACACATCCACATTCGCCGAATCCTAGATGGCAGTGATCCGTAACGGACAGCGCTTTAGACCACTCGGCCACTCGGGGCCCCTTAATGTTTTGTGATATTTAAAACATTTATTATTATATGCTCATCTTTTTTCTCCGTCAACTTTACAGTGTTAGAATCGTGCAATATTCACCGATATTGAACACCTTCATATTATATCCCACGTGCAAAGGAACTATTTTCTAACGTAAACAATTTTTTTTATGAATGAACTAAACCATATATTTCATAGACGGCCACATACCAGCAAATGTTTCATAGACTGACACATTAAAGCTGCTTTGGCACATTCCGCGTTCACTTTTTTGATACAATGTTTCAAATTTAACTATATAGTGACGCTATACAGGTTCCTCACAATAAAATGCAAGTTATACACATCAACTGTCTTCTTTAGCTGTTAATAAAAATGGTCAAAAATATACTTACAATTTTCAACCTGAATTTCCTCAAAAAAAATATATTTCGTAGGTCTGTAAATCTGAATTAGATGAGCCATGTCATGGGTTCTCAAGATTGATTACACATTTTGAAATTGTACTGTAATTTCGAGTATATTCCAAGTGTAGTTACATCCTCCTTACTGCACTCAAAATGAAATAAACATTAAATTCCACAGCGTGTTTTCGATAATTGCAATGGAAAGGCTTCATAACTTTCCCACATTGTGATCTGAATCATTCAATGACAGAAAAGAAATACGCATGCCGATGTCAACACAATTCAAAACATTAAAATGGCAGACGTTGCTAGAACCCGATGCAAGTCACTTCATGTAAATAAATCCAGACATTAATCAAAAGACTGTGTTGAATCGACAAATATACCAAAAGGTATTCATTCCAGATCAAATGGAAAAGTTCTTGCAATGCGTATTCATCAACAATTTTAAGTAGAGCAAGCGCCATTTTCTTTCGAAACTTACGTCTAGCGCGCGACCAACTTCATATTTATCTAGGCGGAGTTATGCGCTCATTAATAATGTTGTGTAATGATCCATCAACGCTTATGTATTTATTTCGGAATACGGCGTACATTTAGTTACTTTGTTTCTTTCAGTGTATTTTTGTTTATATATTTAAGCCTTGGGAAGAATAAGAAATGAGCATATAATAAAAAGGTTACTGTATTTGTATGGGAAAATATGAACTCGTTTTGTCGGAAGGATATACTGCACTCCCAAGGTCGTGCAGTATATCCATCCGAAAAAAACTCGTTGATATGCATACAAATACAGTAACCTATAAATACTGAAAATAGTTTTCTAAAATACGGAACGACATTATCATTTACCACAGTAAATGAAAAACAGAGACAAAACAAAAATACTGAAACATATAGATTCCCTTTTTTAGCATTTGCTTGCAAAAATTATGAAAAAGCTTCCTGGACAAAATCTATAACATGATTCATTGTGGGACGTATTGATATTGAACTTTAAAGAAAGAAATAATATTTACTTAGGTATGCATGTCCCAAAGCCTCATTGGATCACGTATATTTGATTCCTTTTCCTTGTTTCAAAATTAATTTTCTTTGTTTTGATGATTTGCCATGCTTGAAGGGCTGATTAGTTTTTCTTGTTTACAAAGAGCAATTAATGAATGATTAATTTTCCTTGCTCCGAAAGGGATGATGAAATTACCTTGTTTCGAAAAGATTGATTAATTTACCTTGTTTTGAAAGAGTCGATTATTACTTTTGTTTTGCTTAAAAAGGAAAGAAAAACTTCTGGTACTAATACTGAATTACTATGGAATAATAAACGATAAAGTCGCAAATAAGTAATGATGCCTATTCATTGGGTATAGCTAATGTATACTATTGTATACTATTTACCTTACTTTTAATAGTTTAAGCTAGATGAAGTATATATATATATATATATATATATATATATATATATATATATATATATATATATATATATATATAAACAAGTATAATTAAACTTCTGATTCTTTGAAGCCTGAGGTATGTGTATTTAAGAGCGAATATCATTTTGGTCTAACTCTACCAGTGACACAGCCTAACTAGAACACCAGCTTTTTATATGTATTTAAATTATAAAATTTATTTTGTAAAGAATTTTTGCACATATTTAAGTTTCTAAATTTATTGTATACCTTGAGTTTTGTTTTTTGTGTATTATTTATTCAGTATGCAAGATAAAGACCTTTTGTCTTTTAACAATTTTGAATTTTTTTTTATAAAGGTAGAATAAAGATATAATGTTCTTGACATCTGTGTAAATTAAAGCATGAAAATAAAGATATAATTCCAACGTATGGTATAGCCATTGAGTAGGCAAAGCTGATGCACAAAGGTTACTTTATAAGCATACATTTTAGGAGCAATCGAAGAAAATAACCACCTACTCAGGACGGACATCGATAGGATAATGAGGGGAACATGTTTCCGGTAATGACAAAAGAATGTGAGATATTTATTTGTTCCATAACCTGTTTTAGTGTCAATATTGTTTCTGAACTCACAACCGGAGAACCTTTACCTCTAATGTAGTTCTCAAATGATGAATACACAAAAGGTCAGACTTATTTAACAAAGGAATGAAGTTTTAGGATTCTACGCTCCCCATAATGAAGACAACTACCACAAGCACGATATGGCCTAAAAATAGAAAGCCAACCGCCATCTTTTAATTTACACGAAAAGACTGAAGATGACAATGCAATTATTTGGCTTATCCTTCCTTAAATAGTATTGGGTTCCATATGAAATGAATTTCAGATGAAACAAAAAACCACAAACATGCAATCTGTTCCACGATTACTTTCCATTGATTCTTTTAGTAAATATCTTGATGCAGCACGTATAACAATAAAAAGTAACACAGACATACACACATTATATATATATATATATATATATATATATATATATATATATATATATATATATATATATATATATATATATATATATATATATATATATATATATATATATATATCTATCTAAACATAGGTAATCTTGATGTAAATCAATCGAACATAAGGGACCCAAAAAAATCCTTTGAGATATTTTGTTGTTGACATTTAGGAAACTTAATATTAGAAAATGAACCGAACTTTACGTAATGTAGCCCCAATCTTTCTTGTATATTTATACTTTGAGATAAATAAGAATAACGTGTAAGTTTAAATTATAAGAAAATACACATATGTATTTTTTCAATGGTAACAAAATATTCTTAAAAGAGAAAAGAAACCTGTTTGAACCGTCCTTCTACTTTTAAGAGGCATTACCGACCAATAATTGTATCTTTAACGTTGTTTTAAGAAACGTTACTCTCCTTTTTACGTGACAAATACAAAGATTGATCTTTTAAAAATAATTTCCTCACAGTTTCTAATTTGTGGCAACCCCCCACCAAAATTTCTTTCTTCTCGAACGAAGTTTTATATGGCAATAGTAATTACGGTGGTACGGTTGCACATTTTGCAATACCATGTTTAACTTGTGTGTGGTATAGTTGCAAATTTTGCAATACCATGTATAACTTGTGTATAGATAGGTGATGGAGTTCCAAATTTTAAAATACCATGTATAATTTGCATATAGATAGGTGGTACAGTTGCAAATTTTGCAATACCATGTATAACTTGTGTATAGATAGGTGGTGCAGTTGCAAATTTTGCAATACAATGTATAACTTGTGCATAGATAGGAGGTACAGTTGCAAATTTTGCAATACCAGGTATAACTTGTGTGTAGATAGGAGAAAATACAATAAAGTATGAGAAATACGTATGATCTGTACATCTTATCCTTATAGTTATTTCCGCATTCCATCATTCATATTTGAGTAAGTTATCCAATTAGATTTGTGTCATTTGTTTCATTTGTAAAAGTCATCTAATTACATTTGTAAAAGTCATCCAATTACATTTGTAAAAGTCATCCAATTACATTTGTAGAAGTCATCCAATTACATTTGTAAAAGTCATCCAATTACATTTGTAGAAGTCATCCAATTACATTTGTAAAAGTCATCCAATTACATTTGTAGAAGTCATCCATTTATATTTATATAAGTGGTCCTTTCACATTTGCATGTCATTCATTCATATTCTTTCATTCATATTTGCAAAAGTCATCCACTCAGATACGTATAAGTCATCAATTCATATTTGTAAGTCATTCATTCACATATGTTTAAGTCGTCCACTCACATGTGTCATCGATTCATATTTGTAGAAGTTATCTATTCACATTTTTGTGTTAAGTCATTAATTTATATTTGTCAAAAGTCTTCCACTCAAATATTGTATAAAGTCATCCATTCACATTTGATTAAGTCATTCATTCATATTTTTCCTATCTTAAGTAATCTTCCTAAAAACATTTATCCCAAACACGCTTCATCCAAAATCAGTCTCAAATATGGCAGTACTAACAAGATTCCGTTGAGAGATATGTCACGAAAATAACAAAATAGTTTTACGATACTTGCCGCTTGCATTTCATTCAAACATGTCGCTTGAATGCCTTTTCCGAAAAAAAGCTCGGTCTTTATTTACGAGTCCAATAATAACCTGAACATGTATTAGTAAGGGTCACAAAGAACAAAACTTAGAAATTCTTCAAATTCCTGCTATTGTTAACTAATCGATCGTCTTGATCAAATATTTTAAAAGCCTGGTACACCTGTGCTTACGTCACGAATTTGCAAACTGCTTTTACCTCTACCTGAATAGCAGGACGTAATTTGAGACTTTAACCAAGGGGTTCCAAACAAAGAAGATAAAAAGACCAAGCTAGCCACGTGCCGCAAGTTAAATCTTGAATATAAATTCGTATATTATGGGACACATGGGTATGACTAAATTATACGCGTCTGTTGAAGAAGTTAGGTGGGGTGTAGAAGGACAAACGCTCGCATTGTTTTGCCTTCAGCTTTGTATAAACCTTCGTCGCTGTAGGACAATAGGAAAAGTAAACACGGTTGAGTTTTCATCTACTGTTTTAAATCAGTACACTCAGGCTAGTATTAAATATAATATGCATTTTGAATCATTTTAGTGTAAAGCTAATTCCATAAATGTTTAAATCATACATTCCTTTAAACGAATTCCACTTGAAACTAAATATTTGTCAAGAAAATAGCTGTAAAGATATTAAACATTTGCTTTTTCTTGCCACTTGTAGCTAAAGTGATATGTTAAGTTTTGAAATAATAATAATAATAATAATAATAATAATAATAATAATAATAATAATAACAATAACAATAATAATAATATCTCACAGAATGTACTTTTATAAATTGACCTCACTCGACTGCATGTTCACAATTATCAAAGAAACGTTGGCACTGAAAAGCTGATATTGAGTTAAGAACAGTGAGACAATACGATATAAATACCTATTTATTATACACAAATTGCTATAATGTTTTCTAATTAGATGTAGAAGTTTTTTTTTTAACTAGTCTTAACTGCTTATCTATATTCCAGAGTTAGGACATTTTTGTAAGAACATCTTGGGGTGTTCAAGACCATAAGAAACACTGATCCGTATGGTTTACCCAGATCTTTTTTTTTATACAGGAATGTGTTTCCACTGATAGTCTTAACGACATATCGACCTGATGACAGGTAACACGCGTCATGGAGGAGTTCGCAAGGGACTAAATGGGCCAGTACCTGCTTAGACAAATCCAGTAAACTTTGTAACACGCCTGATCTCTCCTGGACTTTGATTTGAGGGCAGATACATTGCAATCAGTGGGCAATGCCGATCAAGAGGAAGAGGGTATCCCTGCTGGAGAAGTTTTTGGAGACGCTCTCTTGTGGGTAGTAACTGTTTTCTATGGGCTTCTTTTTTCTTTTCTGAGGTTGTGACTTGGTCTTGCTTTTTCGTTTTATTTTTCCGAGGTGGTGACCTAGTCTTGACACCGTTGCTCATTTTCTTTTCCTTCTGGGGACCTCGGGGAAAAGCTTTGTTCTTGGGGAGAACTTTGGGAGCTTTAGGAACCCAGGTTAAGAGGGAACGAATAATCACACCTCCTAGAGAACCACTACCTCCAGGTTTCAAAATGATTTGCGTTTTGGTTTCAGTGGTAATGAGAGGATCGGGCATTTGCATCAAGTCTACTTTATTTCTGTTAGAAAATGTTTGGTTTGATGTGGAATCTGAATGATGCCTTGCAGTAATTGACGTGCTGTCACCGTAAACCGTCGTAAGACTTCTTTTGGACTGGTTTCTATGACACGAGCATGTATTTGCTAATATTTGTTCACGACTAATGCCGTACAAGGCACGAATCAATTTGACTGGAAGGTAAGACTGAAGGGTCATCATGTTGGCACTGTGTGAGACAGAGTCCAAGTGTCAGAGGTTTTAGTAGATATATTTGGCAGTTAGGTCGACGACGGGGACGTGTACACGACAGGTTCTCAGTCTTGGCACCAATGGTGAAACAGATGGGTACGAAATCGCAAAGAATCGGGGGTAGTGGGTTTTAAATCCACGTGTAAATAGGCGTGTGGAGTTTGAGTGGCATCTTCGTACGCATGAATTAGCCAAGGTGTTCCTAACTGTTTGGATAAGTCTTGCACTTGCGAGTTATCTCCAGGATTTTAAATAAAACTAGGTAATGAGCGCTGAAACTGATAGTACGATGGGCTTTAATTTGTTGAAACAAATTTTGGGTGATGTAAATGACACTGTCATTACGATGATGCCCTTTTCGTGTAAACCAGTTTAATTTCTTCATCGTCTTCTAACATGTGATCAAAGATGACCAAATGTCTGGGGTCAGACACGATTCCGTCGACTTCGACAGTAATGCCTTTCACAAACACGATGGAATCACCTTGACTTTCGCATAGACGCCAATCTCCACTCTTTGTATCACCACACGATGAGTTGAGGTGGACGATCGATCAAATGATATTTATGTTCGTTAAAACGTTTGACAAATTCGGTTTTGCCTGATCGCTAGGTCCAGCAATGAAAACGTTAAAGTCATGCCGAAGATACAAGGCCTACCAACTAGCAAGGTCTAAGTGTTAGTTGATAACTTTGAAAGTGGAGGAAGAGGCAGCAGAGGTAGTAGAGGTAACTATAGTTGTGTAATTAATGTCACTTTTTGACACGACGAAAGACAAGACAAGAGTTTTATACTTTTCTCAGGACACATTTATTGTCATTTTTTAATTGTGAATAACACGAAAGACAAAAATATGTAAAAATATGTAATTGTTTTAAGTATATGAAAGAACATTTAAGACTCATTAAGAAAATCATAGTGGAATATAAACAAGTCTCTACCTTACAACAATTTATTTTTATCAAAATGTAGCGTCATAGGGACAGTGTGTAATGTTCTGAGAGTCTGTAGATTCCTTGAGTCTTCCTGGCATAGTCTTTTGGGTGTGTCAAATACAATCTTGTCCTGAAGAGAGTAGTTTTCCTCGGTGACGGGCTGTTCTTCTTCTTCTGTACTCAAAACCCCAACTTTTCTAGTCATGTACATCTATCCAGTGAGGGTGTAAGTCATAAGTTACGCACACACATCCTCATATAATTTTTCAGTACCTAAAAGTTGACGAATCTTGTTTACGCGTAAATGTTGAGAAGTATCCAGATGAAAGCTCAAAGCTTTGAAGAAAACGAGTCTCTCATCGACATTTAAAGGTACAACATTCATGTTGTTTAGGTGGTAGGTACTGTCCATAAAGAGTCCAAAAAGCATCGGACGATAAACGAAATCACAGAAAGCATGTTACTAAGACACACACAGGAGCCCAGAGTGGCCGAGTGGTCTAAAGCGCTCTCCGTTACGGATCACTGCCATATCACCTCTGTCTGCGTGGGTTCCAATCTAAGATTCGGCGAATGTGGATATGTGAGAAAGCTTGCCAGTAGCTTCTCGTGGGTCGGTGTTTCTTTTCGCAGATTTGGAGCGTTAAGCCCCAAAACAACAACAACTAAGACACACTACACGTCGACCCTAATTCAATGAGCACAGTTCTCGTACAAGGCAATGGCAATCTTCTACTGTTTGAATATTTTCATGGATTTCCTTCCAAGGAATATGTTGTATCACCAATGATAAAGGTTGTGGCATGTTAGAACGTTTTTGTAGTCTCTTTTTTTCGGCAGCTTTAACTGTACTTTCTGCACAAAAGTGGTAGTATTATTCCGTTGTGGAATCCAAATATTTTAGTCTCTAACTGACACATAACAAGTCAGAAGTTTTCTCTTCCACATTCTGTACAAGATTTTGGTAACCTTCTAACTCGACTTTTGGAATAAAATTAAGCACGTTTACCTTGTAAATATAATCACTACAAACAATATAACACTTTTCGCCCACTTGTAGTTGATCAATGATCAATGTCTAACCACTTGAACTCCTTCTCCAGAATCAATCCTCTTATAGCATTTAGATACCAGTGGTTCAAACATCAGTGACGTAACGGACGCTTCGACTTTGCGTTTGACTTGTATTTTGAGCAACTCTCGATAAATACGTTCTCTTCACTCCACAGGTAAGCCACGAATGTTTTCTTGTAAAGTATCCGTGACCATGTATCAGTCAAATACTTCTCCTAGAACGAAAGTAATGAAAGAATTGACTAATTTCGGACCCGTTATTCAGGTAACGGTCAAGAATGTCAATAAAATCTTCCAATGTAAATGGTCTAAAGCGAAAGAGCAGAAGTGTCACATCATTGATCCTTAGGAATCGAATTTTTTGGTTTTTTCACTTTCCTCTTGTCAATTTCTCAACACAAAAGTTCCACAGTCACTATTGATATTTGGCTCTGGCAAGTCCTCGACGAATGACCTTTAGATATTCTCTTGTAATTCAATGGGTAATGTTTGAAGATTATTTTTTAAAATCGGGTTTAAACGGGGGTGGTCCTACGTTTGACTCCTAACCACGTCGTTAATTTCGTACATAACATGGTTTGTCCCACTTCAATGATGAGGCCTCCACTAAAGGTAGGTAGTGACAATCTGGAGACAAACGAACATGTTCCAGGTAAGCGCAACCTTTCTTCTTCCACGACTGACAAATGTACGCTCACAAGCTGGGTAATGCACTCATTCTTGTCCTTCGTTCAGACATCGTTTAGAGGCTAAACATCCTGAGCATTTCGATCCACGATGATTGTGTTGCTCTCGATTGTTATAGCCATAGTCACATTTCTCACAGTAATAACTGTATGACAGGAATGCAGTGATACTGGTAATGGCATCAAAATGTTCATCGTGATGATAGACGTGAATGTATGTTTCGTCTTTGAGATCTTTGCCTCGAAACAATAGTGGTTAGTGCGCTTCTTGAGGGTATACTTTCAAGATGTAGCGTGGAGCCAAGACATCGTACATTTTTTGCATTTCATGAATGTCACAGGGCCTGTCTGGATATCCCCGCTTGCTGTAACGGGAGTTCTGCTTCTCTTGTTTGGCTCAACTAGATTTTTGAATAGCTTACCAGTCTCTTTTCATCATATCGTGTCGTTCTCGTCGTCATACGTTCGTCTCACCACGATGGCACAGGTTAAACACATCTAGTCTTGAAGATTGTTAATTCGGACGAGGCTACGCTTGATGCTGCGAAGTTCGTCGACCAGGAACACCTTTTTTTTACGCTGTCCTGTAGATTGGAGAAGAGATACATTGATCATGAACGGTAACTCTTTTCCGTCAGTGATGTGAAACTTGTCATTGAATTGTTGCACGTGTTGAATTTAGTCCATGACTTTTAAAGGTGTCCATTCTGCTGGGCTGCTAAACTCGATCAAAACGGGAGACTTCAAATTGTCGTGATGAATGGAAAGTCTCAAGTGATCATCTTCTTCGGCTCGACATGGCTGTTTCGTATTGGTTAACAAAGAATCCTACTCATCAGTGGTGAACCCTTATGCTTTCTCCAGTGATACGTTGGAATTGAAATCTTTAAACATCATCGTGTACATGTAGGCCGTGGTTCTAAATTTTCTAGAGGAACATTTTTCTGTCTCGAATGTGATGATATTTGTTTGGGTTTACTGATGGTAATGAACTTTGGCTTGGTGTAGACAGCCTGTGCTTAGAGTCTGGTTCACTCATGTCATCTTCAACATCGCTGGCATGAATTTGAGCCAAGACCTCAGTTACTGTACGAGGCGATAAATCACGTTTCTGCCACTTACTTTATTATCCTCTTTTACAAAATGATGCGATCGTTTCACCTTGATTGCAAAATGTCAAATAACTATATGTGAAACGACATAGTAGTCTTTATATCCATGTCAGACCAGAATGTATATATATATATATATATATATATATATATATATATATATATATATATATATATATATATATATATATATATATATATATATATATAAGACTGTGCCTTTCATCTCAGTATTCATTTTACTCTCAAGCTGAACTGCACGATGGAAGAACCCACACAGATGGAAGTTCTGATTGGAGCTTTGCGTTGTGTCATGCGAAAGTTTTCTTCAGATAATCAGACGGACTATTCCTCTTCCTTTCGAGATAAAAGTCAAGATACTTGCTATATCTGTCAGTCAAAAACTGTGTCAAAAGAGACAAAAGTCGAGATACTTGTTATCATTGTCAAGAGAGAGGACATTGGTCTTCAGCTTGCCCTAAGAAACAACAGGAGCAGGAAGAGGAGGAAGAAGAGGAAAAGGAAGAATACAGAGTAGTTCCGAAAGAGAAGATAAGGAGAGAAAAAAAGGGCGGAAGAAGAGGAGGAAAAGACTGTAAAAATAAAAAAATTAAAAAAAACAACAACAGATAGGTAACCAAAATAAACAGACACAGAAGAAGTATATGAACTTTTCAAAAAAGTGTTGTTTTGAATTAGATTGTAAATATAGACCAGACATAAAACGCAAGTGTCTCCTGGTTTTGATTGTTTAGAATTAGAGTCTACACTCACACACACACACACACACACACACACACACACACACACACACACAATAAGATTGATAAAAGACATTTTGAATTTTCAATGATTTTGGCAAAATGAATATTAACTCCTTTCGAAAGAAAAGGGTGGCCTTGAAAACGACCGTTAAGTGTTTGTTTCGTTTCCTAAGAACAAACTCAGGAACGAGAATAAATCTGCTTTATCTTACTTAAGCCTTTGCCACGGCCAAAGGCCTACTTGTGGACTTGCTGCTGTCAATGATTTCGTAGAAATCACTAATGGTGGTATCTCTGGTGTAGTCACAAGGATAGGTTGTTTGGCTTGAAAAGGTCATTTTCTCTTGAGTCGTAATAAAGAAGTTTGATACATTTCTTTCAGACGTCTTAACTCTGCCAGAATATCCAAGAGAACCGTGACCGTTTGACTTTCACTGTTCTCCTTCTCTACTACCCTTTCTTTTCTTCTCTATTGCTTCGTCATTCTGTCGTTTCCTTCTCGCCTCTACTTCTCGTTGTTGCTGTTCAAGGAGAATTGCTTGTTTTGCCTCTTTCTGCTAAAATGTCTCCAATTGTTCTTTCCGTCTTTGTTTAAAATTGTCGTCTTTGTTTAAAATTGTAAAGAAGGAGAAAGTGGCGAAGGTGCTGGTTCCGGAAGAAATTCTTGCAAAGAGAGAATAATTTACGAAATCCGAGTTGAAATCAACCTCTTCAGGAAGTTACACTGTATCCACTTTAGCAGCCGCTGCTATGACATCATTTTTCGTCTCCACAACATGTGCACCCCAATTCATTATCTTCTTAGGTTTCGTCATGTTTCGCAAAACAATGTCGCATCGATTCACAGCACACAAACCCTAGGGTACCTATATAGGGAACGTGACGTCACCGTTAGTTCTCTTCGGATTGGAAGACAGACTCAGGAAAGTGACCGAATTTTGCAACGCGTTTTGGGATTGGTGAACAATTTCAATCCATTTCGATCCGCTCTTAACCTATAAATAAACGCGGTTCACTTTATTCCCTTCACCTGTTCTCGTTACAAAGATGTTGATCGACGTTGAATCCTCAACTTTTGTATCACTATTGTTTTACCGTACGGATGTGAAAACAAAATGAACTATCATCGGGATCACCGGTGCAACTGTTTGAAAAAGAAGATGTTATGTGGAAAGACAAGGCTCTCTGTAGCGGACTCTCATCATCTTCGGACCAGAAGTGAGACACAGTTTAAGACAAGCATTCAGGAATTTGAGAAAGGAAAGAGCTGTGCAATGTCCTGCATGTTATCGGAATCATTCTAACGTAACAAACAACGGCGCCCTTCAGGGCCACTTCCAACGCCTCGAAAATTTGTATATTGTCTAACCAAAATATTTTTTTTTTTTTATAAAAAAAATGAATTGTATAGTATATGTTATAAAACATACATTACTATATTTACCATCACGAACGTTTGACGTCACAGTACTTATACACTGCCTAAGTGTTACCAGTGTCCAGTACTGTGACATCATGCCAGCTGTGCCATTCTTCTTCTTCCTATACAAAATTCCCATTGTCCGTATATCATCCCAAGAAGATTTTTTTTGTCCGTGTAAATCGTGTCCGTATATCGTCCCAGGGTGATTTTTAATAACCCCCATTGTCCGTATATCGTCCCAAATAACTACTCTAAGCTTTCTGTTGTCGTTAAGATTTAGGAGGCTATGAAGTGTATAGGTCTATAGTCTTTATGCACAGAACAGTGTTTTCTGTCATAGTTCATTTCACACAGCATTGAAAATTGTATCCTATCTGCAGCACAGTCAATTTTCATGTCAGCGTCATTTAATGTAGCTAACAGTATATAATTTGTTTCATATGAAGCATTTAAAACAGGTAGCTTTAGCTACATTTAATGATGTTGACCTCAAAATATACTGAGTCAGATCTACAGATAGGACAAAACTGACCATGTTGTATGCAACGAAATAGCATAATACCAAAACGTTCGACACCGTGTGCGCGTGTCTCTCTCTCGATTGAAATATTTGTATGGTGCGTTCTCAAAAATGGAGAGACCTTTATTTACTGTTTTTCGTTATATATTTGTTGTAGTTGTTGCTGTTTGATTTTAGAACATATGTCAGGCTTATCAGAAGACAACAAAGTTTTATTTCTTTAAAAGTAGTTCCAAGCGCGTGGACACATTGACTCAAACGACCTGTCTGAGACAACCAGACTGAGATTAGAAAAATAAGGTCAGCAAAACAGCCAGATTCCTCTGTCACATGGTTTATGCAGTATATTCTTGGCATCATTCGGATACGTTTGAAATTTTTCGCCAATTCTGTCAGATGTAAACTCCCACTTAGAATACGTTCAAAGCGGTGTTTGCGAGACATGCTTAAAAAAGCACCAGTCATAGTACCTTATAAATGATAAATTCCAAAGAATGACAACCAGTCTCATATGAAACCGCATCCGGAAATATGAAAATAGGAAAATATACGTGTATGTGTGTATTGGTAAAAGACACACGCATGCATATATATATATATATATATATATATATATATATATATATATATATATATATATATATATATATATATATATAGTAATGTATATTTTATTTAATTGTTTGTTTGTTTAATAGACTTGACGTTGTCAAAAACTCAGTTAATTTCTGCTCGTCATGATCGACTTTTAAATTTTTTTATTTCATTTATGTCAACAACTAATACATAGCCAAAACTAATTATCTTTTTGTATAAGCTTAATCTCAAGATTATTATTCAGGTAAACAATAAGTAAATATTTTGGCTTCGGTGATTCCTAAGTGAATTTTACAGATTATTGATTTGTAAATAATCAAGGCCCATTAGAACATTCTAGAAGGTCATTTTCCATTAGGTAATGCTTTTTTGTTAGAAAATTCTCATTGTGACCTGAGGTCAAGTAGAGAAATATATAATCTTGTGATTATGAGGATTTGGTTATTTGTGCTATAACATCGAAGACTTTAACATGGTATTATGTTGTGACCAGCTTGGGCTGAGTTTAATTTTCATCAAAATACTGAATTCAGATGATTATTTTTTCTGGAAATTCAAAAGTGCACTGACAACATTATTGAATAAAGACATTCATTGGAAGTTATACTGAATTCAAACATGGAATAATATTTATGTGATTCAATAAAAGACTGTTGACACAGCAGTACTTTGTAGGCCATAACATACACGTCATCGCCTTCATACTTCATATTTGGATCTCTGCGAGACTTGAACTAAGTTTTTTTTCTTCAGGATGTTTTATTATTAGGTCTTGTGTCTATTATTTTTGGATTTTTTTTTATTTAATTTGCAATACTGAACGTTCTTTTTTCTCAATTTCATTTGGATTCTAGGGAAATAAATTATGTGTTACATTTTACAAAGCTTGTCTTCAATCTTTTCTGTTATTTATTTATTTTAAAAGCATAGACTCATATCTATCTATCTATCTATCTATCTATCTATCTATCTATCTATATATATATATACACACACACATACACATTTATTCACGTCTACATGTAATACAACCAATGAAACAAATTAATTGTGAATTTAACGATATCATCTTCCTTTCTGTGGTTAATAAATCCAAATTAAGACAGATAACATAATCTTTCTAATTCAAGACATACGAGCGTTATAGGTACGTGTACGGTATAGCCTTTTTTTGGGAATTCCCTCGTTGCATTATGTCTTAAATACGAATGGTGACCCGATTTACGCTCATTGATATATAGGTTAAATGCAAATAATGCACCGATCAATAGTTGAAATGGTGTTCCTTTTATGCATACGCCTGTTTCTGTGCGCTTGTGTGTTAGTGTAGCAGTGTGAAAATTGAATCTAGAAAGGTAAGTAACAGAAACATTGATTATGTATGATAAATCAGACTGAAATTTATCGCATACAGCGCGAAAATTGAGAAATGAATAATACTGCGGATTTTTCGTTTTTTTCTTCGGTAAATAAATCAAATCAACGAATCATCCTTTCTACTTTTTGTTATTACCGTTGTAATGTTTCCTTCTTGAAATGTATTACTAACTTAGATGAAGACTATATTTATTTTATTCTATCTTAGTAACAATTGCATGCTCTTTTCCAACACTTTCATATTTTATATGGAATGTCAAATATTAAGCCAACTTATTTATTCTGAAGCGAACAAACCTGCCCCATTAAAAAAGCACAACCCAAAACAAAGCAAGTTCAACAACTTCATGTTTACTCTGAATACAGTTTACATCACCAACAAACACTAAGACAGCCTCAATTAGTCGACTATAGAATTGCTTTCAGATATATATATATATATATATATATATATATATATATATATATATATATATATATATATATATATATATATATATATATATATACTTTGTGAAGAAAACATTTGAAAAAAGGCCAGTTATACAAAAGACGTTAAAAATTATGTACAATAATCGTAAACCAATTTATAAATGAAACATCCATCATGGAGCAAAAACAAATCTTGGAACCTTCCATAAATTAGACTTCATAAATAAAAACGTAATTAAAAAATAACAGGCACCTCTCTGCAAAATAGAATGTATTATCACAGTTAAGTTGGAAGCATGGCACGAAACCCTTATTAATTTTGAGAAGCACTAATCACCATGGCCGCCACATATTTTGTGCCGATTGCTGCTGTTGTTCACAGGCAGAAGGGAAAGACGGAAAATGTAGATATGATTGAGGTAAACTCAAAAGAGATGGTACTATCTCCTGGGTTTGCGTCCTAGGCAGATTATCTTCAAGGTTTATTGGAACTGATTGTGCAATTGAATTTTTTATGAGCGGAAATACTAAGACATTGGTAGATCCCAAAGCTGAAACATTATGAATCGGATTGGAAAGTTTGTCGGGAGACTTCTGTTCCAAAATTAAGGGTATCCCTGATGGATGACATGTTCCCTGCATATTTTCTCCTACATTACATTTTCCTTGAGTAATGAATGATACTGGGGTTTGACCTGCTGACTGTGTGTAAGTAGGTAGCACATACCCCTGTAACTGTCCAGCGGTAACTACACTTGTCGGAATAATAAAAGCGAAATTTCCAGATGCTAGTCCAGCTGGAAGTAATTGCAAAACATTGGGCATATTTCCACTCACAAAAGAAGTAGCAGCACTGAACACAGTAGACGAAGAAGACGTTTGCTCTACAGACGACACACAGGATTCAAAATTAAGCGCAGGGTTATGTGGCATCCGTAAAATTATAGGTTGGCTTGCCATTTTTGTCGTGGTTACCATGTCTGGTGAATTGTTATTTACCTCCATTAATTCCTTGGTGAGCTGAATCGGAATACCATTATCGTTACCGTATGTTGTGGTGGTCTCGTTACCGATTAGGTTTACAGCTGCTGAAGTCGCGATCTTTATCGGTTTTGGGGTGGAGTAGTTGGCCGGAGAGGTCGAAACATCCGGGGTGGACGAGTTTGGAGGTGAACTTATAAGTTTGGATGGACGAATTTCAACACAATTTGACACTTTTGCAGAAGAATTAGGAGTTGATGAGTGACTTCCAGAATCAGCAGGTGGGACTATTTTGCAGACACAATTCGCAAGATGTTGTATGACGCGTGTCTTAGCATCAACATCAACTGTTTCTATTGATTCCAACAAACGTCTTATCTCGTTGGCGCATTCGGTAAACCCCATTTTGTAGTTGCTACTGGTATCTGACGGTACTGAGCCTAGAAATGAAGAATGTTACAAATTTATATATTTTTAAAATTTATAGTTTAAATATGAGTCAAATGTTGGAAAAGCAAGGTACCATATTGTATATATTTTCTTCCTTAATTGTTTCAAATGATCCTTGCAGTTTGCACTGAACATATTCAGTACATAAAAAAATACAATAGGATACATCATCCATCATTCATGTCGATGAATAATAACACTATCGTTTAACAACCAGTTCTATCTGAGTCATGTACCAGGGTTTCTATAAGAGTGCACATTGAGCCGTCAAACTTTCTTGAACCGTGTTTTTTTAGTTATTTTTTTTTTATTTAATGGGTTTATTGATGTTAGTCTTTCTGGTAGACTTTTCATACAGTTCGTTTTTGTAGCTCGTTGGATGTATTTTTTCACTATTGTTTGCTTCAAAGCCACACACAATATTACAAGATTTTCACTGTGTTAGTTTCCGATATCTAATAAAAGTTTTCATTAATTACCATGTCTCTAGTTCTGTCTATCTTACTTACAGGAGGTACACGTATATTAATAACTGATACATCGTTTGGTCCTTATTTTATCCAAAAGATTGTTCTTTCTGTTTAAACTATCACAAATTTAGTTGTTTTTTAGTCGAAAGAAAGATAAAGGATGCGACCTTTTCATTGTTTCAGAAAGGTTGAATTATTTTCTTGTAATAATAGCTGAATACGATCGATGTAAATCCAACAGTGGCAAACATTAAGTTATCCACGGACGAGGGAAATGTCTTTTAAGTTGATTATATAGCGTGTAATACACCTGGGTCATATACCTGTGTATTGCTGCCTTTGAAGATGCCGAAGGTGTCTCACTGTCATTTCAAGTATGTCTGCCTTCTCCATTTTATTGTGACACGCTCCCTGCAACGTAAAACTAGAAGATAGATAACACTACAGATTTAGATAAGATAGAGTAGTCAGACATATGAGACTCAGTAGGTACACAAGCAAGCGTGGGAAAGTGGCAAAGTTGGCTCCATGTTTCTGATCTCCAGAGGAAAGACGAATTACCTACAATATTAATGTGACCTGTTATGAGCATCTTAACCGTTTATGCATAATAAAAAGGTGTCACAAAAGTTTTCATAAATTATTAAGACATTACACTTCTTGTGAAAGAAACGCGTAGAAGTTGTGAAAAAATAACAAAGAAATTCATTTTTTTTCTAAAGTCATTATGAAGACAGTATGTTATTACCATGAATTTCGATAGGAATATACAGCAAATATTCCATAGCAAATAATCTCTCGGTCTTTAAATTTTACTTTGGCAGTTTAAATACCAGTACTAATGAACTGTGGCGTAAATGAAGAGGTACAAAGGTATACTGTTACTGACCTTGATAATAAATCGAAAACAAAAATAGTCGTTGATGCAATATAACATACCATCATTTAAGACCAAGCTATCATCAAAACAGGAAATACATTTTCAACTACTGAATATTTAGCGTGTACATAACATCATGAAGAGAAGATGTACCCGATGTCCCAATCTTACTCATTAACAGTTCTTTGACCCTAGACATATTTTCTTAGACAAAATGACGTTTTTGTAACGTCTTTTCTTAAATGTATGTGTTTGTCTTTGAAAGCGATTTGCGCACGATTTATTCGAACGCCATGAGTTTATCTTTCTTTCTGAATTTGGAAGTAGCGAACATTATCGTTTTCAATAGCCAGAATTTAAGATAGTTTTGTTAATCTTTCCTGTTCTGTAGGCATTGTGGAGGTTCTGTTGGATTCGTAATCCTGGGCACAGACTCAGAGTGATCTCTTTTAGTCAATTTGGACTCAAGGAACTATACCCGAGGTGCACAAGGGTGTATACATCGTCCACTTATACAAGAGAAAAAGCAACAGATAATCCTGCGACAACTATCAGGGCATCTCTCTGCAATCCATAACAGACAAATTTCGCGCCAGAAGTCTGCTTAATCAACTTTTTCATCACATATATTAATACCTACTTCCTTAGATTTCAGGAAAGGATGAAGGAAAACATACAAGGTGTTTGGAGCTTGTTAACTTCAAGGGAAATATCAGGAACAGAACTCCAACCTGCGCGCGACTTTCATCTACCTTACAAAAGTCTTTTACAGTCAGTCGTGAAGACCTTCGGAAGATCATGGTAAAATTTGCTTGCTGCGAGAAATTCATCGTGATGGTTTGGCAATTCGTGTCGTGAAGGACTGCGAGCCATCGGAACCATTTCCAGTTACCACTTCACTATTCTTCCTGACGCCTTCTGTGACTACGACACTGTAATCGACATCTAATGCCAGACGATAGCATGCTCTTCAGTCTGACGAGACTGCAGGTTAAAGGCGAAGTTACGGGAAGTAAATGTTCGTGATTTAACCATTTTCTGACGAATGTTTCCTAAATACTAAATCTAAGTCTGACATGCAACAAACGTCATGCCAAGTAGCTGAATAATTTTCACAACGATTCCGGATGAAACCGATAAGGATAAGATGACAAAACAGGGACTAAGAAACTGAGATTCTCACACGGGCATGCAATCCAACCATTCAGTCTGCTGATGAAATCACAGCGGAGATGGGCAGGCCACGTTACCAGGGTAGCAGAAGAGCATCTACTAAATAAGGTCTTCTGCGGAGAATTGAAGGAGGAAAAGCGCTCTCCCGATTGAAGAAGTATCGCTTAAAACATTTCTTAAAGTCATCCTTGAATCAATTTAACATTGATCCGGACTCTTGTGAAGATCTCCGCACAGGATCTCTCTGCCTAACCCTGTCTTATCCATGCTGAAGTAACAGACTTTCAAATGAGAACATTTGCAGAGGTAGAGCAGAAGCGCGAGCATCGTAATCTCAGAATAACAGCACGTCATCTGTTTATCAAGCAAGTCCTAATGGCAGCTCCTGTCAAGTGTGCCACAGACAGTTCAGAGTACAAACTGGCTTGATCAACCACTCACACACACAATCCATACCAGCTGGAGATGTCATGATGGTCCTCGAACTCGAAGGACTAACAACAATTTGTATTTTAAAAAAGGTATATACCTTACAATTTATAGTATTTTAAATGTTTTGTTTTACATAACCAACTCACGAACATACCATTTTTATAACAGGTACCCAAATGTCTTCTCTAAGTATCGGTATATATGCTTTGAGTTTAGTTTATAAACGAGACTAATTCGCGTGGTGTCGATGTTCTCGTAAATGCATAATAAAGTATTTTTGTGCCTTCGGAAACTGAAGTTAGACCTCTAAATCAATGCTAATGAATGAGAATGACAATGTTTCCAGCCGTTGTATAAAAATAGAAAGAAAGAAGGCAGGAAAGAGAAAACTATATTGCAGCGTGGATCATGTTTGCTTATTCACTAGCACAAAATTGACTTGGCGTAACTCCTTGAAGTAGTTAGTTAGGAAATATCACGCATTTGTCCAGTTATCGTTATCAACAACTGAATATGAAGACGATGCAAAGTTCTATTAATTTCCCCCGTGGTACGTTGACGTAGACATAAACAGATCATTTAACCATACATATCTATAAACTTACGTTGAGTCATCCATCCATCCAGCATTCTATTCCATATATCCCTACCTATACACTATTGATTACACTCTCTGATATAGTAATTTCCCCGTATTGTAAGCATTTACTTTATTCAGATTCTAGCTTTTGTTTTGACTGGGTATATATTACATATTTTATCATGTACATAATGTCTTAGGTTGAAAACATTAACTGATAGCTACTCTTGGGGTGTAAGAAAACATATTTGACAATTTATTTTGCCAACGAATATATCGCCGGGCTGTTCCCAGTGGTATACGTCACTAAGATTATTTCACAGGATTGTGTATATCGTGATACGCATGCGTGACCAACAGTTACTGTTATCCCAACCGGTTAACGTGCAGTCTCGTCTACCTGTGGATACCGGTGCTATTTTCGATTACACTCTTTGATTTGCATATTGTTGGTTTGTTGTTTGTTTTTTTTCTAGACCACATGGCAATTTTGTTGAAAACGTGTTTAAATATTCCATATCAGAAGAATTAGTCTATTATGGGATGCCATTATCACAATTTACCAATTCTGGGACGGAATGCAGAGTCAAGTTTAGCGCCACATTGGCATGTACAGGAAATCTAGCTGTCGAGTGTACGTGATTTTGAGGAAATACAAGAATAAGCGATTGACCTGACACAGACTAATATCAATATATCAATATTATATTCGTTGATTGGAGGAGATACATAAATTAATTCTTCAAAATGAATTTTTGGTAAGAATGATCAATCATTGATGTCACGAAGATCTGCAATTACACATGCCCCACATACATACATACATACATACATACATACATACATACATACATACATACATACATACATACATACATACATACATACAGGCAGACAGTTATACATATTGTAAAGTAAAAAAAAGTTTAAACGCATTCTGTTGATTATATACTATGTTTCAAGGACGTTACCTCGGCTTTCATAACATCCATTAGCATAGACTTGAGCTCCGCCAGACTGGAATTAATTCTTGCTCGCCTCCGTTTCTCCATAACAGGCTTTGAGCTCTGAAATTTGCGCATAAAAAATAAAGAAAAAAATGCTAGTTCAAGTTCAGTCAAGTTTTCAACTGAAGTTTCTAATTTTCGAACGCATAGGAACGAAAGCGATTGTCTGATGAACAACAGAGAACTGGGAACAAGCTATGAAACAGAATAAGGGAAAATATTCTTAAAGAACAAATTCTAAATTATTAGATTAAATTGTTACAAAATTCGTTTCAGAGGTATTTTGAAATCTTAAAAGATTGAAACAGTATTGTTGGAACTATTATTTTGTGACACATTTAAATCCAAATATGTGTTGATATAGACAGTAAACCATTTCAATAGAAATAAAATCACATGAACGTGAGAAATTAAACAACTTGACACATACCTTTCGACTCCCATCACTGCCTGTCGTTGAAACTTTGTCGGAATTCATAATATCTCCAGCTTATTCGGAAATTCTTCAAGAATATGGTACGAGCCTGCCACACTTCCGCAACCTGTGTATTGCTGTAAAATACGCGTGAGCTGCCTCTATCGGTACGCAATGGTATTTGGTGACAAGTCAAATTATCTAGCGGTACGTGATCCATTTCGCTAGAACACTTTGCGGCTTGTCACTCTTACCTTGCATTATGAGATTGATGGCACTTGATGTTCTTTCATTGGCTGAGTAAACTTTATTTATATGTTATAATCCAATGAAAGTTGTGCTGAACATAAATGCCCCGCTCGTGGCATTACGTATGTTGTTATGCTAATGAGCCACACGTGCCGTGAATTCCGTAAGAACGTGGGAAATCTCCGCCTCTTTTGGACCAGGTAATACCTGTACCGACACATTTACCTGTTCAGAAATTTTTCAGATAACTCATAACTAAAATGCATTAGAGCAGAGGTCATAAGGGGAGCGTGGGAAAGCAGAAACAAGAGTTTGTTTCGATCATAAACAATATATCAGTGACATTAGATATATAAAGCGCGTATGTTAAACGGCTCAGTAGTTTTAATTATGAAACGAATACATATGTATTGTAATGAGTGACGTTGCAGAAGAAATAATATACTCTATTATAAACCCATTTAAAATTTAATGGAAATATAAATACCGTATACAGTTTGTTGTTATAATACTCGGACTTCCAATTATTAATTTTCTCCTATTCGCTTGCTGATGTTAACCGCAGTCCAATGACGCTAAAAACATGAATGTCGGTGATATTGTGTGTCTGATCGGTGGTATCGAACTGTCTTTACATCATTCTTCATTTCTGTTTACTTCGGAATACTACGATGGGTTTCATTGCTACACATATAAATGGTTGTTTCATTACCCGATTTATATCAGTGTTAATTTTTCATTAGATGATACGCCACGTGATCTGCGATAATTCATCATATTTCACTGAAGTGACGTCATTAACTGTGACTTGGTGTTATTGAAAGGGCTTACCTTGTGTGGCCTCGTGTAGTTGAAATGATATTTTGGTTATTCGGAAATTTATTTCGTTTCTAATATTTGCTCTAAGACATGTCACAAAATTAGGATAGACTTTGGTTCAGAAACCAATACCAAGATCTGATATTCAATATCTCAAGCTGCTAAAATCAGAAACTTATTCTGTAATGTATTGCAGTCATTTTTTTTAGGTATATACCATGGTAATAATGTTACATTTAAACCGGGTCCTCACCGCTTTGGGGGTGATGCATACGTTTCAACCATCGTATTTGAACGTTTATGTGTTTTGTTTGCTGTTACAAGTATGGATTCTGATAACAAAGACACATAACGATTCTGGTAGCTGCTATATCTTCCGAAACATTATGTGTCCGAAGGTTCACAAGAGTTCTATTTTCCGAACAGTACATCCCAAAGTTACCATGTCCTAAGTTTTTGCAAGGTCGAAAAATATAAGAGCCAGTAGTCAGACGGTTCAAAACTTAGAAAGGAACGGTTGAAAGGGTTCATTAATCCGAAAGTTCCTTAGTTCCAAGGCTTTGAATTAAACGGGTTCATTTAAACAAAGGTTTATTAGTCCAAACATATTTAATAAAGGGTTAACAATTTCTAAAATACTAGTATTTGAAAATGGGTTCATTGTTCAAATATTCAATATTTTCATTCTTTCTGCCCATTTACAATCTTCCGGCTAAGGCACATTCGGACTGTTCAACCCTTTTTCGAACCAATAGACGTTCGGTCTATGACCACTGAAATTTCAGAAAATTGAATTCTTTCGGACCAATGAACTGTCGGACTCGTGCTCCTATGGACAACTAAACCTTATGACAGTTCGAATATAATGACTTGCGTTAATGGGACCATAGAAATGTAACCGATAGATTTACATTACGATTTAAAAGTTTATTTCTGAAGATAACGAGCCAGCTTCCTAACTAGCAAGAATACAGTCAGCACATCGTGTTTCTAAATTTAATAAGCAATTAAAATTGCCATGGAGAAAATTAGACACTTGATATATAGTAACTTTTTGAAATATCCTAAAATGAATTCAAAATAATACCTTTGAATAATTTTGATTTTTCACATTCTAAAATTCTTTTATCGATTTGAATAATTTATTTTTCTAGGTGAGTGATAATCGTCATAATAGTTATCTTTGATTTTATTGCTGTTCAGATAACATTGATAATGTTTGAAAGTATGAATCTCATAGTATTTTAAGAACGTTTTGTCAAAACATGCTAAAAAGAAATAAATAGTCTGTTGCATTGTTTAGGTACTTCCTTCACGGTTCCCATCCTAAATATAAGCGTAAACTATTTTGGGTAAAGGTTGTTTTATTACGTAATTTCTGTCCGGGCCGTGTTTTCATTACATGATACGTCACGTCAATATATTAAAGAGAGAGAGAGAGAGAGAGAGAGAGAGAGAGAGAGAGAGAGAGAGAGAGAGAGAGAGAGAGAGAGAGAGAGAGAGAGAGAGAGAGAGAGAGAGAGAGAGAGAACTGTATAACAAATCTGTGTACAATTTTAAACGCTTTATTATAATTAACGCACATGAACTTTTTCCACACGGTCTTGCTTTTATAACAAATGTTACGAAAATATTGAATGTTTTGGGAGAAATTGTAGAGCAACATAATGTATAAAAGTGTGCAAAAAATCCCAGCACTTTCAATAAATTTAAAAGTGTGCAAAAAATCCCAGCACTTTCAATAAATTTACTAGTGTTGTATTAATTTGTCATTTAAACTTTACTCTATACCATTGAATTATACAGGACTTTGAGACTTGTACTAGATAAGATAATAGTGAGAACGACTTGCAGGTGCGCATTCGTACCATGAATCATGATATATCAAATCAATACCTCATATCAAAATATGTCAGTTTGAACATCGCACGAGTTATAATGACCGGTTTTAGATCCACGAGGATCCTCTGATGGCCGAATAACCATGGAGTTTTTAAAAGTGATGATCCCCTTCGAACTCCGTAAATATCGTCGGAATTACAATGCAATTTTTAAAATATATATATATATATATATATATATATATATATATATATATATATATATATATATATATATATATATATATATATATATATATATATATATGCCATCCTGTAGACGGCAAAGATCATTACAGACAGAAAACCATCAGTGTTGTAAAATAGCAAGGAAAATACGATAATAAAGAGTGTTGAACACCCTCTTTTAGAGTCGTGGGGTCTTAATAAAGATGCACCACTCTTGGTGCATGTGGCTGATAATTTCACGAAGTATCCCGTGTTGACTAGTTATACTGAACTCATTTAAAAGAAGAATGATTAGAATAAATTTGTGTAATATAAAAGGTACTGCGGCTCTTAATCAGCAATCGCAATCTTCATTAAAAATTATACACATTTGTGTTATAAGGATTAAAACAACAGTTTATGACATTTCCTAGAAAATTCAACCAGAATGATACTTTTTTGAGTGATGACATTAAAATTCCATTATATGAAGAAAAAAAATTATTTTTTAAAAATCTAATAATATATACTTACACACGTGCTAGCCTCCGTAGGCTGTTGAATAAATGATTGTATCCCGAAGTTACTTTCTGGCTGTTGATTCATTTTAGACATCTTAAGAATTTTCCGAATTAATGTATTTTTATCAATACCAGTTTTCGTATTGTGGTAAGACTAACTCTTTCATAGATGTCTTAATATATGGATTTGAGTATAACCTTCTGTGTCTACAGAACGAAAATGTTTGGGTGGGTCTTTAAATTCGTGACTGTAGCAGCCAAGAAATCAAGAAAATTGGTACCACATGTTCACAGACAAAATGTAAGTTCAGTTTCCATGATTTTCTTTCAGAGAATATGATTTCAGTTTTCCTCTACTTTGAGGACATGACTGCCCACACTTATTTTATTGCCGTTGGTTTGAAGCTTCATTTCTCGGATTTCTTCTTACCTCCCTGAAGTCATAAAACTGCCAAACGACTCGGACTATAGGCAATGGGTACAATTATGCTAATTTACAGGTGTATTATTACTATTACGGGATGTCTTGTACATTATCAAGTATTTTGTAAAATTATTCTGCCAAAAGATGTTATTCGTGTTTTTTTTTTTTTGTTTCTGTACATTCACATACTTGTATCTGTTTACATGTAACCATTATAATATAACTCTATCCGATTTTCGGCTCTCAGATGAAAGGTTATGAACCTGTCACGTGATCTAAAGTGAAAATGCCGGAAAAGAAAGTATGTACGAAACAATAGAAGATAACTGCCTTAAAGGTCACAAATCTGTCCTTCAAAACATAATCAATAATCGCCGCAGGAGACACGCGCCGAAAACCAAATCCGCAAAACTTGCAAATCAACTTGACGATCTGGTGGGACAAAGATTATTTACAAAGCATGTACTAGCGAGAGCTAAATCCGTCACTGTTTGGTTGCTGGGAAATTATATTCAGCAATTTTGGCACGATATGACTGGAAAGGCTTTACAACCTGCAGTTTGTTGTTAATCAGAACAACAAAGCGCTTGATAAGGCCTAAACTGAAGTATATTAGAATTGACACATACTCAAGAGTATCGTAATGTTACTTGATTTAATGAGTCAGGGAGGGACAAGCTTGGGATTTAATTGTGGACAAGCACATTTATTAATTTTCCGTACTTTTCATTTTGAAACGAATACTATATTGTAAATGTACAATATTTCACAAAATTGCCATTGCTCATTACATCGAATACATACATACATACATACATACATACATACATACATACATACATACATACATACATACATACATACATACATACATACATACATACATACATACATACATACATACATACATGATAGTTATTACATCATTATCATATCAATATTGCATATAAACAGAGAGATATTGACCCAAGAGCGCACATTGTGTACGTTATAATATTAACTTGATTTACTTAAAATATGATCTTTTCCGTTATTCATGCTGTACTAATAAATTCAGTTGAAGAATTATTTGGAAGAGATGCAAATTCGGTGATGAATATTGACAACTAAAAATAATAATTACCTATTCAATGTAAATGTAAGCAACTGAAACTGTTTTGACACTTTTTTTGACATTGAATAAATATACGTTGATCAATCAGAGATATCCTGAGAGATGGATCATTTTTTTTCTTCACCATAAACACGCAAAAATTTCATTTCATATCATTATCTATTATCAATTTCGTAAATGTTCTCATCTTTCATTTCGATAATCTCTATTTTTGCGTTTAAGTTGTTCTATTCCAGTATCTTGTATAATGTATCTTTTATATGCCTCATGCTAAACACTATACCTTGAAGTTTATATGAAGAGATTATACTGTCTTTATTATACTGAAATTATACTGACTTTATACTGTCTGTATGAAGAGATTATACTGTCTTTATTATACTGAGATTATGCTGTCTTTATGCTCTCTTTATATGAAGAGATAATACTGTTTGTATTATACTGAGATCATACCGACTTTATACTGTCTTTACATGAAGAGATCATACTGTCTTTATTATACTGGGATTTTGCTGTCTTTATGCTGTCTTTATATGAAGAGATTATACTATCTTTATTATAATGAGATTATACTGTCTTTATGCTGTCTTTATATGAAGAGATTATACTATCTTTATTATACTGAGATTATACTGTCTTTATACTGTCTTTATATGAAGAGATCATACTCTCTTTATTATAATGAGATTATACTGTCTTTATACTGTATTTAATGACATCCCTACTGATATTGCAGAAGTGAAATATTTTAGCAAATTTTTAAACGGGGTGAGAGTGGGATAAAGAGCACGGACGCTTATTACCATCAGAAAACGAAGGGGTGATAATTGCGAGGCTTTAACGTCTTGTCTCCTATACCTCTTTGCCGAATTTTGATGTGTAGTAGTACAATCAGAACACAAAAAATGAGATTCTACACCTGCAAAGAATATCTTGGTAAATAAAATCCAGTTACCTATTCCATGACATTCGAAGGTCACCTGCTTTGTGATCATCAAATCCTTGTTTCTTTTTTGTAGGCTATTCAATGATCACCGAGATCATTTGCTTTGTGATTGGTGTAGAATCACAAACTTCGTCATGATTGGCACAATTTTAATTTACATATTCACTTTAACTGTATTTAAACAATTCTGCTAAAATCTATAAAATATATGTTTCTTGTGCTTGTACAACCCTTTATATCGGTAGTCAGTTATGAACAGCCAAATGTCAAAATAACTCCTTTTCCGAAAATTTCTTTTAATTGTTATATAATTCCCTGCACCTCGAATTTTCTACAAGAAAGTTGAGAAAAAGTCTTGCATCATTTGCCTCTCATACCTTCTTCGAAAGTCTTATTTCGTCTGTTATGAGGTATAAGTACTTGTTACTTATTTTGTCTATTATGTGTTATACGTGTTTGTTACATACGCGTCCTTAGACGGAAATCTTAATTTGTCTGTTATGAGTCCTACGTTTTTGTTAGATACGCGTCTTTTCATGGGAGTCTTATTTCGTCTGTTATGAGTTCTACGTGTTTGTGACGTACGTGTATTTTCATGGAAGTCTTATTTCGTCTGTTATGAGTTCTACGTGTTTGTGACGTACGTGTATTTTCATGGAAGTCTTATTTCGTCTGTTATGAGTTCTACGTGTTTGTTACATACGCGTCATTTGATGAAAGTTTTATCTGTTACGAGTTCTAAGTACTTGTTACACACGTCTGTTTACATTGACCTAAGCGTGAAAAGTGATAAAGGGATGTTTAGTTAATGAAGGAAATGGCTACAACAAAGGACAAACCTCTAGCAAAGCTTTATTTTCCACTCGTATGTAAAGTATGTTTTACGACCAAGAAATTTGTAAATTTGCATTTCCGCTCTGCCCAAAATTTTTCGCCTTTTAGTGCTAGCATTATCATGAAAGTTTCAATTATCCTGTCTTCAATATGTGAGAAAATTTTAATACTCACCAAAAAATCGACACTGGAGACAGTATCATCTTTCCAACAGAAGATCCCGTGTTAAGTATATGCGTCTCTAAAGATATTATTTTATAATGATACAATGTCCTGGACACCTGTAACATTAATGAATTTATCAGTACTTGTGGTATTCTGATGGGTACGTGTGAATAACGACATTAAGATGTAAGTCGTAACGTTGTATGCGTTTCAGTTGCTTATCACATTTAAAGTTTAAAGAACATGTAGAATACGTTGTCATGGATATCTAACACAGTTTTGGCAACGCTAACACCTACTTAAAATATATACACCTGCATTTCTAACTGTCCTTCCCAAAACATTTCTTTTAATTCTAGGATTAATAGACCTTACCCTACTTATGAACGTTTAAAATTCAAGACGTATCAGAGTGAATTTTTGTGTCGAATGGGTGGTCTGATTTTTTTATGGTACAGATTTTATAATCATTTAATTTCAAACACTGACATAAGTTGTAAAAACCGAAAAGTGGATTTCAGTTGTACAAATATTGTGACACACTGTTATTAGAGCCATAACCGAAACAAAGTTCCTTTAAAGGTTTTACCTTGTACCTTATGAAAGTTTAATTGCGAAATTAATGGTCAATCTCTCTGGTAGAGTAACATATTAAACAAGGTAATGTATAACACTTGTGATGGTTCAAATACACATAAAAATCCCTTTCTGTTCAATTTTCAATACCAACGGCTATTCCAGTTTACTCAAAGCTACCTGGTTTAGATCACTTTCATGACAAATTGATCATCAGAACGATTAAGAAAATTTAGTACTAGTCCTTCAAATATCTAAAGATTAGTTGGAGAAGGAAAATGCCTTATTGCACAATCTCTTTATTTGATTGGTGTGTACCGGAAAGTTTTAGTTTTTTTAAATGGTCATAGATCATACGAGTGATCGCTCTGCAGACAAGTTCATTTCCTCGATAAACTTTCTCTATCAAATAGGACAGTAGATTTCTTAGAAATCTACTACAAATGGGTTGAGTTTGCTCGATCGACATGGACTGATTGACAGACAGAAAAAGTAATAAAAAAACATTGGAAGGTACAACGTATCCAAATTACACGAACTAAAAGTGTGCCAAATGACATTGTCGCATATTCACGAATAATGAATATAATTTAACGACTGTACAATGGAATGATATGAAAATTACAGCATTGGTTGCAATTCACGCATGTGGTGTAGTCCTTATGTTGGTCTAAGTGTGTTGTGTAGTACGTATGTTGAACTAAGCGTGTGATGAAGTATGTCTGACTATGCGTTTGGTGTAGTGCATATATTGAACTAAGCGTATGGTGTAATATTTTAGACTAGGTATGTGATTAAGTACGTATGTTGGACTAAGTGTATGGCGTAGAGTGTATGTTGAACTAAGCATGTGGTGTAGTATGTAATGTGGAATAAGCGTGTGATGTTTTACGTATGTTGGACTAAGTGTGTCGTGTACCACGTATGTTGGACAAAGTGTGCGATGTAGTAATACGTGGGACGGAGGTGTTGTGCACTATGCATGAAGGACTAAGTGTGAAGTGTGGCATGTATGTTGCAGTAAGCGTGTGATATAGTATGTACGTTGCAGTAAGCGTGTGATATAGTACGTATGTTGCAATAAGTGTGTGGTTAGGTATTTATGTTGTTCTAAGTGTGTGGTGCAGTACGTATGCTGGACTAAGAGTGTAGTGTAGTATGTATGTTGTGCTAAGCATGTGGGGTAGTTTCTAACTTCTGGTGTAATACTATGTTGGATGAAGTGTGTGGCGTAGTACGTATGTTGGACTAAGCGTGTGGTGAAGTATGTATGTTGGACTAAGAGCGTGGTTTGTGGGTATATTGGACTAATCATTTTGTGTAGTACATATGTTGGACTAAGTGTGTGGTGAAGTATGTATGTTGGACTAAGTGTGGTTTGTGGGTATATTGGAATAATCATTTTGTGTAGTATATTGTGTATGTTGGACTAAGTGTGTGGTGGGGTATGTATGCTGGATAAAGTGTGTTGTGTACTGCGTATGTTGGACTAGTTGTGTGTTGTTGTATGTATGTTAGACTCAAGAGTGTGGTGTAATATATACGTAAGCGTGTGGTGCAGCATGTATGTTGGACTAAACGTGTGGTATACTACATATGCTTGACTAAGCGTGTGGAAAGTATGTGTTTGACTAAGCGTTTGGTATAGTGCATATATTGAACATAGCGTGAGGTGTAGTATGTATGTTGGGCTAGGTATGTGGTGTAGTGCAAATGTTGGACTAAGTGTTTAGTGTAGAATTATGTTGGATTATGCGTGTGGTGTAGTCCGAATGTTGGACTTAGCATGTGGAGCAGTATGTATGTTGGCAAAAGTGTATGAAGTAGTATTTATTTTGGACTAAACGTGTAATGTAGTACATATTTTGGACAAAATGTTTGCTGTAGTACTTATGTTGGACTAAGACTATGCGTGTGATGTAGTAGGTATGTTGGACTAATTTTGTGGTGTAGTACTTGTGTTAGAGTCTGTGGTGTAGAACATTATTTGAACAGTCATTGGGATAATACTGTCAAGTCAGCAAAATCTATGTTCGCTACATCATGAAATGAGAGCTTGATACTGTCTTTGAAGATATGTGATAAACATGATTTGAAATACGTATTCATTGGACATAATATTAATTAATGAAACACGTTGAATAATTTAATATTTCACGGCCTAAAAGCAGGCCGTAGCATATTATAAAATTCAGCTGAGCTCGCTCCATAGACAAGTTCACCTTCATTATTACATATATCATGTTCATTACATATACCATTTTCATTAGATATAACATTTTTGTTTGTTTCGTATCGTTCAATACAATAATTTTGAGAAATCACCAGACACTTAAGAAAATAAACTTTGCCAAGTAATAGAGAATATACTAGTTTAAAGTTCATTCCGTTCACTTCAACAGATCTCATCTTGATCCCCTTTTCTACACCCACCCCGCAAAAAAATCCAGATGCCGTGTTAGTTTAGAACATCTACACATAGCTGGAGTACCTCAAAAAAGAAAAAAACTTTTTTGAAACCCGTGTTTAGTTCAGTATTTGACATTTTAAACAGAAGAGATCCGAATGGGCAATATTAAAATGCTATTTTTATGTGTCCCAATAAAATAAGCCTACCCTGCATAACAGCAAAAACTCGTGACCTTTGCAAGTTTTAAGTTAGCGGCGTACCAATTACAGTGGCAAGCTAACAGCAAAAAATGTAATCTCAAACCAAAATACCTGAACTTTTACCAAAATTTAGATATAAACATGTCAAGAGAAGAATCGACTCTTGTGCAGAACCATGACGTGTTCAAACGTTAAACAGTGAAGCTATTGATGTAGAAAGTTTTTATTAATGGGGGTGGAAAATCCGATACTTGCATTTATGTTCGTTGAGGTTAAAAATCGGATTCGAAAATGCTTTGTTTCGAAGAAAGGATTTATCAAATCAATGAACACAAGCTTTCGTTCGTCAAAATAAATATCACAAAAACCACAAAAAAATCCACCGAGAGTATCAAAAACAATACTATTGCAATAAAAGGCCTTATTTCCATACACATACGTATCGTTGCCCAGATACAAAAGTAAAAAAAATTCATAGTTATAGTTAACGCCGTGATCTGACATCCAGATATAGGTTCCAAAATGTATGAAATAAAGGTTACTGCCGCTGTCTTTTGATAAATTTGCATCCATTCCGAGTCTGTTGTTGGGCTTATTTGTCACAATGAATATTCTAGTAAAGATAATGCGACATTGTTTAGACTGTCGGTACAAAGATGGCGTAGCACAGTAAATGTCTTCTAGGCTATCGTAACATAATGGAATTTCGGTGGGTCAAAAACATCAGCTCTCTGGCAATGAAGCGAACTAGTAAATTCATCAGCTACGCACAATCTTAATGCAAAGATTCGTTCGATTAGTTCTATGTGTTCGACTCCACAAAATCAAATGTTTATTCACATTCTGGTGCTGCTTTTCTTGTCATGGGAGACATTGTTTGGGTCTCTATGGATGAGCTTATCCTGTACATAACATTTGATTAACCATACTGACAAAGTTATTTATGATTGGATCTATTATCATTAGGTATAATATTACCATAGTGTATAATATAGTAAGGTATATCATTACATATAATATTACCATAGTACATAATATAGTATAACATAGGCATATGATTATCATTAGGTATAATATTACCATATTGTATATTATAGTTAAGTATATTATTATCATTAGGTATAATATTACCATATTGTATATTATAGTTAAGTATATTATTATCATTAGGTATAATATTACCATATTGTATATTATAGTTAAGTATATTATTATCATTAGGTATAATATTACCATATTGTATATTATAGTTAAGTATATTATTATCATTAGGTATAATATTACCATATTGTATATTATAGTTAAGTATATTATTATCATTAGGTATAATATTACCATAGTGTATATTATATTTAAGTATAGTATTATCATTAAATATAAAATTACCATAGTGTATAATATAGTTAAATATATTATTATCATTAGGTATAATATTACCATAGTGTATATTATAATTAAGTATAGTATTATCATTAAATATAAAATTACCATAGTGTATAATATAGTTTAAGTATATTATTATCATTAGGTATAATATTACCATAGTGTATACTATAGTTAAATATATTATTATCATTAGATATAATATTACCATAGTGTATATTATAATTAAGTATAGTATTATCATTAGGTATAATATTACCATAGTGTATAATATAGTCAAGTATATTATTATCACTAGATATAATATTACTATAGTGTATAACATAGTTATGTATATCATTATCATTAGGTATAATATTACCATAGTGCATATTATAGTTAAGTATAGTATTATCATTAGATATAAAATTACCATAGTGTATAATATAGTTTAAGTATATTATTATCATTAGGTATAATATTACCATAGTGTATAATATAGTTAAATATATTATTATCACTAGATATAATATTACCATAGTGTATAACATAGTTATGTATATCATTATCATTAGGTATAATATTACCATAGTGTATATTATAGTTAAGTATAGTATTATCATTAGATATAAGATTACCATAGTGTATAATATAGTTAAGTATATTATTATCATTAGGTATAATATTACCATAGTGTATAATATAGTTAAATATATTATTATCACTAGATATAATATTACCATAGTGTATAACATAGTTATGTATATCAATATCATTAGGTATAATATTACCATAGTGTATAATATAGTTAGGTATATCATTATCATTAGGCACGATACTATCCTTATGCATAACATTATCATTCACAGCAGTTATCACGAGGTAACATATTTCTTATGTATGACAATATAATTAGGAATAATATTATCATTATGTTTAGCTTTATTAGTATGTTTACCATTATCATTATGCATAAAACTATCATTATTTATAAAGTTTTAATCATGGTGCATAACATTATCATCTATGTATAGTATTATCATTTAGGTACAGTATAATTAGGTATAACATATCATTAGGCATAATATTATCATTACGTATAATATTGACATATTTATAACATTAAAATTTGGTATAACATTATTATTAAGTATAAAATTATCATCTAGGTTTAAAATTATCATTTGGTATAACATTATCATTAGGTAATTTTTGTTGTTGTTTTTCTGGGGCTTAACGCCATTTTTCAGCACATGATAAGCTATACATGACGGCCAGTATTAATGGCGGAGGAAGAAACCGGGAAATCCGCGGAAAGAACCACCGATCCACGAGAAGCTACTGGCAAGCTTTCTCACATATCCACATTCACCGAATCTTAGACTCGAACCCACGCAGACAGAGGTGAGATGGCAGTGATCCGTAACGGAGTGCGCTTTAGATCACTTGGACACACGGGGCCCAGTCATTAGGTATAACATTGCCATTCGATATAACATTATTATTTGGTATGACATTATCATATGGCATACTATTATCATATTATTCGCATTTCTTACAGTAATCAGCATTAGAATATTCATTGCAATTGTTTGCATTCATCAACTCAGATCGGTAGCATTTGTATTGATTACAAACCAAGAAAATGCAAACAAAACAGAAGAATACTCATATTAGATTGTCGTAGACAAAAGAGTGACAATAAAATCACGCGTCCATGCATGGCTTAGAAACACAAATAAACTTGAGTTACATTCGGTTTATCTTGTAAGAAAAGTGTACAGTTTCTTTTCTTCGGTCATAAGTTTGTGCCAAAATCATATCAACAATTGACCTGTCAAACCAGATCTTATCGTCTAAAATTCAAAGTAACAAAATAGACATTATGTAAAGGAGAATTGTGTGAACAAGAACGTATTTGACTAATACTTGCTGATTTTTTTTCAAGCACACGATCATTCCTGTTCACTCCCTGACAATATTTGCATCTTGAGAGGAAGGTTTTAATTGTGTGTGAAATAAGTTGATAACTTTTACATCCATTCAAAATCGTTTGTGGTTGATCCGTTTCCTACAGAACAGAATTGTTTACGCGGGGAGCGTTGTTATCGCAGAAGATCATCGCATTGATTTCCAAGCTTCAATTATTTACTTTAATCAAGTGTTGCTGGCCTTGCAATATCGTTACGTTTTGTGAGAGATTTATGACTTGGATGACTGTTGACACCCATTACGTGGCGAATGCTTTACACGCTGGCCGTTTCGATGAAAACAACAATGTATAGAAAGAGACTTCTCAACATACACTATCCGTGAACGAGACTAAAGGCAAATCAGATGAAACTTTGGTCTAATCGTTTCTGGCAATGAGATAACAACACGAATGTATAAAAGATGAAAGGATGAAAGGAAGGTTTTGTTCAATGGATATTCAACCCGTAATGAAGATATTCTAGACTAACTTAAGTAAAAAAGACTTTTGTAAAACGAAACAATACATAAGACCTTAATGCAAAGAAGAAAAGAAAATAACACTCTCGGTTCAATCTTGTATGTGATCAACATGCCAGATCGATTGGATCTGAAAACGTTTTATTTTTAGTTGCATTAGGGATTTTCGAAAGATCATCTGATTTTATAGGGAAGAAGACATCTGCACCACATTCTTCCCATGTTATGTTAATAATTTGGGTTATGTTGTTGCTGTAACAACGGCATGGAATAAATGAGCAATATGTTTGACTTCCGATCCTTGCTTCTATTTTACTGTCGTATTTGAAGACAGAACTGGTCATTCTTAAACGTAAAGATTGCACTTGGCAGTTTTAAATGATTTGCTTTTTGTTGGTTGTAACGTCCTTTTCAGCACATGATAGACTTTACTTGTGGGCAATGTAATGGTGGGCGTAGAATCCAGAAAGGCCTCTGGAAGAAGCACAGATCCATGGTAAGTTACTGGCAAGCTTTCTCACATATCTATTTTGGCCTCGAAAACTCGAACAAACACGAACAGAGGCGAGATGTTAATGATTTGTAAATATGAGCGCTATGGGAAATCTGGTCACCACCCTACCGCCCATATTTTCTATGAATGGCACTTGAGCCAACACTGCAAAAATATACCCTCATATTTGGATGTCATTTCACGTGGTCGAGATTATTTAAATGTGTCGCGTGGTTGAAATTATTTAAATGATAGCCTAGCGAATTATTTCCTTTACTAATGTGAACAGATATTGATACCAGTCTTTCTTATATAATCACAGATATGAGAGAATAATAAAATCCTTTTGCATCGGTGTAGGATAGGAAAATGCCACATTCTGATAATTCTTAATCCCAGAGTGGATAATTCTTATCCAATACCGATGCGTCATGAATAATTGTGTTTCTCACATTCCGCAGCAAAACGTGAAGTATTGTGAATACTGATGCAACTTTCAGATAGCAAAACATACTCTAAGAATTTATTATCCTTAAAATAGACGTAAAATGTTACCTTTACACAATAAGCTTTAAAATATCATTTAAAATACATTATCAGTTTAAAAAAAAAACAGTGGTTAAAACTGATAAGGAAATTGTAATGCATATCATTACGACTTTATCATTGCAAATAATTTGCGTAGTGTTACAAGTGTGAACAGGAGAAAAAAAGTTATGATAATGCGAATATTAATATTATAAACATAACGATTACAACCATAACTTTTTAAAATCAAAGTCGGTTTACAAAAGCTGTCCATGTTGTTATGTAGATCAGTGCAAAACGTCATGTTACTGCAACCGCCGCTTCTTGAAGTAGGTACATGTGTGTAATTTTTATCATGATCAGTGTGAAGGAATGCCCAGACGATGATGGAAATCGGACAGAATTTGCCACTTGGTATGCACCAAGCTCGCAGAGGAACGTCAGGTGTTGAAAGAAAGCACTCACGTGTTGAAAGATAGAAATATCCTCCACCGGTGTTCAATGCTGGAAAACACGATCAAACACATACGAATGTGAGAATATAACTTTACGCACCTTTCAAAGCTGACTCGATTTCTTAGCATTTTATATAGACATACTTTATTCCCTTGTCTACACGCCCGCAAAATAACCATTCAATTGCTATCCATGAAAGATTAACGTCAGGTTTCTAATTTCATTGGCGTGCCAGATTTCTTTTATGCAACCAAAGAAGTATGCATCGTTTTATTCGTTAAGATCCCGTTATAATTTGTATATGATGGCTCAATTTTCAGAAGTCTTCTTGATAATAATTTTACGCTTTGCTGCAAGTAAAGAAAATGATTTGCTTTTGTCTAAATTCCGTAAGTATACACATAAATGATGAACAAACATCGATATGGCTTAACACACATTCATACCCATCAAACTATCTTATTTTTCCATAATTTCAATAATTTGAAATCCTTAGTGCACTTGTTTTTTGTCGACAATCAAATGAATGAAACCAGGTCACTTCTATTCTTTTCTCAACATTTTATCCCCCACTGAAGTTCATTAATGGAATAATTATCTATTTTGCTGTTAAATTTGGATTGCATTTCATTGTTTTTCCCCATTTGCAGTTTTGAATAAAGAAGAAAAAAATATAATTTAAATTTAATTTAATTTAATTTAAAAAGATGGATATTTATATTTTATTGCATTAACATTTATGTGATTTAGAAAGAATATTAGACGTTTCTAACCCCGTTATAGCATTGCACGTAATTTGCATGATTTTCGGAAAGCTGCATCATTGTTACGATCAAGACAATGTAAGAAAAGCATACACATGTTACGTAACGGCTCGTTCTAAGTAACAAAAGAAAGAGTGAGTACAACAAACTTTATAAATTTTAAAACAAAGATATAATTTATTTTCCTAGGAAACATGAAATAATGTAAATAATTTAAGCAAGACTTACGGTTTACAGAAATGATCCAAATTTGGTTCAAACTAGAAATATAAGTCCTGTAAAAAGTTCTAAACACAGTCTGAAAGTATGAAGTTCCGGTCCAAAATGGCGGATGATCACGTCAGACGAAGGCTAACAGCAAATTCCAGAATTTACACAATAAAACAAAGTTTGTGTTGTCCCGTTTCAATATAGAATATTAGGAAGAATATGTCCAAATCAGTAATGCTGTTCTCTAGGAAAACAATTATTCATAAAGACGAAGTGAAAGTAGCTCCTCTAACAAGGCATGTTATTCTACGTAGACATACGGACAACTTATTCTAGCACAAACATATACCTTTTCAAAGATATTAGAAGTTGTATAACTGACTTTACTACGACTGTCGACTGTTGACTCTCGACTACGACTGTCTGTCCGTGACTGTGCATGAATTAAAAAAATCTCAAGCATATAAATGAAGCTAATGCGTTGTTTGAATTGCACAATTGTCAGTCAATCGTTTTCGTGGCTATTCCTGAATCTTTATTTGTAATGAATTTGTTATCATACACAGCACGTGCTAACACGAGTCACATCTACGACTCAAGTAAACACTATTTTATCAAAAACATGTTAGGCGATATTAATATAATGAAATAAAATGAAATGAAAAGATTTATACAAAATTGATTCCTTAACACATATACTTAAACTACAGGGTCGTAACACCTTCCCCCATAAATAAAAAAGAAAGATTTATGTAATAAAACTTTCTTTTTCATTTCACTACAGTGTTGTAACACATAAGACGTTAAAATATTGATTCATATTTTGATTATGTATTGCAGTATCGCCATTGGTGCCATTTCCTGTGATATTTCATTTCTATTCTCATCTCTACGATCAACCGGTATAAAACAGAAGACGATATAAACAAGGAAGCAAAACATGGTACTCACAAATAAACTGTAACGGAAGCACATTTGTCTGCAATTTTATCAATAAAGCACGACTAAATTTCTGACAAAATGAAATCACCTTAACGGTGTTATAAATTAACACAAGGTATGCAACCGTGACCACAACCGTCCGCTCGATTCGACTTTTCTCACGCGTCTTTTATCGCTTCATAATCGTAAGTAGACTGAAAAACTACACATATCCATTCAAACAGTAACGTACCAACGCATCACTCTCAGACGACCATCACATGAATCCAATTCGGCGAATTGATCTTTAATTTTACCATTACGGTCACAAACCCTGATCAGCGCGGTCATTACAGCAAGTAGGTCTTTCCTTTACAATACATGTTCTAAATTGCCTGTCTGATTCTTTGAAATTGATTCCATTTCATTTAGTCAACAGCGAATTACTTATAAACTACTCGTTGAAACAAGTAATGACCGCTAAAGAATATTAACGACCGAGGGATAAAATCCCAGAAGATTTCAGAGTTACGCGAAAATAACTCCAATGAAATCTTAGCTACTCATTCAAAGTAAACTTAAACAGACATGTGTTCTGTACTTTGGTTTATGATGGCTATCAGTGAGGGTTTCTTTATGAATAAATAAAACAGAATGATAAATTATACGCTGGTAATTAAAAGGCTTAAATGATTTACAAAAACCCAATATCGAAAGTATACTTGACATTATTATGCGCGTCATCTTCACGAAGCGGCAAGAGACTTGGCATATTTAATTACTTTGATTATTTAATTACATTTTGATTATTACGAAGCAACTAAGTTTTTGCTAAAATTTTCGTCGTTTTTGCTTTTTTTTTAAAAAAAAAATCCAGTGAATTCTAAACAATTTTCTTCTCCTGATGTTTGCCGAGTCACGTGACTCTATGTCTCATTCTTTTCTCTTCCGTTCCTCATGAGTAAATAACATATAGACTGCTGATAATCTTCGTCTAGACCTTAAGCAGACATGCCAGTCATCGTCATTCTTTTTCGGGTCATTCTAGCAGTTCAGGAACTTTGGTTACGTTTCATTATCAGTATATTGGAATGTGGTCATCACCACAAAGGTAGAATGCAATCATCACAGTAAGTTTTAAAGGAGTTCAAAAATGATAGATTCACCAACTTGTATGAAGTACTCTTGTATGTCTTACAAAGAACTATTCCAACGATTTATTTCATCTTTTTTTAGAGTGAATTGGTTGAACAATAGTTTTGTTGATAATATATTTTCTTCTTGCATATTCTGGAACATCCGTGCTAAATTTATTTTTCTTAATTTGTCAGCGTGTTGATTGTTTCCTCAAATTAGTTGCTCTCCACAACAGTGTTCAAAGCTGTCATATAATGGAAGATGTAGGATTAGCATATACATCATGAAACCGAAGCTTATATTTATCAATATCTTCTAGGAAAAAACTCTCTCTCTCTCTCTCTCTCTCTCTCTCTCTCTCTCTCTCTCTCTCTCTCTCTCTCTCTCTCTCTCTCTCTCTCTCTCTCTCTCTCTCTCTCTCTCTCTCTCTCTCTCTCTCCAGCTTTACAAAATGAAAATTGCACAAACGCAGTATCGATTCCTCCCATATGTTTCTACATTTTACCGGTCAGTTGACTCAATAATTTTATTATTGTATTTGATGACTCTCTGACAAGGATTACTGTTTGTTTCGAATAAGTTTAAGCATTTTGGTGACATTGATTTCTAGTCGTTAAAAACTTTTTTTTTGGACCAAGTATAACCGAGATTTTATAATGGCTCCAGTGATCAATGACGCACCCAGGGCGCCGCTATATTTAGTTTTATTTTAGATGTTGAAACAAGATGGCGAGGAGGAGGCGCCATCATTTTTGTACCTGGTTTAACTCGCGTATGAAAAAGATCATATTTTCGGTTTTATGAATTATAGGTCGGGACATACACGCCTATTCAGCGCTGCAAAATATACCCCAAAGAAGTATGCACACCATATTTAATTATAACACATCGACTTTGTTGATTGTGACAAGTCGCCTTAATATTACATGTAGTTCAGTTTTTTTTTCTTTAATTGGTTAAGTCTAGACAGCTTTACAGCTTTCCCATGCTTTCTAATGTTCCTAATGCGTGTCAAATAACTCAGTACACAATCTTAGATAGATATCGAAATATATATTTAATTTTTTACGTTATATGGAGCTTCGGCACATCAAAATTGAGAAAGCAGATACCCTTGAAATGTCAATAAGTCACCGTCTGTATTTTTAAAGTAACAATAAGCAGGTATACACGTGTATGGCAAAACTAAAGGCATTAGACCAGTCTATGAATGACGAAATTTTATCCAATGTTTCTCGCTGTTGGAAATTTAAATATTCGCTCACAAATATTTGAATGGATGAGGAAATGTACATGACACAAGAAATGTGACTTCATTTATTTTATTTTTTATTGGCACATAATCTTAAAAGAATACCACGAAATTTAGAAAGTGCACTAGAACATAATAGAATATCATTTTAGGCTTTTCTGAAAAGAAAAATAATTAATTCTTAAAGCCTTTCGCAACTGCCTCTGAACATTATCACAGCGTCCTTTAAATGTCCGAAATAAGGAAATAGTACGATCTGTAGATTATCAGAACAACTGAAAAAGCACAAAAACCCCAACAAACTGAAGCACCAAATATGAGCTAAACCACAAGACTAAAACACACACTCACACGCGCACACACATGATTTTCAACATTTACATTCACGCCAGTTGGTCGTGAATAAATAAAACAGGTGAAATATTGCATAATATTTTCTAGATAACTCAGTTTAGCATGCTTGAAAGAAAAACAATAAACTATATCTTTGACATTAAAACTTATTTATATCCATATCTTAAAAATTTATCATCACGATCATCATCGATCCCTCAATCTAAGAGGTCGTTGGGTCACCACAGTTGACTTTATAGCCATTTTTTTCCCATCTTGCTCTGTTCTCTTCTGCCTTTTGGGAATCTCCAAATCTCAATGCATGTCCACTCCTTAATGTTGTCTTCCCACCTCTTTTTCTGTCTACCTCTTCTTCTGCACCCTCACACTGTGCTTTGCAAGATTGTTTTTGCCAGTCCAAATGATCCTGAGATATGACCGTACCGCTTCAGTTTGCACTTTTTTTTGTACAGTGGTCAAGAGGTCTTCATAGGATAGGATGCTTCGATGGATCCTGTTGTGGACTTCTTCTTTGGTTACATGGTCAATATATGAGATGCCCAAGATCTTGCGGTAACATTTCAAAGGTTTGAATCCTTTTAGATTCTATATCCCACAACAAAGCTTACGCAGATTATAAGCTCAATCGTTGTAAACAATGTGAGTCATCACACAAGAATTAGCTTCGCTATAAACACTACCGCCTAACTTCATGAATACAGATCTTGTGAATTCAATCCGACTAAAAATAATGCTGTTATTGGTCATTTTGATATCTCCGAATGCAGCCGAGATTTTTTGTTTCATGTGCTGGTAGTAAATATGTACACCTTAATATGACCCATATCGACTTATATAATAAACACTTATCACTATTTCTTTTCTGCACTGGTATGCTATTGACACCTTCCTACGAAACTGAAACTGCTGTAACAAACAATCCGCATGCCCCGCCTAAAACGATATGACACAGTAATTTAGTATTGCACCGGTGTATCAGTTTGCCACTTCCACCAATCAGATGTGCTGTTATATAAGGATATCAGATAAATTTGTTTGAAAATGGCTGAAATACCTTTCAAAATTGGAGCAATAACACAAGCACCTATTAACGCTAGAGACCAGCTGATTTTGGTTATTAAGGAATAAAGTGGACAGATACAAAAGCCAATGTCAAGTATATTACGACCTGTTCCTTCTTACAAGGATCTCCTGTCTTTACACTAAGGAATTCATCCGTTGTATCTCGTACCTTCCGTGCTATTGCGTCTAATATATCTAGAAATATGACCAGTATCGGACTGATACCGACAACTGGGTTGGCATCCTGGAATAGCAACATTCTTGTAACAAAAATAAGTTATTGCATTCACACAATATTATTCGAAAAATAATGTTAAAATTAAGAGAAATCAACTCATTAATAAAAAAGGATTTCAGAAGCATTAATATATTGAAAAATAAATTAGGAAATATAATTGATATTTAAAACACTTCTCTTTAACCGAAAGAGAAAATGTTGAATTCATTTTCGTTGAGAATGAAATACACTTGCTTTACCTACGATTTGCATATCCTAGGTTATTAAGGAATATTCTTCCATGCATGAACTTGCGCCTCATGTACACATTACGGGTTACACAGAATACTGAGAATACGGAAGCTTCAACCTTCATATTGCATGCATCTGTATCAATAAAAAGTTTGTTTTCTTCGCTAAAGGTAAAATTCGTTACACACAGAAATACTGGGAATGCTAAAGTTGCCATATTAGTTTTGTGTTTAATTTCATAATTAAACGCGTGTACCTTTTTGATCACACACACATACACACATATAATTTGTCATTATAATTTTATTTCAACTTTTAAAGTCGGCTTGGCATCGTGTTGGCATTTTTTTTTTTAACGCTCTCAAAGATTCACTTTTCCGGAATGTGCTTTGTTTTAAAGGGAATATATAATATATTTTGAATATTCCAGTAATACAGTAATACAGGTCATGAGTGGTGATAAGTGAAAGCCGATCTAAAAAGAGTACTTGAAAACAATGAAACATAGATCCAGGTAGACGAATGCCATTTGCTCATTGAGCCAGGAAAGAGGGCACTTAAACAGTTTAAGTGTTTGGCCTTCCTTTGTTAATAATCTTTTTTGTTTGGTCTCCTACAATACAAGGACCATTATTATAGAGGTAAAAGCGAAAAGTCAATACATACTGTTATTATGATAGCTTTGAAATTATTTTTACAACGTAAATTTGGGATCATCAATTTTACACAATATTAAGAATGTATATAATTTTACCCTCCTCTCCCCAGTCATTTTGTACTCAAAGGTAACTGGACCGACTACCTGCTAATAAAGTAGTACCTACCTGTATAATCTAATTAGGGATGAAAGGAGCCGTTCTTTACGTGAAAAGTAGCAGTGTTGAAACAACTATTAGTGTGCAGGCCATATTATAGACGTGAATAATCAAAGAATAAAATCACTAGGCTTAAGTCTTAGAGGGAAAATACAGATATAAAAATGCTTACGAGGGTAAGGAAACAAAGAAAATAATATAAACGTTTAATACAGCTCTCCAGCTATGCTATTTTATACAAAGTAGCTTTTACTTCATGCTGTGCTGATTGTTAGATATATTTTTGATGCTCTCTTTCCTCCATTTTACAGACAAAGTTTGCTTAGGAAAAAATTAAGCATTTTGGCTGTAAGTCTAAAAACGTTTGCTAATCTTATTTTACTTCAGGTTAGGGTACCTATGCTTCACATTCCTAAATGAATGAGAGAGAGAGAGAGAGAGAGAGAGAGAGAGAGAGAGAGAGAGAGAGAGAGAGAGAGAGAGAGAGAGAGAGAGAGAGAGAGAGAGAGAGAGAGAGAGAGAGCGAGAGAGAGAGAGAGAGAGAGAGAGAGAGAGAGAGAGAGAGAGAGAGAGAGAGAGAGAGAGAGAGAGAGAGAGAGAGAGAGTTGATGCTCATATCTATCCTTACTTTCAGCCGATTAATCGTACAGATGGCACCACACTAGCAGGACAACATCGGCCACGCTTAAGAAGTAAGCAAATACATTTTTTTTCCACCATCTCGTGTTTGGTATGATCCGTGAGTCTGTGATATTAACAAACACTTATTCTTCATTAAGTTGAAACATTTTATGTCTACACATTTCACCAAAAAATTCTTTTAAAAGTGTCTTATAGTAACTCCATTTTGTATATTAACGACATATAAAAATATTTGATCTTATCTTAAAGTTTGCTTGGGGGGAGGGGGCACCAGACAGATCCCACACTTAGTAAAACAAGACTGAAAAAGTATTTCATGTGTTTTTGTTTAAACTTTGTGCTGGGCCAGATGTAGCAACACACGTCATCAGCATGGAACGCGTCCGTTGTTAAAATTTTGTATGTATGTATGTATGTATGTATGTATGTATGTATGTATGTATGTATGTATGTATGTATGTATGTATGTATGTATGTATGTATGTTATGTATGTATGTATGTATGTATGTATGTATGTATGTATGTATGTATGTATGTATGTATGTATGTATGTATGTATGTATGTATGTATGTATGTATGTATGTATGTATGTATGTATGTATGTATGTATGATCTGTATATAAATCGATACATGGAGAGGTCCAAATGTATCATAATTAGAGTTTCTTGGCGTCAAATTCTTCGCTCTATTGGAAATATTGTTCTTCACTATTTTAAGAAAAACATTTCTAAGAAAAGAAAAAAGATTTACTTACAACTATAAGAAACATCTCGAAGAGACCTACGTCATATTTATCGTACAAATCTATTACATTAGTTGCACATATTCTGCCCCAGATTCAACGGTTGCCACCATTAGCTTTACCAAACGTTCGAATAGGTACAAAATTGTTGGAAAGAAATGGTCTCTGTTGAGTGCAAAAGCAATGTTAAATCTAGGGACAACCTGAACACATTTATGCCACTGATGTGACATAAAGCGCAATTGTCAACTATTATCATTTCCCGTTAATGTTTACTTTCGTGACAAAAGTGTCACCAAGTCAAAAACGACCGTGTACTTTAATTTTATTTCGGCGACCATTCTGATGTTGTCATATATATGTAAGGCCATATTGTGAGAGCGTTTGTTTGCTCTTGTCTTTGTGAACTGATGACCAGACAAAAATTATATTTTCCATTGTTGATCTCATTTGTATTATCTGGAGATGCCATTTATCTTTAATTTAAAAGTTGCCAGATTAAATGTTTTTGTGGCTAAAATATTTTCAAATAATGAGTTTATGTCTCTTTTTCGGGATAATGTTAATGCGGTCCATATTGTGATATGGCTCTCATAATGTTGGCAAAATATACCAGACAAAATGGTATAAGACAGCTGTTTCATTTGTAAAGCACAGTGTTCTCATTTTGGATAAGAGATCACTATCAGCTCAACTATACGACACCTTACTTTGTTCTCGATGTTAAAAAAGATTCCCGGTGTGTGATCGTGCGTCACACGTATTCACCTTGCTTCGAAAGCATAACATTAAATTCCACCTTGTTAATGAAACTATCGGTGTCCTAATAGACATTTATTTTGTTTTTCCAAGCGATGCAAAATATGTGTTTAGTATTTCCGCATCTCAAATGAAAGAAAGCCATTATCAAATGTAAAATATCAATGAACCAATGAACATACATAAGGCTTTGGTTTGATGGACGTAGGAGATGAACTAATGTAATGGACCACCCATGACGACATAAAGAACCTTTTCCAATCTGATCAACTGGACACGCTTGACATAACAATCAAATCGATATAGCATCTACGTATAGACGGGTTGTTAGAGCGTGGACTATCTGTGGCAACCTAGGACATATCAGACTCATTCACAATGACTTCAAAATGTAGCTGATTTTTCTCGGCGGAGGGAAGGTATTTAATCTAAATCTTGCGGCTTTATATACAAAGGATTAAAAGCTAATCTCTATCACATGTTTAAACAGATTAGACACGAACACTTAAGAGCGGCTACATTTTCTACTTCTGACATGTCCATATGAGATTCTGAATCGGAGTCAAGTTAAACTTTTTTACTCGCAACATTGAGATGTTTCGTCCAAAAATAAAGTAGAGTACGAATAATATTCCAAATATAAATAAAAATCAAAATATAAATTAGAATATGAATAATATTCCTAATATTAAATTATTAATAAATACAAAACCGAATTTAAATTATACTCTAATAAAAAGTAGAGTACATGAATAATGATTCAGCTGGCTGATCATCGGGTCAAGACCACATACCATTGCATTATCGCCAACGTCCACTGACAGACAATGTATGAACAAGTTTCCTCAAATGAATTTTTATCGGATTTAAATTTTATTAGTTATGCTTTATATCTAACCTGGGGTAAAGATATATTTTAATGTAATGCCTTTTGTACTTTCTCCTATATTTGGGAGAAGAAGCGGATATAAATTGAATTCGTCACAAGACACTTTGATAAAAAGGTAGTATCATCCAGACACTTCACGCAGTGCCTCGTATGAAGGCCAGCTGGACATTAGATTCAGACCCCACCCACCCCACCCCGCCCATATGTATCCTGTTGCTCCAACTTCATTATGCATTTCGCATTACTTTACTATATGACACATACCTTTCGTCTAACAACCACATTTTTAGCATTTCTTCGCTGACTCAAAACTGATAGGAAAAAGGCATCCACAAATGCAAGCAATTTACGTCTATGAAGAAAACAGGGCGTAACCTAAGAGGTAATCCGAACGAAATTGCATAACTTTATATGATGGATTAATACATAATATACATCTAATAAGAACTCAGTAAGTTTTAAAGGATAACAATACTTACAAGAATTACCCGCCAAAACGTTCTTAATGCCGAGAGTCTCATGAGTTGTTCAGCATACCACAAGATACAGAAATCTCTAGAAGCTTTTAAAGCAGCAAAAATATTTTTTTTTTTGGTCGTGGAATGAGAACCTTAATGTCGTTGACCATGTGCCAGATATGAAATGCCAGGTGGATACCTGCTTCAAATATGCACCTTATCGTATGACTCCAGCGCTGATAAATCTTTTACATTAATTTTCTACATGACAATCAGCTTCTATCTAAACAACCATTTGTGAGCTCCTAACATTGATCAGGAAGAGAGTATTGAATCCATTCCCTATTCTGCAGCCATTAACTTCAGATTTTAAGGAAATAACAAAAGGGTCACTTAAGGGTTTAGTTTTCGTAGCAAAATACAAAACTTGTGTTTAACATTGGACGAAACTTTCCAGATTTTTTAAAATGTTTTATAAGACGAAGATAAATCTGATGAAAATTCATCTTGACCCCTTTCAGGTGATTGCTCTTAGATTTAGTATCCCATGACTTAAATATGAACTCGGGTTCATCATCATTCACCACTTCGACGGGTACAAACTTTGTAATGAGAAAACAACTCTACTTCTATGACATTCTCGCGACATTAATCTCTGTTGACAAGCATTTGAAACGTTTTTGTTTAGGTGTTACAGGATTTTCACTCAGCTATTGTATCATTTTCTCTCTTTTTCAATCAATTTTGCACATAAAAGGCACTTGGAAACACGGTAACAAGTGCATTTCTTCAGAGCGACAAAACAGATTGTTATTCGGTCAGTAACAAACATCCTCAGTACTAGCCTTTTCCGATCTGCATTAACAACATTTGTTCTAATATCTAAAATATTATTATTTTCATTCCTTACTTATCAACGTTACATGGTTAGCAACGGTTTGACTATAGGATATCCATTGGCTAGCAACGGTTAGGCTACGAGATGTCCATTTGCTAGCAACGGTTAGGCTACAATATGTCCATTGGCTAGCAACGGTTAGGCCAGAAGACGTCGATTGGCTAGCAACGGTTAGGCTACGAGATGTCAATTGGCTAGCAACGGTTAGGCTACAATATGCCCGTATCTATGTTCCATATGGGAACTAGTGAATAGTTCTTTTATTGCAATGTGAATAGAACTTTGATTTCAAATGTCATAATAGACAACCGTTGGTATCATTTCTGTTTCTGTATCGCAGTTGCACTTTAATGTTTTCTCTCTCTCCAGATTTAAGGTTCCAAATAAACTGCTAAATTTTTTCTTTACAAAAGATGTAGTAGCATCGTGAAATAGTTTTATATTGGCATGCACCTGTCTTCGAGTGTGAGTGACAGCAGATAAGAATAAATCTTTTAGTTTTACTTTTAGTCCATACATCTGGGTTAAGGCCCAAAATAATGTCTTTATATATCTTTTACTCCCGCCAAAAAAGGATAATTATAATAAATTGTTAATAAAGTTTGCTCACACATATCCATCAACAATGATTGCACTGGCGACATTATAACGATGGAACAAGGTCAAATTGGAGGATATATATATATATATATATATATATATATATATATATATATATATATATATATATATATATATATATATATATATATATAGATGCAATAAACTGACGACGAACAGTACGAAACTAGTAACTAACTAGCCTAAGCGCTTTCGACTCCCAATGAGTCTTTTTCAAAGGCAAATACAAAACATAGTTACGACAAACAAATAAACACAAAAACGTTGCGTTTGTAAACTCCTACATATGTGAAGATAGAAATGTAGGAGTTTACAAACGCAACGTTTTTGTGTTTATTTGTTTGTCGTAACTATGTTTTGTATTTGCCTTTGAAAAAGACTCATTGGGAGTCGAAAGCGCTTAGGCTAGTTAGTTACTAGTTTCGTACTGTTCGTCGTCAGTTTATTGCATCTATTTTAATTAATCCCTGACAGACGTGATCCCTTGGTGGATCCAGTACGCTTGAGAGGGTTGTTATTCGTCATATGATTTGTATTCTTTATATATATATATATATATATATATATATATATATATATATATATATATATATATATATATATATATATATATATATATATATATATATATATAATTATAATTTTTTGCACTTTGACCATCTTTATAAGCAAGGAATAGCTCCAACAAACAAGGTTTGAAAACACTACACATGAACGTGGAAGAAGGTATTGGTCTACAGCTTTGGACTACTTCAAGAAATAAACATTCTGAACTTCATACACGAGTCGGATAAAACGCGGATAGTAATTTGATATATTTGCATGATTGGCTAGGTCTATTGTTGTTAATTTTGATCAGGAATTTCTAGTTTGCTACAATGCAAGAATGGTAAAACACTGCAAGATGAGCTGTGAAGGCTATTCTTACATTGACACATCGTGTTTCGACGTAAGGTTATACAACAATTGAATGTCAGTTTTGAATTTAGGACTCGATAATTGTTCTTTTGTCCACCTCTACATCACCTTTTATCCTACATTACTCCAATTTTCCCACCTCGTCCATGTAGTAGTTTGCAAATCGCAACAGATATAGTCTAGAGCAAACACTCAAAACATGTTTCATTTGTCTTGGGAAACATGAGTGGAACTCTATTTTGTCGTGTTTCTGTTAGGGGTGGTCCCCTTTCGAAAAAAATCTCGACATCCATCCACCGCTTTGACATTTAAATCTCTCTTGACAACCCAGTTGTAAAGAAATTTTATACAGATTTCATGCCTCACGAACAAATCGACGTGTTAGTTTAGATGAAGTCTTATTATGCCTCAATAGAGGTAGTTGACAGTTATTCTTCAGAAAACAATGAATCCTTTCGAGACACTTGGAGCTGACCTGTGTCAAGTACGTTTCTTTGCTGTTCATCAAGGAAATAGGAACTATATGAAATATAGAAGTCTGATTCAGCTTATATTTCTGTTTGGTTAATTTTGAGTTATGAGGATACATTATAGTTCCAATTACCATGGTCAAATGGGGGCAAACATTCTTTGACAAGTATCTCTAGAGGATCGTAGTGGGCGTGGAAGACGCAATCGGAGAACCATTGCTAAAGGTCGGAGGTACAAACTTGTTTATATTCATTGACTCAGAACTTGTAAATTTATTAAATGAAACTTTCGATATCCAAGCTATAGCCTTTATTTTGTGATTTTAATTTTACAGGTAATGTGGGATTTCATCGCATCTCTCAAGACGTAATTTTGGTTAAGGGACCATCTGGCCTGATAAGTCAATACAAGTTAGCATAATTATTACTTCAACTGCATACATGTTGTTGAATTTAAGAATAGTTTAAAATATTATACAGGTCGTAAACACATATTTAGAACTGTTCCATTACTCATACATCTGTGACCTGTAGAAAGATATTTCAGCTGATACATAATGTTTTATGCAGAACAGATGACTCATAAAGTTGAGACATGAGATTTTAGTACGTAACAGTTGACACATAATGTTTTAATACAGAACAGTTGACACATAGGTTTTTAATACAGAACAGTTGACACATGGAGTTTTAATACAGAACAGTTGAGACATAAGATTTTAATACGTAACAGTTGACACATAGTGCTTTAATACAGAACAGTTGACACATAGGTTTTTAATACAGAACAGTTGACACATGGAGTTTTAATACAGAACAGTTGACACATGGCGTTTTAATACAGAACATTTGAGACATGAGATTTTAATACAGAACAGTTGACACATAATGTTTTAATACAGAACAATTGACACATGGGGTTTTAATATAGAACAGTTGACACATAGGGTTTTAATACAGAACATCTGACACATAGTGTTTAAAACAGAACAGTTGACACATAGGTTTTTAATACAGAACAGTTGACACATGGAGTTTTAATACAGAACAGTTGACACATGGGGTTTTAATACAGAACAGTTAACACATGGGGTTTTAATACAGAACAATTGACACATAGGGTTTTAATACAGAACAGTTGACACATAGGTGTTTTTAATACAGAACAGTTGACAGAGTTTTAATATAGAACAGTTGACATAATAGGGTTAAAATGCAGAACAATTGACATATAGGGTTTTAATACAGAACAATTGACACATAGTGTTTTAATACAGAACAGTTGACACATAGGGTTTTAATATAGCAAAGTTGACACAAATGTTTTTTAAAACAGATCAGCTGACACATAGTGTTTTAATACTGAACAGTTGACACAGAGTTTTAATATAGAACAGTTTACATAATAGGGTTAAAATGCAGAACAATTGACACATAGTGTTTTAATACAGAACAGTTGACACAGAGTTTAAATATAGAACAATTGACACAGTGTTTTAATAAAGAACAGCTGACACATAAAGTTTAATACAGAACAGTTGACACATAGGGTTTTAATACAGAACAGTTGACACATAGTGCTTTAATACAAAACAGTTAACACAGAGTTTTAATATAGAACAATTGACACATAGTGTTTTAATAAAGAACAGCTGACACATAATGTTTTAATACAGAATAGTTGACACATAGGGTTTTTAAAAAGAACAGCTGACACATAAAGTTTTAATATAGAACAGTTGACACAAAGTGTATAAATAAAGAACAGCTGACACATAATGTTTTAATACAGAACATTTGATAAATAACCTTTGAATATAAAGCAGCTGACGCATAATGTTTGAATATAGAACAGTTATACATAATGTTTGGATATAGAACAGTTGATATATAATGTTTGAATATAGAACAGCTGATACATAATGTTTAAATATAGAACAGTTGATACATAATGTTTGAATATAGAACAGTTGATACATAATGTTTGAATATAGAACAGTTGATACATAATGTTTGAATATAGAACAGCTGATACATAATGTTTAAATATAGAACAGTTGATACATAATGTTTGAATATAGAACAACTGACACATAAGCTTTGAATGAAGAAGAGTTGATGCATGTTTGAATGTATAGTAGCTTTTACAAAATTTTTGAATGTATACAGAACAGCTTTAACATAATATTTGAATATAGAACATTTGACACAATCTTTAAATAATAAACAGCTGATATATAATGTTTGAATATAGAACAGTTGACATATAATGTTTGAATATAGAACAGTTGATACATAATGTTTGAATATAGAACAGTTGATACATAATGTGTGAATATAGAACAGTTGATACATAATGTTTGAATATAGAACAGTTGATACATAATGTTTGAATATAGAACTGCTGATACATAATGTTTGAATATAGAACAGTTGATACATAATGTTTGAATATAGAACAGTTGATATATAATGTTTTAATATAGAACAGTTCATATATAATGTTTGAATATAGAACAGCTGATACATAATGTTTGAATATAGAACAGTTGATACATAACATTTGAATATAGAACAACTGACACATAATGTTTGAATATAGAACAGTTGATACATAATGTTTGAATATAGAACAGTTGATACATATTGTTTGAATATAGAACAGTTGATAAATAATGTTTGAATATAGAACAGTTGATACATAATGTTTGAATATAAAACAGCTGATACATAATGTTTGAATATAGAACAGTTGATACATAATGTTTGAATATAGAACAGTTGATACATAATGTTTGAATATAGAAAAGTTGATACATAATTTTTGAATATAGAACAACTGACACATAATGTTTGAATATAGAACAGTTGATTCATAATGTTTGAATATAGAACAGTTGATACATAATGTTTGAATATAGAACAGTTGATATATAATATTTGAATATAGGACATCTGACACATAATGTTTGAATATAGAACAGTTGATGCATAATGTTTGAATATAGAACAGTTGATACATAATGTTTGAATATAGAACAGTTGATACATAATGTTTGAATATAGAACAGTTGATGCATAATGTTTGAATATAGAACAGCTGATACATAATGTTTGAATATAGAACAGCTGATACATAATGTTTGAATATATAACAGTTGATACATAATGTTTGAATATAGAACAGTTGATACATAATGTTTGAATATAGAACAGCTGATACATAATGTTTGAATATAGAACAGTTGACACATAATGTTTGAATATAGAACAGTTGATACATAATGTTTGAATATAGAACAGTTCATACATAATGTTTGAATATAGAACAGTTGATACATAATGTTTGAATATAGAACATTTGATACATAATGTTTGAATATAGAACAGTTGATACATAATGTTTAAAAAAAGAACAGTTGATACATAATTTTTGAATATAGAACAGTTGATACATAATGTTTGAATATAAAACAGCTGATACATAATGTTTGAATATAGAACAGTTGATACATAATGTTTGAATATAGAACAGTTGATACATAATGTTTGAATATAGAACAGTTGATACATAATTTTTAAATATAGAACAGTTGATACATAATGTTTGAATATAGAACAGTTGATACATAATGTTTGAATATAGAACAGTTGATACATAATGTTTGAATATAGAACAGTTGACACATAATGTTTGAATATAGAACAGCTGACACATAATGTTTGAATATAGAACAGTTGATACATAATGTTTGAATATAGAACAGTTGATACATAATGTTTGAATATAGAACAGCTGATACATAATGTTTAAATATAGAACAGTTGATACATAATGTTTGAATATAGAACAACTGACACATAAGCTTTGAATGAAGAACAGTTGATGCATGTTTGAATGTATAGTAGCTTTTACAAAATTTTTGAATGTATACAGAACAGCTTTAACATAATATTTGAATATAGAACATTTGACACAATCTTTAAATAATAAACAGCTGATATATAATGTTTGAATATAGAACAGTTGACATATAATGTTTGAATATAGAACAGTTGATACATAATGTTTGAATATAGAACAGTTGATACATAATGTGTGAATTTAGAACAGTTGATACATAATGTTTGAATATAGAACAGTTGATACATAATGTTTGAATATAGAACTGCTGATACATAATGTTTGAATATAGAACAGTTGATACATAATGTTTGAATATAGAACAGTTGATATATAATGTTTTAATATAGAACAGTTCATATATAATGTTTGAATATAGAACAGCTGATACATAATGTTTGAATATAGAACAGTTGATACATAATGTTTGAATATAGAACAACTGACACATAATGTTTGAATATAGAACAGTTGATACATAATGTTTGAATATAGAACAGTTGATACATATTGTTTGAATATAGAACAGTTGATACATAATGTTTGAATATAGAACAGTTGATACATAATGTTTGAATATAGAACAGCTGATACATAATGTTTGAATATAGAACAGTTGATACATAATGTTTGAATATAGAACAGTTGATACATAATGTTTGAATATAGAACAGTTGATACATAATGTTTGAATATAGAACAACTGACACATAATGTTTGAATATAGAACAGTTGATACATAATGTTTGAATATAGAACAGTTGATACATAATGTTTGAATATAGAACAGTTGATATATAATATTTGAATATAGGACAACTGACACATAATGTTTGAATATAGAACAGTTGATGCATAATGTTTGAATATAGAACAGTTGATACATAATGTTTGAATATAGAACAGTTGATACATAATGTTTGAATATAGAACAGTTGATGCATAATGTTTGAATATAGAACAGCTGATACATAATGTTTGAATATAGAACAGCTGATACATAATGTTTGAATATAGAACAGTTGATACATAATGTTTGAATATAGAACAGTTGATACATAATGTTTGAATATAGAACAGCTGATACATAATGTTTGAATATAGAACAGTTGACACATAATGTTTGAATATAGAACAGTTCATACATAATGTTTGAATATAGAACAGTTGATACATAATGTTTGAATATAGAACATTTGATACATAATGTTTGAATATAGAACAGTTGATACATAATGTTTGAATATAGAACAGTTGATACATAATTTTTGAATATAGAACAGTTGATACATAATGTTTGAATATAAAACAGCTGATACATAATGTTTGAATATAGAACAGTTGATACATAATGTTTGAATATAGAACAGTTGATACATAATATTTGAATATAGAACAGTTGATACATAATTTTTAAATATAGAGCAGTTGATATATAATGTTTGAATATAGAACAGTTGATACATAATGTTTGAATATAGAACAGTTGATACATAATGTTTGAATATAGAACAGTTGACACATAATGTTTGAATATAGAACAGCTGACACATAATGTTTGAATATAGAACAGTTGATACATAATGTTTGAATATAGAACAGTTGATTCATAATGTTTGAATATAGAACAGTTGATACATAATGTTTGAATATAGAACAGTTGATATATAATATTTGAATATAGGACAACTGACACATAATGTTTGAATATAGAACAGTTGATGCATAATGTTTGAATATAGAACAGTTGATACATAATGTTTGAATATAGAACAGTTGATACATAATGTTTGAATATAGAACAGTTGATACATAATGTTTGAATATAGAACAGTTGATACATAATGTTTGAATATAGAACAGTTGATACATAATGTTTTAATATAGAACAGTTGATACATAATGTTTGAATATAGAACAGTTGATACATAATGTTTGAATATAGAACAGTTGATACATATTTGAATATAGAACAGTTGAAACATAATGTTTGAATATAGAACAGTTGATACATAATGTTTGAATATAGAACAGTTGATACATAATGTTTGAATATAGAACAGTTGATACATAATGTTTGAATATAGAACAGTTGACACATAATGTTTGAATATAGAACAGTTGATACATAATGTTTGAATATAGAACAGTTGATACATAATGTTTGAATATAGAACAGTTGATACATAATGTTTGAATATAGGACAAGTGACACATAATGTTTGAATATAGAACAGTTGATATATAATGTTTGAATATAGAACAGTTGATACATAATGTTTGAATATAGAACAGTTGATACATAATGTTTGAATATAGAACAGTTGATACATAATCTTAAAATATTGAACAGTTGATACATAATCTTTGAATAATGAACAGAGGATCTGGGACTTATTGCAAACTTTTATCGCAGGCGCAGTATTTTCTTTGCATATTATATTCAACGTACTTGGAACGAAACTTATTGTGCTCATAATTTTACCATCCTACAACATAAATAATCACTCAACGTTGTTCAATTAACTGTTATTGTACATTGTAAACTAAACGTATAGACATGATAAGATTGAACGATAGAAATGACTGAGGGCAGTTTATAGAATATGTCAATCACCTCGAGACCGGTTTATGGATCGAATCGAAAGAGGTGACTGACCTGTTCTTAAACTGCTGCGAAGCCCATCACCACCATGTATTATTTATCATTTTATACTGAACTTTTATCAGTCCTTTTTTGATGGGGAAAATATGTAGAACTATCCGCATCGAGCTCGTAAAATTTATATCTAAACGGACAGTGTTTTAAAGATTCAAATACGTTAGCACCTAGGTTGCTTATAGCATATCAGTAAAAATACTGCTGCAGATGCAACTAACGAATATGTACTTTTTATGTGATATATAATTGAATAATTAATGTGGAGTACATTGCTGATTGACCTATTGGTTTTACGCTGGCTTTAACGCTTATATTGTATGGGAACTTTTATTATGTTTCAAGTTTTCCTCTTTTGAGCAAGTCCTATTCTATCTTAAATTTTGGTAATAATGTGAAATATAATGAACGCAAGCCAACTGTCAAATCTAAACGAACGAGACCCTTTGTAAGTGTAATCTTTCTTTGAAACTACCTTGCATAAATAAGCAAAACACTGTGCACAAAAGGGAATCATAAAAAACAATCATGCACTAAGCAGCATACAAAAAAGTACAAAAAACATAAGAAATCAAGCAACAAATACATAATCGTACACATGAAATAACAAACATACAAGAGGTTTACATTACCTATGTAAATAATAAATGTTGATTACATATGAGATCACCAATGATCCATCTATAAGTCATATTTCATAATGGAGTCCTAATTGTAGTTCAAGATGTTTTTGTGTCTATAAACTTTAGCATTAACAATAAAAGGGATTATCTAAATATATTATAACAAAAACAAAACTTAAAGGTTATACAATATTAAAATAAGATAAATATAAATAGAAAATCAAACGAGATGATTCCGAATAAAACAAATGTCTGAGCCAGATGGAAAATCAAATGAGACAAGTCAGAATAGAACACAGTCTGAGCCAAAAGGAAAATCAACTGAGATGATTCCGAATAGAACACACGTCTGAGCTAGATGGAAAAACAAATGAGTTGATTCCGAATAGAACACACGTCTAAGCCAGATGGAAATGATAAAAGCGGCAAGATAACTGGATAAAATGTGCATCACAAAGTTGGTAGAATAAATGCATAAAAAACGTAGGTGACTTGTACCGAATTTGCGGAAAGAAAAGGATTTATATTCTATATAAAGACAAGTCAAAGACATGAGAATAATATTTATTCATACGCCGCATTCAAGGAGTTCTTTCCCCGAATAGAAACAAAACACACAATAGGCTTCGTGTTTATTGGGTGCCCATTCTTTTACACTATCCAGATATTTATTTACCTATATAGTTTGAATGGAATTCAGAACAAGCTAAAATATATAACACAAAGTTTGATTTGGTGAATCATAGCGGTTTAACAACATATTATCTTTTAGCGATACCTACGACAGAGAGTTTAAGTGGGACTTTCAAATTTATCGCTTTTGATAAACACAATTATTAATTGTCATTAATTCGAGGTAGTTTACCATCTCGGTTATTTGGTCTTCTTATCATACTAATAGATGAACTTCAGAATTAGGATACATTTTGCACACAGCAAAAGCTGAACTTTATTAGCGAAAGTTTTGAAAAGCCTATATGCTGGTTTTTTCATCATCGTCATGCGATCTGTGTACGATTTCTGCATGACATGTTTTTTTAAATATAATTATCTGCACAATGGATTAATAGAACGATTAGTTACATATTAACACGATCCATAGCTACCCTTATGACATCACATCCTCTTGTTTGAATTGATACCAACATGAATCTTTTTGTACTTCATACACAGCTTTCGTAGACAGATATTTCAATATTTCAGTTATCTTTAACAAAAGAGCGCAGCAATCACTGAATCAATACATCTTTGTTTTGACATAGCTTTCAAACATATCCGTGTTGTTGAAAGGTAAAAGCTATACCTGTCCGTTATATTTTATTGGTATTTTTAATATTATTTAACAGTGATGCAAGCGAATGAATATTGTCTTTAATTATATGTACATGACATAATTAATACACATTCAAGTTAAAAGCACAAAACGAATAGTTACATCATGCAGCATTTTGCATCCTTTTATCATTGGTTACATCTGATCAGAAATGATTCCCAGACTTCTAGTGAAGTGTAACGGCAAATATTAGAAAGTTTAAAGGAGGCCGTTATTCATGCAGAACATTTGAAAAGTGCTTACAATATACTGATTTGTATTGCCTGATTTATATAGAACATTAAAGTGCTTATAGTTAATTGTCATGCATTGCCGTTTTATATAGAACAATGAAGTGTTTATAACATACCGATATGTATTGCCTGATTTAAATAGAAAGAACACTGAAGTGCATATAACATACGATATGTATAGCCTGATTTATATATAACATTTAAGTGCATGTGAAATACTGATATGCATTTCCGTTTTATACAGAACATTTAAGTCCTTATAACGTACTGGACGTACAGGTAGGTATTGCCTGATTTATATATATATATATATATATATATATATATATATATATATATATATATATATATATATATATATATATATATATATATATATATATATATATATATATATATATATATAACATTTAAGTGCATGTGACATACTGATATGCATTTCCGTTTTATACAGAACATTTAAGTCCTTATAACGTACTGGACGTACAGGTAGGTATTGCCTGATTTATATACAACATTTAAGTGCATGTGACATACTGATATGCATTTCCGTTTTATACAGAACTTTTAAGTCCTTATAAGGTACTGGACGTACTGGTAGGTATCGCCTGATTTATATACAACATTTAAGTGCATGTGAGATACTGATATGCATTTCCGTTTTATACAGAACATTTAAGTCCTTATAACGTACTGGACGTACTGGTAGGTATTGCCTGATTTATATATAACATTTAAGTGCATGTGACATACTGATATGCATTTCGGTTTTATACAGAACATTTAAGTCCTTATAACGTACTGGACGTACTGGTAGGTATTGCTTGAGTTATATAGAATATTAAAGTTCTTGTAATATATACAGGAGGAAATGTAAAAGAATGAATAATGCTTGTAATTATTGATGTATGGGTTTCGTGTACGGACAATATATTTTCAAAATAATTTGTTATTTGTATGTATAAAAAAAGCATAAACAGTTAAATTTTAACCATATCACTCAATTCTCAAATTGGAACATTATGTCGAAAAACATTTTACCATGGAAGTACACATTTGAAGATCCTATTGACTGAATTGGTAGAATAATTAGAAATGTTGCCTTTAAGTTATAAATATGTCAGCTTAGAAACCGAAAATTTGGAAAACCGTTATATCCCTTGTATTTTGTCAAACAATGTAATCACTCAACTTGGAGCTGAACTATATTTGACTCACGTGACCAGAGACAAGAACAGAATAAGAATTAAATTAAAGTAAAATAGTTGTTACTTAGGCAATACAATAAGTGATAGAAAAGTAGAAAGTACAATTCTGTCTTTGTTCTACAAGGAGGAAACATGACCCAGATAACGGGTTTGTAGCCCCTTCTGAACTAAGATGGAAACCAACAGATATTGTGGCATATACATGAAAACGAGGTAAGAGTTGTTCCCCTTTATACAGAAAAATGGACTATACGTACCGTTCTTATTCTAAGAGACACTCCGTTCAAATAGGCCGTTTTTACGCAAAAAGAAAGAAATACCCACCTTATCTTGGCTTATTGATCTGCATATATAAGTCATGGTACATCCCAATAATTAAAACAGCACATGAGTAATCCAACGACTGTTAAAAAATCAAAACAATTTTACGAACGATTTTAGTCAGAAAGCGATGTAGAATTTGCACCAACCTCGGAGCGTCTATAAGAATAACAATAATATTTACAAATTGCATACTTCTGTTTTTGTAAAGCTCTCTTGCAGAGTTGTTGATCAATTTCAATTTTATAATCATTTACTTCAAAATAAGTTGGCCATGGAATGATAGGACTGTTTTAAAGAGAATCTTAATATGTTTCAATATTGCCGGATAACTGTGAATATGTTACTGATTGTAGAAGTGACGTACTGTGGACATTATTTATGGTAATATATTGAACTGTATACTTATATGAAACTAGAGATTAGCCATATATTTATTCAATAATATGAGTAAATTTACCAAGAGTTAACCCTGAGCATGGATTAACCACTGTTCAGATAATCCCTATAACGTAGCTTGTTCATCAATTCAATTAGAAAAATACTTGCTTTTGGAAAACTTGAAATTTTAATGGAAGAATATTAATATACATCATTCAAAAAACCAGTTGCAGATCTTCCATGGATAAATGCAAATAATCTTTGTATGCCTTACAAAAGCCTTGAAATTGCAGTAGCTCAGATGGTACACTAAAATGAGACTCGACACTATCCCACTCCTTTCTAAACCTCTGAGAAGAACACAGAAATGATCTCTATGTGTCCTACCAAATAATACTTTGGTAGCCATTTCCAAGGCTGAATATGATAGATGAATTAGTATGCTAATTTTGAAAAAGACACAACTTGGAGAATCTTACGATGTAGGGGATAATTTGCATATGGTTATTAAAAGCTTCCGCTAGACACACGAGATCTCCCAATTATTGTAAGTAAAATAACACATATTCTTTTAAATTGCTTTGAACGGGTTCTTAAAATGTAAGATAAAATGGATAAGGACGTGGTTTTGAATGTAGTTATTTGTTTATTAGAATTTTTAAAATAATTCCCTAATGGGAACCAAACTATATTTTCTTGACCATACGAAAAAGACTATAAGAAACACAAACTAATAGATAACAAACATGGGAGCTGATAAATAAGCAAACATGGACTAAAGAACGTATTCTGCAACTACTCACACATTGAATAATAAATTTAAGTTTTATTCCACTAATATATTTCTTAATTTCTACATTAAATATTAAGGTTTCTGGTGTGAAAATGAGAAGACAGTAGATGCACTTGAGCGAAATGATTTAAAGTAATGAAGTCAGCATAAAATAACCACAAAAAGTAAAATATATACTGAGACTGCTAAATGTCCATTTGGCAAAGGCTGCACTAGCGAACACACATACTTTTCTCTGATATGAAGGCAGGTGATCCTTTGAATAAAATATTTAATCATTCATGCATGAAATAACATTTATCAGCATAATTTCTTAGAAAACCTATTCATTTAAAAACCGTAATAATTCTGGCACATCCCTGACATCTTCTCCTCCAGCTTGAGAAAGTATCAGCCTGACAATTATCTGTGGAAATTACCTGTCCAGCCGAAGTATCGAGTTTCTTTCGGGCTGATAAAATATATCACGCAAAAAGCTTTGAATGAATGTCTCTTGTTGCTCCCGGATTTAAATGAGTTATTGAAGCCTAACTGTCAAAACATTCTTTTCCCTGAGAAAACTTGATCCTAAAAGGATCTGCAGCAAAAGTCGTTATTTTGTCAATCCCCTCTTTCCATATTTCTTGCTTTTGCATGTGATCCCAATGATCTGAACCATTTAAGAGTTTAAAAACAGATAATTTTACTGTTCTGACACAAGATGAGACATGGTGGAGCTTGCCAATCAATGACAGTAATTCTTAAACAAAGGCTTTCTTATTTCGCAACCAGGTTTTTGCGAACAGCTAAATGTAGCTGTTCCTTTTCGTATTTCCAGGATTAGGAAATTAGCGTCATAGAGTATCGAAAGAAAAACCATTATGCGGCTGTAACATTTTCCATCTGACTCCTCTATACCACAAGATTGGAATTATTTACTTCATATATTATTATCCAATCAAAATGTGCAGGCTATATCATCCTATTTCTTCTCCTCTAAGTTCTTGAATAATACATTTCTTCTCATTGGGTATTTGCTAATAAGTTTCTCCCACTGAAGTAAAACGAATGTGATTTCGTTTTATTATTCTTAGTGGTTGCACTTTCTGTAAAGGCGACACATAAGCTTTATTTCTATGGAGCTATTAACACCTTGTGTGTGACCTTGATTAAGACCTTATCAATCACAGTAAACGTTACTGGACAATCCCGTTTCTGTTTTGGCTTTTAGTGTCTGAATAATTTCTATTTTATTGTCTTGTGAATAAATGTATCTTAATTTATAATGAAAATCAAAAGAGGATACAAAGGGTAGTCATTGTTGACAATATTCAAGACTTGGGAAGAGAAAGCACAGAGGATCGAAAGATATCAATGCCACATAAAATATCCTTTGAAATTAAGATTAATTGTTTCATCCACCTACTGTCGTACGGCCACCTTTAGAACCTTCATCTTGTATACGAAAGTTTAGGACGACTGTCAGAGTAAACAGATCTGATATATTACAGGGATGGATGATGACTAATGACGTACTTAGCAGATGAGTGGCATGAATCACTCATAAGATTTTGGTATTATGTTTTATATCACTCATAAACTTTTCGTATCATATTTTACACTTCACATTAAAGCAGATGTCGTATTCATGGCTGAACGAAAATCCGGGTCTAATTTCACGTAAAGGATGTTCATTTGAATAAACTTAGATTGGAAGGCCAACGATCTTGAAAAAAAAAACAAACAAAAAACGATTTATTTCAAAACCTAAAGTGGATATGCTATCTTTCTCCTTAAGCTTTTGTCTTCGTATCGGTAATTGACAAGCAAACGGTAAAATATATGTTGTTGTCGGAGTCCTAACAACATAAAGCAGGCTTGTCTTATCTTACGCAGCAATCGTTTTTCGAGATAGAATTTCTTGTTGATTGGATGTAGATGACATGATGTTCATTTGCATATTTAAATCATTGCACTTTTACTAACACCATTAGCTGCACGTGTCTATTTAGCATTATGGGTAGCAAAGTTAGAGTGCTGACAAAGGTGCTTTAATGGGAGCTGAAATGCTTATTTTACTTTGGCCGTGTAATGTAACCATTAGCTTAAGAATCATAATAAAACGCAAAAAAATAAAAACGCTCAAATACTGAACTTATTAGGAATAATAAATGTATTGCGTGTTTGGCTGATGAATTTTGAACATATCATGAAAAGTTTTCGTTCAGGCATGCCGACCATATAAAATTCTTACAAGTTTTCTGGCGCCACCCTAATATTAGGCCGTTTATGAATGGAAATGCAAAAGATGGTTTAAAAAAATTATCACGAACTTTAGCATCAGGCACTATTGCATTCTTACATTCAACAATGGTCAATGACACGGATATGTGCTTCAAGTGTACACACATCCAACAGTGTTGTCTTCAGTATCCATGACAACACATATTCCACTTGATATAAAAATAAGAGTATTGGGAACATTACAGACGGCATGATTATCTGCGATTTTGGCACAGAATATCTGCCACTCCAACATGTTAATCATATTTCTAATGTTTTGTCATATATTTAATTTATATGCTTCTTCATCAGGTACCGTAGTGTCTAAATCTTCATGTTATAAACGGTTCTAAATTGTGACTCTTGTGAAAAAGTCTACGCGTTAAATTGTTTAGGGACCAGAGACAGTCCACACTTATGCCTCCGACGTCTGGTGCCTAGTCTCTGTTTTCTTTATCTCTACTGAGCAGAAACAGAAGCAAGCCGAATGGAACACGTGCCGCCGTGTTGACAGGTACTTTGTATTTCCAGCTGGAAATTTTGTGTCACATTTGGATGATAATTTTGATATCCTATATTTTAAAATTAAAATTTATCAATTTATATATACATACCGAATTTAGTGTTCTCTTTCGCTAAATTTTCAAGAATGTTATGTCTTGAATCCCCGATTCCATGTTGTTTTAGCGTTGATTTATCTATTTCGCTTGTGTCGGATTATTTAAATGATTGCCTCTGACGATCATGGTAACGAACAGAGCCATGAAAATAATAAAAAGCTAAAAATATATTTGTGAAAGAACGATAAATAGCGTGCTACGGATTAAGATTAAAAATTGTAATCCTCTGGTTTTACTTGTCTAACGTTTTGCTTGCATAATTCGATTATGCATGTAGGAGAAAAGATAAATGACCTTTGACCAAAGCCAGTGCCAAATATTTCAGTCTGAATGCCTTAATAAAACGTGCATAAAATAATCCTTTATTGGTCGGCACTTACTGTAATTTCTTCAAAGTATTAACACTACAGAAACGGAGTACTTCATATAAAGTAAATGATTTATATTTTAATACCATAAAACGGAGTGATGCCCTATTTCTAGACATTAATATAAATTGTCACACTGCAGATATCATAGCGATATGACTAAAAAATGTTAAAGCTACGTTAAAAATCCACAATTATACACACACACACACACACACACACACACTCACATGCGCGCGCGAGAGCGCGCTTTCTTTATCTATGAGTTTTCATTGGCAAAGAAGTACATAATCGATTTTATGATCTCAAATTATGCTGCATACTAAAAAATAGTTTTAAGCCAATTTTGAGAATTGTTGACGATAGGTGAACTAAGATGAAAAGAGACTAATATAATAATATATAACATTTTAATGAACATATCAAACAATTAACAATCTTTTTTTCTGGAGGATTAGATATAATTGAACAAATTTATGTCAACTACACAGGATATATATCTGTGCTGTATATTGCCATTTGTTTTCGACATAAATAAGTGCTCCGAAAAACAAACTAGTTTTGAGTACAACAACGGGTGCCTTAAATAGTGGAAAATTCTTGCCCAATAGATGACGGTGGATGAAATGCAATTGTATTTTCTATAAATCTCGGAGTCAAAGTTTCGAATTGCACATAACTTCATTTCGAAGCTCCACGTACTAAAAAACGATTGAAGATTGTTTGATATGCGCAAGCGTGTAGTTCAGTTACTCATCTAAACTGTTGTTTGTCGAACATTCCCAAAGTATGTTTACATTTTTGTCTGACTTTCCTGCTGAGTGAGCGATATCATAAAGCTATCAAAAATTGTTTGGTGAATGCTGTCAATTTTGTGCCAATCGGTCATGAATAACTTCGATCACAGTTCCTAAATGATGTTTCTGACACCCAGCAAGGTGTTGAAGGTTGAAAAAAGCTCTTGTGTAGAACTATGTGTGACCTGTATTCACTTTGCTCGAAAGGTGTAAAATTAGATTTCACCTCTATTATTCAAAATATTGATATTTTAATCTCTTTGGCGGCACTAAAAAAGGTTATTCATATGTTCAACAAAAAATCTATTAGAACATAATATCCGAATATTTAACTCTTGACGATGCTTGAGTTTCTTCACAGAGTATGCATAATTTCATCAAATCTATCTATGGCTTTCCCTCTAAAGAAAGATCACGTGACCTAGAGTATCATAATTATCAAAATGCAAATACAGTCTTTTATTGCTTTCTGTACGACATTTTCTGTTGTAACCTAAAACTTTCAATCAAGTATTTACCTGGCAATAAAATAGTAAGATGATATTATCCTTTTCGAGTGACCGTCTGACCGATAAGCTCTTTTTCATATCAATTTACTATATGACTCAGGCTAGGATTTGGATTCACAACAGCACCAGATACATTTTAAACTAAATAGCAGGTGCGTTGACCATTTTAGATAAATGTACGAGGGGTATTTAAAACGTTCTGAGCGGCACAACAAAAGTTGTTTTTTTTTATTAGTTCACAGTTCTTCCGTGCATCCACTCAAAATACCCCCACGCAACTCCATGTTTGTTAATCCGATTATCCACGTAATTTTGTATTCACCTTTCGGCTTGGTGTTCATACTTTACTTACAACCGCATGACCGCTTTCAAATCTTATGCCCCCTGTTACGACTCTATGGTTGTTGTTGTTGTTGTTGTGCTTAACGCCATTTTTCAGCACACGATAGGCTATTCATGGCGGCCAGTATTAATGGTGGAGGAAGAAACCGGGAAATCACCGGAAAGAACCACCGACCCACGAGAAGCTACTGGCATGCTTTCTCACATATCCACATTCGCCGAATCCTAGACTCGAACCCACGCAGACAGAGGTGAGATGGCAGTGATCCGTAACGGACAGCGCTTTAGACCACTCGGCCACTCGGGGCCTCTCGACTCTATGGTCTTAAACTAAGTAATTGTAAGAAGCGAAACCAGCAAGTTTAGTAAAATTTACAAATAATTTTATTTCTTTAAGTTACAAAGTAAAAATTTAAGAGGAACTTGAGGATAGTGAATTAAATCCCAAATACTTATGAAGTTCTATCACCAGTCCAGAAGTGTGGAGTGCTCCGAATGAATTCCGATATTGAATGTGCTGATGTACCAATAGTCTTGAATAGGTTGATGTACCTGCAGTCTTGATGTATCACAATGATATAATTCAGAATATCTTTGAATGACTTCACAATGATAACAATGTATTTTTTTTCCATGGACTCGTGACCATATTTAAAACGATGAAATCCCTTCAGACTTTTAGAATATTAGATTCATGAACTTTTACATTGCCTGTATTTATATCAGTCGGAAAATATCTTAAGAGTGCCCGGATTTTATAATATACTCTTTGCTCAGAAGCTGAATATTCTTCTCCTCCCACATTTTTACGTCACTTTTATTTGCCTATGTCACATTTATATAGATAGCTGCATTTGCAGTGCAGATCATTTATATGACGTTCTTATGTCTATAGATCGGCATTCAATTATTTGACAGTTTGAAAAAACAACAATAGCAAAACATTTAGATCTTTTCACCTAAAAACAAGAAGAGTCAGACTATGTGTGGCCTTCGTAAAGAAATTCTATTTAACATAAGTAAAATAACACTTATAATGGCGAAACTTAGCATGTTATTGTTTTCATTAGTAATATAATACATTCCATAGCCTCAATGTTTAAAACAAGATTCATCGCTGATTCTTGAAATATTTTAAGCATGTAGTATAACGATTTCTGGTACTAAAATTCTAACGAAACGTTTTGATTGCATTTTTAAAGCGTCATCCTCCATCATCCGTGTCTTCAGTTTTCGATACTGAGTCATCGGCAAGAAAAGTAATGTTATTGTTCTGGGGCTTAACGCCATTTTTCAGCACACTATAGGCTATACATGGCGGCCAGTATTAATGGTGGAGGAAGAAACCTGGAAATCCGCGGAAAGAACCACCGACCCACGAGAAGCTACTGGCAAGCTTTCTCACATGTCCACATTTGCCGAATCTTAGACTCGAACTCACGCAGACAGAAGTGAGATGGCAGTGATCCGTAAGGGACAGCGTTTTAGACCACTCGGCCACTCGTGGCCCTGAAAAGTAATGGCTTTAAGAAGTATTGATAGAGTATGATCTTAGTTTCTTTCCTTCTTTATAAATTATATTTCAATCATTTACCGTTGATCATTAAAGTCAAAAGAAGTCGATAATGCTAATGTATGCTTGTTTGGATTTTTAACGTAACTTTTACAATTTTAGTCAGTGCGGCAGTTTATAGATGTCTAAAAACTGGGGCATCATGCTGCAGACATGTGGCATCATGTTCCATCCAGTCACATTTTATCCTGCGACAAGTCATAGCACTAACCTCTTGATGCTGAGCGCCGAGAGAGGCTGCAACTAGTACCATTTTTGTCTTTGATATGACATGGCCGGGATTTGAAGTAGTCACAAAACATTTTTGTTTTTAAAAAAGAACATCCTAGTTAAAATACAACACAGAATTTAATCAAAGGTTACTAGTGTTACAAATGTTTGAGTTTTCTGAAAGTACTAAACAATTAACAAATGGCCTAAAATGTCCTTTTTACTATGGTTGTCGAAGTTAAATGTGTTTTGTTTTATTTATGTCACCTGGGTGTTCATCAATAGGTTGCCACCTGATCCTTAGAATCGATACTATTTATGTATATTTCGGTTTACAAGCAACGAGAAACAAAATCAAAGTTCAATGTCAATCTTAAACTGTCTGCTTGATAAATGTTTAAAGTACATAATATCTAGCACAATTCAGCTTACATTGTTGAAGTTGCCTACGATTTAAACTAAGCAACCTCGTAAAATTACACGAGATCACGTCGGGAGCAAACACTTTGCATGTGTTTCATTGACACCAGGAACATGAGAAATACTTTTTCCAGTCTTATATCAGTTACAGGTGGTCCGTTTCAAGAAAGGTCTTGACACCCATCAAATGTTTAGACATTTAAATCTTTCTTGGCATCGAGTCCACCCGTCTAAAATGAAATCTAAAACCTATTTTTCGCGTCACGAATAAACTGGTGTATTTAATTTATTTAATTTGAATGAAAGGTTATCAAGCATCTTACAAAAGTAAGCGTACTGTACTGCTTTAGACGCCATCTGATCCCCATAGCAACTCCTGAATAATCTGAAACAGAGATTCGCTTGATTGCATTTATTTTTTATATTACATAACAGAAGTTCAGAAACCGTTGGAGGATGTAAATATTTGATACATTGGTCAAAAGTCTATTTGAATAACTTAAAATTTGAAGGAATTTATTGACATATCCTTTTGTATAAAAATTGGTTGGATAGATGCATGGAAAATGCGTTGTGTGACGAAAGAGAGATCTGTTAGTGGATGAAACAGTTAGTGACACTGCAATCACAGAATTATAACGCTGATATTCAAATGATTTTCTGAACATTAGAGAATTTTATGAATGGCCGTATTGTTAGCCCTTGCATGTATCTATTGTTTCCGTTGATCGCTGCTTTTAAGAATGTCTCTGTAGTAATGATCAATGCGGTAGGATAGAAATTATAAAAAGGTTTAATACAAAGTTTTGTCTTCATTTTGTCTAAAATTGTACTTTAATAATGTCAAAATTGTTGTCTTGTGTTACGTAACCTGTGCAGTACAGTCATTACGATATGTATATACTATTTAGTGGCATGCAAATAAGCTTTCTTTCGGCTTTCACAGAAAATTCCTAATGTATTGATTTATGTAATTGCTGTTTTAAATATATGAAAAAAATTCGATATCTGTCCACTAAATTCCTCAATTACCTTGCCCCTTCCTATCACTCCGCGCTCTCTCTTAGTCAGATTCCTCTCAATCAGGTTTTAGAAAGAACGAAAAATAATTTGACACAGTCAAGCTGATGAAGCTTCTAAAAAACGTCTGTCATATAAACAGCTAAAGATTAAGTAAGCCATTTTCAATCCTTTCAAATTTTAAATTTAAAAAAAAATTCAAGGAAACGCGACTCAAAGAACGAAAATACCCGTTCACAATTGACTAGACGCTTCTTGTTCAACTTTCTTGCCAGTTCAGTTTTAAAACTTATCAACTGCAGAAAATTCATCTGACTTACGTATATGGAAGTATCATCCAGAAATGAAATATTCGTTGAATTTTCTATAAATTGCCCTTCTGTACATTGACAATCTTGGATACTGAGTACATATATATATATATATATATATATATATATATATATATATATATATATATATATATGTATATATGTATATATATGTATATATATGTATGTATATATATATGTATATATATATGTATGTATATATATGTATGTATATATATATATATATAGTTTAATACAAACAATACTATCATACAGGTTAGAGAAATTAAATTCGTACTCTACCGAGTTTCGAACCTAGATCCGCGAGTAAATGGCACCCATCGCCTTGCCTGCACGCACCAACCCATACACCGTCACGACTAAGCACGCATCACCAAAAAATGATGGCACTGAATCGGTGTTATATAAGCTCGTGCGTAGCAGACACACTCGCATGACGACCTAGTAATTAATTCTCATAAATATACACAGTTGTTCCAGATTCCTATGAAAGAAATCAAGGTATATAGGAATTTTTGTATTACAAATAATTATAAATATATACCAGACAGAACAGACTGTGCTATCCCTGGATTCTGTAGTAGAATCTTGATAATAGTGGGCAGAAATAATAGTTTAATACAAACAATACTATCATACAGGTTAGAGAAATTAAATTCGTACTCTACCGAGTTTCGAACCTAGATCCGCGAGTAAATGGCACCCATCGCCTTGCCTGCACGCACCAACCCATACACCGTCACGACTAAGCACGCATCACCAAAAAATGATGGCACTGAATCGGTGTTATATAAGCTCGTGCGTAGCAGACACACTCGCAGGCTCACATGTGGCGTTCATGCATATCTTGAGTTGTTTTTCATTAAAAAATAAAATCAAGGTATCACTAAAGCAATTACGTCAGTAGGCTGTTATTGCATTCTATTTTGTAGTATGTGATGGTAATTTAATTGACAACGCTTCTCATAGCTATTCTTAGGAGGTATTACTACTATAATTGGGCCAGTCAGCTGTTATTGCATTCTGTTGTAGTCTGTTATGGTAATTTAGTTGACAATGCTTTGAATAGCTTTTCTAGGTAGCAATCACTTCAGTCATTGGGTCAGTCAGCTGTTAATGTCTTACGCGTGCATCCTATGCATCCTACGTGATGGTAATTTATTCGACAATGATTCTAATGGCTGTCGGCTGTTATTGTAGTCGCTAAGAAAATTATCAATATTAGTTTTCTGATTTTTCTTGGATTTTTTTGCTGACCAATGAATCATGTAACTTGGATTAAAACTAAAATGCATCATCAAAGCATAAACAATAGAGATAAATATAGTTTTAGCCGTTGGACTTTGTATTGGCAGGCAAAGCACTGAGACGTGATTCGGTACGTTTTGGAAAGGTCACTATACTAAATATTCCAGTCATTTCGTTGAAAACCAAACGTTTTCTGGAAAATTCTGAGTTTTTCAAATTATTTAAGTTTATCTAAGGATAAAATAAGTGGAAACAAATTATATTAAATATATAAGGAACTTGATTAGAACAGTGATGCATTGAATTTCATAGAGAAGAAATCCACCGTGTGTGTTAATTAAGAATCCTAGATGCATTTAGAGTTAATTAATTTATGCATGTATGTGGTACATGTTTGAAAACAGAAATGCTGACAAGTATAGCTTATCCTTTGTAAAGGTTGATAGCATCAGATTCAGAAAGGATTTTCTAACAAATGCATTTGTCTCATGGTTGTTTAGCTTTACATTTCTATGAATCTTCGTTTTATGATGTACTTGCTGCTTTAAGGTGCTTGTGATTCTGCTACGGAGTAAATAATAGACATGGTGAGGGTTTGGTTCTTGAAAGGACCATGGTATTTTACGATGCATTAGCACCATAACTATTGTATGATTAATCTGTCTTAAGCAGAGTTATGAACTCAGATATTGTCTGGCCATTTTATTTTGCAAAGGGCTTGCTTTTTCATTTGGGGACGACGTAAAGGCTTAAATTGGTCATATTTGCCTGATCAATTGTGATATAGTTTCCACAAATTTGGATTTGTGGTTCGGAGGGCATCATATTCTAAATGTCACCACGTCACTTTAAATATCTTCTGACAATTAAATAATATATGCAAAAGAGTCTCTGACACTAGTTTTGATTCCAAAGTATATTTGGTTTTGATAAGGTTGTGTTTTTTATTTTTCTGGAAATGGCAAATGGTTCTGATAACTTTTCATATATGACCTTAAGTGCACACAAATCAATTACTCTCTCCAGATCCATTTATTGAGAGATTAGAAGCACCATGTTAAATTTGTTCGGAGCATATTTTTTCTAAGTGGAAAAGCTGATTGAAGAGTCTTTTTGAAAAAAAATAAATATCAATATTTTAAATAAAAAAATGGATTTTACACGAGTGAATCTCTGCGGTTGGACTATATATTTTTGTCTCATATATTATTACACGAAACTTGGCTTAAACTGTTGACGTGTATAATAAATGTGATCTCTCTGGCAAACACATTTTATCAAATACAGACTCCACAGTCATACTTCAATGTTTCTACACATACAGCAATATCAAATGTTTTTTAAAGGTTGCTATCTCTTTAAAAGTGTCTCTGCAGTAGATAAGCCAGTCAGCTTTTATTGGTCAAGGCCAGATAGGCGTGAGATGAGGTGAGGTGAGGTTTCCGACCCTCAGGCTAAAAAAGCAATACCTACCTACCTACCTACCTACCTACCTACCTACCTACCTACCTACCTACCTACCTACGTTCACTTGTCACATGATATTTGATCATCGTTCTATTCTTGCACACATTAATTGGGTGTTTTGCACACTTTGAGTATATAGACACATACATTTGCTTTGGTGCCCTTTCAAGGATAGTCAGGGCTATTATGAAAGTTTGAAGATTCTCCCTTCCAGCTTTACTTGATCCGATCCAGCTGGGCTTATTATAGTCAATTAATATCCTTAATGTTACTTCTCTGAATTTGCAGCTAAGGTTGCTAACCAGTAGTAACGAAGGTTATTGCACAACAGAGAACACAATCCTTATTTAGTTCAACCTCTTGACTTTTTATGTGATAGCAGAAAAAAAGTATTCTTCCGCTGTATTCAGCAAGGTCACAAGCAATCAACATCATTTCATTCAGATACAGCTTTTCGGGAACATGCAACAGAGCCATTGCTGTTTCTCTTTTAATATGTCGTGCCCAGGTCAATGTCTAACCTAATAAAGACTGTCTTGGGGTAACTGCACAGTGAATTATATCAAAATATAAAACAAAAGAAAGAAGTGTATAAGAAACGTAATCATTGTAATGATACATATAGCTCAACGGACTTTTTATGGTTTGCTGACCTGGTGAGGACATTTTATCTTATCTGTCACGGCGAGTTGGGTATCGCATAAAAATATTCCATTCCAGGTTACTCGACATCAAGGAAGATATTTACACAATTGATGTTCATCTATGGGATGACAGGTCTCTTTTCAAATGATCCTATTCACCTAATTAATTTGAAAATTTATGGGTTATGGCAGATGATATAGACCTCGCTTAATGGTCACTGGGTATGTAGCATCAATAAAACACAATAACCCTGACAGGAACTTAAAGTCTTTAACATGTTTCCAATAGGCACATATTTAAACGTCGAAGAACCGTTGAATGCCGATCTCTTAAAATTCGATTAAAATCTTCGCATGTGTTGACAGTAGCCTGGACAACAACGAAGTACCTAAATCTGCTATACTTTTATTACCTTTCTCAGGTATCTAAAGTATTCTGTCGGCTAATTTGATAGATTATATTACACGCACGGCGGCGGATTGGAATATAGTCAGTCACCTTGGTGATCCTTAGACTTCAATGTGTGTTACTTGCCAGTGACAAACATTTCTTTCCCAAAACACAAAGCCCACTTAGGCTGTCATACATGATTTGATGCTAAAATAATACATACTTAAACTCTATCAACTAATTTGAAAGTAAGACCATAGTCTTTGGATCAAGAAAAACAACATAATTTTTCTAATTGATGTGGAATACAAGATCAATAAATGTTAAAACATTAAGTTTATATATATATATATATATATATATGCAATAAACTGACGACGAACACTACGAAACTAGTAACTAACTAGCCTAAGTATATGCAATAAACTGACGACGAACACTACGAAACTAGTAACTAACTAGCCTAAGCGCTTTCGACTCTTAATGAGTCTTTTTCAAAGGCAAATACAAACCATATATACGACAAACAAAAAAGACACAAAAACGTTGTGTTTGTAAACCTCTACATGGCTGTCTTCACATGTGCTAAAACTATAAATACAACCAGCTTGTATAGACTAGTTGCGGAAACTGAAAACGTTGTATAATTCCCTAAAAGTCTACAAGCCAAAGCGACATCTATTTTTGCTTTTTGTACATATGTAACGCAGATTATATCCCGGATATTTGATTCTATACCGGTTATTCTTATAGTAAAAATTGAAGGATAATAAGAAGATTTAGAAAATGTTAAATTCTACTAGTGCATAGTTTTCATTTTCTAGTCTTCCTGGTTTAGATCGCTTGGTTTCAATGTTCTAAGGCGGCGTATCCAGTATGATTCCTTTTCCTTCCTGGTTTCGGAACTCCAGCTGTGGTTGTTAGCAATAGCGATAAGTATTATATCACTAAAAGTGTGGCCAGGGGAGGAGAAGTGTTCTGCGACCGGGCTTCTGTACAGCTTTTTTGTCATCCAATCAGATCTATGAAGATTTATCCTTTTGTGTAGCTTTTCAGTTTCTCCGACGTACTGAAGGCTACAGATGTTATATGTGATGAGATAAGTCAAATTCTCTGTTTTGCACGTTTTGTTTGGACCATGTATGTTTAGTTTGTCTTTAGTCACTGTGCTAGTGAATGTCTTAGTCTCTATCATATGGTGACAGGTTTTGCATCTTTTATCGCCACAGGGTCCAGATTGACTAGGTTGGTTTTGTCTAGCGATTGGCGTTAGCTTTGCCCTGACTAGGATGTCCTTGAGGTTTTTTTGGTCTCCGGTAAGCTACTACAGGTTTGTTCGGAAGTATTAGGTTTAGTATGTCTGACGATTGCACGGAAAAGGAATCATACTGGATACGCCGCCTTAGAACATTGAAACCAAGCGGTATAGAATCAAATATTCGGGATATAATCTGCGTTACATATGTACAAAAGCAAAAATAGATGTCGCTTTGGCTTGTAGACTTTTAGGGAATTATACAACGTTTTCAGTTTCCACAACTAGTCTATACAAGCTGGTTGTATTTATAGTTTTAGCACATGTGAAGACAGCCATGTAGAGGTTTACAAACACAACGTTTTTGTGTTTATTTGTTTGTCGTATATATGGTTTGTATTTGCCTTTGAAAAAGACTCAGTAAGAGTCGAAAGCGCTTAGGCTAGTTAGTTACTAGTTTCGTAGTGTTCGTCGTCAGTTTATTGCATCTATTTTAATTAATCCCTGACACACGAGATCCCTTGGTGGATCCAGTACGCTTGAAAGGGTTGTTATTCGCCATATGATTTGTATTCTTAATATATATATATATATATATATATATATATATATATATATATATATATATATATATATATATATATATATATATATATATATATATATATATATATATATATATTTGTGAGAATTTTTTAAATCATAAACAGTCATCAGAGACACATTTTCGCGCCAGATTCTGAATAGATAAGACGAATTTGCGATTATGTGCCAGTATACAATTGATCAAATGTATATTAAATCCAAAATGAATAAGTATGCACATCTTGAATCCCAAAGTTCAAAAACAAGTTTTCGATATGAAATATTCCGCTACTTCCATCCCATTTTCCTCAGTCCAGTAAATTTGAATTGCATCCCTCCTCTGTTGGTCATTATAAAAATAACCACCTTGAAAAACTGACCATGAACACCAAAAAATTTTTTCGATTGTTTAATTACTCATCGAACCCACATGACACTTTTTGAAATGTTGTATTTGATCACGTAGCAGATATGATAGTGCGCGAGACTTCACCAAATTAAATGTAAAACGAATGACACAAATAATAAAACCACCTAGGTCCAATGTAAATCGGTATATATATATATATATATATATATATATATATATATATATATATATATATATATATATATATATATATATATATATATATATATATATATATATATGTATTTGTAATCATATACACTTGGGTTTTTCACAAATAGACGAGGTTAATAAGTAAATGGTTCATATACAAACATATTAAGTTTATAGATAAACTGGGATTATACATAAATAGATTTGGATTATAGATATATAGATTAGGATTATAAATATATAGATTAGGATTATACAAAATTTGATTGGGATTGGAATTTTGTATCATGTAGATTACACAAGGAACTAAAACATGATTTTTACTCGTACAATGGTAACCTACTAATTTTAAAAGCGGCTAGTTACACCTAATTCGTGAAGTGAAACACATGCAAAATAGTTGAAATCTTAATATCAGTTTTTAATATCTTAATATCAGTTTTTACATATCCAAGGAGCATGAAAACACTTAGCGATCGAATAAAAAAGAATAAATTGAGGACCTATGCAATTTTTAATGTGTTTAGCAATGTTGCGAGATCATTTAAAAATTAGACATTCCTCATCATTGCAGTACTCATTGATTAACACACGAATCAGACGTACATCTTGAACATTTAAGAAACTTGAGTGAAAAATAAGGTTGATATAATTTGAAACACTTACATTGAAAAAGCATTTCATAAATAAATCTGGACAAAATTTTCAGATAAGATATATAGATAGCAATAAAATCTCATATTTGGACAAAATGAAATAAGTTACCTAAAATATGTACACAAAATAAAGTTATGTATATGGATATAAGTACAGGCTGTATTTTATTGATTTATGATACAAATTTTTATGGACGAATAGTTGTTAGAAACCCAAAAATTAATACGAAAAACTATCGTCTACCAACATCTATTTTCCTAGATGACGTGACAAATACACTGTAACATTTATTAAATTACGAAACAGAGATAATCAAATTATATATATATATATATATATATATATATATATATATATATATATATATATATATATATATATATAGTTTAATACAAACAATTCTATCATACAGGTTAGAGAAAATAAATTCGTACTCTACCGAGTTTCGAACCCAGGTCCGCGAAAACCTCCAACTTAGTCTGATAGCTAATCTGCGGACATTTTGGATCACGAGTTCATTAAAGTGTATATTCCTGTCCCGTATAGTCATGCACAAACTAGTTACTGCTTGGGTATGTTTAAGTGATAGAATATGCTCGTAGATAATTGATGGAGTATGTCATAATCCAAGACAACTCAACAAAGGCAAACTATTATTTTAAAGTTTAAGTTTTAAATATCAGACAGTTATTCTATCATCGGTTTCATCCAACCGCGAAGACATAGTTACATGCAAGTGAGGAAATGCCATTTTGTCACATATGTGTGAGGTAAATCTTAAAATATCATAGGCCACAATAGTTTTACGCAGGTCAGTGATATGCAAAAATGTTGGAAAAATGTTAAAATTTAAAAAGTAAAAGATGACGGAAAATATAAAAAAATGTAATCAAATAGAGGATAATAATTGTTAACAAGTTGTGAATTCATAACCTAATTATAGGTTACTGCATTTGTATGGGAAAATATGAGTGAGAAATTTGGATGGAAATGCTACTCGGCCTTGGGAGTGCAGTATATCCATCCAACAGACGAGTTAATGTTTTCCCATTCAAATGCAGTAACCATTTTATCATATGATATTTTTTTCTTATTCTACCCAAGGCATAATTACATAAATAAAAATACTCTAAAAGAAACAATCTATGTCGTATTCCAAACTAAATACCAAGCAATGATTCATCATTACACAACATTAATAATGAGCACATAACTTCACTCAGATAAATTTAAACTTAGTCGCGCGGTAGACAACTTTTCGGTCTACTTAAACTTGAAATTTGGAGTCATATTGTGAATGACTGTTCATTGAAACAACGTTTCCATTGGATCTGGAATGAATAGGCTTGGGTATTTTAGTCGAGTCGACGAAATTTCGTGATTATGGACTGATTTGTCTGTGCCAATTCTGCATGAAATAAGTCGGATTGAAGCAGCGAGGGAGATGCGTGTTGATATATGTGTGTTTCTGTTCTGTCGTTGAATGTTTGAAAATCATAATGTAGGAAAATATGTAGTCTTTTAATTGCAAGTGACAAAAGACGCTTTGGAATATAATGTTTATTTCATTTTGAGTGCAGTAAGGAGAATGTAATTGCTCAAGGAATATTGTCGAAATTACAGTACAATTTCGAAACTTGTAATCAAGCTTGAGGACCCATTACATGGCTCATGTAATTCAGATTTGCAGAACAAAGAAAGTACAGTTTGAGGAAATTCAGCAAGTAAAACTGTAAGTATATTTTTGACATTTTTATTACAATTTAAAGCAGACAGTTTATTCCTTGTCACTTGCATTTTATTTGTAAGGACTCTATCTACGTCTATAGCTATCCTAAATCCAACACATTGTATCAAAAAGTCTAACACGGAATGTGCCAAAGCAGCTGGTATGAGGCAATCCAAGAAACATCTGCTTCAGATCATTCGGAAACGACTTTAATCAACTAAAACGTAAAGCGTATACTAAGGGAGTGTTCATGATTTGTTTACAGAGTACTTCTTAATATACTATTGGGCACACGCGAGTGCAATATCGTACAATATTGCACGTTTCTGACTGTAAAGTAGACGGAGAGAAAAATGAGCATATAATAAAGAAAGTTACGAATAATTTATATATTTTATAACGCAGTCACATACGTATAAATAAAAATGAATCTAGACAAAAATGAGACAAAGATTAAACATTCTGACCTCAAGTAATTGAATGCTAAGCAATCTAACTAAATTTAATTATGAAAGCAGACAAAAATTACTCCATAAATAAAAGTTTATGTTACGTACGTGTATGACCAATAATAATCCGATAATGTTAGCATGCAGTAGGACTGAGAAAAAATGAAGATTACATATTGACCTTGATACGCAATATATATATATATATATATATATATACATACATATACATAAATACATACATATATATATATATATATACACACATATATATATATATATATATATATATATATATATATATATATATATATATATATATATACATACATACATACATACATACATACATACATACATACATACATACATACATACATACATACATACATACATACATACATACATACATACATACATACATACATACAAAGTACATACATACATACATACAAAGTACATACATACATACATACATACATACATACATACATACATACATACATACATACATACATACATACATACATACATACATACATACATACATACATACATACATACATACATACATACATATTGTATAATCCACATTGTATCTAGTACCAGATTTACCATTGTTCTTAGTTGCGGCTTAAGCTCAGGGTACCTGTTGGCCAGGGGGCTCATCTTCTTGGCAAATAAATTAAGAGCCCAAGTAAAGGGTCTCATAACTTAACTAGCACAGGGCCTCAGTTGTCCTAAGTCCGGACTGATTGTATCCATTTCATATACTATACTTATGTATCTATATTCCAACCAGGGCTGCAGCTGATTATTTCAATAGAATCGTCATTAAATCTGCATCTTTTCTGAAATGGAGCAGCATGCATTTTTGACTGTTTATGTACAACATATTAACACGTTAACTTTCTTTAATATCGTTCTGTAACACAACTAGCTTTTCCACACTTTCATCTCGTCCATTATTCTTAGCTATATACCTTGATGGTTTCATTCTAAGCTAATGAAATATTTTATCACTTCTCTGAAAATTGTCGAATTCAATACAATGTCGCTCTTTATCATTATTTACGAAGTGTAAAAGTTTTTATTATTTTGTGTGGCGTGTAAATGGGCGTGACAAAATGACATGTCTATTCATTTTTTTTAAAGTTTCTGAAAATTATATCCCTAAGACTGTCTGGCCCATTAATATTACTGGAGTATGGAAATTAAGAGCATTTGAACTTCTTTATGTATTCATTTATTTGTTTAGTGTTCGTGGGAAAAGCTAACGCCAAAAAAATATGTGTAGCTGGATTAAATTTCACTATGGTCCAGAAGTTTTGTATTACTTACTGCTTTTGTGAGATGAATCCCTTGCATGATGGAGAAACATTCGCGTGCTCAAAAGGTTTCACCTGTTGATTTTAAAGATAAACATTTTTCTGTCAAATAATTTAAGGGACGTGAGAAGATTTATTATGATAGCAGCATTACTCAAAGTTGCAATTACCCTATTCATTAAAAAATAGCTATTTGAATTATATTTTATGAAACCTATGAGTTTAGAGAGAGATGACTGCTGAAATGTAATTATGCGTGTAATAGTTTCTGCCTATTTGAAGAAAACAGAAGGTAGGCAAAATATTTTACTGAACAGTGGTACAGTCTATAATCTTTAAACACCTTCGAAAATGTGGACGAAATCTCAGTAAAATATTCTTTGAAATTTCAACGGTGTCACCATATGTTAGGCAAAGGCATTTTTTCGAGAGAAGTCATTTATGAAAAAAATGTGCATGTTGTAATTAATTGAAAATATTATCAAGTAGGCCTACAAGAAATGTTGTCTCACAGTCCCGAATCACCTTTAAAAACCGCTCTGATTCTGCCTTAGTGTGTCATAACCATGGTTACCACCAATTAGAAAACACATGTTGATACTAAAAAGCGCATGTAAAATGATTGTTATTATTGCACTTTAGTTGAGTGTATGTTTACATGAAAGGAAACATATACGTCAAGCTTTGAAACAGTCCTGATTTCCCCTCAGTATACATTTACATATATCAAAGCCATTTATGACCATCGGCTATAATTACGATCCCTCTCTATTCCCGGTTATCGTTAGAGTTCGTGTTAGCGTGAGTATTATGCTTGGTGTCAAGACATCAAGGAACTTTATTTAAATACACGTACTGATTGATCTTTTTATACTGCTGGACTCAAAGACATAGCGGAAGCTGTTTGGTCAGATCATACTAAACACAGCAAAAATGCGCAAAGATAGGACAAAGACGCGCAAAGACCTGCAACCATGTATGTAGATGGGAAGGGCAAAGACAGTAAAATATACGCAAAGATGGCACACACACATGTATGTATGTATGTATGTATGTATGTATGTATGTATGTATGTATGTATGTATGTATGTATGTATGTATGTATGTATGTATGTATGTATGTATGTATGTATGTATGTATGTATGTATGTATGTATGTATGTATGTATGTATGTATGTATGTATGTATGTATGTATGTATGTATGTAGAGTCATCTGTTCTATTCCCAGTAACCAATGGGGTCAAAGAGGGTTGTGTTCTGGCATTAACACTGTTTAGTCTTTTTTTCTCCGCCATGTTGACTAATGCATTCAGAGACGGAGATGTTGGAGTCGGCATCAGGTACTTCCGTACAGATGAAAAACTGTTCAAGACCAGGAGGCTACTAGCGAAAACCAAGGTTATAGCAGACAACATCAGGGAGTTATTATTTGCCGATGATTGCGCCCTCAATGCTGACCCAGAAGCAGACCTACAATGCAGCGTTGACAAGTTCTCCAGTTCCAGCACAATCTTTGGTCTCACCATCAATACTAAGTAGACTGAAGTACTTCATCAGCCAGCCCCGGGAAAGCCCTATATTGAGTCAAACATCACCGTCAACAGCCAAAAACTCAACGTAGTGAACCACTTCACCCTCCTTGGCAGCACAGTTTCATAGAGTGTCACCATTGACGACGAGGTGAACCTCCACATTGCCAGAGCCAGCGCAACTTTTGGCAGATTGTATGAGAATGTATGGAATAGAAGAGGCATCAGCATCATGACCAAACTAAAGGTCTACAGGGCAGTTGTACTCCCCACATTACTCTACGCATGCGAAACGTGGACGGTGTATCAACGCCATGCCAGGAAACTGAACCACTTTCACACCATAAGCCTCAGGAAAATAGTCAACATCAAATGGCAGGACAAAGTCCCAGACACCGAGGTACTAGCCAAAGCAAGTCTCTGCAGCATTCACACCATCCTGATGCAGTTCCAGCTACGCTGGGCGGGACATGTTGTACGCATGCCAGACCACCGGCTGCCTGAAAGACTCTTCTATGGCGAGCTACAGCAAGGACAGAGATCCCACGGAGGTCAGAAGAAACGCTTCAAAGACAATTTGAAAGCTGCATTGAAAGCGTTCTACATAAACTCTGACTCATAGGAGCAAACAGCTAGCGATTGAGTCACTTGGCTTTCCTATCTGCACAAAGGCTCCAATCTGTGCGAATCGAGCAGGATAACAGAAGCAGAGATAAAGAGGTAAGCAAACAAAAGCATGTGCCAGCAACCCTCCTGGAGATGTCCCACTTATCCCGTGTCCGTTCTGCAACCGAACCTTCCGTGCAAGGATTGGCCTTATCAGCCACCTGCGCACACACAGAACAGAACCAGCCCCTCCAACTCACGGATGACTAGAGTGGTCTTCGTCGACTCGACGGACGAACAACAACATGTATGTATGTATGTATGTATGTATGTATGTATGTATGTATGTATGTATGTATGTATATATATATATATATATATATATATATATATATATATATATATATATATATATATATATATATATATATATATATACATACTGACGACGAACAGTGCAAAACTGGTAAAACTAGCTACTAACTAGCCTGAGCGCTTCAACTCAAAATTAGTCTTTTTCAAAAGGCATATACAAAACATAGGCAAAACAAAAAAACATAAAAAAACGTTGTGTTTGTGAAACTCTACATTGCTGTCTGTGCATGAATTAAACCTATAGATATATTATGTCTCAACCGGCTTGTATATACCTGCTGCAAATACTGAAAGATATTTATATATTCATAGAAATCTATGAGCCAAAGCGACATCTATTACTTTCTGTACATTTATTCAAATTTATGTAACACATATTATATCTCGGATATTTGATTATATACAAGATATTTTATTCTAATAGTAGTAATTAAAGGATTCTAAGAAGATTTAAAAAAAGTTTGCATAGTGCATAGCTTTTTTTCTCTCAATGTTCTAAGGCGGCGTATCCAGTAAAATTCATTTTCCTTCCTGGTTTCGGAACTCCAGCTGTGGTTGTTAGCAATTGCGATAAGAGTTATATCACTGAAAGTGTGGCCAAGGGAGGAGAAGTGTTCTGCGACCGGGCTTCTTTGTCATCCAATCAGGTCTATGAAGGTTTATCCTTTTGTGTAACTTTTCAGTTTCTCTGACATATTGAACTTCTAGAGATCTTACATATTATGAGATAAATTACATTCTGTTTTGTACGTTTTGTTTGGACCATGTATGTTTAGCTTTTCTCTATTTACTGTGCTAATGAATGTTTCTTTTCAAACTTTTCTAAGTCTTCTTATTATCCTTTAATTTTACTACTATAAGAATATAATATCCGGTATAGAATCAAATATCTGAGATATAATCTGCGTTACACAAATGTACACAAAGTAATAGATGTCGCCATGGCTTATAGATTTATATTTACAACAATTAAAGTCAATACAGTATGGTTGAGACATAATGTATCTATAGGGTTAATTCATGTAGAGACAGCAATGTAGAGTTTCACAATCAACTTTTTATGTTTGTTTTGGCTAAGTTTTTGTATTTGCCTTTGAAAAAGACTCATTAGGAGTCGAAAGCGCTCAGGCTAGTTAGTTACTAGTTTTGCACTGTTGGTCGTCAGTTTATTGTATCTATCTCAATCAATCCCTGACACACGTGATCCTTTGCTGTATCCAGTCCACTGCATCCTTTAGATTTCCTGTATATTGTTCATATGATTTACAGCATCATTTCGTTTTCTTGTGTATGGATTATATGATCCACTACTAGGTGTGATTTCGACTTTATGGATTCTATAATCCACTCCAATCTTTTGATTTCAAGCGTATTGTTCTTATCATCCACTCCAATCTTTTGATTTCAAGCGTATTGTTCTTATCATCCACTCCAGTCTTTTGATTTCAAGCGTATTGTTCTTATCATCCACTCCAGTCTTTTGATTTCAAGCGTATTGTTCTTATCATCCACTCCAGTCTTTTGATTTCAAGCGTATTGTTCTTATCATCCACTCCAGTCTTTTGATTTCAAGCGTATTGTTCTTATCATCCACTCCAGTCTTTTGATTTCAAGCGTATTGTTCTTATCATCCACTCCAGTCTATTGATTTCAAGCGTATTGTTCTTACCATCCAATGCCTCTTTTTTATTTTAAGTGCATTGATCTTATCATTCACATCATCGTTTTGAGTTTCCATTGTTTTGTTCCTATAATCCACTCCCACCATTTGTTGAGACATAATGTATCTATAGGGTTAATTCATGTAGAGACAGCATGTGTTTCACGACATCCTATGGTTCTTATGATAAATCCCCTCATTTTGATTCTCGGCGTATTGTTAGTATGATCCACTCCTTCCTTGTGATGTTCATTGTAAAAAAATTCAAGCATATTCTTCTAGGGACATACTATATAAACACTGGAAGCATATATATATATATATATATATATATATATATATATATATATATATATATATATATATATATATATATATATATATATATATATATATATATATCGAACATATGTTTCCTCAGGACGATTGAAATATGTGACATTTATATAAAAAAGAAAACGCATATTCTTTACTCTAGTCTATGCAGAGAAGAGAAAATCCGATGTCTTTTGAGTTTGACATTCCCCAGATGACGTGAAAAAATTTTGACCGGCGTTATTGAATTTTTAGGGGCTTATGTTGTTCGAAAGAGATCAGTTTATAATTGATATGGTTTTCGCTCTGTTTTAAGGAGTGACCATTTAATTCTCTGGGGTGGGGGTTGGAGTAGACGCTCCCAAAGAGCTTAAAATAGCCTTGCTCTGATTTGCAGAAAGAAAAGAATTGTATCTCCCTCAACCCCACTTCCAAACCGAAAATAACTTAGACCATTGATATATTTTTATGTTCCCAATTTCATTTTGCATCAGGTCTTGTTTCCGTCTTTTTTCCTTCTCATAAATAAATCTTCGTGAATGGGTATCCTTGATATTTTCTTTACGATTATTTCAATACATAATAAGTGGTATAAACTGATCCCTTCTCAGTTTAATATACGGCATGTTATCTCCTATAAGCTTTAGTTCTTACGGTAAAACTGCATAGATCCAGGTTTGTCCTCGCATAATGCACCGGTTTATATGGGTCTATGGAATTTGTTAAAGCATTCAGCAGAACAAACAACATAGACCCTGATATGCCGGTTAAGTATGCGTCTGCAGACGAGAGTCTACGTTACTTATTGTTAGTACCAACCTGTAAGCGAGGCCAGCTGGGATAGGTACGTTTTCCATACTGGCGGTGAAGGCCTTGCTTTCTTACTGCTGGTTGCACAAAGCATAAACGTCGATACCATCCCAACGCCCGCGTTGTACCTCTTTAGGTTATAATTATGTTTCAAAATATCGGCATCCCAGATATCTTTCAAAGGTCGATGTTTTTTTTATATCCAATATAGAAAATGACCAAGATCAAAGGTAACGATTTGGACCAAAATATAAATAAGCTCTGGGTCAATCACGCGCAGCAGTCATAAACACCGCCAATTATATTTTATAGTAGGTCATCGGGCACATGGCTTTAAAAATTGGCCATTGTATTGGGTCTGTTTAGTCCTAATACAAAATGGCCATTCTTTTTCTCTCAAGTGTGTCGTTTGATATTTCTTTATATTCTGCGAAAAATTGAATAGAGACACTTGAAATTGAATCAGAGTAATAAGTATTTCTTTCTAAGAGAAATTATATGGCTGTTTTTCAGGTTTGATCTTAATTTAAATGTAACTGCTACCTTTGAAATTGAGCGTTTGATGTATTTACAGCTGAGGCGATTTTTGCACTGATTAATTCGGTTTGAAAAATTTCGTTGTGGTAAAATCCAAAATTGAAGACAGTTTAGCAGTTTCGGTCGATATAGTCTAATACTACACACACACACACACACACACACACACACACACATACACACACACACACACACACACACACATATATATATATATATATATATATATATATATATATATATATATATATATATATATATATATATATATATATATATATATATAAACTGAAAATGCACAAAGTAACCAACGATATCGTTCTTCATGAGGGTATGTTTACACTTCCCTTAGGACTTATCTAATATGTTTATATAACCAATGATACAGAGTTGCAATTGTCTATCAACACAGTAAGGTATATGTCTTGGTGACACATATATTATGTATTTAAGGATATGTTCATGTTGTTGTTGTTTCTTAAACTTATAGGGTTTTAAAATAAATCATAAGTGTAACTTCTATTGATTTAATCAGTGGAATGAAAAAAGAAACTAAAAAACGACAACAATCAACTAATCAATAAGTAAACGTGACTGTAAAAAAGCACAAAAACAGAACTACATTTTGTAGCGGACACACTCGGTAGGGATGTGAGTTCATTTACACAATCAATACACAGTTGCCTCTCTTCAATCTAACTCCGTTCAAATGGCAAACATGTATTTATATGTGATAATATATATATATATATATATATATATATATATATATATATATATATATATATATATATATATATATATATATATATATATATATATATATATATATATATGTATATATATATATATATATATATATATATATATATATATATATATATATATATATATATATATATATATATATATATATATATATATATATATATGTCTGTGTGTGTGTGTGTGTTTGATTACGCAATTGTACAAATGTTTCATTAAAAGGAAACTCGGCAAGCCTCGTGTCCTTTAAATAAAACTCTATACATCTCGTAGTATATCATTGATATATATATATATATATATATATATATATATATATATATATATATATATATATATATATATATATATATATATATATATATATATATATATACTGTTACATAAATATTTGATTATAGTGCAATCAAACGATACATTTTAATTTGTTTTCGATCGGTCCCATTTGATGCTTGATTACAAAATTTCTAAAACGACTCTATGAAGAAAACGTTGCTTAACTATTATAATTTTAAAAAATTAAATTTTTAATTATACATTATTCCTTAAGTTATATTGCTATAAACAACGATACATTAGCGTAATACCATAAAACGGACAGAAATCATTGTTAGACAATTACTTTATGTTACTATAATAGGAAAGAAAAGAATCCTATACAAGAGAGAGAGAGAGAGAGAGAGAGAGAGAGAGAGAGAGAGAGAGAGAGAGAGAGAGAGAGAGAGAGAGAGAGAGAGAGAGAGAGAGAGAGAGAGAGAGAGAGAGAGAGAGAGAGAGAGAGAGATTTCCACCAATGTAGGAGACTCTTTAAAATTGACTGGGTTTAAATTTAATTTCCTTCATGAATCTAATTCATTGTGTCATGTAAATTTTTCATATGTATATTTTATATAATGATGTACACAACAATATGTATGTAAATTTGGTGTCGTTTAGAGTAGAACTGATGCAAAGTTTAAGCTTTGATGACTATCGCGACAGGTATACTTAAAAAAGAAAAAATTAATGATAACAAAATTTTTGTCAAACCCGTTTAATTAAGAGTCATCCACATTTGACAAATCAGACAAAGATCTAATACCTTTTTGAAGCCATCTTTTGTAATATACGCGTTTCCATCTATTGCAATATGAAGATCAAATCGTATTTGTGTTTCCAGCAAAGTATTAATTTGTGACCAATTTGGACAATTTTGTTCCAAATATGCTTCACAAACATTGGACAATTTTGTTCCAAATATACTTCACAAACATTGGACAATCTTGTTCCAAATATGCTTTAGAAACGTTTGTTTTTCCCCAAAATGATTGAGATCCATTTCTTTACTGAGGTAAGAAACCTATCTCAAATAAAAGAATTTCTCATTATTTAAACCTTAAAATTGGAACAAACTTCCACTTCGACTCTTTAGACAATATTCTTTCAAGCCATAAAAGTTTCAAATCAATTCTAAAAATTACATATATTGATCATATTTAATCACGCGTCTTGATAATCCAGAACGGCAGTATATTAATTGACCTTTATCCTATGACGCATGCCGTACAAAATCTTTGAAAGGAATATATTTACTTCCCTACCAACTAGCTTAGATGGATTTGGTAAAACGATGAAAGGTCTACAACTTTTTCGAGATAACTAAATTTGTATCATTGTCATCTGCCAAGGAATCAAATCAGAGACCTCTTTTTTTCCCCACTGAATTTGCAAGCCCTTCGTTGATAATTAGATGTAATTTCTCTAGACTATGCATATATATATATATATATATATATATATATATATATATATATATATATATATATATATATATATATATATATATATATATATGTATGTATGTGTGTGTGTGCGTGTGTGTGTGTGTGTGTGTGTGTGTGTGTGTTTGGTAGCCTGTCACGTGACAGCGTTCGTATTTGAGCTGGTAATTAGATTTCGCAATTCTTTGTTTTCACAATGGTTTCCATTTAACGAATATTTCAATGTTGGAAGAAGTACAAAGCTACAAAGATCTACATTTGGGCTGTATGTGTTTTAGGATTCCGACTCAAATTTGTTGTCAGGTCTTCATTGCAAACACGTATACACGTTTGCGTTGTCCAGGAGAAAACGTATTCCTTATGTATTTAAGAAATGCTTGAAATATGATAAACAAGCTGTAATCACAAAGCAATGTCCGATTTCACGATAACCCATTTCAGACTTAATGTATATGCAAAATTTTCTTTCGTTCATTATTTAAATAAATAGATCATAAAGTCTTCTCTCAACCTAAAATGAATTACCCATGCCACTTGCTTATTAAATTAACGTGAATTTCAAAATACACTTCTATTTGCTGATGACAAATTTTCTTTTAGGTCCGTTGTCAATCACGAATGTCTGGTGCAATGCGACGTTTGATAAATATCATAATAATTACTTTTAATATATCACAGTGACTTAGATACGGTGTACTTCAACATTTTAAAGGTAGATAAAGCTTACCGATTGTTTAGAATTTTTGATGTTTGATATTAAATACAAATACTGAGTAGACGGATTTAGGCAGGTGTAGATTTACCAATTTTCTGCTAGATGTAAATTTTATGACAGTTTACAAATTTAATTTTGGAATATAATTTTCATTAATTTTCACAATCCGAGTTTTAATAGAATTAGAATTGAAACTAGAAATATTTTTCCTGATAAGGCATCATATATAATGTATACTCTCAAGAGAGACAATAAAGAGGTAAAACTCTCTCTCTCCCTCTCCCTCTCTCCCTCTCTCTCTCTCTCTCTCTCTCTCTCTCTCTCTCTCTCTCTCTCTCTCTCTCTCTCTCTCTCTCTCTCTCCAAAGAAGCTGTCACTCAGCACAGAAATGAAAAATCAGTTTTAAAAATTCTTATAATAAAATTTTTACGCTCATCATGATGATGCAATGAAGTTAGGTTCAACATAATTTTATAATAAATAATGCTTTCAATATCTGCAAGGGTTGGTAAATATAATTCACGTAAAAAGTTTGCTATAGATCAAATATTTTTAAATTTGAAGTATGATGCATTATATAAACATCAATATTGCAAAGCGCAGACGTTATTATTCCCCACCAAATCAGACTTTAGGAAAAAAATTTCTCTAGGGATATGGACAACTTGAGAATGTTTTGCAGGGTGGGACAGGATTTTTTTTGCAAGGGGGAGGATGTCAGGATTTATTCACTGGGTGGATGTTGTCAGCCAGTCACGGCCGCGAGAGTTGGTATAAGAAGCAGTTTGAAATTAATGCTAATATTTAGTAAGCATTTTAAAAAGAATCTTGTGACTTATGTTAAGCTTCATGCTTCATTTGCATCATCAAACTGAATGAATATATATATATATATATATATATATATATATATATATATATATATATATATATATATATATATATATATATATATATATATATATATATATATATATATATATATATATATATATATATATGTGTGACCCCCCCCCTCCCTTGACTCATGCTGCGGGTGCTAATGTTTCAGGATAGGGCAACAATACAACGGTTCTTTACTATAGGTTTGTATTAGGTATTACAGAGAGAGAGAGAGAGAGAGAGAGAGAGAGAGAGAGAGAGAGAGAGAGAGAGAGAGAGAGAGAGAGAGAGAGAGAGAGAGAGAGAGAGAGAGAGAGAGAGAGAGAGAGAGAGAGAGAGAGAGAGAGAGAGAGAGAGAGAGATTATGTTTATTCTGTGTTTCGTCAACAAAACACACAAAAAATATTTTTGATCTAAAATAATTTTAACCAACGGATATGAATACCTTAGTAAACGTTACTTTATCAAACAATATGCTATTCTCAAATGCCTTTTTCACGCCCCAATTTTCCGCCGAGTTTAAAAACTGATTGTCAATTATAAATCATGACTTATCACAGAGATTTGATAGATGGATAGCAAAAGGTCATATATTTGTCAACAAGATACAACAGAGACGAAGCAAGAGCTTGAGATAGTCATGTTAAACAAAGCTTATCTTTGCATTAAAGTTTTTAAAGATTCATCAGTCTCCTGTCACACAGCATCATTATAATCACATTTAACATACACAGTAAAGAACTGCTTCAAATGTGTATGTGTGATTTGATAGATAAAGGGAAGTAAACGGTCAACTATATATATATATATATATATATATATATATATATATATATATATATATATATGTATATTATTATATATATATATATATATATATATATATATATATATATATATATATATATATATATATATATATATATATATATATATAAAGCATTACGTTAATTACATTAATCACTGTAAATACGGGGTGTCCAATATCTACTTTACCGATGAATTCGTACTTTTTATTCACGGGCAAAGACAGCATGAGATTTATTTCGCTAAAAAAGCGTTCAATTTTGACGTGAAAGATTATTACTGTAAATTCTAAAATTTCCCGTGTAATCAATGTTGTATTTCAACTTTGTTCTCCCTCTATTTCTTATATATATATATATATATATATATATATATATATATATATATATATATATATATATATATATATATATATATATATATATATATATATATATATATATATATATATAAAGATATATATATATATTTTTATATATATATATATATATATATATATATATATATATATATATATATATATATATATATATTTATATTTTTATATATATATATATATATATATATATATATATATATATATGAATGAGAATTATTTACTGGGTCGTCATGTTAGTGTGTCTGCTACGCACGAGTTCATATAATACCGATTCAGTGCTATCGTTTTTGATAATGCGTTCTTAGTCGTGACGGGAAATGGGCTGGTGCGTGCAGGCAACGCGATGGGTGCCTTTTAATCGCTAACCTTTGTTCGAAACTCCGTAGAGTACAAATTAAATTTCTCTAACCAATATGATATTATTGTGTGTGTGTGTGTGTGTATTTATATATGTGTTTGTGTGCGTAAAAATGTTCAACATATTTTCGTCATGAAACATTTTAAACTGTAATGTGTATGTTTTTGAACATTGTTTCTTACCAAGCACAACGCTACCTCTGTATGTATGATAACAACGTGCAGACGAAAGTACTAACCGACCCTGAAATAACAAAACCAAGACAAGAAACGATCCGATGGTTTTCGGTTATTTATTACCGCTTCATGGTAGAAAAAGAATGTGGATGTAGATAGTGGCCATTAAAAACTGTCATCATTTAGTCATGTAGTTTCTTGTTTTCCACTTGGCCATGGTTTTGTTTATCACTGCATACCCATATACACCGAAGTTGTCTGCTTGAGCTGGTTTATACGTCCATTTGGAATATATTCGTCTCAAAAACTTGACACGCTTTTATCAGCTCGTGTTCTTTCAGAACATATTGCTGCCGGAATACGTTTTTGACCCCAGTGTCATCTAAACCTTCATACATGGGCTTTAGGCATTAATAGTATGAACACGTTGAAATGACCCTCCCCAATACATATTATTACAGATTGAAACCAAAGCAATGCAAAGAGAATCAGAGTACTTTTGGAGACTCAAAAAGGCCTCCTCATTGTGACGTCATCAGTACATTGTGACGTCACCGGTACAACCGTATTAGCATCTTTGACCTTATGCTATATAACCGCAATTAAAGAAAAATTCCATCACATTTGCAGCCTACTCATAGGGATAAAAAACCCCTCCAATTATGGAGTAAAGATCGCAACAAATGTAATCTAAATGTATGCAATTGTTCAAGCATGCGGATTTCTCCTAATTAAATTTTACCACCAAAAAGAGTTCTGAAAATAGCATTACCATAACCAACGGAAGCAACCCATTCATTCATTCATTCATTCATTCATTCATTCATTCATTCATTCATTCATTCATTCATTCATTCATTCATTCATTCATTTATATGAATTCCTTATAAGGAATCAGGACACAATTAATAATTCCGGTTCAGTACCATCGAATGTAGTCCCAGTCTATTTTTAGATCATTTTTTTTCCAGTCTCCATTTGGTGGTGATAGAAGAGTTAGATTTAGGCATTATTGTTAAGGATTTAAAGGTAATTGTTTATTCTTTAGAATGTGAGCTTATGGTGTGGTTGTCTCTGTATTTCGGCAACAGTGCACAGTGAGTAATAAGGTCATGGTGATGATTCAGAAGTGATATCTGGGTTCCGTTGCAGGGTGTTTTGTTTATAATTCAGCCTCTCAGAAAATGCTGGTCAACCCTTGACAAGAACTTCACCGTAAAGTCATATTGTAAGGTATTTTAGATTAACATATGATTTGTATTGATTGTCACACAGTGGAAAGTTCAGTACTGAGAAACAGATGTAGAGACTATATAGTAAAATCAATTGTGTTCTATGGCCATAAATGCTTCGCCGGAAGTATACTTTGTGTGCCATCAGTGAATGTAATTCCCTACTCATTGCATTCCAAACGAATTTTTCGTCATGAAAGTCAAAATGTAATAGAATCATCATAACATGACACCTACATTACTGACCAAATTCGAGCCCAGAATATTTTTTGAAAGTATTTCGTGACGCAGTTATAACTATGGTGCTCATCACATTAAATGGTGCATGTCAATATAAATGTCACCGGTCTTTCTCGTTGCAAGCAAAAAAAAAGTCAGGCTCACCCGGCCTTCTTCGGCTGTCATCGCTATGTCATGGAAAGCTAAATCCTGTCAAGTGGATAAAACAAAACTAAGTGAAACGAGAACTGGACATGACTGGGCGTTGAAGAAAGCAGATTAATTCAATAGTGAAATTATGCCCAATAACCCATTTAATGTAAACAAAAGTAAAATTTATGCAATTGCTAAAGAATATGGTAAGATCACATTTTTATATGTTACAGCTATTAATTTTGTCACGCAATTTTTACGTCATACACGTTTTGATATCATGATCTGAATGATGTTATAAGGGTTAATATCAAATTATATCTTCCTAATGTAAACAATTTGGAATAAGACTTCTTTGTATTTTCCCCAGACTGAAATTTGCAAACTCACTTTGCAGACACGGTATGGGCACGCCCATTCACAACATTCTAAACAGTTTCCGATGCGAGTCGAGTAAGTTCAAATCTCTGAGAGACTCAGAGGTAATCGTGGTCATACTTCCGAACTGTTAAGCTTTTGCGGAAGAATAGATTCCTAAAAATTTATAGGAGCTGAAAAGAATATTTAGCCATATTTTAAAAAATCAATGAAATAACTGCACTTCAATTTTGAATATTATTCCTGCAACTTATTGTAATAAATATGTAAGAAATTATGCTGTTTCAATAGCTTTAGTGAGGAAACTTTGTCTAGAGATCGTGGCTTTGTTGAAGTTATTATGATATGATAGCTAACAAGTTTTTAAGAGCAGTTAAACATGCGATTATTTAATCCGAGAGTTTTTCTGGCGCGCGATGGATATTGACAAAGGAATTCCAATTATGGCAGGTCTAGACAATCGGTACAACCTCGCCGTTTTCTGTATCTTGCTAGATTAAATATCGAATGTAAATAGTGGCAATTTTGAACTGCCGTATAGTTCTTTGTTGTTATCAAGTTACAATAACTTCATGATGATGCACCGACTTATTTGATGACTTGTAGCAACTAATAGTAACATTACAATAGTTTAAGGTTATTGTATCTAAATCATTTAAAATTTTAGGAAAAACGTTAAAGATTTAAAGTGTGGGATTTTAATTGACATTTGAAACCTGATCACATGGTATTGTCAAATTCATTCATTTATAAGAATCTGTTCGATTGACATCTAGCCGGGTGTTTATTCGCTATAACTTATCAATTTGTGATGTGATGGGATTATGATTTTTCATATAGCTTTAACAATTTTTCAGTCATATGGCTACAATGTATGCAGCGTGGCAGTTTATAGTAATGTTTTGCACTGGGGCATCATGCGGTAGCATGATATCCCACCCAGTCACATTATCCTGACACCAGGCCGACCAGTCCTAACACTAATCTCTTAATGCTGAGCGCCAAGCAGGGCAGCTACTAGTACCATTTTTGTAAGTCTTTGGTATGACTCGACCGGGGATCGAACCCACGATCTCCCGTATCTGAGGCGGACGCTATTACCACTAGGCCACCGGATCAGTTGTTATCAATTTGGGAAGTATCGCTGCAATTATCTCAGTCTCTATTAGCAATTAGACATTATTCGCATTGCATCGAAAGTAAACAAAGATGTTCCAAATTCAGCCCCAAACTAGATGCAAAAAGACTTCTTATGTTAAATGACGGCCAGTGGCTGATATTCCATCACAATAATTGAAGTGTCTTCATGTTGACTTGATGACGTGTCATCAATAATAGCATCGTAAACGATGTTCTTGAAATTCATGATTTTAAAATTGTTTCACTAAAATGTTGCAGCAATAAGATTAAAATTTTAAAGAACAAATACTACACTGGCAGTTTGAAACGTTTTGCACGATTTATTCTGACTGGACGAGGGAATAAGGAAGAAATTGGTTTCGTACAGCTTTTGTCAATGCTTTTTTTGATGAGGAAATTTAGAGAGGAAAGGGGAAGACCAATAGTTCCATCACAAAGACATGCATCTGGTCTTTACCTTGCAAAAGCTAAGGTTTAAAACGGTACGCGTGTTTGTTAATTTATTTGTGCAAATATTAAATGATTTAGACGAGACTGGTAAACGAAACTGGCTTGAATTACTAACTTGGAGGGGTCAACAGGTTGCCACATTTGTATCAAATCTTGATAGGCCTTTTAGTTCAGAAATGAAAGGTTTCTTATTATGGGATATTAAATAACCTATATATTGCATTGCGTACGGCTAGAATATACAAAAGATATTCTTAGCAATAAGAAAATCAATTGCGATACCTTTGCTCTTGGTGATTACGCCTTTTGATGGAGTCCAATGGGTTATTAGGAAATATCCTGTTTCTTTCATGATTCATGATGGTACACAGTCGCCAACAATACTTGTTTCATTTTGACTGTCAAAATTTATTTTCCCATTGAATTCAATTTCAAATTTAATATTTCGTTACACTTTAAAATAGTTTGAAGCTTTCAACCACATGCTTCATACTGATTTGGTTTTTATTACTCGCTGCTACATCATATAGTAACATCATATAATATATAATTGTAAATATCGGAATAGCTCATTTTTTTCAAGTAAATTGGTAAATTGTTTTAAACAAACTGGTTATTTGAGCATGCTAAATTTTAACATGCTAAATGTTTTTATTTTTTTTTTTAGCGATAGAACGGAGACAAACTTGACCACTTTCGTTATACTCTCCATTCCTACGCCTGATTCGTTCCAGTGTTTAATTATGTTTCTTCACAGCGTACAAATTCAGAATAATGATCTCCTTTGCATTATAAAAGTCATGAATAATTAATTTTGTTCTTTTAAATGGATAAATTTGGATTAACTGACGAATTGATACGCATACCAGTGAAAGGGACCAATTAAATTAAAATCCACATTGCCGTAAAATTGCACATACATCTTGAATAAGTAGGTTGTAAGACGAATACAAAGAAGTTTTCTGTGTACGTTTTCGATTTTGAGAGAGATGTTTTCTTTCAAAAGTGTCGCATACATATGATAATAACAAATTCTAGGTAAAAGCGGCACCTCAAATACTCTGAACACAATATATAAAAACCTGGAGATAGGTGTAGTCCTTTACTTGGTAGAATTACATTTTAAAAGTTGGAATAATTATCTTTTGAAGTGATGGCTATTTTGCCTTTTTCTGGTTCAAACTCACTCCACATCACATACATGTTTGGCAACTCGGTTTTATAAAATCGTGATGAAACATCAAATGATTACGTGTATCATGTTTGCTTGTAAAAAAAAAGCTTTCACACAAATGTGATTACTTGACACGTTTAAAAAACAAACCTCTAAACTATCATGATCCTTGTCCATTATAACATTATATTCTCCTGGCCATATCATCAGTTTGATATCCTGGCCATACGACTAATATTATCTCATAGCCATATGATTAACATGAACTCATGACCATATGACCAACATTATATCCTGGTCGTATAATCAATATAATATCCTGGCCATATGACCAATATGATATTCTGGCCATACAATCAATATGATATCCTGGTTATATAATCAATATGATATCCTGGCCATACAATCAATATGATATCCTGGCCATACAATCAATATGATATCCTGGTCATATAATCAATATGATATCCTGGCCATACAATCAATATGATAACCTGACCATATGAATAATCTGATATCTTGGCTATATATTCAACACAATATCCTGGGCACATGACCACTATGATATCATGGTCATATAATCAACATAATATCTTAGCCATAAAACCAATGTAATATCTTAGCCGTATGACCAATATAATGTCCTAGCCATATAATCAACATGATATCCTGTCCATTTAACCATTATGATATGCTGGCCGTATAATCAACATGGTCTAGCCATACGACATTATGAACTTTTTGTCAACCAATAAGATCTCGTGGCCAAATAATCAACATGATCTCTTGGCGTTATGACCAATGTTATATCCATGCCATTTAGCCAATATGACATACTGGCCATACAAACAACATGATTTCCTGACCATATAATCAACATGATTTCCTGGCCATGTAATCAACATAATTTCCTGGCCATATAATCAACATGATTTCCTGGCCAAGTAGTCAATATGATTTCCTGGCCATGTAATCAACATGATTTCCTGGCCATGTAGTCAACATGATTTCCTGGCCATGTAGTCAATATGGTTTCCTGGCCATGTAGTCAACATGATTTCCTGGCCATATAATCAACATGATTTCCTGGCCAAGTAGTCAATATGATTTCCTGGCCATGTAATCAACATGATTTCCTGGCCATGTAGTCAACATGATTTCCTGGCCATATAATCAACATGATTTCCTGGCCAAGTAGTCAATATGATTTCCTGGCCATGTAGTCAACATGATTTCCTGGCCATATATTCAACATGATTTCTTGGTGATGTAGTCAATATAATTTCCTGGCCATATAATCAGCATGATTTCCTGGTCATGTAGTCAACATGATTTCCTAGCCATGTAATCAACATGATTTCCTAGCCATGTAATCAACATGATTTCCTGGCCATGTAGTCAATATAATTTCCTGGCCATATAATCAATATGATTTCCTGGCCATGTAATAAACATAATTTCCTGGCCATGTAGTCAACATGATTTCCTGGCTATATAATCATCATGATTTCCTGGCCATGTAGTCAATATGATCTCTTGCATAAGACAAATGTGATCTCTGGGCCGTACAATCAATGTCACAAATAAGCAACGTTTACATGTCCGATCGATACAAAAAAGCATTGTTTGCATGTCTGATCGACCTGAAAAAAATTAAAATTTGCGTGGTTATACCGATTGCAACTATAATCAATGTTTGCGTGATTAAATCGATTATAGCATAAATCAATTGTTGAATTTCTGACCGATATGAACAATGTTTACATGTCTGATCAATATGAACACACTATTTGTGAAAGTGTTGTATTAAGTTCTAAAGACACCTCACGTCATGAAATATCAATATAAACACACTAATTACGAAAGTGTTGTTGTATATTCACACGTACATGTTTTTAGACTTAAAGATTAAAAAAAACAAATCTCTTTTTGAATAATGATACTCATTTTAACAATAGCTCTATTCCGTTCAGCATCTATATGTCTCTCAAAGTTATGCTTCTTGGTTTAAAGGTCACTGACCACATATATTGTACGAACGTGTGATATTAAATTTGTTACAAAACGCATTTGTTATATATACACACCAAAAAATGTTTAATTAGACTTAAAAATCGCTTTTTAATAAGAAAAAAACTTATTCGGTAAACTCCGTAACCAATCGGTAGTTTCCGCGTGCCAAAAACGGATATGACGTAAATTTATCCCTTCTATTTAACCTAGCCATTCAAGTTTTTAATTTCCCAACGTAAATGTCTATATGATATATCTTACGATCGTGCTTTTGTACAAAACGTATGGTGCAATTTACATATCGATATAACCACGAGTGATGATGGGGAAAATGGTTCTCTCTTTTTCCGTATGGGTTTACCATAAAAAAAGTGGATTCAGGCTGTGGGATCAAATAGGGTGAGGGGATGGGAAAGTCGTATCATTTATGCCTGATTATAGTTAATTTGGCCCAAATTGCAGCATATAACTCACACTCGAATTACATATGAACCAGAGAGAGAATAATGTTGAGCATTTTGTCAGTGTTGCTGCAATAAGAAGCTTTTACCCGTTAATTTTATTGTGTGTTTTTATTTTTCATTTTTATTTTTGTGTTTTATTTTTTATTTTTGTGTTTTATTGTGTTTTTAGTGTATGCTCGCATAAATTAAAAGCTTGTCATTACTAGCGAATATCCTCAGTCATATTAGCTCCGTTATTTCATACAAATAAAAAAGGAAATAAGTTTTTGTTGAATTTGTGTTCCCTCCGCCCCACCCCTGCAATATACAAAAAATTGATAAACATACACTTATTTGAAAAACAAAATGAAAGAAACTAACCTTGCATTATTATTCTTTTGTTACTTTTTTTCTCATCATGCGAAATTTATTAAAGAAAAAATATATATCCCACGATCTCCGTGTATATTGTGGATGCCGGCTTACATATGCATCTTTACTATAGTGTGTATTGCTTATGTCAAACAAGAAAATCGCAAAAGAGACGAAAATATAATCCGATTACTTGAAGGCACCTGCCATTAACGCATAATAAGTTACAAGGTGAAAACTGACCAAGATAGTATTGTATCCAGGTTAACTATACGACGGTTATTGCGCAAATAAAAATCATTATTTTAAAATACATCTACTGTGAGTGCATATGATACGCTTTTCTCTAGCATGGGTTACAAAAGTGTTATTAAAGCTCGTTATTGTTGTGTATACTAGTTATTGTATTACTAAGAAAACCAACTCCTGAAACTGTCTTACTTACATAAGTAAACAAAGTTTGGGTCCTTTGGATTCTTTTAAGTGTTCAGATTTCTATTTTTTTAACAAAGGCGGCCGACATAGGGAAGTCAACTTTGAATCATTTTTACATGTATTAACGGGAATTTTCAAAATATATCGAAACAATGGAACAGTTTTGAAAGCGACACAATCTAGTGCGTCGCGCATGCATATTGATATAAGGCTGAACAGTGAATTAGATTTCAGTAATTTCTTCTAAATGTTCCCTATCCATATTTTGTAATGTTTTAGTTTTCTACAACAAGAAACATGAAATTGGTCTTGTAGAGATAAAGTACGTCATTTCCGGCTGGCGTCATCTATAGGTGGGAAATTGTAACTAAGGGGAAGTAACATCGTTGTATACATCTATTTTGAGTTATTAAATTAGTATTTCTTCTTTTCACTTGAAAAATTTTGTTCTTTTTATTCGAGTATAACTACTTTTAATAATGTAATGTAAATCTGATGTAAACAGGAAAATGTTGGGAGTATGGCTGGTGACCTTAAAGCGTTTGCTCCAAAACCTGATTCTGCATTTAAGAGATTTTAAATTACTGAAATATTCCCAAATTTGACTAATTTGATCAAGTCAGCACCAAAATTGCCAATGGTGCAATTATTCTGAATGTGTTCAGGTCTGTTGACTATATTTACAGATGCTTATTGCCTTTTGGCATTTTCAGTGCATTTTATCTATAGTCAATGCAAGTCATGCATAATATGTAAATAAGATGCGCATATTTAATTTCGGATACATGATGTCATGCGCCTAAGGCAGACGGACAAATAACAAGCATATTGTACCTTTATACTATGATGCTGATTATATCCTATATTTTATTTACGATTTAGAACTCAGGAAGTAAACAGCACATTACGCATTCCAATTGACGCCATATCCATTAGTGTACGAATGATAAATGTAAAGAGACGTCTCATCGCATACTGTCTATGAAAAGCTTTTCTTAGTTATAAGAGAAATCAGGCAGAAATAAATGCGCCCTTTATGGCTCTAGTATGCACTGTTGGATGATAATGAAAGCTTTCTTTGTGTATCAATGACAAATATATTTCTAAACCCCCGAAGGAATATAAATCAAAAATAGTCCAAAAAAATGAGGAAAATATGATAACAGCTTATGTGAATGATAAACGACGCTTACTTAATGTGTTGTCCTTTGTCGCTAACTAATATAGCTAATATATACGCAAGTAGTTTTGTTCTTGGTTCAAATTACAATGATTTTACTATATGTAATGTAGTGTGTTCACTGTTCACATTACAACGATTTTCCTACATGTAATATAGTGTGTTCACTGTTCACATTACAACGATTTTCCTACATGTAATATAGTGTGTTTTCACTATTTAAATTAAAATGATTTTCCTATATGTAATGTAATGTGTTTACTGTTTAAATGACAAATGTTCCAATTCGCTATGAAGTGTGTTCACAGTTCAAATGGCAAATGTTCCATTGCGTTATGTAATGTGTTCACTGTTAAAATGTCAAATGGTCCTAGATGTTATGTACTGTGTTCACTGATCAAATGGTAAATGTTCCTATATGTATTGTATTAACTGTTCAAATGACTAATTCTCCAATGTGTAATATAATGTATTCACTGTTCCAATCACAATTGTTCTTTATGTTAATGTAGCGCGTTCACGGTTCAAATGACAATTGTTCCTATATGTAATGTAGTGTGTTCACTGTTCAAATTACAAATGTTCTTAATGTAGTGCGTTAACTAGTTAATGACTAATGTTGGTATATGTAATGTTACAATCTCTTACTGTTGACAATTGGTATGCTTTTCAGAACTCAGACGTGCTCAAAAAAAGGGCAAGGTACATTTTTATTGTTTATATAAAAATCATGAAGGATTTTACAATTTGCCTAAATGTGCTAGATAATTTTCTTTATGTGTATTTGTGCATATTATCATTCTAAATGTTAATTTAGTTTCATATTTGGAACATCTACGGTCTTGTCATTTTTACAATTTGGCTAAAATTTTCCGTCGGAATAATTTACATCAGGTGAAAATGTTATGTAAATTGGGATTTAATTAACAAATAATTTATTCAGTCTGTGGGAATCGATCATCAGATTCTGCAGTTGTGCTGTTGATATCAGATGTAATTCGAGAGAAATTATTTATTCAAATTATTCATTGGAATTACTAATTTAAAGATATTTTGGGTTGTGTTATGTTAAGACATTCACGACTAATGCAATTTGCTCTGAACACTATATTTATGGACTTGTGATAGATAGGGCATACATGATTATTTCGTATTTTCTTTCACAGTTCTTGAATATTTCTGGAATTTTCACTTTATATTGTAAAGAAAAGTCTGCTTGTTCATTTAACTTATTTAACTGTTTTTATGTTCTTTCTGTTACATGCATTTAAACCATGTGTCGTAAAAGTACATTATTTATATTAACTTGTAACAAGTATATTATTTAGGCACATATGGATAATCTAGATCCATAATGATCTCATTTAAAATTAAGTTTTATTTGCCTCTATTTGAACAATTTTAATTCATGACTCAACTACTTATTTCAACATTATCCGTAATTTATTGCATTTGTAAAAAATGCTTTATGAAATATTGGGTATAAACCTGCTATTTTATACAAAAGTGATAACTTTACAAGGGTCATTGAAATTTTCTTTTACATGTATCCAATTATAATATTGTTTTCAAAGATACGTTGTCTCTTTTAGATGCGTGTCTTCCAAACTGAAGGACAATGCCGGATTAAAAAATAAGAAGAGTAGGAAAAAATATATGGGCCCCATGCCTTTTCGTGTGGGTAAAATTAAAAACGTATTATGAGATAGTTAGGTTTCGATGGCCTATATGCTGAAGGAGACGGGAAGATAATCGAAGGAATATATGAGGCGCCAAAAGGAACATAAGCTTGTCCAATCAGAATGTTACGGTTACAATTTTAATGTCATACACCCACATTTCATATTTCACGTGTTGTATCAAAAATGTTTTTCCTTAAAATTCCCTCTTCTAGGTCGAGATTTCAGATTGTATTTGTTGAATTAAACAGTAGTAGTTAAAAGTTATATTTTTTATGTCGAAGTTTTAGATTGTGTTTTAGATTGTGTTGCTTGAATTACACGGCGTTGGTTGATATTTCAATGTCTTACGTCGACAATTCCTAATTTACGTATTAGTTCGAAGAGTTTATGTTGAAAATTCCATATGTTGAGTGTTAGATTTCATCTGTTGATTTACACAGGGCTGGTTGAAAATTCGATGTTAAATGTCGATTTTGTTAGAGTGTATCTTTTGAAATACATGACGGTTCTTGAAATTTTAAGTTCATGTCAAGAATTTCAATTTAACGTGTTCGATCACATTGATTGTGCTGAAAGTTCTATTTCGTATGCTGAATTTTTAGATTACATCTGTTGAATGACACAGCGGTGGCTGGAAATTTTATTGTGCTTGTCAGAAGTGTTATTTTTATATGGTGAAATATGTGTTGGTGTTAAAAGTAACATTACACAATGTTCACTTTAACAATTTAAAAGAATTTCGGGTATTAAGATACGTAATTCGAGTATTAAATTATGAGACATCATTGCATTTCATGCATTTACAGTTTGAAAGTTATCATTCACAGGTCGAGAATTGCTATGAGTTTCTTCGATAGAGGTCGCTGTCATAAATGAACCGCGTCATTTTTTAAAAAAAGGAGCCTGCATCTCGTTGCTGTGAAATTCAAAAGATGAAATCTTAATACTCGCCATATGAAATGGAACATTCATCACATACAGTTACATACAACGTGTGAATTAGGGATTCTCGAGATATGATATTGAAATGTCAACCACCTCTGTGTAATTCAAAATATACACTGTAAAACGTCGAAATAGGAAATAGAACATTAAACACCACTGCATATTTCAATATATAAAATCTAAAATCTTCAATGAGGAAATGCAACTTTAAAGACATGCAATTTGATCCAATGCATGATATTCGATTTCGCATAGTAACGCTTTCCAGACTGGTATATTTTTTGGCGGACAAAAATCCGGCTATATGTGGAAGAGTCAATTCTTATGAAGTGATAGATGTTGAAAAAAACCCCACTAACTGACGTTTTAAAACAATCAGCTTTAATTTTAAATGTTTTCAATCACTTTTGTAATTTAAAAAAATCAATGTAAATGAAAAAAAATCAAGAGTCTATTTTCTTTTAAGATCCTGCAATGGTTTCTTGTGTTGTTGTCAGTGATCACGCGTCATCTAGTCATTGTGAGATAAAAAAAGATGGGCGGTGAGGAGGCAAAAGCTCATGTATTTTAAGCATTTCCAGAGTGTCCATATGAACTTCTTTATATTGTTCATATAGAATAAGGCGTATAAGTTTAAGCTAATATATATAATTACAAGCCAGGAGTCTTTGCTTGACCAAGCGGAGTCAAAACCCTGGCCCGATTCACGCTAGAAGTCATATGTTTATCCCAAATTTCCAAAGACTTCTATACAACTTCAGTTGTAAGTTGGAAAGCCCGACGTGTCTATTCTATACAGACATTTTTCTCTAATCAAAGCAAGACCACATTATTCACAACTTGCCAAATATCTATCAATCGCACATCCGCATAGTTTATTCTACGTTAGCTTTCCGTACCGTTAGCAGTTCACACCGTAAAAAACTCTACAACTATCCCTAACACGGTGGACTATTTTAACTATGCCACCTTAAGCCAGTCAATCTACCATTTCAAGGTACATCACGCCAGTAAAACTACATCACATTTGCCACCATTACGACAAAAAGCGTATCTGCCGAGTCCTTTCTAATTTATTCCATTGTGAAAATTTATCGGTTTCCTACCGTACATACTGCCACTGCAGTCACAACACCAATGTTCACCACTAGATTTTATTAAATACTACATCATCCAGGGTCACTCATGCCGATTGGGTCTGAATCAGCTACTCATTGACCATGGCACCATGGAAACTCACTAACACTTTCTCTCCGTGATGTTTGCTCCTAGTAATTGGCTGATTATTTAGGGCAAAGAAATATTTGGATTTGTACATAATTCCAATAATCAAACAAGTAATCACACAAACCTAAGAATTGCTTAAACGGGGCACTATAACCAAAAGGACATCACCTTAATTTTATAACTATATATATATATATTGACATGGTTTGAAAGTCGCCAATATATATATTGACATGGTTTGAAAGTCGCCAAATTATAATGGTTTAAGATTTATACAAATTTTCTTTTTTAAACTGGTACATAACTGACTGGACTAACACATGAACATTCAATGCCAACTGAGAAACAAATCTTCTTTTGTTAACTGAGCCGATTTAATTGCTAAAATTAACCAAAGTATATAAAATATAATTGGAAGAAATTGCCGAAGACAGTCAAATGTTATTTGTTACGTATTTAAAAGATCAAAAGAATACAGCTACACGCCATTTAGCGACACATCATGCTTTTCTTTTCACGCCATATTCATTCTAGGTATTTTGTCAACATGTCATGTGAATAATTTGTTTACATTATATATGTATACAATAATTTGTTTACATTATATGTATGTATGTATAAATGTATGTATGTATGTATGTATGTATGTATGTATGTATGTATGTATGTATGTATGTATGTATGTATGTATGTATGTATGTATGTATGTATGCATGTATGCATGTATGCATGTATGTATGTATGTATGTATGTATGTATGTATGTATGTATGTATGTATAAATATATATATGTATGTATCTATATATATATTTATTTATTTATTTATATATATATTTATTTATATATATATATATATATATATATATATATTTATATATTGAAATGTATGTACATATATACATACATATACATACACAGAGAGAGAGAGAGAGAGAGAGAGAGAGAGAGAGAGAGAGAGAGAGAGAGAGAGAGAGAGAGAGAGAGAGAGAGAGAGAGAGAGAGAGAGAGAGAGAGAGATGTATACATTTTTAAATGGTCTATTTTCAAACCAAAACCATTGAGAGGTGTAAAAAGTGTCATATATATAACAGTAAATGAGAGCCACCTACTCAGAATATTTATGTTATTGTCTTCGTCTAAGCAGACTTTGTAGGTAAACTTGTATATTTGGTATCTGACTTGCACTGCTGAAAAATCTCATGGCACGTGTATACATTCCATTATAATGACTCAGGTTGTCGTACTTACTTTAACTTCATGTTCCACGTTTCCACCCAGTTCAAATTTTTTTTCTCTTTCATTCCACAGGTTTTCACGTATTATTAACCTTTACAGAGAAATAGAGAAACAAAAGGAGGGTAGAGGGGATTTCGATCAAATTGTCAGGTTTTTATTCAATTGTAGATTTAAAGGCAAGTATGTATATTTGCTCACGTTATTTGCCCACTTTTTTTTTACTGTTCTACTTGTAACTTCTCTGCATAGTAATATACAATCTTACGCCATTAGTGTCAGATTCATGTATTTTGTAAAAGGCAATATAACGGTGAGGTAACATTTATCAACAAGCATGATTCAGTTGCGCTGAATGAAGGATAAGTTTCAAACAGATAATTCAACATTTATTTTGTGTCTTTTGCCACCGTAAACCCATCAGTGCTTGATTGGAGCACGTCTCAAAATAAAGGTAATTTCTTGGTTTTTTTCCCTCTCTCATTTTTATATTGCAGTTACCATGTAGAAAAAGAACAGAAAAAAAGTTTGATTGAAATGGGCCATGCACGACCTTACATCCCTCTCGTGCATTGACGTTAAAAATTACATCCCTCTCGTGCATTGATATTAGAAACATAATCGTTCTTACTGAGGCAGATGTTTTACTAAAGCTTTTTGTGTGAATAATTTCTTATACAAAGCAAGGGACTATTGGATTTATTTCTTGAGTATGGTACTTGATTCATGTGTAGAAAACTACAAAGTAAATATCTTACAATGCCATTTTTATTTTATCAAAATAGCCCTCCTGCTTGAATTGAAACAATACAAAACATTAGAGTGTGGTTTGTAATGATAGAGACCGCAGAACAAATAGGACTTTTATCACCTTGTGCATATGTACTCAAACTTCAACGGGATAACATATTAATACCCTCTACTCTGCTTTTATTGGAATTGAGCAAATATCTTCAAATACGATGAAGAGTCAATTGCTGAGTTACAGGTCTTTAAATTCTATTTGAGTGACCGCCTCAGGAACTATAAACGAGAGGTGAAAATACAATGCTAAATGTCAAACTATTTGTTTGCCCTATCTCCTTTGATCCATTTACATCCACTTGCTGTGCGTTTGTATCTTCTCCGACAAAAAAAAAACTCATCACAAAATCAACTAAAAATCTTATTTTACAGCAATGCATAAAGTATTGGTTTGAACAATACCCCGTTACATCTGAGAACACTCGCGAAATTGTGGCATAAAGATTCCTAAAATTTATATTTTCAAACTTCCGCTGAATTTAAATGCAATTTTAGTAAACATATTCGATTTGTTAATTTATTTGTTCAAGATCTTATTTGGAATAAATTCATTATTACGTGCTTGACATTGTTCTGCGTTGAGAAAAACATAATTAATCACAAGGTTTTGAGACTTGTTTTGAATTTTTATAAAGTAAAGAGAGACGGGATTTATGGTTTTATTCTTTCTTATCAACAACACTTCTGGAAAGGCGATAGTAGCAAAATTCTTGGTGTTGATATGCCTATTGAAAAAGCAAAGGGCCTGCTTAAAAACATATAAATTAATCGTAAAATGTACGGACGATACCATTCTGGTCAAGAAAACTGCTGCTCAAATAAATCACGTTGTAATTGGAAAGCTTTGCTGATACATATATTGGTGAAATCAATGGTCAATATTGGACAAAACCATGTCTTATCAATAGTCAATATTGGATACAACTATGTCTTATCAATGGTCAATATTGGACACAACTGTCTTATCAATGGTCAATATTGGTCACAACAATGTCTTACCAATGGTCAATATTAGACACAACTATGTCTTATCAATGGTCAATATTGGATACAACTATGTCTTATCAATGGTCAAACAATGTCAGATACCTCAGTCGAATCCAACTGCATATGAAATAGACCTTAATCTGCCGTCGCAAAAGGTGTCATCATATCTGGGTTTATCTTGTTGATTCTTCTGTTTACTGCTAACAAACTGCATAGACCCATATATGCGCGGAAGCATTATGCGACGAAAGATTTAGGCCTATACAGTTTGTTATCGGACTCAACTCTCTCTCTCTCTCTCTCTCTCTCTCTCTCTCTCTCTCTCTCTCTCTCTCTCTCTCTCTCTCTCTCTCTCTCTATATATATATATATATATATATATATATATATATATAATTGCCTCTGTACAGTTTGCTATCGGACTCAACTTATAAGCCAGATTACATACATACATACATACATACATACATACATACATACATACATACATACATACATACATACATACATACATACATACATACATACATACATACATACATACATACATACATACATACATACATACATACATACATACATACATACATACATACATTTAACGACCACTGAAAGTTTCTTTTAGATGGTTGGACTTGATCTTACATTTGTCGACACTTTTAATATTTATATAGTATACAACAATTTCATAGCAATTTTCTAAAACAATATTATCTTTACACGAGTATTACCAAAATAAAGCTGGTTAGTGCAGGGTAGCTTCATAGTCTAAGGCACTCCTGAGTTCGAGTATCGGCTCGACCAACGTTATTATGTGAGAAAGTATGTTCATAACTGCCCGTGGGTAGCTGGTTCTTCTATAGGCTTTCCCGAGTTATACAAACGCCATCCGAATTTTACTGTCAGTATCCTTTTATCTCTTTACGCGATGACATAAAATGAAGCACAGCTCTGAGAGATCTTAAACAGATTATTCCTTTTTTATTTTTTCAAGACAATTATTAATTTTTTATAGGTATACTTGTCTATTTACTAAAGTATGCATAGCACCCAATACACGTACGCAAGAACAAAGCGATTCAAATTTCAAGTGACAAATGCGTGTGTGTGTGTGAGCGTCTGTGTGTGTGCGTGTGTCTGACACAGACTCTCCAGAACCATCGCTTCGCCCCCCACCCCGCCAGCCCTACTCCAGAAAAGAAACATCAAATATTTTTTTTTTATTAAAAGTAGAAACCCTCAGAAAAAGCATATAGTCCAATACAAAATAATATTGAAATATTTCCTTTTACAGAATAAACGAAGAGAGAATATATGACATTGAGAAAGTTACATAACTTTCTCCCACCAAGCCTCCGACATCGGATATGACTTCCTTCTGAATGACACTTGCCAGACGCGACTCACATCAGTCGCATTCCTGTACCTGACTACAAATTGTGTTCATTGATGTTTATGATCAACTGCTAAATGAATATCGGGGTCTGGTTATATCATATAATTAAAAGTCGTCATCTGAAGAAATCTGAGTGGGTTTCGAAATAACATTTTCACGTGATATAAATAAATGAGTTAACACGAGTGAATCATTTATTTAAATGACGTGAAGATGTTATTTCGAAACACACTCAGGTGGTAGCCCGTATAGGAGAAGAAAAACTCTGGTTTCAAACCTTCAATTTCTTGCGACTATACCAATGCATGGGAATGGCTAAGGGAGTAAACCCCAACAGAAAATCCGGACATGGAGTCCCTAGGGCGACTTGACACTGCTTTTAGTGTCTTCTCGGCAACTCCTGCGATGTCGCTGGTGCCATGACATATCGGCTTGTCCCTTTCCTTGGATCCATGATCTGCGTGGAGAGAGAGAGAGAGAGAGAGAGAGAGAGAGAGAGAGAGAGAGAGAGAGAGAGAGAGAGAGAGAGAGAGAGAGAGAGAGAGAGAGAGAGAGAGAGAGAGAGAGAGAGAGAGAGAGAGAGAGAGAGAGAGAGAGAGAGTCAGTTGCATGGGCAACAGCTGATTCTAAATATCACCCTGACAAGGCTTGCGCCATGGAGAGGACACTCCAGCTTCGCTTCACAGCGTTGACACAACACGGGAAGCCACAGTTACTGGTTATAAGTCACCACTCGATTGGCGTAGTGTTAGACGCTAAGGGTTGCTTCCGACGGTGTGAGAGACCAACAGGTCTCATTAGACAGCTATCTCTCTCCTCAAGCTGGGGAGCCTCCAGCCAATATGATGCCTTCCCGCCATAGCTCGCCTTCCTTGCTGGGTGCGCAGGGCTTAAGATACGCGAGTACCTGACAAGCGGGCTGCAACTACTGCACCAGGAAACAGCAAAAGAAAAGCAACAAGGAAATCAACAAACCTCAAGCTAGGTACCTGGAACGTCAGGACTATGCTGAATGAGCTCTCAGATGGTCTCCAGGCAATCAGTGATGTTCGAAAGACTTCAGTCATCAATTACGAACTTGCACGATTCCATGTCGATATCGCCTCACTACAAGAGATACGGCTATCAGATTCTGGGTCCCTCAGAGAAAAGAACTACACGTTCTTCTGGCAAGGAAAGAGCACCGACGAAGTCAGGGAGTATGGTGTTGGTTTTTCCGTCAGAAACTCTCTGCTGACGATGATAGAACCCTGCCAACAAGGAAACGAAAGACCTCTATCTCTTCGCCTCCACACCACAACCGGGCCAGTAAACATGATCAGTGTTTACATTCCCACACTCAGTGCCACCACGTATACCAAGGATGCGTTTTACAACGAGCTCGACTCGCTCATCGACAAAATTTCAAAGGAAGAGAATTTGATACTACTGGGCGACTTCAACGCTAGGGTGGGTGCCGATCACGACTCCCGGCCTTTGTGTCTCGGCATGTTTGGCATTGGTAAGATGAATGAAAACGGGCAACGACTACTAGAAATGTGCTCGTACCACAACCTCAGCATCACAAATTCATTTTTTTCCAGACAAAACCACAGCACAAAGTTTCTTGGAGGCATCCCCGATCCAAACACTGGCTTCAACTAAACTTGATCATCACGAGACGGTCTGCCATGAAGGGTGTGCTGCTTACTCGTACATTCCACAGCGCTACTGTAAATTTAAGCTTCAACCAAAGAAGATCCATCACTCTAGGCAAGTGGGTAAGCCACACATTGATGTGAGTAAGACATCATATCCAGACCAGGCTGAAGAATTCACTTACACCCTCTCCAAGGCATTCAGTCCAGAACCTTCTTACGCTACGACAGTGCCAAAGAGAGATGGGACAACATCAGAGATACTGTGTACAGCACAGCTACAATAATCGTTGGTAAGAAGCAGACAAAGAACAACGACTAGTTTGACGCCAACTCCGCCACACTCATATCAGCAATAGAAGAGCGTCGCAGTGCCCACATGGAATATAAGCGTTCACCCTGCCAGAGGTTAGGACGGCAGTGCGCTAATGAATACTGGATTCAGCTCTGTCAGAGCATCCAGTCAGCAGTAGACAACGGAAACATCAGAGGCATGTACAATGGCATAAAGAAAGCAAAGCAAATGGGTCCCACGAAGAAAGTGATAGCACCACTGAAGTCTTCTGCAGGCGATACCATCCATGACAAATGCAAGCAGATGGAGCGCTGGGAGGAGTACTACTCTAAACTGTATTCCAGAGAGAACCACGTGACCAACGATGCCATCATCGTCATTGAAAACCTCCATTGTATGACCAAACTGGATGAGAAACCTACTGCGGCAGAGTTAAATTTGATTTTTATAGAAATTGACCACAGATAAAGCCCCAGGGAAGGATGGAATCCAAGCAGAAATCATCAAGTGCGGAGGCTGTGTGCTGTTCATACACCTTTATGAACTTCTCTGGCAGTGCTGGGATGAAGGTGGAGTGCCTCAGGACATGAGAGACGTCAACATCATAACCCTGTACAAGAACAAAGACGACAGAAGTGACTGCAACAACTACGGGGGCATATCACTTCTCAGCATCGTGGGTAAAGTCTTCGCTAGAGTCATCCTGAACAGGCTTCAGACGCTTGCTGACAGAGTGTATCCAGAGCCTGAGTGCGGGTTCCGCCCAGAGAGGTCCACAATCGACATGATCTTCTCCATCAGGCAACTGCAGGAGAAGTGCAGAGAACAACACAGACCCCTCTTTCTGGCTTTTATAGACCTCACCAAAGCATTCGATCTGGTCAGCAGAGACGTGCTATTCAAAATCCTGACGAAGATTGGACGCCCCTCAAAGTTGTTAAGCATAGTCCAGTCCTTCCATGACGACATGAAAGAAGGCACAGCGCAGTTTGATGGCTCATCGTCCGACCCATTAAACATCCATAGCGGAGTAAAACAAGGCTGTGTCCTTGCCCCCACTCTTTTCGGCATCTTCTTCGTTGTCCTGCTAAAGTACGCCTTTGGGACGTCCACATAATAAATCTACCTGCGCACGCGTTCAAACGGCAGACTGTTAAACCTGGCACGACTGAAGGAAATGAGCAAAGTAAGGTAAGCAACCATTAGGGACATGCTCTTTGAAGATGCTGCTGCTCTAGGTACTCACACAGGAGCTGAACTACAATGCTTGATGGACCGCTTTGCTAAAGCATGTGATGAATTCGGGTTGACCATCAGCCTAAAGAAAACCAACGTGATGGCTAAGGATGAGGATCTTCCCAGCATCATCATCAACAACTACAAATTAAAAGTAGTCAGTGAGTTCACTTACCTTGGCTCTACCATCACCAACAATATCTCATTCGACGTCGAGCTCAACAAGATGATTGGAAAGGCGTCAACAACTCTCTCTAGATTACCGCATAGAGTGTAGAACAATAGCATGCTGACTTTGAACACTAAGATATCCATGTACCGTGCCTGCGTGATAAGCACTCTCCGTACGCAAGTGAAACTTGGACCCTGTACGCCTCTCAGGAGAAAATTCTGAGCGCCTTTCACATGCGTTGTTATTGACGCATACTCGGGAGCATCTAGAGCGATCGTGTGACAAACAACGAAGTGCTTGAACATGCCAAATTACGAGCATGGTCACACTTCTCTGCCAACGTCGCATCAGAAGGCTGGGCAATGAACGTCGAATGGATGATGGACGGATCCCCAAAGACTTTCTCTACTCTAAACTTGCTTCTGGCAGAAGATCAATCGGACGACCACATCTCCGCTTCAAGGATATCTGCAAGCACGACATGAAAGCTTTTGGGATCAATGTCAACACATGAAAAGAGTTTGCCCTAGACAAGTCCAGCTGGCGACATGCTCTGTTCACTGGTCTGAAAGCCAAAGAGGAAAAATTACCACAGTTCGCTGATGAGAAAATATCTCAGAGGAAGAGGATACAGTTCCAACACAGACCTGACTGAACCTTCAAGTCCAGCAGCTGCAGCAAGGATTGCCACTCCCGTGTGGGGGACTTCAAAGTCACAGAAGACTCTGCCCAACTACAAACTGGGACACCTCTCATGGTTGCATTTCCATCGTCTCTCGAGACTAACGGATGCCATCACATGTATGTATGTAGATAGTTCAAGTGCACACCAGCAGTCTTTGCAATACAGTGTCAAGCAAATTTATGTGTGAGGCATCAACTATTACTCTCAGTGTACTTTTAACTCTTTGCGCGAGGACATGAAACGAAGCGCAGCCCTGAGAGAACTTAAGAGGTTTTTCGTTTGTTTAGTGTTATTTATATAAAGGTTAAATAGCTCGTTAAAATGAGTGCTATGATTACAACCCCATCCCCCACAAAGAAATTAAAATAAAGTATATACTTTCTGCAAATAAAAAGACGAGAAAATATGACATCACCGAGACACTTAAGTAACTTTTCCCCACACCAATACCTGCGGACATCTGATCTGATTTCCCTCCTGAATGACACTTGCCAGACGACTCCCACTCCCACGTCAGTCGATTTCCTCTACTGGACAGACGGTACTAATTGTATTGAAAAATTGGAACCACGCTAGAAATAGGTGAACATTAAGTAGATTATATATGGGTTTGAGTGACCAGGATTGGGTAATAATGTAAGTTATTTTTTAGGAAAAATAAATCTTTTTAGACCTTATCCTCGTTGAAAGTGAACACAAAATAGAGACATTGTTTTCTTGATGGAATTTCAGTCCTTTAATAGTCTTGAGTTTAGAACACTCATCACTAAAATTAGCACCTGATTCCTTGGTGCAGAATTGAAAGCACGTGTTTCAAATATATGCAGGTCAAGAAAATTCCGTGGTTCATATCTTTTTCTCTGCACAGAAACTGTCATAAGCACTCAAAAATTTTAAGTTACTGAATTTTTACCAGCATGGTGTTTGCATAGGTTTACTATGGGAACTGATGTGTGCCGTGATTCCTACTGGATTACAACGCATGTTCATTTTCAATGTCGTGTTCGTTTTGTGAATTCTAACAATTTTCTCGAGTTATGGATTGCGTTTTATTTTACTGTATCAACGACAGGCAATGACACAGTCTGGTTTGGCGGTATTAACATATGGAGCTAAGGGTTAAGATGTCTTCCATATTAATTACCACTGGGGATTTAGGCATGATATATTAGTGTTTGAAGACGCAAATAATCAGAACATCATCTGGTTCGACTATTTAGGTCATATTTTAGATTTAAATATATTATTTCAAATTACCTAATGGAACATTTCATTCTGGAAGGTACCAAATGTTCACAAGGTAAAATTTTGTTATAATTAGAAAGTCTGTTAATAAAATTATAACATTATATATATATATATATATATATATATATATATATATATATATATATATATATATATATATATTAGAAAATTATAATATAACATGTGGTCAAAACAGACATACCCGGAATTTCATAAAAAATTTTCGAATGTTCATTATTCTAATTCAGATAAATATACTTCATATGTTTCATCCGAAACGAAAACTCTCCGCGCTTTCATGATTAATATTTTGACATTTTACGGGACATGGGGTAGAATTGTTATATTACACTTAAACTCGACAATGATTTCAACCAAGTTGAAAGAAAATAGAACAAAAGCAAAGTTCAATGTGAAGTTTAGTAGAAGTAGTCTTCGAATACTGCATAACTGTCATATATTTCCATTTGTTTCTTTTTTTAAATACCAAGTATAACCACGAAATGTACAGATAATATCGCATAAAGACAAATGTTTGTCTTTTAATTTGTGAAAAATACGATATATTTGCTGAAAGAATGAAAAAAAACAACCGGAAATGAAAACCGTATATGCTCACGTATACGAACTGCACAGATCCTTCCTCTCCTGTTGTGCCTGCTGCCCTCGGTCAACACAATCCATTAGAAGCAATTAGTAGAACAAACACAGTAGGCCTTGATCTGCCAGCATATCATGCGACGGTAGAGCAATTGGACTCGAATTATACGCGAGTTCCTACGGTATTACAATAACTTAAAATTTATATTCGTCAACGGTATCAATTTTTTTTGATCATTATGTCGCTTGGGTTCTTTTCCTTCAGTTGCTGTTTGTCCTTCATGGTTGCACTCAGAATATGGCTGCCAAGAAACAGGACCTATTTATTTTTATTTTTTCTTTAAACAGTCACGCACTCTATTAAAAATGATTATTTTATGAATATAATATACCTTGCCTGATAATTTACAAGTGACAAGAAGATTTCTCTAGGTTATAAATATGTACAAACGCAGGTGTGTTTCCACTGCTCATGTAACCAATTTACACCAAAGGGTGGATGTTGGTGGTTTTCAAATTGTCATGCTCTGTAGATACCAACCTTTATGGACCTCTTGAGAAGAAACGCTCTGGACGTATGCATATAAGCAAGTATGACTTGTAAAAATAGTCACACATAATTTTGAAAGAAAAGGTTATTTTATTAAAACACAATTATGGTGTTAAGGCTAAAGATCTTTTCATATTTTCAATGTCTGGAGGACGGTAAACTTCCGCATGTTGCTTAGATAAATTTTACTAAAATTGATATTTGTAAAGAATCGACTTTTCATTATACATAATATCATTGTTCCTGATCATGTAAAATGTTTCAGAACGCCCTTGCAATGCATTCATTAATAATAATTATAGCGAGAGGTTGTTATGTGGCACTCAGATGAATACGGTAACCTTGATATTTCGTTTTATTTAAAACTTAACTTGACATTTCTAAAAATCAGATTCAGTGTCAGATTTTTGTCGCTGATCTTAGTTGATAATTTCAGACGCCGTTTTCAATCAATAAGTCGAAAGGACGGAAATTAACCTCTTGTTTAAAATGTGACATATGACAAGGATTGTTAAGACTCATTACGTTGATAAAGAAGTAGAATATTCTATTAAAATGCAGTTCGTGCCATTTCTCTAACAGACAAACATATATAAAAGACTTGGAAGCTTTTCAGAACATGACTAAGAATTACTAAGTTCTTTGTCGTTAGAGAACTGTGACATTTGTAATGAGTTATGCAGTTATAATTTAGACAAGAATTGGATAAGTTATGGAACTACGAACTACATGTTAAACATGTTCAGATAAATTAGGGAAATACCCTTTAAAATACGTTAAGAGAAATTAGGGAAATATCAGTAAAATAGTCAGAGAAGAAATACCGGTAAAAAAGATAAGTTAGGGAAATACCAGAAAAATACACCAAGATCGTGTTTAGTTCATATGTTGAAATTAAATTTCAGTTAAAGCTGTTGCCTTCACTCAAAATAAAAATGTTATTATCGCCCGCTTTAAATGCAGTTTATCGCATACTCTGAGCTTATCATATTAAGATTGTAGTAGAAGCAGATTTATAATGAAACAAAACGAAAAACTGAAAATTTCGGATCACCTAAGGAGTTTATAACCGTGTAGAAATGCAGTAGCAATAGAAAATAATACAGATCACCCTAGAGACAACTGTACATTTCCACTGTCGAACGCGTGAAATCTTAAAACAGGTCTGAAGTAAAAGGGAGTAACCCATAAGAAATATTACATTTCCACTGTCGAACGCGTGAAATCTTAAAAAACAGATCTGAGATATAAGAGAGCAGCCTATTAGAAAATGAACACTCCCAATGTCGAACGTGTGAAATCTTAAAACACAGAACTGATGTATAACAGAGCAGACTACTAATAAATTAGCACTCCAGAGTGTGAAATCTTAAAACACATGACTGAGGTGTATAAGATAGTAGCCTAGAAGGACATTGACATTCCCGATGTCCATTGTGTAAAATCATAAAAGATTAGGCTGAGTTAAAGAGAGGCTTAACTGAGCTGTATCATTTTCTCTTTGACTGTGAAAGTGAGGAAACAAACTGAATTGGATTTGGATAGCTGAAAAAGTAAAACAAAAAAACACAACTTAGGAGGTATTTATAAAATCTGTCCCCACTTACCTAAACATCATTTTCCTGGAAAGAGAATCTACTGTTACCCAAAATGCAATACCATTAAAGGCGCAAATTTTTCAAAGTACCAAAGCCGAAAAAGGAGATATTCAAAAATAGCTGTCAATTTTCATGTGTGCTTGCTTGAAATAATATTCCACGGGGGATTAAATCAGCCCCAAACATCTATTCCTTATACTATAGGTGTATTAGATCGATGAAATCATAATAAATGAATGTGTTTGCATGCGCGTGCGCGTTTGTGTGTGTGTGTGTGTGTGTGTCAAATTCCATTTAGTGTATTTCATAGGTGAACACCTCGTATCAGTAATATATTGTTTTATTGAATATACACATATCATTACCTTCCCTACCCCCGCTGTGGTCTTCACTCCAAAAAAGTCCGTTGTTATCTAAGGTAAATCTTTACAGGTAATTATACGATACGATATCATCTGTTCCAAGAGGGGCAGAACCATCGTATATCCGCACATATACATGGCACGTGTCGTATAGGGTTATACATTATAAGCTAATAAATTTACACACACACACACACACACACACACACACACACACACACACACACATACCCGCGCGCGCTCATCTTCTACTATGAATGGGTTACTGCTGTCCGCACTTTTTTATTGGTGTGTATAGATTAATGACTAGCATGGAGAATTTATGGCAATAATTTATAATTTAATCCATTGCAAAAGTAAAAGACTCAAGGTGTTCAAGCCAAACTGTCAACCTACTGAGATACATGTAGCTATAAATTGAGCGAAACCTGTCCGTACATGCGGTTAACAGTAAATCACAGGTGTTAACAAGTGAAATACTGGATGTAGAAGTGTTCTGAGGCACGAGGTCAGCCTGACACACCGACCTGGGTAGATGTGTCAGATTATTAGCTTCTTCGTACTAAAAAGTCTTTGGTTTTGTGGGGTTTAACGCAATTTTCAGCACAAAATAGGCTATCCATGTTGATCAGGATATTATGTGGAGGAATAACCAGGAAAAACCAACGACACAGGAAACTCACTTGCAAGCTTTCATATAAATATACGCTGATTTCACGATACTAAACCAGAACTCATACTGAAAAGAATTCAAATAAACATCGCTTTAAGAGTACACAGATTTCCTTAATGTATAAAAATGCTTTGATGAATATATGCCGAATTTTATTCTTATAAAATGTTCAGGGATTTATGTCGCCGTGGTATTAGTTTAAACACATTTTATGGCCAAAAATGTTAACAGAATGGGTTTGGCAATAAGGTCTCACTATCAGTTCCGTCTTAAAAACATTGTAGCTTTTTTGGCAAAGCTATGTACTGGGGCCCCCTACCGGCCCTACGGTTCATTACCAATATGGGCAGCATGATGCCCCTAGATGCGCGAGGCCCTTGCAACTGCCAAGTGTACCTAAGCCTTAAGACGGCACTTCTCATAATTAAGAATAATTCCTTCCACTCCTTACAAAAAATAATTGGTAAGAAATGTACTTGGATTCATACCGTAATTGTATGCATATTCAATATCATTACCACAAGCACATAATGGATAATATTTTGACTGTAGAATGATTAGAAAATAAATCATGACGTAAATCACTTATTCTATTATCCATAATAAATAATTTCCTGTTACCAACTAAAAATGGACAGGCACTTGTCATGGCTCTTCTTCTATTTTACTTCTAAAGATAGAAATTTATTTTAATTTCTTAATGAATCTTGGAGTGGATTCCAAACATGAACAGAAGAATGTAGGAATGAGTTTCAACGTATTTCAAGTTTGGTAGTAATTCAATTAAAGTGAGTCATATTTCTAAGATTATATATGTTTGCCTCACAAAACACTAGTGGTAGAAGGTCAGCAAGACAAGAAGAAGAGACAAGCATAAAATTTGCGAAACAACAATAGTTTCTGAAATTTTCACCTGTCCGGCAAAATAGCAAAGCAGTTTCTTCATAAATATTACGACAATTCTGTATGAACAATCAAACTGATCGCTCTTTTAAATTATATATATATATATATATATATATATATATATATATATATATATATATATATATATATATATATATATATATATATATATATTGCTTTGAATTTACTTTTAATTTAAAATGCTAACTAAGAGATAAATATTTTAAAACATTATTTTTTTTCTTACTTTAATACAAGTAAAATCACGAACAGTTTTGATGATTAAGGGTACGTGCAATTTACAGAATTCACTTTAAGCACGTTAAGTCGTCATTTATAACCCCAACATTATAATATGATTGGCAGGAACGACAATCATAAGTAAAAGAGAGTGTCGAAAACGAATTAAATAATTAGACTTCGTTTTGATAGATAAGTTACATTTTCACTTTAACAAGCATTCCAATGAGTATTATTGGCTCGTCTTCTATCAACTATTCTTCCATTGGCTGTAACAAATTTTAACTTTAGTCAGCTATGCAGGAATATACAAATTTAAAAAAAAATATTTCTTTAAATTGCGTCTGATGTAGAACAAGCTATACATGGTATTCACAGGATCGTAATGATAATGACAGTGAGAGCTGAATTGTGGGGCCAGAAAAGAACCAAATGATTGTGATGAAATATAATATTTATGGTTGCAAGGTGGCTCAATCAGACCAAAGCTGGATATCAAGTAAAGGACGATAAAAAAATCTAAGAACAATTGAGGTGAGAGGGTGTTGGGGCAGATGACATTCAAGAACTTGTAAACGATTTTGAGAAGCATGGTGTCGCTGAAAAGGCGCGATGTATTTCCACGAAAATAGGTGACGATGTTGAACAGAAAAAGAATCTCGTCTAGGTTTTGACCATGCCACAAAGGATCAAGCTCAAAGCCATAAACGTAGTTAGATATAAAATGCTAAATATGAATTTTGATAAGGAAATAAATCAATGAAATTACAAGATTCCAAGTATGGACCAGACAGAGTATCGGACATGTATATAGAATAAACACGACGCACTTAAAAGGGAGCAACAATTGTAAAATTTCAGGTTCCTTAAATAGAGATTATTAACTTATAAGAAACAATATTTGCAGCCGCAACGGGATGGTCCTAACGATGGCTATCTAATCGAAAGCGTAAAAACATGCTCGTTAAAGCTAAAGATTCAGCTCAGTCTAAATATTGACCAGATAACGCATCTTCCACGTGATGACGCAAGACCTCTCATTCTTAGCTTGAACATATTCTTTTACCAACAAATTTGCAAGGATATGAGACCGAGCAGTTTAAACATTCATCGTTGGCCTTGCGATGCATATCTCTACTAATTAGAGCCATAGTGTATCTTTAGGCTGGAATATGCTCTCTACATAGAACCTATTACATTCACGAACGACCACTTTGATCGCTAATTTGCTGCATTGCCTCAGTGATTGTACAAAGAACCATATTAATTCAACCTAGACGAGGAAAACGTGGCTGTCTCTTTTTCGTTTAGATTAATAAACATAATAGAAAAAGTAAGTAAACAATTTTTTTTTGTACAAAAACTATGATAATTATAATTTTGGAAGCATTTAGCCACAAAACATAAATAGAATTCTACATTTTCAGCAAGCAAAATTTTAACTTTTTTGCTTTAACATGTAATAAAAACATCAACTCAGTGTAAAATTATTGTATTACTGATATGTTTGAAAATCTCTCTCTCTCTCCATCTCTCTCTCTCACACATACACACACATACATATACACACACACAACACACACACACACACACACACACACACATATATATATATATATATATATATATATATATATATATATATATATATATATATATATATATATATATATATATATATATATATATATATATATATATATATATATATATATATATATATATATATATATATATATATATATATATATAGTCAGTCGGAGTATGGAATCAAAATAGATATGCATTTTATTTTCACAAGCCATACCATTTTTGCTCTGATATCTGAATATCTGAATATCTATGTCAAAAATGAAATTGCAAACATTTAACATTTAGTTTAATGCTTTTAGCAGATTTTGTCATCTTATAATTGGTTATGGACAGAAAATTTTTATCAATAGATTGATTCTGAATTTAAACCACATGCTATAAGTATCAAAGCATGCTTCCCAAGAAATCAAGAACAAATTTTTCTACAAATTTTATATTTCTTATATTCTTATTCACCGAAAATGACATTTCACCCAAGATACTATCTAAAAATATCTAACATTATGAAATTATGCATTAAAAACTGCTGGTGTACAGGAAGAATCTTGTTGAGTGACACGGACAAACATACTCGAGTTTTGATGGCAAAATTTCGGAAACAAGATCATTAGGGTTATCGGTTATTATTATCTGTTATCGACAAGTGCTAAATTTGCTTAAGTTTGACATGATTACGCCACGTTTTTGTCATTATCAATTCGCCTACATTAGACTCTTCACATTAGGAGGTACTCTTGTTTTATGGTGTATAAATACGATGAGGTCATATCACAGCATATCTACGAATCATCGCCTTTGTCTTGTTATACACTCTTGTCATATTTCATAAATACGAGTCCAAAGATATCTGTACTAAATTTTCAGTTGCATCAGTTAATATTATCGTCACAACCGGACAAACTTTCTTTTGCATCGAGAACATTTAACGTTACAACCATAACTAGATCACGTTACAACCATAACTAGATCACGTTACAACCATAACTAGATCACGTTACAACCATAACTAGATCACGTTACAACCATAACTAGATCACGTTACAACCATAAATTGATAACGTTGCAACCATTACTAGGCAACAATGCAACCATACCGTCAGTTTTTGCCCCTTTGTTACAACATACATAAATATATAAACCATCTTCTTGTTCTTTGATACGTTTCACCTGCAAATTTGCTGGTAATCTCTATCCACTACATGCATGCACATACCTTATGGAACATGTTGTTCGGGACAAATGTAAATATTTATTTTAAAAGCAGTAATACATTAGCTGGCACATTTATATTGCTTTCGTTTTATGGAATTCCTAGTCTGCAGTCCAAGCTAATCGTCTGTTCTCCAATTAGTACTGGAGGACCAGAATTTAATAAAGCCCGATCAAATTTTGACTCGTTAGTCGTATCCAACACAAGGAATATCTTTCTCGTTTTCGTTGGTCTACATGAAAAGTTTGCCAGGATACTAGTCAAAGTTCGACTTCGCTGTCAATTAGGTCAATTTAATATATTTTTGTGTCGAATAAGTTTTTATCTCTGCAGTCGTTGATTTATTGGGCTGTTTATTCCATTTATTAATTTTGAAGGGTTAGCATACGGCGCAGCAGTAAATTACTGATCTCTTTATAGCGCTAGTGCTTAGATATTGTCTACCATTTTTGGGTTCGTACATGTTTAGAAGCAATCTACTTCCAGGGTTTACGATGCAAAGTGGAGAATTTTGTGTAATTGTTTCAATAGAAAACCGGCTAATCCTAACTGTCCCCTTTAAACGCAGTTACACAAATTATTTTATTCCTTTTTGATGACACCACTCCGGTGGCCTAGTGGTTAGAGCGTCCGTCTCGGATGCGGGGGGTTGTGGATTCAATCCCCGGCCGAGTTATTCCAAAGTCTTTAAAAAAAAATGGTACTAATAGCTTGGCTCTCAGAAATAAGAGGTGAGTGTTAGGACTGGTCAGCCTGGTGTCAGGATAATGTGACTGGGTGGGATATGATGCTACATGTCTGCGGCATGATGCCTCAGTGCTAGACATCACTATAAACTGCCACGCTTCAGACATCGCAGCGATGTGACAAAATTGTTAAAGTTACGGCTTCACTGTAAAGGGTTATAAGGTAGCATTTCTAACACTCAAGTTTTCTAGGAGTTCCACTATTAGGTCATACCCTAATCTGACTGATCTCATCAGGTATTTTGAGCCTCAGAGACCGGTATCTTGCTTAATAATACCTAGACTGAATCTTTCGTGTGATCTATGGGTGTTGTCAGATTCCCGTATGGGCTTTCGAAGGTATCTGAGTTCGAGAACCATACCCGTTTGCTCTTCTTAGCGTCAGCGAGAAGGAGCAAACTTCATGCCTTGTCAGTTCAACCGTAGCTATTATTCGGTTTCTCATCCTCACTAATCTGCTAATCTGGGTATCTAGCCAAGATTCGGCTATCTTCACATTCTGTTGAAATTCTCAGTCTCACTCGTATTTGCACTGAGGATGGTCAAGATAGATTCTTCTGCCCAGTTAGGGCATTCAGGTGTTATTTCGTCCCGTCTAAAGAGGGAGCCACCATCGGCGGACACCATTTCCAGGTCATCACTTTAAAAAAAACTTACTATGCGAGAACTAAAATCCATGAATTTACGACTAAAGCAACTTCTTGGACTATATGAACCACTCCTCTCAGGAAAAAGTTTTGACAGCCGCCTTCGGGGTGGGTGGTGGGTGGGTGGGGTAATACACTACATTCTCTTCCATCTTTAGTGACAGTACTCCATGTGGCACAACCTCCTACCACCCTACAGTAATGAACATTACTACCATAATGGTAAGTGCAATTGTTCTTGTTGTATACCAACTTTGTGGAGGCCACCAACCTTACTCTTAAAAGAAGTAGCTAAAGTATTCTTTCTATTAAAATGCATTTTGTGTGTGTGTGTGTGTGTGTGTGCATGTGTGTGTGTAAGATTAATTTTGATTAATACTTACCTGCTACTACTGCTAAAATTGTTCTTGTTGTATACCAGCTTTGTTGAGGCCACCAACCTCACTCTTAACAGTAGTAGCTAAAGTATTCTTTCTTTTAAAATGTATTTGTGTGTGTGTGTAAAATTAATTTTAATTAATACTTACCTGCTACTACTGCTAAAACTTCTTCCTCCACACCCCGTTCCGATATGAATCCCAGTTTAAGTTAAAAGGGAGATAATCAGTACGTTGGATATGATTAACATAACGTATTTTTCTATTCTTGCCCTCTATAACTAATTGCAGTGGGGAACTATTTAGAATGTACATGCGACATGAATGAAATTCAGTAGTTGCAGATAAATATTGCATAAGTAATAAATACTTCATATTAGTTTTACCCCTACCCCAAAGACAAAAAGTCCAAGCACTCCTCCTCGAACAAAAAAAAACCCACAATAGAAAACAACAAAGAAAACCCAAACGTTAGTTGAGGGCTGGTCCAAAAAGAGGGTACTCTTCAAGTGCACATTGTAGTCCTGCACTGAAAAACATCTATATGCAGTACGGAGACAGATTTAATCATCAGCTGCCGAGTGTACGAGTGACCGCAGTGTTTCTATTTATATTTTTTCTACTATTTAAGTCTCCCTGTTAAAAAACTTGGACTGACCCACGTCATTACATAATAGTGTGCTATCAAATTTGCATAGTACTGTACAGTTATTCTTATAATATTCATTCAAGACTGTCTCAGGACATCTGCGTGTAACTTTAATAACAATAAAACTCATGTAGTCTTGATAAGGAAAAATAAATCAACTAATGTGTTAATGAAAGTGGAGTAAAGGTTTCATATCCCTTCTTTCCGCGTCTTCAAAATTTTTGCTTTATATTTACGGTACTATGATCGTAATATTTTGAAATGTCAAACATTCCAATATTAAATTATTACCATGTTTGGAAGTTGCTCTTTGCTTCATAAGTGACGCATCTGTATTATTTACAGTGCATATTTCTATACTTGTCGTTTGCTAGTCCTAATTGGTATAAGAAATGATCGGCAGGTGGAAGGAGATGTTTATATGAAACTTGAGATGTATTAACCTAACTGACTAGATCTCTTGTCATAGTTTTATTTTAACAATATACACTGTTAGTTTTGCACATCGCGAGAAATCTTATGTATTTCAAATTACATTTCAATTATAATGATTCAACTTCTTCCATATCTCGATTGAAAAATATTTATTATAAAGCTGAGACACGTCATATGCATGACCCTGTTTTTGGGAACGAAAACGTACATTATATTTGTTGACCAGAATACGAATGCTATAATTTAACCTTTTGCTAGTGTATGATGAAGAGCTATATTACTATCGCAGAGGAAATGCTAACCGATTCCGTGCTTGCACCTTATGAAATGAGGTTATTCCGTTACATATTACATTTATGCAATGACTCTTAAGATTGAACACACTTCCGTATATTATTCCAAAACTGTTGAAAGGTGTATGTTTGAAGAAAATTAAGATAGTTTTGAATGCCATTAAAAGGTATTAAAATGATGGTAATTGTTGAGATTTTCTGTTTATGAGGTATACACCTGCATATTTGTTAAAGTTAATGTATCAGTAAAGACGATTGTTGTACATAAATTTCATTCTAAAATATAATTCTTTAAAAAAATTGTAGCTTTTAGAATAGAATTTTATTCTTATTTTCATATTTTATGTCATGAAGATACTTATTGTTAATAAGTACTTTCATATAACTTAGTGATGCTTGATTGTATATCGCGAGTATCAGGTAACTGATCCAATAATGTCAGACATGATCAAAGAAAAATAATTCTTATCAAGGGTGAATGTTATGTATGAAATAAACTGCTTCCAGATATCGATCATTATCTTTCGATAAAATTATTTGATTTATACCTTACATATTCTAAATTTAAGGGTTTAATGTTGCCTTAAGAAGATATTCAAAATATATTTGTCAAGATTTATAAGCGTTCATAAGCAATTTAGCGGGCTAATTAGAGGTATAATTCATAATAATGCTGTATTTTTACGTGTCGTTTTAGGCAATATTTCAAACATAATGAAGATGTTTCCATAATTATCCAAAGAGCAATGGATCGGAAAATAAAAGCATAATTTATCACCATATTTATACAAATGAGAAACATATTCCCTAAATTCGTTGATGGCGTGAATCCTTCAATTTGATTTAACAGCTGTAGTACGAAAATATGCAACTATAAATTTTTATTTAAATTAAGCGAGATAACTAAGCGAAAACATTTATAATTAAATAGCTATTTTCGTTTTGGTGAATGGAGCTAAATTTTATATATATATATATATATATATATATATATATATATATATATATATATATATATATATATATATATATATATTCATTTTTTATCTGTTAACTTTACTACATTGCCTGCATCGTGCAATGTGTCACAAAATTACACTCGCGCTCTCAATTCATGCTGGATTTGCGTGAATAAAGGAACTACTTTCTATTGTAAACAAACAATTTGTTTCTGAATGACACTAAAGCAGCTGTTTAGTGGACTGCCACATACCAGCAGATTGTCACATTCCGCATTAACTTTTTTTTATACAATTTTTCATATTTAGGCTAGCTATTGACGATGACAGTGTCCTTATAAATAACATGCAAATGACAAAGTATAAACTGTCTTCTTTAGCTGGTAAAAAGGCAAACAATAGACTTTACACCCTGAATTGCCTCAAAATGTACTTTCTTAGTTCTGCAAATCCGAATTACATGAACCATATCATGGGTTCTCAAGCTTGATTGTACTGTAATTTCGGGTATATTCCAGGTACAATTACGTCCTTAACATTCTAATTTTAAATGAAAGACGTCATATTTTCCCTACATTATGATTTCAAGGTTTCAATAAAAGAAGAGAACACACTTGCAAATGTCAACACGCGAGAAGGGAGAACCTCTCTGCTTCAGTCCGACGTATATTTCATGTACAATTGGCACAGACGTTACTGACTGAAATACGATTTACTTCATGTAGGTAAATCCAGTCCATAATCACGAAATTTCGTCGAATACAAAAAATATCAAAATCTATTCATCCCAAAAATGTTGCTGCAATGCACATTCATTCACAATATCACTCCAAAATTCAGTTTTAAGTACATCAAAACGCCATTTTCTTTCAAAACTTATGTCTAGAGCGACCAAGTTCAAATATTTCTGGGCGGAGTTAACGTGTGCGTTAATACTGTTGTCGTGTAATGATGAATCTAGGCATGTGTATTTAGTTTGGAATATGGCATACATTCAGTTATTTTGTTTCTGTAGTGTATTTTTATTTATATAATTATGACTTGGGTAGAATAAGAAAATGAGCATGTAATAAAAAATTACTGCACTTGTATGGGAAAATACTAACTTGTTTTGTCGAATAGATATACTGCACTTCCAAAGTCGTGCAGTATATCCATCTAAAAAACTCGTTCATATTATCCCATACGAATGCAGTAAGCTATAAACACACACATACACACACATACACCCCCCATATATATATATATATATATATATATATATATATATATATATATATATATATATATATATATATATATATAATTTGTGCATGATCTGCGGAAGTTGCAAGTTACTGAATTGGGGCATCGCCTAATAACGTTAAATATAAATACTATTTCAGGCAATCAATGTTAAGATAATTTCTGGGTTCATTATTGCTAAAATGCTACAGTCACGCAACATCACCCTTCCAAAGACCGAAGACATTTATCACACCAAACCATACTGGTCAAACAAACTTAAGAAAGCTTAAAGACAAGATAGGTAAAATGGGATCAACAAGAAACGACCGAGAAGTATTGGATATAATTTCTGCTATTAGGACATCGTTGGTCACAAACTAAATAACAAAAATAATAAAATGTTTCGTAAAATTTAACAAATAATTTAAATACAAATGTAAAAAATGCTAATGCGAGATGAACTTGCAGTATTATGAAGTGAATCCAAAATAATCCTGATAAAGTCCTATGAAAATCATAGAATGCAAATTTCAAAACCAGAAACGTACTGGTCGCCAAGAATCGTCACGTTGTCAAAATGGTCTTGTCCAGAACTCCTTTGAATACATGACAACAGTTCCAGAATAATAGCATATTACAAATAATCAACAGTTTCTGCTTTCACTGAAAAGTCGAAACATATATTTGTTCTCTAGTAATAATATCTAAGCAGAACATAAAACACGTCTGCAGACTTACAACAGGAACACAAAAAATGAAGATGATTCCAAAATATTGGATATATATATATATATATATATATATATATATATATATATATATATATATATATATATATATATATATATATATACATATACACACACACACACACATCATATGGCAAATAACAACCCTTTCAAGTGCACTGGATCCACCAAGGGATCACGTGTGTCACGGATTGATTAAAATAGATGCAATGAACTGACGACGAACAGTGCAAAACTTAATAAGTCTTAATAAGTCTTTTTTCAAAGGCAAATACAAAACATATATAAGACAAACAAATAAACACAAAAAGTTGTGCTTGTAAACCTCTTCAGCACTGTTCGTCGTCAGTTTATTGCATATATATATATATATATATATATATATATATATATATATATATATATATATATATATATATATATATATATATATATATATATATATACTCAGTTATCTCCTTATATACATCTTCTGTAATGACTATATTTAACAACTTATCTAGCGTGGCATCTTTACTATTCATTTTGTTCCGAAATTACAAATTCATGTGACCTAGTTCAATCAATGGGAAGTTCCTGAATTCTTATAGAACGTTGAAACTCCATCATCTAATGAGAAATTACCCCAAAGTCGTTATTAAGTCTTATTATTAAGATTATTATTTGTAATTGTCATCATGTTCGTAAGAATCTATTTCTAGATCCTATTATAATTTAACGCTATTAATATCCTTATAATAGGCCCTTGTCACGTAGGCAAAATCTAACCTAAAGATTGTCTGTACAACCTCTAACCACGAACAAAAATTGCAAAAATTAGATAAAACCATGCACCAGGAGAGACAAAAATATAGATATACATTCCATTACAGAAAATATAAAGCTAAAAAGAGAGACTTTAGAAATCTGCAAAAATTAGCTATGAAAAAATACATCGGAAAAGTATACGAAGATGAAAAGGTCCTAGAATGTAATGTAAGGCATTTCTGGAAGTTATCAAACTTAAGAGAGGTAAAAATAATACCTTTTGTTAGGAAAATTCGATTGATGGGGTTTGTACGCTTTCGTTACAAATGGCGTTGCCAGATATTATGACAACATTCTTGCGCTTAATTTAGCCATAGCATTTACGAAAACGTTATGCATTAAATCAAGCTGTGCAAGACGGTGCAAGACATATTAAACCATTTCATAATAGTATCGTTGTAACTGAGGTAAACGTATTCATTAACGGCAAATAAATCCAAAGCACGGGACCATGATCAGATTTGCAATTTATATTTGATTTATGGCTGTTATTACCTCAGAGAATGTCTGACACCGTTACAGTTATTACCTCACAGAGTGTCTGACACCGTTATTTATTCAAATGATTGATCAGTCCTACATACCTGAAGGTTATAAAAAGGGGGTTAGTAATACCAAAGTACAAAGGTGACATAAAAGCAAAGAACTCTCGAAAGTTACAGGCCTGTTACTGTACTATCTGTTATCTACAAAACGTTGAGAAAATTATTCATGGACCTATTGTCAGTTGACTCAGCGATATTAATTCTGAGATTCCTTTCCACAGCAACTTGGTTGCCAAAACAGTTTCTCCTGCAAATCTGCGAGATTTAACTGTGTAAATAGTACAGTATAATGTAAACATCAGTTCACGTGTTTTAACTGCTTTTCTTGAGGCAGGAAAGGCATTCGGTATGACGACACAAAGGTTTACTTTTTAAATTATTTACCTTGGGAATTACGGATAAATCCATTTTGATATTTTTAAATATGCACATAACTTTGCAGTGCAGCAACGTCCTTGACAGTGGATATTACTCAGACTGGTTCCCAACTGGCCACGGAGGTGTTTTGTTAGTCTTTACGTGTACAATATTAATAAATTCCTCCTTCGAACAAAAGAAGCATTTGGTACCGTGTAACTAAAAGGGTCACTTTTTAAATTATTTGCATTGGGAATTACGGGTAAATCCCTTTTGATATTTTTAAATATATACATAACTTTATAGTACAATATCCTTGTCGGTGGGTAATGCGCAGACTGGTTCTCATCTGGCCAAGGAGGCGTATTGTGAGCCTTAATGTATACGATACTTAAAAATGCCTTTTGCTCTAATTAGAAAATTGCTGATTTGGAACAAAGATTTGGCTCATGGCTGTCGCGAATCCAACACTAGCTGATGGTCTCAGACTCTAACGATTTGCAAAAGCTGATTGCTATTGCCCATGTCTACATTAACAAGTGGCGATCTGAGCTTAGCACGTCGTTATTTTCAGTATTCATTACAAGAATTATGTCAAAATGAAATGGTGTCTTAGGTCATAATGCATGCCGGTTGCTGCTTCTGCATCATCCGGGACACCGGATTAATTGGAAATTTACCTCACATGACGTAGGAGTCGAATATTTTCACGGACTGTTCGATACTAACATTAAAGCATAATGTTTAAAATCTTTTGGTTGCTTCAAATGTGATCAAAAGGGTAATATTTCCTTCAATGTTTTATGGTTTGAATTATGGTGTAGTATTTCACAAAGAGACCTCTCTTTGTTTTGCATTATTTTGTCATACATTTACAAAACTTCACAGCAGATATAAGATCACACATTATGCGTTTGTATCCATAGTTGGACATCAGCGCAGTTCGACAGTAGTAGGAAAAATATAATTCTTTTACAGAGAATATGTTTGATGCGCAGAGACGTATATACATAACAAATGTTTAACGTCGCGTTATTTCACTTCCTTTTGATCATATGCATGTTATATTACGGCTTAGAGGTAAAACAAGTTTTTTTTTCTGCCTACGTATCTAAGTGCAATACGAAATATAAGATAAACAAAACTGGAAAGAAATTCTAAGGTCAAAAATTGTTTCTTTTTAAAATAGCCTCTGGAGACTTTGAATGTCTAACGAGCAAGATCCTGACATATTCCCTTAAATACACGATTCCCTGTGACCAACCTCATTTTGGCCGCCAGCAATAATACGACAAGAACGTAAAATATTTACTTCTAAAGCTATACTATGGGCTGCATTCCTCAAGCACAGCTCAATATATGTATCCGACGTCGTAATGTATATACGGTTATACGTGTCCATATTTGTACAGTTTCAGAAATTCGTTCTGGAATGTCCTGACTGATAATTTGCCAATAAGCCTGCATGCTCAGTTTTTTAACACAGAAAGTTGGTTGGTTGTTGTAGGGCTTAAAGCCATTTTTCAGCACACGACAGGCTATACATGGCGGCCAGTATTAATGGTGGAGGAAGACACCGTGAAATCCGCGGAAAGAACCACTGACCCACGAGAAGCTACTGGCAAGCTTTCTTACATATCCACATTTGCCGAATCTTAGACTCGAACCCAAGAAGACAGAGGTGAGATGACAGTGATCCGTAATGGAGAGCGCTTTAGACCACTCGGCCACAATATCTTATATTTAAGAGTGTATATATATATATATATATATATATATATATATATATATATATATATATATATATATATATATATATATATATATATATATTCCAACTTACAACATCAGCAGATCTTGCACCATTTAATGATGGATATACTATAAGCATTATGAGTCTTACTATAGATATTTTTACATTTTTGAATGAAGGAATTAATATTGTCGCTTCGTTGACTTTCTCCAACCCGAGATAAGGCTGCATAGTTTGACTACATATTTCATTATCTACATATACTAGATTTATTTGTATTCATCTGTTTAATTTGGGGAATTTGCAATTCAAATGTTATGATTGCAATCACGTGATTTATTATACTTCATTATCATATCATGTAATCTTCTACAGAAGCAAATAAACATGATGACGATGATAACAACTTAAGAAGATATCAAAGACATATTATCAAATATTATTTCCGTTCCTAAGCAATTTAGCCGGGTATTTGTGGCTATATTTTACAAAGACGTTGCATTTTGATGAACAGTTTTAGTTTAGGTAATAATCCAAAGAAAACGAAGACGATTTTAATATTTATCGAAACAGCAATAGATAGGATAAATAAAGCTTACTTTTTGTACCATTTCTATACCAATATGAAATCACTTCGAAATACATAGGCAGGTGTATATTTTCTTGTTGCTTATCTATCTTCAAGTTAGTCTGCTTTTATATAAAAATTAGGGAAAAGCACCTACTATAGATTTTTCATACAATACAACCTGCATGGTTATTCGAAAATTGAAATTTGAACAGATAGAAAGATGTTTATACCGGCGAAATAATGTTTTCATTACGAAACAATTATAAACGTTTCACCCGTCTCCCTCAGCGAACTCATGACCAGATACAATACATATCCTTCAAGCATTATTTTAGATGAATTTTCTATAATAGTGATTCATAAACCTGTATGCTTTATGCAATTTTCATTTTGCTGTTTTTGTATTTACTGTTAAAGCTACATTTTTGTTGACCTAATATTTATATTCAAATATTTGGTATTTAATTTTGGGCCACACGGCATAATTATTAGTGATAAATTATTGTCAAAAAAGCACATGTTGTTATGACTGTAATTATGACTAATTATGATCTTCCAAGGTGTATAAATAATATAAATAATAGTGTTGTTAGTAGTGAAGACCGCTAATCAATCCATTCTACTATTAGAGTGATATTTATTGTGCTAGATATTTCTTCAAAAAAAGTAACCGCTCCGGTGGCCTAGTGGTTAGAGTGTCCGCCTCGGTAGCGGGAGGTCGTAGGTTCTATTCCCGGTCGAGTCATAAATGGCACTAACAGCTGCCTCGCTTGGGGCTCAGCATGAAGAGGTTAGTGTTAGGACTGGTCGGCCTGGTGTCAGGATGATGTGACTGGGTGAAACATCATGCTACATGTCTGCGCCATGATGCCCCAGTGCTAGACATCACTATAAATTGCCACACTGCAGACATCGTAGCGATATGACTGAAAAATTGTTAAAGCTACGTTAAAAATTATAATCACATTACATCACATCAAAAATAGTAAAAAATACTAAATCTAGATTTTTGTTGATCGAATATTATTATACTTTATACTGCTTACTGCTCTATTAAATAAATAGAAACAAGCATAATGGACTTTCGCCCTGGCTACTTTAGTTTTCGGATACTGTAATTTTGCTCAGATTTAATCGCATCAAGAAATGTATACATGTATTAATATTTCCAAAATGTTGCTGCATTTATGAATTAGTGATACGGTACCAGAAGGCAGAACGAGAATAGTAGGCAAAGTTTTATAAGGAATATATTATACTTTCTCTTTCGATGTTGAATGATTATGGATAAAATTGGTTTCTTTTTCTTGAGAATTAGTGTTGTTCTTGTCTTTCATTATTTTTAAGTAGATTGCGTACTTTTTATGGTGATAAGGAATGAAAATCGTTCTATAAACGTTTTTGACATTACGAGAAAGCCATGTAAGGATTATTATGTTTATCTGAGTTAAAGACAATCCGAACGTAACATAATAATATAGCTTTTCAGTCATACACAGTAAAAAGTATTTGAGTTTTAATTATTGACGAAAGTTGGTAGTTATTCCGTGGTTTGAAAACTTTTCATAAAATTCGGATATCAGCGATTTGCGTCATGTCTTTTGTTTTTTGGTATTCTTCCGTTTCCTTTCTATTGCGTACTAATATAAGTCAATGATAATATAAATACGTTTTACGACATGTTTACGAACATGTTATTAACTACGATTCCCAGGTATAGCAATGAAGTAAATGAATTAAATATTTGTTTGGCGTTTGTATGTATTTATCTAAAACTTATTATAACTTAGTTTACAGTCTCCGTATCCAAAGCTCTTTTTTCATTTTTAGGATTGATGCTCAGTGGTTCATGCAGTGTAACGGTTCCTCGGTATCAATAAACGTCAGTGATGAATGCATCGTTCACTACAATCCTTCAAGGAGTATTTTCGCTATGTCTCAGCTTGTATTACTTTCAGAGCTTTATAGCCTTCCGTTTTGCCGAGGAACTCCATAGGAGATTCAATTAAAGTGATTAATTAAAACGATCAAAGAAACACTCCTTTGATTATACGCAAGGCAACTGAAAGCAACAACCTTCCTAATTTTCCGTAAAAAGTGACTAATCCTGTGGCAGTAGGAAGTCGGGTAGTGTACATAATGTGAGGTCGCGTAGATTAGACAACGGGAGGTCGCGTAGATTAGATAAGTTGATGAAATTAGACTAAAGTTTGACATAAAAGTTGAAGGCTCAAATGAGAAAACTCACTTAAACAGTGATATATATATATATATATATATATATATATATATATATATATATATATATATATATATATATATATATATATATATATATATATATATATGCAATAAACTGACGACGAACAGTACGAAACTAGTAACTAACTAGCCTAAGCGCTTTCGACTCTTAATGAGTCTTTTTCAAAGGCAAATACAAAACATAGTTACGACAAACAAATAAACACAAAAAACGTTGTGTTTGTAAACCTCTACATTTCTGTCTTCACATGTGCTAAAACTATAAATACAACCAGCTTGTATAGACTAGTTGCGGAAACTGAAAACGTTGTATAATTCCCTAAAAGTCTACAAGCCAAAGCGACATCTATTTTTACTTTGTGTACATATGTAACGCAGATTATATCCCGGATATATGATTCTATACCGGTTATTCTTATAGTAAAAATTGAAGGATAATAAGAAGATTTAGAAAATGTTAAATTCTACTAGTGCATAGTTTTCATTTTCTAGTCTTCTTGGTTTAGACCGCTTGGTTTCAATGTTCTAAGGCGGCGTATCCAGTATGATTCCTTTTCTTCCTGGTTTCGGAACTCCAGCTGTGGTTGTTAGCAATAGCGATAAGTATTATATCACTGAAAGTGTGGCCAGGGGAGGAGAAGTGTTCTGCGACCGGGCTTCTGTACAGCTCTTTTGTCATCCAATCAGATCTATGAAGGTTTATCCTTTTGTGTAGCTTTTCAGTTTCTCCCACGTACTGAAGACCACAGATCTTACATGTGATGAGATAAATCACATTCTCTGTTTTGCACGTTTTGTTTGGACCATGTATGTTTAGTGTTTCTTTAGTCACTGTGCTAGTGAATGTCTTGGTCTCTATCATATGTTGACAGGTTTTGCATCTTTTATCGCCACATGGTCCAGATTGACTAGGTTGGTTTTGACTAGCGATTGGCGTTAGCTTTGCCCTAACTAGGTTGTCCTTTAGGTTTTTTGGTCTCCGGTAAGCTACTACAGGTTTGTTCGGAAGTATTAGGTTTAGTATGTCTGACGATTGCACGGTTGGCCAGTGGTTTGCGATGATTTTACCTACTTTGGGATTGTCTGGGTGATAGGTCAGAATAAATGGTATCCTATCAACCTTTTCTTTCTGTCCATATCTGAGTAGGTCATCACGGTTTGTTTGTTTGGCCCTTTGGATTGCCTCCGCAATCAGGTCTTTGTCGTAGCCTCGGTAAATTAAATGTTTAGCCAGCTTTTCAGACCTTTCTAGGAATCTTTCATCGTCGGAGCAAATTCTGCGTATCCTCAATGCCTGCCTATAGTACCCATTGCAGTTCCATTGATTTCTAGGTAGTTTTCTTCATTAAATTCAAAGTTGTTGAGTTTTAGGACAAGCTCCAGGAGTTGGACTAAGAAGTGTGTGGGTAGATTGTTTACAGTTCTTGTTTCCCATGCTTCGCTACATGCCTGTAACCCTTCGTTGTGCGGTATGTTGGTGTACAAAGATGTGACGTCTAAGGAAGCAAGTAATGTATCTGGCAGTAATGGTTCACTAGATTTGCTTTTTATGAGATAATCTGTCGTGTCTTGAAGATATGATGGTAATTTGTGGACATGTGGTCTCATAAAATGATCTAAATATTCTGATATCCTTTCTGTGGGGTGCCCGTTACCTGAGATTATAGGTCTGCCAGGGTTTCCTTGTTTATGGATTTTGGGTAGAAGATAAAATCTACCTGCTCTTGTGTTTTCTGGGCTTAAGTAGTGTTTCGTTTGCTGGTCTATGTGTCCGCTTTTGTACGCCTCGTCAATAACATTAGTGATGATTTTTGCATATTCCAGCGTTGGATCATGGTCCAGTTTTTGGTAGAACCTAGCGTCACTTAGTTGTCTACTTGCTTCACTAATGTAGTTTTTCCATATTCATAACAACAACAGCGGAACCCTTATCTGCAAGCTTAATTATAATGTCTGTTCTGCTTTTCAGTGAGTGCAGCTGTCATCCAAAACACTGCATTAAGAACATTCCATATAGCAAGGCACAGAGGATACGCAGAATTTGCTCCGACGATGAAAGATTCCTAGAAAGGTCTAAAGAGCTGGCTAAACATTTAATTTACCGAGGCTACGACAAAGACCTGATTGCGGAGGCAATCCAAAGGGCCAAACAAACAAACCGTGATGACCTACTCAGATATGGACAGAAAGAAAAGGTTGATAGGATACCATTTATTCTGACCTATCACCCAGATAATCCCAAAGTAGGTAAAATCATCGCAAACCACTGGCCAACCGTGCAATCGTCAGACATACTAAGCCTAATACTTCCGAACAAACCTGTAGTAGTTTACCGGGGACCAAAAAACCTAAAGGACAACCTAGTTAGGGCAAAGCTAACGCCAATCGCTAGTCAAAACCAACCTAGTCAATCTGGACCATGTGGCGATAAAAGATGCAAAACCTGTCAACATATGATAGAGACCAAGACATTCACTACCACAGTGACTAAAGAAAAACTAAACATACATGGTCCAAACAAAACGTGCAAAACAGAGAATGTGATTTATCTCATCACATGTAAGATCTGTGGTCTTCAGTACGTGAGAGAAACTGAAAAGCTACACAAAAGGATAAACCTTCATAGATCTGATTGGATGACAAAAAAGCTGTACAGAAGCCCGGTCGCAGAACACTTCTCCTCCCCTGGCCACACTTTCAGTGATATAATACTTATCGCTATTGCTAACAACCACAGCTGGAGTTCCGAAACCAGGAAGAAAAAGGAATCATACTGGATACGCCGCTTTAGAACATTGAAACCAAGCGGTCTAAAGCAAGAAGACTAGAAAATGAAAACTATGCACTAGTAAAATTTAACACTTTCTAAATCTTCTTATTATCCTTCAATCTTTACTATAAGAATAACCGGTAGAGAATCAAATATCCGGAATATAATCTGCGTTACATATGTACAAAAAGCAAAAATAGATGTCGCTTTGGCTTGTAGACTTTTAGAGAATTATACAACGTTTTCAGTTTCCGCATCTAGTCTATACAAGCTGGTTGTATTTATAGCTTTAGCACATGTGAAGACAGCCATGAAGAGGTTTACAAACACAACGTTTTTGTGTTTATTTGTTTATCGTATATATGTTTTGTATTTGCCTTTGAGAAAGACTCATTAAGAGTCGAAAGCGCTTAGGCTAGTTAGTTACTAGTTTCGTACTGTTCGTCGTCAGTTTATTGCATCTATTTTAATTAATCCTTGACACACGTGATCCCTTGGTGGATCCAGTACGCTTGAAAGGGTTGTTATTCGCCATATGATTTGTATTCTTTATATATATATATATATATATATATATATATATATATATATATATATATATATATATATATATATAGCAAGATGTTAGACTCAATTCAGCAGTATAAAAACATAAAACAGTATTAAATGTTTTCAAATTTATCCCGAGATGATATTACCACACCAAGTGAATAATCTCATACAACAGTAACATTAAAATTTAGTAGCTTACGGACTTAAAAAAATTCGGGGACTGATTTCGTGATTAGACTATAAGAAGTAGTTGATGAATTGAATTAACTGAAGTCTTATATTGAGCCGTGCTTTCGAGTAATTCCAATTTTTTGCCAAATTCTTGAAAATATATAGCATAAGTCACGAATTTTATGAGATACATTATGTAATGGCAGCGGGATCGGTTGAGATAAATCTTTGCATTCAATGAGCAAGTTTTACCGTTTTGGACTTTATAGTTTTATGGCTTCATCTGCAACATTTACGTTACATCTCTCGCATTCACAAAAATATGCCTCCATCTGATATCTCTGTCTCCCACGTTTAGTAAAACTACCTCACTCTGATATCTCAATGCATTCTTCACAGCTTTTTAACGAACGTCCTTTTAAAACCTAATATATTTAAACTGGTTGTTTTGAATGTTCAGAAAGTTTAAAGCACAGCTGCTCAGATCATCTTCAGATTACACGATCAGAGTACACCTACACCTGCTCTGTACCCTACACTGACCATCCATTCGATCCATAATCAAACACGAAATTTATTCTTTCTCCTGCTTTTTCACTGACGGGCTCCAGTTCATATCAGACCTCACCCATGTGTGCACATCTCAAGATACTTATGATCCCCCTATGACAACCGTATTCTCATTATTCCCCTTTATGAAAATAAAGTCATATAGACAACGTTCTTTTGCATACCTGGGTCCAGCAACGGGAATTCGTCCACTGAACTTAGACACAAAGACACAGTGATCTCATTCAAAAGCTCACTTAAGACTCGCCTATTTCGACTGCAAGAACAGACTTAAAGACCTAATAATGTTTCCTTTTACATATTTACAGCATGCTTTCTATTTTTTGAGATCATGGTGTTTGATTTTTGTAATCATTATTATTTATGTTTATCTAATGTATAGCGCATAGAGCTTCAAAAGATTAGACGCTATACAAAATCCACATTATTATTATTATTATTATTATTATTATTATTATTATTATTATTATTATTATTATTATTATTATTATTATTATTATTATTTTAGGATGAGTATGTGGTGCAAAAGAGAAAAATATGTGAGCGGTTTATATTTTATTTCAATTTATGTGAAAATGTATATATTTTGGAAGTTCGTAAATTTACATGTATGACCGGTGGTCCAATAGCATGTATATTTCCAAACGAAAACATATACAATGGTGATTGTCAAGGAAATATTTTATCACCTTTTTAATCTGCTTCCTCATTTTATACCTTTAATAATGGAACATAATGGGGATCCTACAGCTGTAATTAGGATTTTTATATAGCTAAATTGAGAAGCGTATGAAGATATCTTACTCCAATCTGTTTGATGTTACGGACACTGGTAACCACCAAACTGTATGCGTCAACGTAAAAAATATCATCACTGCCATAAAAATGTTTATGTGCTCAACCAGCAAACTCACTATACTGCTTAGAACTGAATTGTTGGCGCCTACTTTCACCTTTATTTCAAACGATATGAAAAACTGTATTTCCTTCTGAACATATTGATCAGTTGTAATAATATGGGGAATGTGAATTGCCTTTTTGGACTAAAAGTGATGTATTAAATATATGTTGCATTTCTTACTGTTTTATTACTTCAAAAATAGCTCAGCTATAAACAAGTTTTGAACGAGCATTGATGCTAATATCCGTGAAAAGGGCAATCCATAACAAGGGCAATCCGTGACAAGGGCAATCCAGGACATGGGCATCCGTGATAGGGGCAATTCATGACAAGAGCAATCCACGACAAGGGCAATCCGTGATAGGGGAAATTTATGACAAGGGCAATCTGTGACAAGGACAGTCCATGACAAGGGCAATCCGTGACAAGGGCAATCCATGACAAGGGCTATCCATGACAAAGGCACTTCATGATAGAGGCAATCCGTGACAAGAGCAATCGGTGACAAGGGGATCCATGACAAGGCAATCCACGACACGGCAATCCATGGCAAAAGAACATCATGCAAAAAGGAATCTATGCCATTTCCAAAACGCCCATACTTTGCCTGCTTTGAAGACTGGTAAAAGGTCACAAAATTTAGATTCTCTAGATTTCTCTAAAGCGGTATCAAAAGTATACAAATCAAAATCATCATCCAAATTATTGAATCCCCAGGTAACCAGTTGCTTTTATGAATATTTTCTTCAGGTAGGCAAGTGTCTTTGAACTCCACGGTTATATCATGACTCATTCTCCTTTCATCAGATTCTTTAGAATCAAATAATTTGAACAGAAAATTGCTTTATCTGAATGAGTGTCCATTAAATATTGCACCTCCAATGATTACAACTGTTGTTGACAAACATAAAATAAAATATCATTAGACATAAGCTATATATTATTTTAATGTTATAACCAGTTTTGATTGATGGTATAGATAACATTATCAACTCATCCTTTGATTGTGATATACATTTTCAATACGTATTGTGATATACATTTTCAATACGTATTTCCTGTTTGTTATAAGCGTCTCCAAAGTCTCTTTCTCATCTTGGTTTCTTCCTTCACAAATCTTTTTTTTAGCTTTTTACTATCTTGAATATATGTGCTGTTTTTTCCCCTATTTGCTTCTTTTGTAATTATCAAATTGAATTCCACACGATTGGTCTCATTGTAACGTATTGTCCAATACACCACATCTTCAGTACTGTATGGCAGATGTCGGTATTCGTCATATTTTAAAACTGAATCACATTTCGTGGAAAGCTTTTGCCACACTCAGATATACAGAATTACATCAAATCCGCGAATAAGAGGAATGATAAATTTTGGAGCTGTTACTTCGGCTAAAAAGAGGTTGTTGTATCCGTTCCGGTTGAAAAGGTATACATTTTAATTTGTAAATTGTTCAAAATTTCATATGTTACTTTGCATTTCATTGTAAAAATTCTGTAATGTTCGATCTCTTTACACAAATCAGTCATGTTCTTGTTGATCTCTGCAACCTCAAATTAGTATTATTACGGTACCTGTCGGTAGTGTAGGATGCACGTGTGTTGCAGTTGGTAATTTCTATCCTGTTTATAAACAGAAAATCAAAAGCTTAGATTTAGGATTAAAACATGTCTGTCATGCATTTTCAGTGTTTCATTAGTACATTTAGCTTCGATTGTTTTCTTTAGTTATCTTTACAACACTGAAATATAATTATTGTAAGGTCAACTGGTACTCACTTTGTTGCTTGCCCTATTTAATTACTTAATTATTTTGCCCGACGAGGTCCCGAATATAAAGTGGTCCTTTACAAGCTGTTTCAATGAAAATATATGACCAGGTTTATGGCCTGTTCAACGTACTTATTTGGTGGACCTGTAGTAAAACTTTAACACGCTCTTTAAATGTATATAATTACCAGACCGAAAGAGCTGATTTTATTGTTGCGTGGTAAACAGATATTGTTTATTCTGTTGCTCTACTCACTCTTGGTACTGGAATTAGTCGTTCGTTTTGTAAAGTAAATACTTGAACTAGTTTGTCTTTGGGTGATTTGTCAGAAATAAAAGGTTTTGAAATATAACCAACATTGATGTTTGTATACATACACATGACCTAAGACAACAATACCACAACTTATCCAGGAAGACATTTCATTTAAGCAAAACAAATTTGTTAAATTGATTTATGTTGAGATAATAGTTTTCTGGTACTACTATTTTAATTTTTTTCTTTTCAATTATTGTAGACATCTCACTGATTATCTACTGGCTTCAGCTACACGTGCTTTTTTTTCTTCTTCATTTTTATTCAATTACCTTTCATAAACCTTTGACCTTATTTCTTTTGTGTTGTAAATGGCGGAAACTAAGACATGCGCAGAACACAAATGATGGATACTAATACATGCGCAGAATACAAACGATGGATACATGAAAGAAGGATGCCAATTAAAACGACAAGGGCTAGAACTTACAGGTATGAAAGAGAATATACACAATGATACAAAGATTAAGTATCATTAATCCACTTAATTGACTCAAGCTATATTGTACATAATCTCTGTGTTAGAGATGATGATGAGTCATATAGTGTTCCATCCATTGACTTGACTTTTGTAGTGTACATAATATATATGTGTTATAGATGATGGTCGTATATAAATCATGCTATTTCTTTACTTAACAGATCCAGAACAACAAAACAAAGCACTTCACTGCTCGAGCACGCAATACACGATTTTCTGTAATAACAGATCTAAAACTGATCAAAAACAGAGATATAAGAACATAACAGTAAGTTGAAACATAAATCTTAATAATGGGGGATAATTTTGAATAACATCTTTCAATTTGTTTTGTTCTCTTATATAATTTCCCTCAATGACCAAAGTACATAACAAACAGATTTCATAGTAATGAAAAGTCAGAGGTAAAGACAAGATCAGTTACTAAACATTTTGCCCATATTCATTCAGTATTTTTTTTGTGTTATGTCGTTCATATGCTGTGTTTTTAAACTGATAAATCTTAGGACTTCTCTGTTTCTTTTTATACATAGATTATTTTCCACAGCGTTTGAAGCCATTTTTAATGTCTATATATGCATACCATTCATCACACTATACTCGTGATTACGATATTAGTACCGTTGATACCAAACTAAATTACTATTTACAAATCGCTATGAAGTGGATGTATATTACATAAAGCTCTATATACGTGTGTAAGAAAAGGCAAACAAATAAAGAGAAATACATTTAGAAATAAATAGGACAAATATTAAAACTTACCTTTGCCAAACCCTGTCCTTATGGATAGCGATTTGTTGTGGTTCAACCACATTCAAACTTTTTTAAATTAAAAAATATAAATATGTCTTTGAAAATGTCGGATTAGTTGATCTTTAAGCTGTATAATAACATATTTATTGACTTTTATCAGCTGCTGTACTGTCTGTGTGTGTGTGTGTGTGTGTGTTGGGCTCGTAAATCATCTTACATGCATGGACTTTACAACTTACGAAAAAGATGATGTTGATTTTAAATGTTAAATAAATTTGAACAGCAACAATTTTTTTTCAATGCTTTATAGATGAATGCCAGTTAATGATTATATTACTGTTTTTAGAATACTGTTCTTGTTTGCAAGGTATGAAATTATTTATTTACTCATGCTATCTAAATGTCATTAGGCTTACAATGAACGTTTTCACAGAGTTCACAATCTAGTAAAGCCAATGACTGATACCAACCAAAATTTCAGAAAGTATTTAGAAAAAACTTTACTTACGCCTATAGTCTTATGGGACATTTTACAACATGTTACTAAAACAAACGCTAAAAGTTTTTATTGTTTTAAAAATATACAAAAGAAAAACTTTAATAAGCAGTCCTAATTTGATGACACAGCTTCTGTACAAGTTAGCTGTGTATGTATTAATGAGATTACAGAATGTGCTCATTGTTTAATTTTTTTATATTGACTTCTGTTATATTTGAATTCGTTTCAGAAATCGATGCCAGTCTCGTGGATTTTGCTAATTACTTTCATATTTGTTTTAATTGCATGATCATAATGTAAACATGATTATAGCCAATTGTCACTCTCAATATAGAGATCCGGTCGTTGAGAAAACGTATGGTTATTACAGGTTAAAGCTTGAATATGGGATAATATATTTAAATCGGTTTCTTTCTTATATCATTCCACGATGTCACATGTTACCTGAAAAGGAACACGATACTGGTTTGTTACCTGATTTCTGCCATGTAAAGGTTTCATAAAACATGAAAACTGCTTAGAATAAGTGTTCTGTCCTTATAGTGACACTTCTAATGGATAATTTTGGATCTTTATGTGACCATGTCCCTTAGGCTGAACATGACGGCATGCATAAATGGTTGAGGAAGAACCAAGGTAAACCCGTTAAAGAACCATGCACCTACAGAAGCTACTGACAAGCTTTCTCACGTACCAACTTTGGCCGAGCCCGAGACTCGGTCTCAGCTTCTGACCAATCGGCCACTAGCCTCCTTCCCCCATAATGACAAATGTATGTACATACACCAATGTAATACAGATAGAAAGGCATACGAGAAAAGAAGTGGACAGTGAATTTTTTTTTATAAATAGTGCATTACTGTAACTCTCTTACGCAGAATGATGATATACACATTTTTTAAAATATTTTTTCAAATATTCTTTATTTTTTTTCGCACAATAAGGAAACTAGCATTTAAGAAAACTATGTGTTACCTTAAACAAGAGTTGTAACTGCAACAAACTTTTTTTTTCAATTACGAATACGTGAGTGTATTATGTATTGCATGTTAACTAATTGAGAAATAGAGACTACATTAAGTGCACAGGCGATCTGAGCTTCTTTGATTGTATTCTCTACCTTTCTAGTAATTTTTAATTTTTACGTTGACGTAATCTAAGACGATTGTTATCTTCCATCACACTTGACTGAAGTATATTTAAAGGAAACATAATACTAAATCTTGTTCGATTTGAAACTATTTAACGAATTAGGAACGCATCTCTCATTCGCTTTTTTGAAAGGCAATAAAGAAATTCAATTAAATGGTAACATCAATTTAAATATCTAATTTAATAATTTTCATGGGTAAATTTTAAATTATAGTCAATCATCGCTTATAATTAAGGATATATGAGACTTTCCTTAGAAAGTGTTCTTTGATATTGAAATCTTGACTATTTTTTAAATGGGTGGGGTTCTAAAAAAATTTAAAGAGAATAATTTCAATGAAAAAATTTAGAGACCTTAAACTACTTGCAAAAATATAATAATTTCTAATCTGCAGAAAGACATGCGATTTTTTTATATCTCTGCTATAGTCTACCTTTGAATCAAAAAACATCCTTTTTAGAATATTTGTTAAATATCTGAAAGGGACACATCCTGGGTACATCTTACGGTATAATTAGTACAGGTGAATAAATTTTGTATAGTTGATTAACATTACTGTGAAATATCATACTTTGATTGGAGCATATACAGACAAATATTTATGAAAGGATTACTGAATTCGGTTTATCCAATTCAGCAATTTCCCCGTAGTGTAGAACACAGTATTAATTCTAAAATCCATACTTACAAGTAAATGTCAAGTTCAAACCCCTGAGAAAGTACGTATAAAGTATCATTGCATCCAAGATTTTGCGTTGAATTTTTGTAAATCGCAGACTAAAGTTCTCCAGCTTTTCTTTCCTGACAATTTAAGCCCTTTCTTTTAGGATACCCGTTAGTTAAAAGAAGTTGGTAACCTCAAGCACTTTTAGACAGGTAAAAGGAGGATAAATAATTTGGCAACTGAATAGAACTAAAGTATCGCCTTTCTTGGAGAATCTCTGAAGACTTTCTGGAAGAAACTATTTTGAGGAAATCAAAGTCAGCAACTTGGAAATGTTTCAGGTTCGGGTCGAAGAACTGCCTGGAAAAGCGAGAGGGTGTAGTATGATTAAAAGGAGCTTGCTAGCGGGTTTAAGACAAAATTGCCACGACTGATTATCACACCCAGCCATACACTGTTATCAAACATTGCTACTATTCAATATTATAGATAATTCGTGCTAAAACGAGGACACGTGCATCATCCGGTCCAGTTTCGTGCTCTACAAAGTTGACCAGCAACGTTTAAAATTGTAAGTTATAAAGTAATTCATTTCTAAAAAAAATGGCGAGCAGCTGAAAACGTGCACATTTCAAAATGAAGCGATACATCATGTGCTTAAAATCGAAATGTAAGAAAATGTAGTTTTAGAAGGTAGACTGGTCATGTCTTGAGTATAGATAGACTGGACACGCTGAGATTTTGTAACTGAAAATAAAGGTTGCATTTCTATCGCATTTGTTTCTCCAAAAGCGCAGCGGTTCTCATAAAATTTTCAATGCTGTTCACAATTAAACACATTTCAGGATCTGATATTACATTTTTAAATGAAGAAACATAAATATGCATCAGCAGCTGATGCTTGTCTTAGTAAAACCGTTCGATAATAAGCAAAAAGTATTTTTTGTTAAGGCAATGAAAAGAAATGCTCCCGACATTGCTTTTAAATGTCTCCAATTATAGAACATCTCTATGTGCATTGCAAGTTGTATAAAATGGTTTTACTTAAGATCAGAAAGGTTTTATCAAACTGAGATGATAGGATTAAATATTATGGTTGGGTACTTATAAATATGTAAAGTTTACCTGATCACTCACAAAGTAAATTAAGTATGAAGGATATTACATTAACTTTGTGAGTGATTAAGTAACAATTTACACATCGATAAATACCCAACAGTGATCACTTAATCCTTATACGTCCAATTTAGTCAGAGTAGCAGTTTTGTTTCAATAGTCTCGTCCCTGCGACAGAATACACGATCTAATTTTTGTTAGCCAATATTCATCAATTCTTTATATAGACAATATATGGCAGCTTATATAAACGGTGGAGGAAGAACTCAGAAAAGGCCGATAAGAATTATCGAACCATGGAAAGCTGCTGAAAAAGGATTCTAACACACCCATGTCAGCCGATTCGCGGACATAGGCGAGATGCCAGTGAGTGGTAAAGGCGGGTGCTTAAAAAAAACTCGGCCACCGGAAACTCCGTAAGAATAGAAAGTATACAATGGATGTCATTTAATATTACACCAAGCTGATGGCACCTAACTTTAGATGGCATCAAAATGTTTTAAATCTGAACTAGATAATCAATGTTAGTTTGAACATTTATTTGCATCTATTGTAAATACTGAAAAGACTAAAACAATTTGGTTTGGAAATATACTTTTGGGTCTGTGATTTTGATTTTTAACATATATTTAACAATTCTTCAGTCATATCTCTATGATGTCTGCATCTTATAGTCATGTCTAGCACTGGAACATCATGACACAGACATGCAGCATAATGTCCTGTGAGGTCATATTATTTCTGACACTAGACAGACCAGTCCTAACACTGACCTCTTAATGCGGAGCATCTAGGGAGGCAGCTGCGAGTATCATTTTCATGAATCTTTGAATATGACTCAGCTGGGGCTCGAACATGCGATCTTCTGCATCTCAGGCGAACGCTCTAACCACTTAGGCCAGCGGAGCGGTGGAAGGGTATAATATTGATTATTGTTCATAATACTAATTTACATTATGACTCAAACAAATTCACTCTTGTAGGTATACACATTTCACTGAATATTGATTATATGACAAAGCTGAAGTATTATCACAGATCTGGAAGAAAGATATACTATTCCAATGGAGACTACTCACTCCATTATGGAGGAATAACATAAATAAAAGGCTGGGCAGTGCCTAGTTTAGCTCATCGTTTACATACATTACCATTTATTCTCAAAAGTGCTGCAAGAATTAAAACGCATTTTCTACAAATGTGTTTAACAAAGTTCAAGAAAATGTCATGGTCAAGGTGGTGCAAGTAAAGTAGAGGAGGTGTGAGTAAAGGTGGTGCGAGTAAAGTAGAGAAGGTGTGTGTGTGATGTTTCGAATTTCGAAGACTTATTGAAACTTCCGGTTAAATAAATTGTGCTTTGAAGTTAACAGAGTCAAGCCAGAAAGGTCTTGAGAAAGTTCACTGATTATTTCTTTATTTCATCTCTGAGCACATAAAAGGGTTACGTTAAGCTTCAGTATCATTTGACCGGGTCATTTAATCGGTGCAGTGACATGCGTGCGATAGAACTCAGACCGTGACAGTTCAAAAAGACCGCACGTCAAATAATTGATTTGTCAAAAGAAGATAACTGCAGCATGTTTTAGGCTGTTGAAATCTGAAGATAGACATGATTATTTGTAGATAATCTTATGAACAGTTATTTCCGATTAGTCAGGGGAATTAGGGCTTGCACTTTGGGAAACAATTTAGAGTACCGACTAGCCCAAAATTCTTTAGTCCAATTTTGCTTGCGAGAAGTCGAATTTGAGACTCTGTGGGAAACCTAAGAATAGAGTTATCTCTCGTTAACGTAGAAAGGGGTCAGACAGCTGTCTTTAAAAGGGAATACAGGCTATAGGCTAGGACACAGTGGTGTGGAACGGAAAACGGCATTAAGGTACACAATTTTAGTTTCAATTTAATATTATATTTCATTTGTTTGGTTTGTTTGCCAGTGTATTGATATGAGTATGATTCACGTATGTATCGTATATTCCTTTCATAGGACTTTATTAATATGCTAGTTTTATGCCATTTAATTTATTAATTTTACAATTATTAATTTATTGAAAGAATTGAAGGAATGCATGTAATTAAAAATTCAATGTGTAGAATTTCATAGGGATTTATGAATTAACCGTATATGCAAATATCTCATTTTTTATGATATATTAATTAATTCTCTGTGTAGGATGATTTTTGCTTTCGCGAGCTAATGACAAATGTAAATTTATATATGATTTCGAAATATTTAAATGATCATGCAGGTTACTTTAATGTAGCTAGATTTAGTGAATATTATGCCATAAGTAATAAGGTAATTTTATCGAACTGCGTTGACTAGCCAAATGTAAAAAAAGACGTGTAATAATGTATGTTGGTATATACAGCAGCATTTGAACGCACGTGGTAATTCATCATCAATTGACGCACGCGCTGAGTGAAATGAACTTCGAGCTAATGTCATTTGTACTACCTAAACACAGAATCTGTATAGACAGTTACTTGTTAGGATCACATTCTGTCAGAATTTTTGTGCAGTGTGAATCAATTATCTATATGTATGTATGTATGTATGTATGTATGTATGTATGTATGTATGTATGTATGTATGTATGTATGTATGTATGTATGTATGTATGTATGTATGTATGTATGTATGTATGTATGTATGTATGTATGTATGTATGTATGTATGTATGTATGTATGTATATATATATATATATATATATATATATATATATATATATATATATAGAGAGAGAGAGAGAGAGAGAGAGAGAGAGAGAGAGAGAGGTGGGTGTGGGTGTGAATGTGTAGTGGAATTTGTCTAGTGCGAGGCATGCTATATATATATATATATATATATATATATATATATATATATATATATATATATATATATATATATATATATATATATATATATATAAGGAACAGCTATTTATTCCGAGAGAAGTTAAGTCAAGGAACCCGATGAGTCAAGGGGTAATTCATATCTACGAGAGTACGGAATATTCAAGGGTCAGAAAGAGGATCAACAAAAACGCATTAGACGAGGAAAGAAGTCGGGAGGAGACAAACGTCAGGTAATACTGCCAAGGCGCTCAAAATTCAACACTCGTAATATGATGTAAATGGAACACTGCGACTAAATTATGTCACTGTAAATCAATTTTATTGGAAAGTGGATTTCGGCTATGTATTAATTGTTTGGAAAGTTATTTTTGGTTATGCATTAATTAATTTCATTTAATTTAGAAAAAAATATTGGATTACAAATGATTTTTTTGATCATGTATTAATTGATTAAATTATAATTATTTATTAAAAAGGACGCTCGTTGTTATTTATTTTCTTTCAATAATTTGCTCAGCTATCTGTAATGTTCCATCTATCCGTCCACACTGGACAATAACAATGTGGGAGATCCTTCCCGAGCTAACGAACGCCGAATCAATTAAGGATGGTTTTATTGTTTTTAAATCCCCCCGTTACAGTGTGAGTAAAGTAGAGGTGTGAGTAAAGTGGAGACGTGAGTAATGAAGAAGAGAAGTGAGTAAAGTGAAGGAGACGTTAGTAAAGTAGAGGAGGTGTGAGTAAAGTGAAGGAGACGTGAGTAAAGAAGAAGAGGTGTGAGTAAAGTGAAGAAGACGTAAGTAAAGAAGAAGAGGTGTGAGTAAAGTGAAGGAGAAGTGAGTAAAGAAGAAGAGGTGTGAGTAATGTGAAGGAACGTGAGTAAAGAAAAAGAGGTGTGAGTAAAGTGAAAGAGACGTGAGTAAAGAAGAAGAGGTGTGAGTAAAGTGAAGAATGTCTGAGTAGATTGGAAGAGGTGTAAGTAAAGTGGAGGAGGTGAAAGTAAAGTGGAGGAGGTGTGAGTAAAGTGGGGAGGTGTGAGCCAAGTGAAGGAGGTGCGAATAAAGTTAAGGAGATTTGAAAATGATGCATATATATATATATATATATATATATATATATATATATATATATATATATATATATATATATATATATATATATATATATATATATATATATATATATGCATGTATGTATGTATTATGTATGTATGCATGCATGCATGATGTATGGATTAATGGATGGATGGATGGACGTACGCACGCACGCACGTGTGGGTATGTAAGCTAGTTACATTGATAAGAAAAGGTATATAAATAGGATTTTATACCGAAAATTGCATTTATTTGTATACATTATTAGATAACTGCTGAATATGTCAAACTGACATTTGATTATGATACTATTTTGAATAATAAGTATATAAACCCCAATATCTTCCGTTTTGCAAATTTCGAACAGCAGCTGGAGCAAAATGGACGAATTACAAATGATTCTTCTGATTCTCAGTTTACAAAGTAAAAGTGATTTTTTTTTTGTAAACGGAATTAAGCTTTCCAAACCGTTTCACTGCCACTTATCTGGGCTAATAAAAGATGGTAGGAAAAGATGGAAAAAAAATTGGATTGGCTGTCTTGCCCCTAGTTCATTTATCCATCCTTTCCGATCCATCTTCATCATTTAATGCTAGCTTTACTTTCAAATATTCCTTGCAGTTTCCTTCATCCAATATCATACAAATTATGAATATAACGAGCAAACCATCTGTTGTAAAGACGTTTTCCATAGGCGCATAACGAAATGGCAAGCTTGTTTTTTTTCTTTTTAAAAAAAAAAACACTTGAGAGGATTCGTGTTCTCTCTGAGAAACTGTATCCGCTGTAAATTATGAGTTTGTTAACTGCTTGCTTATCAACGAAACATTAATTCAAAATAAGGGTCCCCTTACTGAAAAATAAGACGAGGTTCGCGTTACATCAAAGAAATTTATATTCTTTCATTTGGCATATAATCTTATGTCTATTTAACCTGATTATCACCTGCATTGAAATATAAATTTAGCCATAAACATTGGCAGAGAAAGGTGACACAACGTCTGCCCTAAAACCCGAATACCTTTATTACATCTCTATAATCGAAGGATCGGCTAGAATTAGATCTCCATCGCGGCATGTTAAGAGGTTTTATATTTAAATTAGATTTATGTATAGTGAGTTGATTATTATTCCCAACCTTTGCGTCCTTCATACTTCTAACTATTATCTCGAGGTTATGAGGAACACTCTTATCTGAGTGCTATTAAGGAACATAAAAATCTTTATGTGCTTAATCAATATTTAACATTGAGGTATTCTAGTGTGAAACATTGCATCACTTTGTTTCTATTCAACCGAACATTGACCGTAGTACTTTCTATGGTTCCTCTATGCAACACAAGTATTTTTCAATGCTACATGTCAAATCAATTTAAACTACACATCAAGCAAATGCCTGCTTTGTGTATCCCAGGACAATATACCTTACTTACAAGGAATGTAGGACATGCTCAGATTATTCGATAGGATGTCTTTCTATGGTCGAATATTAAAATAATTATTAGTTTGGGTGATGTACTTTGTGAAGACCATCGACTTTTATCTCCTTTAATCTACTTGTATCTACTTTATTATTTTTTATCTACTTTAATCTACTTTCATCTAATATAATCTACATTTTCTACTGTTATCTACTTGAATCTACTTTCATCTAATCTAATCTACATTTTCTACTGTTATCTACTTGAATCTACTTTCATCTAATCTAATCTACATTTTCTACTGTTATCTACTTGAATCTACTTTCATCTAATCTAATCTACATTTTCTACTGTTATCTACTTGAATCTACTTTCATCTAATCTAATCTACATTTTCTACTGTTATCTACTTGAATCTACTTTCATCTAATCTAATCTACATTTTCTACTGTTATCTACTTGAATCTACTTTCATCTAATCTAATCTACATTTTCTACTGTTATCTACTTGAATCTACTTTCATCTAATCTAATCTACATTTTCTACTGTTATCTACTTGAATCTACTTTCATCTAATCTAATCTACATTTTCTACTGTTATCTACTTGAATCTACTTTTGACTACTTTACTTTACTTGTATTATGACTCTACGACATGAAACTAAGTTATAGAAAACAGCAAAAATCAAGTTTTGTACAATGCAACAAATAATTTAATTCCCTAGAATTCAAAATGAAATTTTTTCATGATCGTACAGTATTGAGAATTAAAACCCAAATAGTCCAAAAGAATATATCATCAGTCCTAATGAATAGAGTTCTAATTAAATCACAGTGGTATTCCAAATAAGATTAAACGCTGAATGTGTTGATGTACCTATTGTGGCCTGTAATGAGGAGATGTGCCAACGTCTTTAGATGAATCACAATAACATAATCCCAATTATCCTTGACTGAATTTACTATAATTGCAAGATAATGATCATTGACTGAATTCACTATAATTGCAAGATAATGTTTTTATCAAAGAATATAATTGAGCAGTTAGTAATTCCAGAGAATAATAATTCGAATAAATAATTCCACCAAAACAAAAACCGAACACAACGATACAAAAAATCCTGCTTCTGATGTTAACGCAGGACTGAGCAATATCTCAAGTTAACAAGAATTTTAACCCCTTTACCTGACCTAGGTCACAATTATCATTTTCAGAAAATGCTATGTCCACTTAGTGCAATTTTCCATTCTAGAACACTCTTAGTTGTCAACGAAAAAAAAATCTGTTGCTAAAATTAAAACAAGGAATATGGTAAACATCATAGCTTTTGTTTAAACATATTTTATTGTCACAATAGGATACCATGGAAAATTAATTTAACACTTTCCAAACAGCATTACATCAGGTACACTAGATTATCTATGTTTCATACCAATATCCTGAATCCAGACCCAAATAATTGACTCCTATTAATAATGATCCTAATATTTAAACCACACTCAGCGTAATATTAACTACGTATTATTTGTGTACAAAAGCAATATTTCAGGCCAAGTACAACATTAACTTATTTTGGACAAGGACAAATCCAAAATACAATTATACACAAAACATAATGTAAAAAAAACAAATAAACAGATTATATATATATATATATATATATATATATATATATATATATATATATATATATATATATATATATATATATATATATATATATATATATATATATATATATATATATATATATATATCACTAATTTAAGCTCCTTTTATATACATTTATACATTTATGCAATTTAATATACTTTAAAATAAGTTCATCTAGTTTAATATATTTTTATCGACTTAATATACTTTAATATATATTTATCTACTTTAATATATTTTATATACTTTAACCTACTTTGGCAAATTTAATCACCGATTCATATATACTGTCTTTTCCCTTGTCCTCCATAAAGAAAAGAAACTGAAGAAGGTATATCAGTTGTATATAATATAAACCATTTTATTAATATTGGAATCCGATGACTTAAAGAGGATTTAAACAAGAAAGGAAGTGGTCGATTTGCCTTTACCAAAAAGAAGAATCTGAATTATAATTTGGTATGATTTTCTTTTATCTCGTTTCACAAACCAAAACTTTATTTTAATTGCCTTATAAAAAAAATTGCTTTGAGATATCCATATATGCGTGAAAGTTGTTTTGAACATGAATGCGTTTACTCAACAATTGTGAAAAAAGAGAGACATAGAAAAACTTTGTAAATATGGTTAAGGTGCATTACTCTTAGAAGATATGGCCATTCATTTTGTAGACTTTCTTTATTTGCAAATTATAGTAATTATTTTAAAAAGTTTCTCCATATATATAGCGATCATTAGTGAGAATAGGATACTTTTTTCTTTAAATTGCTGAAATTAAAAATAAAATTCATACAAAAAAGAATTGTCTATTATTCAATTGCAGATACAAAGCCATAGACATGAAAGATCAGACGCTATTAATCACCTTCTGTGGGTAGGTAAATGATAGGTTACTTGAAATAGACAACGGTATCGCTCAGACAGACTGGATTTCAATTGTTTAATAGAAGTCCTCCTCAAATCAGTTCTGTTACGAAATACATATAATGACGTGTTAAATTTAACCATTAATTACACGTATCACATTATTCCTGGGCGTGAATTACGTGTGAGTAAAGAATTAAGTTGACAAAAAAATTCTGGCTTCAAGAATTGGCTGATATATGAATCCTCCTGCTGGTTACAAATTAGAAATGTATGAAAGAAGAGTGATATATGCCTTTTAGCTAGCCTAAAGTTAGAGCCCAGAAAAGTTATCAATGACTGCCATTGCATAAATGTAAGTTAGATAAATGATCTGGTAGTGATGAAAATAAACAAAAAAACAAAAAACAACAAAAAAAACAAGAAGACGTAACAAGAATCTCTCTCTCTCTCTCTCTCTCTCTCTCTCTCTCTCTCTCTCTCTCTCTCTCTCAACTTAGTAAGCGTACATAGAAGCTTAACATCGGGTAGATTTCTCTCTGTACAGGAAGCAGAAAGTTGAGGAGTTTTAATATGACTATCGGTTTCGCTTTCTCTCTTTCTAGTTTTGTTGATATAATTTTACGATATCAATTGTTCTTTGTCATCTAAATTTCTGTAAAATCACATTGTTGCTTGTCATCTACAAATGTGCGACATCACATTATTGTTTCACTTCTCAAAATTTGTGACATAAAATTGTTATTTGTCATCTAAAAAGTTACGACATCCAATTGGTATTTGTCATCTAAACGGCAATGATAAGGGAATGTTTCATGATTGGTAACTACAAGAGAATAAATAACTTAAACACATGTTGCATCAGTAAAGTTTTGCAAATGCGCTTGAGCCATCATGTTAGTGAAATAAAATCTTTAGATTAATTCTCAGTTCTTTACCATATCAATTTAGAGAAAATATTTCTGGAATATATTTTCCTTTACCGTGTCCCTACAAGTTTTTACTCAATTAAATGTTATGATATCTTTATAAAGCAATATTTCGGTGAAGAAATTATAATGGAAAGTACATATCAAAACCAACAAGAAAAATAGAGTATTGTGCAATGAGCCTAAGCTTTTTTGAACAATCTCCTCATTAACAATCATCTTTATTTTGATAACGTGGATGACACTAGTAATAAAGACAAAGGATCCAATATTGAACATACTAACGAGATTTCAACGGAAAATATTACATACAGTAATGGAATAATATCCTACAGTAATGTAATAATATCATACAGTAATATCATAATTTCCGACATAATAATATCAGACAGTAATGTAATATCCAGTAATGTAATAATATCAGACAGTAATGTAATAGCCAGTAATATAATAATATCAGATAGTTATGTAATGGTCAGTAATGTAATAATATCAGACAGCAATGTAATGGACAGTAATATAATAAAATCAGACAGTAATGCAATAAAAAGTAATGTAATACTATCAGACAGTAATGTAATGGACAGTAATGTGATGATATCAGACAGCAATGTCATAACATCAGACCGTAATGTAACAGACAGTAATGCAATAATATCAGACAGTAATGTATTATACATCAATGTAATAATATCTGACAGTAATTATAGTAACGTGAAAGACAAAAAAGACAATATAAATTTGAAAAATATTAGCGTTGGTGGAGGGAAGAAGGATGTAAAGAAATATTTACTTTAGATAAAACTGATTGTTGCAATTAAGTATTTTTTGACTTTTTAAAAGCTCAATAATGATTCATACTTTGTCCCATTAATAGTTTGATCACATAACTTCACGCAAATTCAGATCTTGTGTTCTCAATTTGTAAATTTTACTATCGAATGTTCAGCTAATAATTACAACACGTTCTCAGGATGCGTCCCGACATCAGACACTGGAAGATAAAACCAGACAGTTAATAGGCTTATTTGTTTGCATTAATAAAATGGTTGGGATCAAATTGTAAAAAGGTCATTATATCTCAAGTGTTCATTGTGCATGTAAGGATAACCGTTCAGTAAAATTTTGCCCTAACTGAGTACACTGATATGTCATATTCAAGCAACGTACAATTAGACTTCGGGACGAATGGTTTAACAGGATCGGCATCCGTTCAGACGATAGCTGAGTTCACTGTCGCCCATAATCAAGATAAAGATTATATCATTATCTAGCTAACGGAAATGGAGGCGTATGGGTATCTGCCTCACATATGAGTGCTAACAATGGCGGACTACCAATAGCCCAGCAATCTACTCAGAACTTTTATGTTGCATAAACTGGGAGCAAAATCGCAAAAATAAATAAAATTCAATTAAAAAACCTCACAGTGTTTAATAGCAACATACATGATCTTCCACAATGCCAACAGTTGGAGCTATCATTGAAACAAATGTACAAAGCCAGTAGGATTTTTATAATAAAATTAACCATGAGACTATAATGACCTTTCTCGACAAGAAATATCTATTATTATACACCCAACGTCAATCATTGTCTTATCCAATTTTCATCAGCATTTTGATTATTTACTCGTGAGAACAAGATGATATGGTTAAGGAAACATCATTCTTGTTTGCTGCAAAATATATTAGAATTCACTAAGGACCTTGTAAGGGTATTCATTAAGGACACCAGTAATTGTATTCACTGAGGACACCAGTAAAAGTATTCAATAAGGACACCAATAAATGTATTCAATAAAGTCATCAATAAATGTATTTAATAAAGACACCAGTAAATATATTCACTAAGGACACCAGTAAAAGTATTCAATAAGGAGACCATTATGTGCTTTCTCTAAGGACACCTATGAAAGTGTTCATAAAGGACACCAGTAAAAGGTGTTCACAAAGGATAACAGTAAAAATTTATACTAACGACACCAGTAAAGGTATTCAATGAAGACATCAGTAAAAGAATTCAATAAGGACACCAGTAAAGGTATTCATTAAAGATATCAGTAAAAGTATTTAATAAGGACATCAGTAGAAGTATTCAATAAGGACACCAGTAAAAATATTCAATAAGGACACCAGTAAAGATATTCAATAAAGACATCAGTAAAAGTATTCAAAATGGACATCAGTAGAAGTATTCAATAAGGACACAAGTAAAAGCGTTTAATAAGGACACCAGTTAAGGTATTCAATAAGAATACCAGTATTCAATAAGAATACCAGTATTCACAATGGACACTAGTAAACTTATTCAGTAAAGAAATCCGTAAAGGTAATCAATAAGGACATTAGTAAAGGTAATATGTAGTTCATCTAACCAGACAGATTTTCAAATGAAACTTCATCTAAAGACTATGATGAATTCAACCATTTAAATTTCGAGTATCCTACACTGTGAAAGAATTATCGTTATATTCGGCCTGTTATTTGGAAATACAGATTTTCAAAGAAAACGTAATCATCTCACGTTTTGATGTCACTGGTGTTTTAGGGAAAAGCAATGCTTTTAAGATTATATCTTGAAGCAGAAGATACAGTATATCGTATGCCAAAACTGGGAATCTGTCGCATATAGAGTATGTTGCCAAGTGTGGAGAAAAGCAGAGATTATCTTGCAAAGGAAAGCAGATACATAGTACCGACAAACGTAGATTGTAGCGTGTCAAGGAAAACAGAGCATATACTGTCAAGGAAAATAAACTATATTTTATCTAGGAAATAGTTTTTATCGTACCGAGGAAAGTAGAGTATATCGTGTTGAAGAATGTATATTTTGTTAAGAAAAGTAGAGAATATTGTGTCGAAGAAAGTAGGGTATATCGTGTCAAAGAAAGTAGAGCCTATCGTATCGAGGAAATTTGAATATATCATGTCGAACAAAAGAAGTGTATATCGTGTCGAACAAAATGGAATAATTGTGTCAGTGAATAGCATGGCGTATAGTGTCAATAAAAAGAGTATATCGTGTCGACGAAAAGCAGAACATATTCTGCAAAGAAAAGTTGAAAATATTGTCTCGAAGAAAGTAAGATATATTGTGTCGAAGAAAGCAGACTATATCGTGTCGAAGAAAGTAGAGAGTAGCATGTCGAATAAAAGGGAAAATATTGGTCAATAAAAAGAGGAGTATATCATGTTGAAGACAAGCACAGTGTATCGTGTCGAAGAAAGTTAGGCATATCGTGACGAGGAACGTTGAGCATAATCTTCCAAGGAACATAGTCCATTTGTGTCGAAGAAAACAGAGCATATCGTGTCTAAGAAACTTGAGCATATCTTGAGTAAAGTAGACCATGTCGTGTCCAGGAAAGTAGAGCGTAGAGCATACCATGTTGAGGAAAGTAGAGCATATCGTGTACAGAAAGGTAGATTATATCGTACACAGGAAAATAGAGCATATCATGTACAGGAAGGTAGAGTATATCGTATTGAAAAAACTAGAGCATATCGTCTTGACGAAAGTAGAGCATATCGTGTACAGGAAAGCAGATCATATTGTTTACAGTAAAGTAGAGCATGTAGTGTATAAGAAAGTACAGCATATAGTTTACGGGAGAGAAAAGCATGTCGTGTCCATGAAAATAGAGCATATCGTGTCCAGGAAAATAGAGAATGTTGTGTCCATGAAAGAAGAGCATATCGTGTTCATGAAAGAAGAGCATATCGTGTCCATTAAAATAGAGCATATCGTGTCCAGGAAAATAGAAAATATCGTGTTCAGGAAAGTAGAGTCAAGTGCATCATGTTATTTACAACAATTGTTTGAACTAACAAGTTCAATCAAATAAAGACAAATTAAATAGAATATTTAATTGAACTAAACGGATGATCGTTTTAATTTTAATGCATTCTATAAATGAGAACAATCTATAACGTATTTCCGTATTGACTAGCAGTACGCTGTTGCCAGGCAGAGAGTAAAAGTGATAAATGCTGAAGCACCATTTATCCTTGTAGGATGTGAAGTATTCGATAATAGTTTTATTCAATGAAATAAAAAGGATGAAGCTTTCTGTTAGTCTGCTGATAGGTAAACAAGTGCTACTTTTTCGAGTATATTTTGAAGTGATATGATTTGAATCAGCGATGCGTTTTAAGTGCATAGAAAGTATTCGTGAATATTTTTCTTCTAAGAATTAAAACAGGATGCGACAAGTAATATTTTTATTCTCTCTTTATTCATGCGAACATAATGTCTGACATCATAGATATGAAAATGCATTTAAATTACCCCAGTAAGCATTTTTGTTTTAAACTTTAAAACGGAATTTTTGAATATAGTAGTGTGGAGGTAATTTATTTTGGATTTAACTGAGAACAAAGAAAAGTCTTAATTTTTTATCATTATACATACATAATGCAATTGAACTTTCAGTTGCGTAATCATTTTCACTGTTTTTGCTAAAAAAAAACATGTTTCATCTCTTCCTTAAGAAACACGATCTTAATGTACACGGGCATCAACATTCTTCATCTTGATGATAAAAGTAATTCAACAGTGTGTAAATAATGAACTTGTATTCATCAAGGAATTAAGTTATAAACACAATTCCAGTTATTCACTCCTTTAACTGTGTTGTCAAGGAAAACGAAACAATGGCGTTTAGAGTTCGCTTTAATTCGAATTTCAGATTTGTGTCCGTATCTGCTTTTTAATTTTCAAATTCATATTTTTAAAGCACCGTTGCTTCCTCGTAAACCTTAAAAGAACATCGGTCAAAATAATTAACACCAATTCAATACAATCCACACCTAACTTAAGCAAGGAAATATTGGCAGTCGCTGTGAGAAAGGATATTTTAAGTGAAATTATTACAAAATAAGTACTACATGTTATTCCTTTTATGAGACATTTTTTGGTCCATAAGTGTGTGAGATATTGAAATTTACGGTAGACATATATTCAATACTGTCTGAATCGTTTTCATGAGCTTTTGGTATCTAAAATAATGGTCCATTAAAAAAAAAAAATACATGCACTGCATGACATGTTCCAAAGGCAGTCAGAGATTTATTTAATTTTTGTTTGACGAGCATTTTATTAAGCATCGTGTTTTATAAGATGGATAGTATTTGAAACAAGCTTTTCGTTTTAGGCATATCTTCGATAGCATATTCTTACTAGTCATTGGACAGATTGATTTTTAAATGTCGCTTTCCAATACAAATGCACGAACAATGTGCCATTCAGTGTGTAAATCTAAAAATAAGTTCAAAACGAAATTAAATATTTCAGTGACCTAGATTGTTACAACAAGTAGTTGCATGCCATAAAAAATATTCCTCAATCTGACCACAGCGGCAATTTCTAATTGAGAAAGGTATGCCTTGGATGAATGTCTCTTGAGTAATTTACAGAATAATCGTACATTTTGTTGGCCGGAAATTTCTTCGAGATAATGAAATCACAATTTATTCAGAAAACCTTGGTTATTTCCACGATTGCATTGACTGTTGTATTGACCGAGAAGTTGCGAATGAACAATAAAAATAGTTTGATGCATCCGCAAGTTTATGGTCAATACCTATTACTTAAATTGCTGACGTGATACAAATGTCTGCTATCGGTATACATTAGAGGTATGAACCTAAGGTTCGATTTCAAAGACCTCAATTGGAAATTAAATTGAATTTATCTATCACTCTTAATATTTTATATATTTTTTGTGTGTATTTTATTTATGATTCATTTAAAAACCTCTAAAGTCCTGATTTCACATAAGAACTGATAAAGACCTGTCGTTTTCAGTGCATTTCTAGATTTGGTTTTATCTTCAAGCAGTATAGTCTCTTTTCTTCAAGTTTGAATTTGAAATAAACTCTATTTAGTGTAGTGTACATTAGATACAATATAAGCATCATTTTCATAACCAAAAATAATTCTTAAGCGCAGACATAATTTATGCCATCCTGGAAGTTTTAAATGTAGGTAACCCTGACTGATGATTATAAAATGGACCCATTATTCATGGAGTCTGGTTGAATTGCTTACAAATTACAATATGAAATTATTTCTTTAATTGTCTGTATCATACAACAATTAGGATGGACCAGAATAATAATGAATAATTCTGACAGTCAAAATACAGTCATTTGATAGATGAAACATCAGAAATGTCTATTAATTGCAGATATCTAAAGTTTAAAGCAGACACCTCTATACTGTTGATTTACAAACATTAATTACAGCAGAGCAAATTACAGCTTACAGCTTACAGCTAATTACTATTACAGCTTATTACTATTCATGAGAGAAATAAAACCCAAGAAACACACATATAATGTCCGCTATATGAAGGATGGAATAAATGAAGTTAAAGTAGAAGAAATTATAAAAATACAGAATGTAGTGAAGTTTGCTGTGCTATAAAACCCACGTGTGAGTTCTAATAAAACTTCTAAATATATTTAAAACCTGGAAAAGTTAATGTTTGCTTGTAACGTATTTGTATCACACATTCTTTAGAATGAAAAGTATAATCTTCACGTTATATCTTCATACATCTTGACCATGATGTTAAACTTTCAGTGAAGATGTTCAATCATTTTGCCAATTCAGAGGCATTTTAATTTTGTTTTCCGCCCCCTTCACGAATGTTTCTGGCGAGAATGGTTCGAATAATTTATAAGGGTCGTCTTATTAGAAGTCATTTGTGATCTTGATCTTTTTTTAATAGTTGTGACTGTAAGGCCCGCTAGATTACTTTTGCAAGGTTCTTTGATGCTAGTTTACGACACAACATTTTTATTCTGTTACTTTTAAAATGTCATTCAAAATTACTGACCTGTTCACATTCAATGTCTTTTCCTTTATCCCATGGCCTGTATAATCTTTGGTTATTAGTACGAAGCAAATGAGAGAGAAAGTTCAACAATTGTAGTCTTTAACACGTTTTAGTTTAACACATCCACACATATGTCTATGTACGTATTCGACTTAACGGCACGTCAGCAAAATCCTGGCAAATAAAAAAAATGTTCCAAAGGGGCAAATTTGAAAATTGCATAAACGATATGATCGCAAACTTTGCAAACTTTCCAATTTTTATGAATGCCTTCGCTTTTTACGTGTTGATTGGATGTAAACGGTCACGTGGTACTGATCTGGAAGATTTTACATATCGATAAATTCTGCGGACTACTTTTGGTTCCCTGTGTCCAGATCATTTGATTTGAAGTTTTATCTATATCAACACCTTGCACCCTAATAATAATAAGAACAAGCTCCAACTCACCCATTCCTGTGATTTCCGATCAAAAATGACAAGCCACAAATTAAAATCGACCATTAGAAGTAAAACAATGTAATTACAATGACCTTCATGCACTCGAACACTCACCCTTTTTGCCGCAGAAGGCATATGGCAGGCTTTAGAAGCCAATCTTAGGAAATTATTTCTTTTCACCTCGACAGCATGTTACAGCAGCGGTTATTAAAAGCCAGGGTCATGTCAACCAAGGAATCTCACTAAAATGGACACGATTTTGTTTTGAAAGATCCAAATGCGTAGAAAGTAACAACGACGTTGCTATAACAAAACGTGCCATATGCAAGCATAATTTTCGAGAAAAACATGTTCATGGTTTAACTGCAACAACTACATTTTATATATTAAAATAATGATCATAATAATATATCACTGTCATGACCCGCTATGACATTTACCTCGTATCACTGTATAAAGAATCAATGAATCTTGGCTAGAGAAGATAGGGCTATGTATTCTTCTGCAGTTAAGAGGCTAATGAAAGAATACATCGAGGTACATAAAAGTGAATGTTTTGTTTATTAAATCTACTGATCTGATGTTAAAAAGGAAGTAAATTGAAAATATAAGGATTAAATGAGAATGGTTGGGTGTGTATCGATGTGTAAATTTTACCTAATCACTGACAAAGTTTACATAAAGTTTACATAAAGTCCATCGGACTTTATTTACTTTGTGAGTAACTAGGTAAAATTTACACATCGATAATACCCAACCATGATAATTTAATACTATATTAAAGAAACGTATTCAAAATGAACAATGTTGATAAAGAAAATAAAACTATAACACTTTTTCGCATAAGATTTTATCGTATGCACATCATCAATAACGTACTAACTAAAATCACATCAAATTCTAATGTGCTATCATTCAGAATAGTCGAGAAAAATGCGCTCGAAATATAACTAGACACGGCCAATATTTTCCCGATGGTCAAATTTAACTTTTTAGGTGATATGCATGGATGAAGTGTGTCCATTACTCGAGCGAAAAAGAATCACCTCATCTCAGCGATAAAACTTTTCAACCGCTTGTTTGATGTTTTCAGGGCGGCTTTTGAGTTTTCATTCAACGTTGTTGCCAGGTACGCAAAACATGCCGATTGATATTGGAAGTAACTGTATGGAATCTTCCATTCAGAAAAGGCGTATCATTTGACGACGATAAGTAATATAAAAAGCGTTGTAACGGGTTGTGACAATATCAGTAGTAATGTACCTTAAAAAGCAATACCTTTAACGACAATTATTAAGAATGCTTGTTTTGCATTGCGAAAATAGTCACTGATTGAAATATAACATTAATTATACTTGCTTAAAATGTTAGAAAGGGATATAGCGCACATGCAGAGAGAGAGAGAGAGAGAGAGAGAGAGAGAGAGAGAGAGAGAGAGAGAGAGAGAGAGAGAGAGAGAGAGAGAGAGAGAGAGAGAGAGTCATCTAAATTTACTGGGGGGTATGAGTAGTCCGACTAAAGGATACATATTTCGCAGACAGAGCCGAGACTTTGTGGTGTGAGCTAGTCAGTTCAAACTTTCTATTACTTACACTCATTTGGCATTGCTAACTGACTTAAGCTGATGTTGTGCAGATGGAGGTATTGGCACATCTCTATCCGAATGTGCCGCACTGCTGACCGGTTTGTTGGAAGGTATGAGAAGGAATTGTTATACTGCTTGTCTTTTTTTTTTTTGGTATAGCACACTGACAATATTCATAGCCATTATTGCGTGTTTTCAACAGTGATTACACTCCGAAACTGCACTTAGGTTAACTCAATCATTGCAAAGTCTATTTAATATCAACGAGGGCATGCGCTTACTTCTTGAAAGATATTAGTTCCATTCAAATCAAATGTCCGCGTTCTCCATTGTTGTTAATGTTATCCATCACCATTTAAGACTTGTGTACCAATGCTTGACTGTACTTTCACTATTTGTCCTTATTTTATTTTCAACTATAATACAGAAACAAAGAGAAAGCGACGCTTATTGAACGACTCACACCATTGTGTCCAGGTTAGGACAAGCTATTCGGAACTCCTCGATTGACATTAAAGCATTTGTGCACACTGGCATTGAGCAGTCGTCGCATGAAACGTCAGTTATTCGGCTTTTATTAAAATATGGCCATCATAAAGGTTGAATTAAAGTCAAAATATTGTTTTCGAAGCCATCTCAATCTGATGAAATTTTTGTACTTAACTAAAGCAGATAATGTGATGCATTAACAGCTCTTGCATTTAGAAGTGTGACGAAATCAGTTTATCGCTTCTCGATGTTCACATACTACAACAGTATTAAAATACTAGCAAACTAAATTGCTTATGACCCGGCTGAGTTGTAAGCTTAAGTTCATCAGCCTCGAGAATGTTGCAAACGACATTTAAGATGAATTTATGGAGAAATGTTTTCAATTTAGCTTTAACAAATTTTCAGTCATATCGCTACGATGTCTGTAGTGTGGCCGCTGATAGTGATGTCTATAACTGGGGAATCGTGCGGTAGACATGTAGCATAATGTCTCAACCAGTAACATTTTCTTGACATCAGGCCGACCCGTCCTGCCACTAAGCTCTTAATGCTAGGCCACCGAAACGGTCTTCTCTCTCTTTGAGAGAGAGAGAGAGAGAGAGAGAGAGAGAGAGAGAGAGAGAGAGAGAGAGAGAGAGAGAGAGAGAGAGAGAGAGAGAGAGAACTATTACAAAAAACACATCCACACAAACAACGACCATAAATATAATTGTTTTACGTGGCTAGTTTAATTGTTGGCAGGACCCTTGCTAAACGTAGACTCTAGCAAACCTGGCAACATCAGGAGATAAATTAACCGAAATGCAACATGGTGTGTAAATTAATTCGAACTGAGTTTCAAAAATGTCATAAAGATGAAATTAGAGCGCTCCGGTGGCCAAGTGGTTAGAGCGTCGTGGGTTCGATCCCTGGCCGTGTCATACCAAAGACTTACAAAAATAGTACTAACAGCTGCCTCGCTTGGCACTCATCATTAAGAGGTCGGTGTTATGACTGGTCTGCCTGGTGTCAATATAATGTGACTGGGTGGGACATCATGCTACATTTCTGCCGCATGACATCGCTATAAGCTGCCACACGGCAGACATCGTAGTCATATGACTGAAAAATTGTTAAAGCTACGTTAAAAGTCCAAATCACACACACACACACACACACACACACACACACACACACACACACACACACACAGATGAAATTACGTTATGACATTCTGTGCAAAACATATGCATACTACAATAAAATAAGTGGGTACTTTCTTTCCCTATCAATGGAAATGAAACACTTTAAAGTGTACGTGTTTGTTGAATGTTTAGCACAATAATATATATGTATCGTAGAACAACAAAATTTTACCACGTTATTCTAAAGAGGTTTCTCTAACAATATATGGCCGGTGGATATTTTTTCTTAATTTATCGTGTATTGCTGAGAGCGTATTCTTTGATTCATTTTTCTTCACAAGCCTGTTAGTATTCTTTTATTATTATAAATTTTTATTAGTTTTATCTTATAAATCTTTCTACAGGTATACGTGGTGCGCAGGTAAAATTACTTCTTTCAAAAGGGGAGGAGTTTTCCCACGTTCCACAGATATGCTTGTCGCGTGCGGCTGATTATCATTTTGATATGCAAAAGTTGAGCCGTATAATGCTCAACAGTTTCCATTGGAGATTGGTATTAAGTTGAAATTTGTTCCACCAATAGGGTCTCGTAACGCTCAGGTACGTCAGCATTGTAGCGAGGGACTGCCATGTGATGTGTTGAAACGCAAAGGCTTGATACGGAGTTAGCTATCGGCATGCGTCACCTACCTGTGCATACCGACAGAGGTAAACGCCAGGTATTATAAAGTAAACCAGATTGTTGAATTGTAGTAAGCCACAATTTAAGCCAAGTACTCGGAGTAACGGACTCTCTCAAGTGGCCAGCAAAATTATGCATTCCGAAAAAGTTTCCTCGACTGCCAGTGAAAAAAGCCGACGGGTTTGTACCTTCTATAACCATTAAGTTTAGACCATGCTCTATAACATTTCGTACAATACAAGTTTACACCAGCATAAGCTAATAGGATTTGGTGCAAAACATATAAACTTTTCCAGCAAATTTTAATTTCTGCTTTTTTTTTACTCGTTTCAGTTAAACATAATATAAACTATACAGTCTGTTATCGTCTCTATTTTTTTAAAAATATCATTTTAGTGGTAGGATCAATATTTGATAACAAGATATATTTATTTTGTAAAGGTTCAAGTCTTTTTATTTTGTTTTCATGGGTTTTTATTTTTTTTTATAACAAAGTTAAAATATTTCAAGACATAAATTTACATTGATTTCGTTTGTACAAAAATGTCTTTTTTAACAGAGCTCGAAACCAATTATCGAGAAGCGAAGACGGGCAAGAATCAACGCTAGTCTGACAGAGCTTAAGACGATGTTAATGGACGTAATCCAAGCAGAGGTAATTTCTATATGGCTTATACGCAGTGAGTTTAACAAAGTTTAAGTTTACAATGACTTCTGTTTAATTGATGCAAGAGAGTGATTCTATAGATTGTAGGACACATAAAAGATCAATACCTTGAGTTCTTGAAACAAGGGAGAAGCATCTTCATTTATAAAGCAAGTAACCATAAAAGTATGGCTTATAACTAAAATCATATCGCACGAACATATTATTTTTGATATTTAAAATTACATGCAAGGCATTGGTGTTGGTAAACAACTATTGGTACGGCATTGATGGTAATAAACAACTGTTGGTACGGCATTGATGGTAATAAACAAATGTTGTTACGACATTATTGGCAACTAAAAAGAACTGCTGGTATGGCATTGATAGTAAGAACAACCTACTGTGGGTATGACATTGATGGTCAAAATGCAACTGTTGGTATGGTAAAGAAGGTACTGTTTATATCAACATTGATATTGTCTAACCAGTTTTTGGTACGGCACTGATGGTAAATTAGACCAACTAGTGGTACGATATTGATGTTTAAGAAACAACTGTTGGTACGACATTGATGATAAATAAACAGTTGTTAAGAAAATCTTAGTTAAAAGCTCGTAATTACTGGGAGAGCGCTTTGTAATCCACAAGCTTAATACCTCCGTAATTACTATGAGAGCACTTTGTAATCCACAAGCTTAATATCTCCGAAAGTACAAACATCTACTGTTAGAGTTTATTATTTTGGCCTCGATATAGTTGGCATTGTCGTCTTTTATGAGAAGCGGTATCGGCATCACATGCAAGCAGTCTACCATGGCTTATAATGTCTGTCACATTGCATATTTCTCCTTCTTTGAAAGGTTTTCATGTCATATTTCTCGGATGAAAGCTTTATCGATTTGAGATAATCACCTATATCGTAATTTATCTTTCCATGTCAGGGGGCTCGTCATGGCAAACTGGAGAAAGCCGATATACTGGAAATGACAGTGAGATATCTTCGAAATCTCGAAAGGAACAAATACGCAGGTATGTCATCAATTATTTTTTAATAGCATGCAAAGTCTGTCGAACATTAGTTATCTTGTCCTATTTTGCCATGGTTTTGAGAAAACTAAGTTCATACTGAAGTTGTCGTATGATTTTTAAAATGTATTTCAGAAAGCTGTCAAGCTATCTGTCCAAATAGTTAAAATTGGAATGTTGTAACTTTATTTCTTTATTTTATCAACTAATTTGTTGATTTCGTCCAGACAAAGATCATTAAACAGTAATAATACGTATCTTAATTAAACAATACTTAATACAAAATTTGATATGCAACATAATTAATAAAGTCGCTCATATTTAACGTAGGAAATGTTTGCTTTTCATTATGTACATAATGGAGAATATTTTTGCCTGTAAATTGCACAGGAGGGTTGAAGTTTTGTAAATAGCAATCTCAGAGAGTGATTTATTTGTCTTAATAAATTCAAAGAATTATTTTGAAATATGGCGTTTACTTTGGGTGTACGGTCGTACATGATTCAGATCATTAAAGAAGCTGATTTTATCATTCAAAAAAAAATAAAACAAAAAGATTTTCTCAAAAGAAGTTATTTAATAATCTGGAAGCAAATAGGTCGCTAGATATGTAAACCCCTCCCCAAAATATGTGTATTATTTATAACATTATTTACATTACTTTTATTTTTATTAATTTAATTTCACGTTTTCTTTTCTGCATAAAAGGCGTGACGCCATCTGATCGAGGGGTTATTAATGAGTACCGGATAGGATTTACAGAATGTACAAACGAAATAGGACGTTTCCTAGAATCGCTTGAAACTCTTGATATGGAAGTCAAAAGTCGACTGATGGAGCATCTAGCTAATAGTACCAGTAATGTGGAGCAAAAACAAGATTTTAAAAGTAATGATTCAAGTTCCAGATTTCCTGATGATGTGAAACAATTTACAAAAGGTTATCCAGGCTCAGCGGTACTTTCCTCTAATGTATCTCCAGTTTCAAGCGAACCTGAAATACAGACATCTCATTCCTGTCTTCCTTCTTGTCTGAATGTCCCCATCTTAAACTCATTTCCGATGGAAAGAGAGAAAAACTTGTCATCCACGATCATCTCCAACAATGCCAGCAATCGGCAAGTTCTTTTGGCAACAGAATTATTGGATAAGAACAACAATTTGCCAAACACAATGCATTTTGGGAACACAGTGAGTATACCAATAGGTTTATCAAGGTCACATGACAGAGTAAATGACACTGGCGTACCTTCTGCAACTTTGGATAGTGGTTTCACTGCTTGCATTAACTCTTCTTCTGCAGTTAATAGAAATGCCATTAGTGGTTTACGGATCATGCCAGTCAAATTACAAACTCAAAATACCGCAGTTGTTCTTTCAACAGATCTACTTGTCGCGGGACAGGTTTCTGGTTGTGTGGTGCCGATGTACACGCCATCAGCAGCGTTACCCCTGGGTTCCTGTTTCATTCAGACACCTTCTTCGACGGAAAAATTGCAGTCGGAAATAATTCAGCCGACAGAACTTCCTGTTACTTTAGATGAAACGTCTTCCGGTGCCAATTTTAGTATGCTTCGAAATGTTACATTTCTGTTACCAAGCAATATAACATCAATACCAATAATTTCAAGAGACACGGAAACCAATGGTCAAGAAAAAATAACAAGTCTCCTTCATGCCCAACATCCAGCTCCTTTCTCTTCAGCACATGAACAAAAAGAACTGCAACCAACAGAACACATGTGGCGGCCATGGTAATTGCTGCTTTGACCACGTAACTTATAGTTCTTCTAATATTAAATGGAAGGTTGAGTTATACACCTGAGTGATAGCATGCATACATACATACATACATACATACATACATACAACATACATACATACATACATACATACATACATACATACATACATACATACATACATACATACATACATACATACATACATACATACATACATACATACATACATACATACATACATACATACATACATACATACATGTGTGTGAGCCCAATCTTTTATACTGCTTTTACAACTGAGACAAGTATTTGTTTTTTTTTCGTTCAAACTATCTACGCTTTTCTGGCTTAGAAAGTAAATTAGGAAGCGTAATATGACAGCGGAACGTTCTATGTAAGATATTTTATGATTAATAATAGCAATGAACGCTATGAAAGAATTCAAGATGTTATGTATAATGTTGGACATCTATTATAACTCGACTAGAACTGTTACATCATATCATTTCAGAGTACCATCATGGAATAATAATAATACTGTTATTTTATTTTTATTATTTGTTTGTTGTCGTTTTTTTTGTTCGTTTACTTTCACGTCATCATTACGAAAACAGACTTGAAAGAAAGGAAGTTTCCTCAAACAAAATTATGAAACTGAAAAAAAAAGATGTGGATTGTTTGTAAAAATATATTCTCAAGAGCATCGATAACAAAGGTCTCTTAGCAAAGTATTGTATCGCCATGAGCATTAGCTTTTAAAGTGATTTGTACTATTGGTTGATCACATGCCTGAAGTCTTCCATATGCTTAATGTCTTATGACTTGTAGGAAGTGTATTTTTACTCAAGTAAAATTTCTGGGGACGTCTTTTGATAGTTTTGTTTTCTTAAAGTTTCATTATGCATCGGTTCACACGGAAAGGACAGATAGCTTTTATTCAGTTCCTCAAGAAGTGTCAAATCGTATAATTTGGCTTTAATACCATATAAAACCGGTTACTTTAGTATTCAGCACGTTTGGTTACGGGTGATTTAAGGGAGATCTTGTTGTGTTAGAAAGCACATGATTTTGGAAGAGAAACTTGATTATTATGGAAATTTAACGTAAATTCAATTAGTAGAATAGGTCAGGCAAAGCAATAGATTGACATCACGTTTAAACACGCTATTCTTAGAACTGCGTGCTTGTTTTCGTCATTGCAAATATGGTAGAACAATTAAACAAATATATTTTTGATGACATCTACACTGTACTGTTGAATATATTTTTATCTTAAAGTAACATAATAACACATAATATAAACATTTGGTTTCTTTAGTAGAGATGAGGACAACTGTATGCTTGCTTAATCAGAATATATAGAGTCATGGGTAAATTTAGTATATATTTTACAAGGTATGCGTTACTTAGCTCATGCTTGGTTATCGTTCTATCACAGAGATATGACTTGTAGAGTAATGCATGTTGTTTTTCCATGGCTAAAGAAATATTTCGATTTTAGTTGCTTTTACATTCGTTGCGTGCCGATACCTTCTACCTTTACATTTGTTTGATAGATGCAATTTGTTAATTAACTATTTCTCTTCACGCTTGCTTGTTCAACATGGTTAGTGAAACTGTATTTTATCCATGGCCTCATTCAGGAATGTACAAATTGTGTAATGCACCTGTGTAAATTGTTTCTTTAATGTATAAAAGCTGGCATCTTCAAAGGAAATTGAAACAGAAAATGTCTTTTAGTCTGAGATAGTTTATTATATAACACAAGAAATGATTAAATACTAAAATTACCTTTACTTATTTAGGAGGATTCTTGCATGACGTATACAATTATATGAAAATCAGACAAGTAAGGGCCTGACTCGCTTATTCATATATTCATTTAGTGAGTCTGTTAAGTCGACTATGAAAACATTTCTGGGCTGGATGCTTTTATCACCGAGACCTAAATTTATGTATCAAATAAAAGCAAAATTATATTTATGAACCACGTTTATTGATTTTCTTTCTCTTGTTCTTTATTACTTTCCTTGTTTATCTTATGTTAACTCATGAAGATACGCAGTGTACTGTTTCATAAAATTAGATTTCATTTTCTATCTAGCAGTATGAATCTACGATGCGTGTCAAAATCAGCGAGATATTCCTTTGAACAATTCATGTGTCAAGTATTAGCAATAAATGTAAATTAGCTATAAATATGTATGAAATCTATTTCGATTTTCTTGCTCTCTTGAATTAAAAAAGAATTTTAGAAAATAAAATGTGTACAAGCATAGCTTAATTTGTATATTTGAAAGAATATGATGTTAAATATCCTCTTCAGCCATTCATTATCTCAGGCAACACAATACATTTAGGATGCATTTTTAATGTTGCCACATTTTATAGCAAGCAATCTGAATGTTACAAAAACAGAAACAATTTCTCTTCACATTTCAATTGTTATCTGGGGGAGACGTACATAAAATTTTACTTTATTTTACACTAGTAACTCTAAAAAAACATGCAAAAATGATAAAGCTTATAAAGCTTATTTAAAAGTAGCCGGTGTTACTTACAAGCAAGAATTGTTTGGACTGAGAGTTTCCTTCATTACATTTATGAACGTATTAAATAGTCATATTAAGATATCAGTTATATGAAGAAAATGTGTGTGTGTGTGTGTGTGTGTGTGTGTGTTGGATTTTTAAGGTGGCTTTAACAATTTTGCAAGTAATATCGCCCCGATGTCTGCAGCATGCCAGTTTATAGTGATATCGGTTCTTTAGAGACTTGACATCCTGCAAAATTATTCTAAGAGAAACATAAATTTCTTCCATGCCTGATTTATTTATTATTCATCTCTCGACGCTGAATCTTGATCGCTTCTAGAAAGAACCATGTTTATATTCAGACCATGATGAAACCATGCGAGGCGGTTAATACGACAAAACTAAACTTGCAACATGCAGTTGATAAAAATCCGCCCTCACGAAGAATGTCGGAAGTACACATCACGTTTTGTGTCTCCAAGCAACAAAGCAATAAGACATTTAAAGTCGGACAAAACAGGATGAGTGAGGGTGTGCCTACACCTTACAACATCGAAAACATTCACACATGATGATACGGCAGAATATGCAGTAACCGTCTCTCACCATCTACATGCACGGTGAGTTAGAATGCAGAACACGTTCTCAAACAATCGATAAAGCTATGAATCAATGACAAATGGAAAAATTTATTTCATCGACAAAATAGTCAGTAGCTTTTATTTAGTTTTAACAGATGAATAACGTAAAGATAACGAAATATCGGAATCTCAAAAATATGCGCTGTTGTTAAAGAAGTTTGCATGTGTACATCTTTCAATATACGACGATAAGATGAAAAGAATAGGAACTACAAGCTTTGTTACTGGTAAGTCTGTATTCGTCTATTTCATTTATCTTTATTATTTTACTTCTTCAATATGTAAGAGTAATAAGCGTAACTAGTAACATGCTGTTGTAGGGTTTAATGCCCCTTTCAGCACAAGATAGGCTATACATGGCGACCAGTATAAATAGTGGAGGAAGCACAAGTGCAAACCTCGGAAAGAACCACCGACCGACGAGAAGCTACTGGCAAGCTTTCTCACATACCTACATTAGCAGAACCCGAGACTCGAACCAATCCCGACAGAAGTGAGATGGCAGTGATCCGTAACGGAACCATGTGCGCTTTTGACCACTCGGCCAATCAGCGCCCCAGTAACTGGAAACATAGCCGGATTGTGTATTCGCATATTGTTCCGAATGCATCGATAACTGAAATTGATATATCTCCTTTTCTGATCTTAATCTTATTAAAGTTTTTAGGCACAATTTATAGCTATGGTGACAGAAATTTGTCATTAATCTGCAACTGATAACATGCTTCAAGTGGGCAACGTGATACTTATCTCACTACGTAAATGTCAACGAATTTTATGTTTAATATCATGCGATCAAACAATTTCAAGCGATACAATACTTGTTTGTTAAAATATTTTCCCAACAAGTCCTTCAGCTCCCGTATAACTGTTACATCCACACTAAGGGAAACAAGATCTTTTCGTATGTACACCAAACAAAAATACATACAATGCCTTAAAAAAGTCACCGTCATCGTAATAACATATGTACGAACATTAGGGTCACGTCGCTTCATTTTATGTGAAAAAAAGCTAAAGATTTGTTTCGACTTGCTAATTCGAAATTTCTAAATATTTACTCATAATTGTGCAATAAATATCTCGATCTTTATCTTTGTAATTTCAAGTATCTCAAAATGTGGTTATTATATCCACAGACTTTGAGATATTGTTTTGACTTCATATCTATACATGTTGATGTTTCACTGTGATATTTTAAGGTAATTCCTAAAAATTTCAAGTAGAAATAATATTAAAAGGCCTTTCTGGTCCGGCAGCAGATTATGCTATGTCACGGATCACAAACGTTTAGAAACATCTGCTTGGTACCACCTTTGTATTAAATCACAGAACGGCAACGTTCTTTACTAGACCCCGTGGGCCTTTGGGGGTTGGTGTAGAGTGGATCAAGGTAGCATAGCATAAGGTTGGTGACTATCACCAACACACCAATTAGAGACACATTGTGTTATGGGATACCATCTTAGATAGCCTGAAGTCTTAGGGGCAAGACAGCCTTAGCCATGGTAGCCATGAAAGCATTACCCTTGATTATCGTGAAGAGAGGATTGAGGCCTAGATGGAACCACCACATACCTTTGAGACTTTATTTACAGTGGACGTCAACATTTACCTTACCCACTTGTTAATATTACCTGACATAGTTGGACCTCAGGCCATTATCTTGCACGACAGAGATATTCCATTACATATCCTTCCATAGTTGCCCCCTGTAAAATTTTCTTTAGTCCTTATCAACAAGAATTTCTGGAGCATGTAGATCTCGAGGACTCCTACGAAACTGGCAAGCTCAAAAGAAACACCTATCTGGTCAGCTAAGAATCATATACAGGAGGAACAGTCGCATTTTGGAGAGGTAGGGCAGTCTGGAGGAAGAATAGATGACACAGCTTTGATCTTTTCAATTACTTGCGGCCCACAGCGCCTCTCATAGCCTTTGTGGCAGGACTAGCCGCGACAACTGTGATAATGAAGTCTAATTGCCAGCTTCAGTGACAGCTATGATGTCTGCCGCCATGGCACCATTCGTCAAGGAAAGGAAAAGAGGTAATATAGATAGCAATTGAAATATGCCACTTTCCTTTTGCATGACTTTCAGGGCCCCTACGGAAATTTCAACATTAATACTGCGGGTTTGCTTTTCGGGCCGTTCGAAGATGCTTGACCTGGGAGGCCGTCATTATAAGAAGATGACGTTCCCAGAGTTCTCTGGGGGCCGCTGAATATAAGCACAAATGATTTATCGTCCAGAATGTAGCACAATTGTCCAGCAAACCCTAGGTAAAGGACGCAAAGTGTCGTTCTTGTTGCATCGCGTATAAGTGTAAATTCCTAGAACATTAATGTATGTTAACAGCTTAGTTTAATCGGAGCTGATAACGGCAAACTTTCGGTAGAAGGTACAGGCGGGACTAGAAGTAGTTGATCGGCCATTGTTCGGTTAAGCCTTTCTGTCCAATCTGCAGGCACTGATGGACCCATTAACCTCGCAATCTGGTGATAGGCGCGGGATAGAAGATTTCCTCAGTGTACTAATGGTGGCCTTTGAGGCGATAGCTCACTTCCGCAACTGCAAGCTTGTGTAATACCACTGTGATGCGCTGATGGTATTCTCCCTTAAACGAGAGTTGGAGAGCTACTCAGATATGCCTGGATGGGGCGATAACCACAGACCACGCTTTTCTGGGTTTCCGATGTCATGGCCTGAAAAGACAGGATACTCTTACCTCTTCACTTAAAGTTAAGTATATTGGTTTCCACATTCAGCGCTGATTGGGCAGACTTTAAGAGCGCGACCTTGCCTTAATTCGGCGGATGGCGTCATTTTCAGCATTTTTATTGTTCAGTGACATGGTGTTTTTTTTCTCTAAGATGACCTTGCGCATGTCCTGGTAGAAGCTAGGAATAAAGGTCAGCAGAATGACGCCAGAAAAGTCGCTATACCCATCCAGCTGTCATTACGCTACAAGCCTATGTTAAAGTTCACTCTGACAGCTACCTATCCTCTTCCTTGACCGCACACTTGACGTCCTTGACACCGTTTTCTCTCTTTAACTCCGATCTATGGCAGAGCTATCATCTGTTGACTGGTGTTAGTTATTGCAAAGTTACATAACACAAGTTAGCATGGGAAAGCAGTGGACGGCAAGGTATAAGAACGAAGAAGTTGATATAGCAAATATATAATAGCTCTAGGCTTTAATAATTCCGACCATAAACGTTGCATCTTAATTATCTGAAAAGATGAACTTAATTTATTGTTGTTTAAGACAATAGAGATCCCATTTTTGTAAAAACGTTTGCTAATTAACAATTTTTTTCGCATGGAAATGAGAGTAGAAATGAAAATGGAAATGAGATTGAGACTTCATGCAAATAATATAACTAATATTAAATAGATAAAGTCTAGCACAAACGAAAGCATCTTCTGTCATTCATATGTGTCGTCCCTACAGAATGACTTACATCTACTGATCAGTAAGTAACATTAGACTACTTGCGACTGTTGACCCAGAGTGAATTGCATTACCTTGCTTGGTTAGTCCTATTTGTGGTTCAGGCGAATAGGCAGATATGCTCAACAAGTCCTAATTGTGGTTCAGGCGAATAAGCAGATATGCTCAACAAGTCCTATTTATGGTTCAGGCTAATAAGCATATATGCTTAACAAGTCATATTTGTGGTTCAGGCGAATAAGCAGATATGCTCAACAAGTCCTATTTGTGGTTCAGGCTAATAAGCATATATGCTCAACAAGTCCTATTTGTGGTTCAGGCTAATAAGCATATATGCTCAACAAGTCATATTTGTGGTTCAGGCGAATAAGCAGATATGCTCAACAAGTCCTATTTGTGGTTCAGGCGAATAAGCAGATATCCTCAACAAGTCTTTTTTGTGGTTCAGGCGAATAAGCAGATATCCTCAACAAGTCCTATTTGTGGTTCAGGCGAATAAGCAGATATGCTCAACCCCGTCTGTGAAGCTAGATGACAAGAATTGCGTGGACGGAGAAGGGCAACAACTCAGCTGTAGCGGTAGACCTTCGCACATGCGGTTCAATGCATTTGGTCGCTTTTCACTTGACTGGAGCAGTAGTGGAACTCAACAGCACATGGGTGATTGGTAGACCCTCATTAATGCTATGCTTGACTATCATTAATCGCTTTGAATGACCACTCCTTGGCTCTCCACACTACTTGTGCACTAGACTAAACGACCTGAGACTACATTCATCATTGCTTAAATCTAAACGGAAGCGAATAAAGAAACGTTATTTCAAAGCTGTTATCTTCATTTTGCCCTCTCTGGCTCAGCAATTTAAATATTCGACCGTTAATTTAAATAACCTAATTCTAATCCTTATTCAACCTTTGTGTCAACTATCCAAGATATACCACTGCGTATCGCACTATTCAATGCAGAATCAGTAGGATCATTGTGTTAACTACCCAAGATATACCACTGCGTATCACATTATTCAATGCAGAATTAGTAGAATCATGGTGTCAACTATCCAAGATATACCACTGCGTATCGCACTATTCAATGCAGAATCAGTAGGATCATTGTGTTAACTACCCAAGATATACCACTGCGTATCACTTTATTCAATGCAGAATCAGTAGGATCACAGGAAAAGCTCAGAAATAGTTAATTTTATCTACAATCAGAATATATGCATCTTTCTCCAGAGAGAAACATGGCTGAAAGCATCAGGAGATGAACCTAAGCGCGCCGATCTAACACCCACCGGTTACTCCATCAGGTCGTTCCCCGCCTTTCTCGCGGATGTGGAATAGCTGTCATCTTAACCACACCACAAGCTTTAATTTCTACCATAGTTTGAACTAGTCCAAAACACACTCACACTGGAACAAAGGTCACTCTTTTTTTCTCTGCCTTTGCTGCCATCCTCCTAGTAGAAAAAAAACAAGCTGACAGAATTTCTCTTTTTGGAGCAGTTTCCTAATTTCCTGGAGTATGAAAGTTCGATAGGTGGCAACCTGATTATTCTTAGAGATTTCATCTTTCACTTTGAATGTCCTGGAAACACATACACATCAAAACTCCTAGATTCCTTTAATTTTTTCAACCTCAGACAGTCATTTAACCAACCCACCCATAAACTTGGGTTCTCCTAGGTATCTCACGAACTTGCATCAGGTCACTTCTGCATTATATGCCATCTTGACGTATCAGTCCCTAACAATCCCCTTTTATTTGCTACTAAGAGAAACCTCAGTGCGATAAGTAGAACCCAACTAATGAATGTCATCCAAGCAAGCCTATGAACTTGCGTACCTCCTACAGCAGAACAACTCGATAACTGCCTTCGTTCATTGCTTGACAAACACGCGCCAGCAACGAAGCTCAGAGTATCAATCGAAAAGTGCTCTCCGTGGTTTTGTATTGTTAGGGAATAGTTTCGAACTGCTAAAAGAGACCACCGCAAAGCTGAGAGGCTTTTGCTTTCCACTAGACTCAATATTCATAAGCAAATATATGAAACCGCTGAGAAGAACGTCACAAACATAGTCAATGCAGCTAAACCATCCCACTACTGTACTAAGATCACGGAACGTTTCAACTGCAAAGAGCTCTTCGAGATTACTAACAAGCTAATGTCAAGGAATAAATGTACACCATTTCTGGACCTGTCTGCACATTTCTTCCATGACAAACTACAAACCATTAGAGATAAGATTGACAACGCAGCTTAAAGTGACTCGTCATCACCATACAGTTGCGATACAGATTTTCAGCGGAAACCGTTAGTAGCATTTGAAGATATATCTATGGATTTAGCAACTATAATCGTGATGAAGAGTGCAACAATTGATGTTAACTTGATCCAATTTCAGCAATATAAAGTCTCTGCTGAAGATACCAACACTCGACTATAATGATTTAAGAACAACCGCCCAGTTTCTAATCTCCGATTCATGTAAAAAAAATTCTTAGAAAAAGTTGTTATATCGCAACTTATATCACATCCGAATTTAAACAGACTTTCTAACAATGCACAGTCTGCATATCTCTCTTGCCACAGACCTGAAAATACTCTTCTGAATGTAGTTAATAACATTCTCTTTGCTTTGGATAGCGGAAAGATTACCATCTTCACCATTCTTGATTTGTCTACAGAATTTGACACACCAGACCATGACATATTACTTCACCGTCTCCAGAATGTGTTTGGTATTTATGATATAGCCTTACTATGGTACAAGCTCGACTTGGTCAACAGGACACAAATTGTGTCCGCAAATGGAATGCACTCCAGGCCAGTTGATCTATGTTGTGGTGTTCCAAAGGGGTTTATTCTTTGACCTATTCTCTTCATTCTATACTGTTGTGGTGTTCCAAAGGGGTTTATTCTTTGACCTATTCTCTTCATTCTATACACTCAGTCGGTATCAAAGTCTCATAGAACATCATCCGGTGTTTCACCAGTTGTACACTGATGACATCTAAATATAAAAATCTTGCCACCCAACTAAAGCTGATGCCTTCATGTAAGGTGTAGAGAGTTGAAATCATGGATGACATTGAACAAGCTGAAGATGAGCGAAGCTATTCTGATTACAACACAAAGACTTTCTCATTCATATCCTTTGCATCTGACAATGACTATCAGCAACACCAATATTGAATTCAGACAGTCAGTACGAAGCCTAGGTGTTACCCTCGACAGTGTATTTACATTGCACAAACATGTCATGAACATATACAAGGCTGTTTATCTTGAGCTGACACGCATCAGCTCCATTTTCAAATATCTTACAGTTGACGCCATTAAAACACTTCTGTGTTCCTTAGTACTTTCAAGATTGGACTATTGTAACTCAATTATGTTTGGTTCGTTTCAATATTTACTCAAAAAACTTTAAAAAGTTCAAAATACAGCTGTTTGGATCATCGTTAGAGTACCACGATCATAGCACACCGCCCATGCTCTCTCCCCTACACTGGCTATCCATTCGATCCAGAATCAAAAACAAAATTTGTTCCCTCTGCTACGTTTCACTGCCGGACTCCGGTTCAACATACCTATCCGACCTCACCTATATGTACACACCAGCTATATTCTTACGCTCCTCTTCTCACAATCGTATTCTCGTAATCCCCACTATGAAAACGAAGTCATATTGACAACGTTGTTTTGCATACCAGGGCCCAGCAACGTGGAACTAAATGCCCACTGAACTTAGACACAAAGACAACGTGATCTCAAAATTCACATATTGCGACTGCAAGGACAATCTTAAAGACCTAATAATGTTTCCTTCCTTAAATATTTTAAGCATGTTTCATGTTTTCTAATTTCATGGTGTTAGTTTTTATCTAATCATATCATTTTCTATGATTACTATGTGTAGTATAATGCAGTACCGACTTAACCACATTGTAGTCCCTGGGCAAAGTAATGCACTGGGGTCCCCTACCGGCCCTACTATTCATTACCAATATGGGCAGCATGATGAAACTAGAAGCGTGAGGCCCTGGGCAACTGCCCAGTGTATCTAAGCCTTAAGACAGCAATGATCTAATGCTACAAAGCGCTTAGAGCGTCTAAAGATTAGGCGCTATACAAAGACCTCATTATTATTATTATTATTATTATTATTATTATTATTATTATTATTATTATTATTATTATTATTATTATTAGACATTTATTTTTAGATCCACAGCGCTCATATCCGTTATACGAAAAAAGGGGCAATAAATGATCCACTTAATATTGCTTTCTTCACTTTAACATCGGTCAGCATACCGCAGCTGACTAGAATCCCACCTTAGTGGTCAAAAGCCTGCAAGAAGGTAAAAGGTGATGCAGCTGACCATTGGTACACAGACTAATAGACAATACATTAACAGATAGGGGCCGTTCATTCAGTACGTACGCATGAAGATGAAAGTTTCGTTTTAAACACAAAGCGTACGCATAGGAAATGGGGAGAGTGAAAACCTTGATAATTAGTCTACATTGGCCTTCAAATGAGACATAGTTACCTGGAGAAGAAGGACTGTGGGTGATGTGTCGCTTGCATACCACCGTACCCATGATTATTAGCTATCACGCGGCTCAGCAGCGAGTCTAATAGTCTAGCGGCCTGTCTTATGGATTACACATCCTTTTTTCTAGCATCACTGAGGACTGCCGCTGGCTCAAGATTTTAGGTGCTTCATGCTGATGTTATTGCCCCCAATTATCTGATTTTGCAAACAAATTAATATTTTTAATTCCTTTATCGTTTCTGCTTGGATTAAGTATAGGCCGTTCTATAAAATTTGAGGGAGGGTGTGCGTCAAACGTACTTACTGTATGCAGGCGGGTGCGTGTGTTTGTGTGTGAGGAGAGAAGGGTCAAGCTTTGCCAGTTATATGCATACGTACTAAATGGATAACCCTATATAACAGAGAGAGGAACAGCTCTAGTTCGTAGAGAACATGCTTGATACAGCATCAGAATAGCGACCCTGAATGAAAGTAGCCTAACTGAGCAGGGACAACTCACAGACGAAAGAGCCTGCTACACCTTCTCCCATAGTGACCAAACTAAAGAAGTACGACGTGAACTTTGTGTTTGGTTTGCCATAAAAAATCTTCGCTAGTTAGCAAGCTCACAAATCACCCCAACGGCGTCAGTGACAGACGAATGCTATTGAGACTACCAGAAAAATCTCAAATGAGATCAATTACAAATTTTATGAAGACTTTGAGTCTCCTCTTGCAGAAGTATCAAAAGCAAGCAAGCTCATCTTTCCTGGCGATTTCAATGCTAGAGCTGACACAGATACAAGATATGGCCCTGTGTTACTGACAAAAAAATCTTGGCAGATGGAACAACAACGGACTTAACCTACTGAGGAAATGCTCTGAACAGGATTTCTTAATCAAAACCAGTCTTACGCATGTCAAAACACAAAATATCGTCACCTAAACTACAATTACTGGTATCGTATTGACTAAGTCATGGTCAGTCCATGATAAGTGCACTCATAATCATCAAGCTCAATATCCGCAGTCCGAAAATCTGATGACCACAAGGCAAAACGTGCCTAAAAAGCTTCATGTTGCCAAATTGAAACAAGATAATGTTCAACATGCATTTCTCGACGAACTGTGAGCTAAATGGATATAATCGATAAAAAATCTGATAATGTCAAGGAAAACTAGGCATCCTTTAGAGACTCTGTGTACTGTACTGCACCCAAAACCCAAGAATTTTGATGAATTAGGTGAATAAATTATTTGAATAAAAAATATAACTCAAGTTGGTCAAGACACAAAATATCTTTGAGCTCCAGAGGTATCATTTTACGACTGAATTCAATTACTAAAAGCGTTAGTTTAATACGCAGCTTTAAATCACGTAATGGAGTGTCGCGTTTACTTAATTCGACCATAAGACGATTGACACTTACGTCAAAAACGAATTTGATTCTACCTGACGAATCTTATTGTAAGATACAATAATAAAAAGAATTAAAAAAGTTGTTTACAGCAGTGTTGACACGCAAGCCAAATATGAATTTGATTACAAGCAATGATTTTCACTATATTTACCAATTCTGAACCAAGGTCAGGAACTAGTTCAGCTAAAATACAATGTAGCAACATAGAATTGAACTGAATTTTCCAGAAGAAAAAAGTCAAATCCAGTGAATAAAGTTATAAGTACAATAAAATTTGTAATTGAATTATATATATATATATATATATATATATATATATATATATATATATATATATATATATATATATATATATATATATATATATATATATATATATATATATATATATATATATACACATACATATATATACATATATATATATATATATACATATATATACATATATATATATATATATATATATATATATATATATATATATATATATATATATATACATATATATATATATATATACATATATATATATATACATATATATATATATATATACATATATATATATATATATATATATATATATATATATATATATATATGTATATATATATATACATATATATATATATATACATATATATCACAAATCACAAATCACAAATCACACGGCAAATAATCTTTTCGTAGGCACTGGATCAGAAAAGGTCGTGAGAGAGAGAGAGAGAGAGAGAGAGAGAGAGAGAGAGAGAGAGAGAGAGAGAGAGAGAGAGAGAGAGAGAGAGAGAGAGAGAGAGAGAGAGAGAGAGAGAGAGAGAGAGAGAGAGAGAGAGAGAGAGAGAGAGAGAGAGAGAGAGAGAGAGAGAGAGAGAGAGAGAGAGAGAGAGAGAGAGAGAGAGAGAGAGAGAGAGAGAGAGAGAGAGAGAGAGAGAGAGAGCAGTGTACGCTTGGTGCGAAATCAGCCCAAATGCTTTCGGAATTTATTGATTCCTTCTTCCTGGGCATGAAGCCACAAATAAACAATGACACAAACGACAACATAACGAAATAGAAAAAGCAAATAAAGCGAAAAATATACAAAATCTATATTGTATTTGCTTTAAATAGGTATAATAAAATGACAAAATAAGGGTCGAACGATGAAGTCTTTTTTATAGGTCAAGAGAAGCAAGAAAGGACTGAAGGTCTAACCATAGTTGAAGACATTAGTAGGTAAGCAATCATTTATAATAAATGTGGCGTAAAGTGCTTGTTGATCAGTTAAGATCCTATACCACAATTAACACAAGAGAAATAAGACAGTTAAAAATGTGAGAAAAATCGTAGATTGAATTTTTCCGGTTTTCAGCTTCAATTTTCAAAAGACTCATAATGACGAAGATACGCGAATCTATTTCTTGGCTAAACCAGTTCTAAATTTCACAAAACGTCTCAATTGTTTTTTCTTAAATGCGATTCTTCCTCAAAATAAAATTTCCAATATATATCTTATATAATTTGGCATGGAGGTAGGACTATTTCATTTAACTCAAGCACATATAAATGATTAAAATACATTCGTAATATCCCAAATGTTTTCCAATTATAGTCTTTTTGACATCTGAGGATTTCTTCAAGCTTAAAGAATTCTGCAATTTGTATTCGAAGGATAATAGCAGTCCCACGAGTGCATTTTTAAAAGCTCTTTAAAATTTGTGTGGTAAGAAACAATATTTTAGTCTATATTTGGACAACTGCATGATAGGCATTTTATATAAATTAGTAAGACAACGATGTTAATAATTTGATCTATTGAAACGACGATGTCAATAAACTTCATTTTGTAAACTAACGATCTAAATAATCCTGATTTAGTAAGACAACGATATCAATAAGCCTGGTTTATTAGGACTACGGTGTCAGTAAACGTGATTTAGTAAGACAGCGATGTCAATAAGTCTGATTTAGTAAGACAACGATATCAGTAATCCTGATTTAGTAAGACAACGATATCAATAAGTCTGATTTAGTAAGACAACGATATCAATAATCCTGATTTAGTAAGACAACGATGCCAATAAGCCTGAGTCAATTACATTGGTTTAACAGGAAATACGCTTGAAGTGAAAATGAAAAAAAAAAGAAATGTGAAGACAGCAGCTGCTTTTTATTTTCTTAAGAGTGTACATGATCAGATTGATTAAAATCATGGAAAAGTCAACTTTGCTCACAATTGCTTCAAAAGAGAGAGAGAGAGAGAGAGAGAGAGAGAGAGAGAGAGAGAGAGAGAGAGAGAGAGAGAGAGAGAGAGAGAGAGAGAGAGAGAGAGAGAGAGAGAGAGAGAGAGAGAGAGAGAGAGAGAGTATTCCACGACATCCCAATCATTGTCAATGAGATGAACCAGGGTTAGAACTTGCATGGAATAAAAGGCTCAAGCACCTTGCAAATGGCTCTGAATGTTATCTTTAAAATGGAAGGAAACTTTTATTAAAATAAAAACACTTTCTTATCTCAGTTGCCGCAACTTCAAATAACATTGCGATCTGTACCATCTGTTTATAATAATGGAATAGCTATTCATGTTGACCTTCCCCCTTTTTGCAATAATGGAGTACTTAGTCATATTGACCAAAAATGCCCAACCCCGTTATAAGTACGGAAAAGCTATTCATATCGACTGGCAAAAGGGACATAAATACTTAGAGTTGTACAAGATTACATTGTACCTCATATTCCTTTTGGAAACAGATGTTTTGAATCCTACACTCTTGGACCGTTCCGGTGGCCAAATGGTTAGAACGTCCGGCTATGATGAGGGAGGTCGCGGGTTTGAATTCCGGCCGAGTCATACCAAAGACTTATAATTATGGTACTAACAGCTGCCTCGCTAGGCGCACATCATTAAGAGGTTAGTGTTCAGACTGGTCCGCCTGGTGTCAGGGTAATGTAACTGATTTGGACATTATGTTACATGTCTGTGGCATGATGGTCCAGTGCTAGACATCACCACAAACTGCCACACTGCAAACATCGTAGCGATATGACTAAAAAGTTTAAAGCTACGTTAAAAATCCAAATCCAAATCACACACAGCTGTTTCACTGATCTATGAAAATTACACGATATACACGTTTAGCTAAGAATGATATAACTATACTTGGTAATGTTGGGAACCTTTATGACTCTGTACCTAGTACCCTTGAGTGTAAATTGGCAAAATTGCCACTGTCTCCTTTCAGATTTAGAAAACTCAAATATTCACTTTAAATACAAACTGTTGGTATGATTTAATGACTGGAAACTTAAATGTTTCGTTTTATTAATTTCAATTATCTTTGCAAGAACGAACTTGCGTCCTCTGATCACAAACCAGAAAAATGGGTTCTCGTGACGTCGCTTACTGGATTTGCGAGATTTGGAGGGAACGATATCAAGTCTAGACTTATTTTTGTTATACAATCTAACTGAATCTGGATCTTTGGCTCTTTTCCAAAACTCAGTTCTCTTAGATTTCTTGACAAATATCCAGTTGACAAAAATTTTCAAAGCATACATGATAGAAAATCTATTTATTGATAAAAGCATTATCATAAAATTTACAATTGATCGTTGAACCCTGTCCTCGCCGCGGTCCCTAGCAATTACGTGTTTTTATCTTTGCAAAGGATATTTCAGCACTCAGTGATTGAATAATAACTGTTTGATCATTTGTGACGATTTAAGTAGGCCCTCTAAATCAGAGGAAGAGAACGGTGTTCGGAGATGGGATGCAACGGGGGTGGGGTTTACAAATAATTAAATATTCCATACAAAGATGTGAGATTAAAGATTTATAAAAGACCCATAAACACACCTACCAAAATATACTCTACGCCCACACTATTCCATTAGAGGCGGCTTTTCTCAAACGGCTAAAAAGAAATATCGTTAACTATGATTCTTTAATGTACGCAAAGGGCGAATGGTAGCGAACATTTTTCTCCGTAGCAAGTTGCGTAATGCATCTGTATGCGGCTGAATCAATGAATAATGGTCAAGTAATATTTGACGCATGCGCCTGTAGGAACTACACCTATACATGTATCTACAAGACGGATTAGATGAAGGATAACTAAGAATTACTTATTACTATCAAACGTTCATGCTATTTCAGAACTGATTTTCGAAACAGTAAAGGATGATATACACCGTAAAACGACGAATTGTTTAAAATATTTTTTTAGACAATCTCTTATTAAAGGCAGTTAATCTCTTATTAAATGCTGTATACTTATAAATCCGTGCACTAAGAGCTATTAGAAACAATAATATGGTTTTATTTGATCAATTTTATCTTCTCCGTATCATTTCGCACCTGCATTGGTGTGGTAGTCTCACGCTATGCAAGTATATTGTTTAAATATCTCTCACGAATCCGATGAAACAGCATAAGTTGGTCTACAAGCAAATGTACTCTCTGGCATTCAATATATAAGTTCCTAGCATGGTTGTCCCCGAAAGCGGTACTTGCGGTTCTAGATTTTCTCAACCAGATCATAAATTAAAAACACAATGCTGGATATTGGTTCCTTAGTCTGTGTCTGGTACGGGGTGCAAAGCACATGTAAAATATCTTTTCACCAAGTATAATTAAAAGCAGAAGTTAAGAAAACTATCCAAAATAGAATGGTTCTGCCTGTGTCATAAGGTGTCGAAAATTGTCTGGTATTGACCAGTGTCTATAACGTTCAGCATTGTAATGAGTATCCACCACCACCGTCAACACTCACTTGATCTGTAATCGTTACACCACCACCGTCGTCACTTATTTGGGCTGTAATAGTAGCACCACCACCGTCAACACTCACTTGGTCTGTAATCGTAGCTCCATCACGGCAAACATTTATTCGGGCTGCAATTGTAGCACGATGAAGGCTGTAAAACTGATGCGCAAAATGAATAAATTCGTCACTGAGAGAAGGACAGGCAATAGTTATTACACCAATATTTATTGAGAGGTCTTAGTTGGTCGCGTCGTAAGCCTCTCTAGAATTATCACAGATTTTCCTTTGAGTGACTCGTTGACAATGGACCTTCATCAGTGATGAGTTGACAGGAGACTTCCCTCAAAGAGATGAGCTGACAATGAACTTTATCACTGATTAGTTGTCATAGGACTTTTCACTGAGTGGTGAGTTGACAATGGACTTTCCTCAGTAATGAGTTGACAGGGGACTTTCCTCAGTGATGAGTTGACAGGGTACTTTCCTTAGAGCGATTATTTGGCGGAGACTATGGTGAAATTCGCTCGTATGTCTTTCGTGCGTGTTTTGTGAATGTGAGTATGTGTGTGTGTGTGTGTACTTTTTTCTCTTCTAAAGTGACAACTAATTGCTAGTTAACAGCAACATACCCCGTGAAGTCATCCCTATTTTTGTAAATACCAATGTGTATATTTGAACACACCAACATAGCATTATGAAATACAATAAGTAGTTGCCAGTTAAATGAACACATGCAAAATTGCTACAAGTTCAATATGGGTCTTTTATTTTACCTAGGAATTTTACAAAAAGAAATGGTAATATTATGTGAAACTACGTGTACTGACGTGTGTGTGTGTGTGTGTGTGTGTGTGTGTGTAGGCAAGTAAGTAATATCTGACTTCGTTTACACTATATATGATAAGATGCAAAACTTTAGAATGTGATTGAAGTCTTTAGAATGGAGTGTCAGCTCAGGCCAACTGTTTTGGGGGTGAGGGAAGTTTCCAGAATTTAAAAGAGACCTGACGGTTTCGAAAGGGTACCTTAGCAAAATTATATGTGCATATTTACTCAAAATACCCAATAAATGTGCGCAAAAAAACCAGTGGTCAAAATTCAAGTGACAAGTGACTACGTTTGTGTGTGCGCGTGTGTGTGTGTACGGGTTTTCTTTTTTTAGCCTGGGTGAGAGATTCCGTTCCCCATCTCACCCACGAAAACAAATAACAAATCCGGCCCTGGAATTTAATTATAGGATGTCTTTTAAATTAATTAGAGATTGTCTCTTGAATGTGATTACATACTGTCTTTTGATTGCGAGCATTGACATTAGAATTTTGATTCGTCTCCTCAGGATTGTATTAAATACGGTTTCAAGGAGAAACATTCTTATTTGATCTAACATATTAAGGTTATCTTCCTTCGTACAAACGATATTATGCACTATTTCTACGTTAACCTAGTAAAATAGAAAGACTTTTCAATTGTTCTTGAGGACCAGTTTAATTTTTGTGTCCCACGGTGTGATTCAAGAAATCAACTAATTTGAATCAATATGTTATCGACTTTTTCAGGGTCAAGTTGAAAACCGGATAATATTTGTAGAGAGCCTGTAGTGGATTAAACTGAGCATTGTCAACACTAGGGACTGTCACGTTATCATATGCTGGGTTATTATCGATGATAAATCCTCAGTTGTCAAATATAATATGATAACCTCCTGAGGTTTTCATACGACACCTTCCGTAAATGAACTTTTACGAACAGCTGTTTAACTACTCTTGTAAATTTAAACAAAGTGTCATGCCGAATTTAATAGAGACTTACCTGACATCTCAAACGTTCTTTAAACTTTGTTTCCACTTATAGGCTAAATCGTCGCTACTTATGTTCAAGGAGTAGGCGTCAAATGGGTTACCCTTATGAAATGCATGTCACGCTTTTCAACAAAAAACTACTAAATAAGTGTCAAATTTTGACTTTAAGACGTCATTCTTTGTAACTTGCATCTCCTTAGGCAAAAAATCCAATTTCATCAAGACAAAGTAAATCATGCCGCCAAATCATATTCCTTTTTTGGATATGTTCACTGCAGAATACGTATGCATGACGTAATATTATACTCCGAACAAATGTAGATATATTTTGTTTTGTTACGATAGTTTTTTGGTAAAATAAAAAGCATGCATTTCGTTTGTAACGTGCCTATGTGGTACATGTGTAATGCATCTCCAATGGATAGCATACGACTTCTGATTCTCTGCTGCATATGTAAATAATCTGTGGTCGAGTTAAGTTCAAAATTCATCTTTAATAGCAATAAATGATAAGAGTTCTGCAAGGCGCACGTTGGAAACATTACTCGAATCAGTTATGTGATATACAAAATCTGTGCTTCCCACGAGAGCCTATCTTGCGGTGGACTTTGTATATCGTTATATATAGCTATGTATAACTGCATGGATTTCACTGTCACCAGTACAAACGTGTTCATAACAAGATGGATTTGATAAAAAAATTGCAATATTTAGAAGAATCTGTCAAATTCAGTAATACATCCGTGCACGTTTTGAGCCAAGTGGACTTATCTATTGCTTTCAACTCTTCCATTTCATCATTTACAGCAACACATGCAGCAAATAATCTCATGTCAATAGATGCAGGTTGTTGATAGCCTAATTTATCGAGCAATTTCTTTAAAAATGTATGTGAGTTTATATTTATCACCAGAGTGCAGCATGATGTAATCCACAGCGGAGCATGACATTGATATGATGAACAACTCATGCAAGCTAAATCACTTTTGAAGATTTATTTATGACAAAATTACATTGACCAACTGTCTATTCTACAATTTAGACCGTGTTGCAGAGTTCTCTTTGAGAAGTCTTTGGAGGTTTGAAACTGCATCTTTATGTGTGGTTGATATTTAGGCATGTAATTCAATAATAGACAAAGTGGCTAAGCGATAAAGCCACTTTACGAATCCAAGACAAACTATATTTGATCTTGACAGAGATCGCTGCTTTGGAAACTCCCTGTGTACTTGTTAGTCAAATAATTAGCATCACCATAAATGCTTATATCTATAGAAATGTCATGTGATTGAGACAAACGCATGTACGGATCGATTCGAGAGCCAATGCACGACTAAACTTACGATGGTGGTACAGTAATTCACGTCATCATCGATGTTATAGTCCATCTATAAACATAAAAAAACTAACGCAACAACCGGCTTAGTCATGTACTCCCCAATGCTCGTTATCATTGTTGTTCATTATAAAATCTCTCTAGAAAAGTCCGGCATAATTTATTCTCACAGCGTATGCCATTTAGTCGCGTAAGCATTTGTTGGAAGCAAGCTGAAAAAAAAATGCGCTGCCTGGTTTACTTTGACGGCACGTGTATTGCTGCAAAGAAGCGATCATAGTCTAACAAAACGCATTGCTTTTTTTTAGAGAAGCACAATGCGGACTTGACATAATTCGTTGATGAATTTTCTGGCAAACAAGCATCTACTTTCTATCCATTCTAAAATTTTATCCACGCTAAAGAATTCTCTTTGATGAACCTTCCCACAACTTGGTTTATATTTCTAACAGTTTTTCCCGAATGTTATTGGACATGTGATCCAATATTTGATAAAATGCTCATTTACCAAACTTGAACACTACGACTGATCCTTACAGACTTAACTGTCTTGGACACTGAGCTGAGAATGTCTTCACCGCTCTACGCATGTTATCTGCTTTGATGAGGAGTTTTCCTCAGGAATCATCTATAAATATTTTAAAATTGATTTGAATGTGTATTCAGTCCCATTTGGAAGTTGTCGAGGTGGAAATCAACCATCTGACATAGTTTGAATATCACATGGAAACAAAAGCTTTTCATCGTGGAAATACTGGACAAACAAGTATAAGCATAGCTGGACAGAGAAGATCAACGACTAGTCCGGTGGGTTATTAATTCAATGCTTGATTAATTTTGCGAAGCACATACGAAAGCCAACAAACGCATACGTTTCGACTTGGTTTTGCCTTAAAACGATTTGAACATTTTTTGTCATCACTGAGTACAACCTTACCTAGGGTATATAATATTTTTTTCAAGTAAAGCGACTAAATCAGCAAGTATCTCGTCTTAGAGCGCTTTTGGCGAGAGACGTGAAAAGCACGGTATTCACGGGTATTTTACCCCTATTAATACTCATTCTCCTGTAGATTTAAGGCAAATTTATTTTTCTAATTCACACACTGGTCATTTGGGATCTTGTCAAGGAGTGTACGTTCTCCTTTTTGTATTATAGCCACTGGACTGCGCATGCGCGCGAATGGTTGATCCATTAAAGAGGTTGTATGGCAAATACGAGTGTGGGCTAACCCAAGAATTCAGAAGAACTGTGTGGTTTAACAATGCACATGTGAACCAGGTCAAAATGTTTCGTTTGCAAGTTTTTGACAAGTATTTAAATGAGTCATACGTATTTATGAATCGTACGTGCTGTACAATCGACTATGGATCACATGTCATATGCTTGGTATAACTGTTATGTTGATTACAATTGATCATATTTGTTTCAATTGATTATGTTGTTTCAATTGAGTACACGAAACATATAGTATATTTCAATTTGAGTACTGTTACCTTCATTATACGAGATTATATCAATCTTATTATCATTACATGAGATTATATGAATCTTACCTTCATTATACGAGATTATATGAATCTTACCTTCATTACACGAGATTATATGAATCTTACCTTCATTACATGAGATTTTATGAATCTTACCTTCCTTACACGAGATTATATGAATCTTACCTTCATTACACGAGATTATATGAATCCTACCTTCATTACATGAGATTATATGATTCTTACCTTCATTACACGAGATTATATGAATCTTACCTTCATTATACGAGATTATATGAACCTTACCTTCATTACATGAGAATATATGAATTTTACCTTCATGGCATGAGAATATATGAATCTTACCTTCATTACACGAGATTATACGAATCACATTTTTGTCTCCCCATTTTTTTGAATGATTGTATGAATTACATTTTTGTTACGTCTTAAGGTTTCATAAAGTCTCAAATTCATTCATATATAACAAATGTTTAGTTGAAGCAATCGAATGAGTCGTATGTTTGAACATAAAAGAATCTCACTATATATTGTAGAGGATATAAATAGTTTTATTAATTCATTTCATAACCTTCCATCTTTCATAACATTGTGCCGTGTTGTCATTTAATCCAAGCGTCCATTCAAATCAAATCATGTTACACTATAATCTTTTAGAAAATAACATTTTTGTGAATTTTTTTATGGATATTTTTATTTCAAGTAATGAATAACATTACTTACAATAATTAAAAGAAACATTCAAACTAAAGAGAAACTGAATGCTTTTAGAAATCCAACCGGTTGTCGGCCAGACTAGATCTTGAGAATACTACACTGGAGTACGGCAATAGGGATGAGTATGCTTCTAAACAGCTGACTAAGGAGGGGAGAATGGAGTAAACTCGAACTCTTGATTTTCTTTCAACCATAAGATAATATGATGATCCATTTATTAAAAAACATTGAATAATGTCAGTTCATAAACATGACAGTCTTGTTTTGTGCACTAAGCCAAAATACTATCATTTTATTGAGGTACAGTATATGCCAATTTCGCAGGGTATACATTAGCACTAAACAGTTAGTTCATTATATTTTTACTTGTTTTGAATGAATGAAAATTACTAAGATTTACCATATTTGAATTTAGTTGCAATAGAGTTTACTAACTAAGGAAAAATATGACTTGATTGTAATACGTAAAATGTAAAATCTGCAAGAAAAACACTTGCTTGACGTAACACTTAAACTATAGCTTAATACTTGCTTGATGTGAATTGATATAGATAGAAATAAATTGGCTGTCAAGTCGGTGAGGAAAATAATCACAATGACTTAGAAAACTAGCAAATTATATAATAGAAATATAACTAACTTGTTTATACAGAATAATAGAATATTCAATCATTGTTGAATTGAATTTAAAATGTCAACTCGGTAATGATAACACTTACAATGACTTAGATATTCTATTTCCCCAAGAGCATTGTTTGACCTATAATTTAAGAACAGTAATTATATATTTATAGAAAAAGTTATTTGTATGTCTTTAGCTTCAAAAAACCAATAAAATAAAATAAATAAATAAATAATGTGAGGACAACACTCACTTGACCATATAACTGAGGTTCAAATTATAAATGATATAAAAATATCTAGTTTGCTTACAAAAAAGAAATTAGAAATGACTAGAATGCATATAATTTGGAAGAGATAAAGTAATTAAAAATAGTAAACATAGAAATTTCTTAATTAAATACTGCTTAGTGCTTAAATAAACTTTAAAAAAAAATTAATGTCCAAAATATTGCCCAAAGTTACATAACTCTATAATAAACTAAACAAAACAAATTAAAAAAAATAACTCGATAACTTTGATGTACCTAGTTTTATTGCTGCTAGCTGACTGAAACCCTACAAGCAGCCCACAAAGCCTTATATATTCCCGACAAAACCCACAAAACTGACAGCGCCCACAAAACCAACAGTTCTAACAAAACTCATAAAACCCACAAAGCCAACAAAACTCACAGTTCTAATAAAACCCACAAAATCCACAGCGCCCACAAAACCCCAGTTCTAAAACCCACAATTTTGGTGGGAATATTCAAACAAGCATAAACTAGTATTGCACGTGTATATTTAGTCAATCTTCACAATGATCATTCATAGAAATCACCAATTTGATATTTTACACATTGTTACATTGCGATTGCCCCAATAAAAAGTTGACAAAAATAAGTTTTGTAATTCGCGGCACATACCGTTTTATGCTGTTGCTGATAGCAATGGTTCGGAAACTTATGCACTGTTAATATCAACGAGGTAGACCGCTTGATAGGCAGACAACATGTGTATGTACCAAAGAAATAAGAAAGAGAAAAAAAAACTTAAATGCGAAGATGTATACAAACATAACATCAGGGGCTATAGACACACTGAGTATGTATCGTACAGTCTTAAATGGTTATCTAGAAATAGTTATTAATCAAAGTATCAATGATGCCAGTCGCCGGCATTCATACTCCCTATTTTCGCTAACTCAAAACATATAGACTATACCAGCTAATAGTTAATCGACTAAGTAAACAAAATAGAGTATCCTAGAAAATATTAATGTCAACTCATTTGAACAATTCACTGGTAAAACGCCGATTTTTTTTTTAAAATCGAAACGGAATTGGGCAGCTTGTATGATTTTTACCGTATACAAACCTGATTACCTCTTTTACCGTATACAAACCTGATTACCATTTTTACCGTATACAAACCTGATTACCTCTTTTACCGTATACAAACCTGATTACCCCACTCCTTAAATGCTGTTTATTACACTATTTTCTTTTGGGTAGGATGACAAACTACAAAAATGTTCACTGTATGAAACAAATCGGTTATGTCGTTCAAATTTAATTATTTGCAGAAAAACCAATATAAAACTAAGATAAACTGAATTTTTGCACTTTGTATCCCAGGAAAATAAGATTCATAGCGTATATTCTTCAACAAGGATACTGTCCATACCCTTCTATAATATTGCTCTCTATAACCCTCTAGAAGGATACTGTCCATACCCCTCTAGAATAATGCTCTCTATAACCCTCTAGAAGAATACTGTCCATACCCCTCTAGAATAATACTCTCTATAACCCTCTAGAAGGATACTGTCCATTTCCCTCTAGAATAATGCTCTCTATAACCTCTAGAAAGATACTTTCCATACCCCTCTAAAATAATACTCTCTATAACCCTCTAGAAGGATACTTTCCATACCCCTCTAGAATAATACTCTCTATAACCCTCTAGAAGGATACTGTCCATACCGCTCTAGAATAATACTCTCTATAACCCTCTAGAAGGATACTGTCAATACCCCTCTAGAATAATGTTCTCTATAACCTCTATAAGGATACTTTCCATACCCCTCTAGAATAATATTCTCTATAACACTCTAGAAGGACACTGTCCATACCCCTCTAGAATAATGCTCTCTATAACCCTCTAGAAGGATACTTTCCATACCCCTCTAAAATAATACTCTCTATAACCCTCTAGAAGGATACTGTCCATACCCCTCTAGAATAATACTCTCTATAACCCTCTAGAAGGATACTGTCCATACCCCTCTATAATAATGCTCTCTATAACCCTCTAGAAGGATACTGTCCATACCCCTCTAGAATAATACTCTCTGAAACCCTCTAGAAGGACACTGTACATACCCCTCTAAAAAAATGCTCTCTATAACCCTCTAGAAGGACACTGTCCATACCTTTCTAGAATAATACTCTCTATAAACCTCTAAAAGGATACTGTCCATACCCCTCTAGAATAATGACCTCTATAACGGTCTAGAAGGACACTGTCCATATCCCTCTACAATAATGCTATCTATAACCTCTAGAAGTATACTGTCCATACTCTCTATACTCTCTATAACCTCTTAAAAGATACTGTCCATACCTCTCTACAATAATGCTAACTATAACCCTCTAAAAGGATATTGTTCATGCCCCTCTAGAATAATTCTCTCTATTACCATCTAAAAGGATACTGTACATACCGCTCTAAAATAATACTCTCTATAACCTCTAAAACGATACTGTCCATACCCCTCTGTAATAATGCTCTCTATAACCCTCTAGAAGGATACTGCCCATACACCTCTACAATATTGCACTCTACTAACCTCTAAAAGGTTACTGCCCATGCCCCTCTACAATAATGCTATCTATAACTCTCTAGAAGGATACTGTCCATACCCCTCTACAATAATGCACTCTACTAACCTCTAAAAGGATACCGTCCATACCCCTCTAGAATAATACTCTCTATAACCCTCTAGAAGGATAATGTCCATACCCCTCTAGAATAATGCTCTCTATAACCCTCTAGAAGGATACTGTCCATACCCCTCTAGAATAATACTCTCTGTAACCCTCTAGAAGGACACTGTACATACCCCTCTAAAAAAATGCTCTCTATAACCCTCTAGAAGGACACTGTCCATACCCTTCTAGAATAATACTCTCTATAAACCTCTAAAAGGATACTGTTTATACCCCTTTAGAATAATGATCTATATAACCCTCTAGATGGACACTGTCCATATCCCTCTACAACAAAAAAAGCATGCTGACAATTAATTTTCGAAATAGGTGAGCTTTAGAACACACGGTACTAATTATAGGGAAATATGGGAGCTAGCCAATGGGTGAACACTCTGCTGGATCCTGGTACGCAAAAGAACATTGGCAGTATGACTACGTTTTAACAGTGATAACAATGGCAATACGAGTGTCGGAAAAGGAACGTAATTTTCTCTTTGTGTGTACATAATGGATGAGATCACATAGGTATAATGGACTGGTGATATAACTGACCTAGATTTAAAATGGACCGTGTTTCTTGAGTCACTTACAAAAGTAAAATTATAGATGTATTATATATTCAGTGACACCCTGTAGCCGAATGAAAAAAAAAAAACCTTTCGCCTTTACCTGTTATACCGGCCGCTATGTATAACATAAATTGCGTTTTGAAATGTTGTTAACCTTTAAACCACCAACAAAATATTTTGCATTGAATTACAAGAGTCAATTTAAAGATAAAACAATGAACATTTAGTACGATGCATACAGATATTGTTGGAATAATGCATCTAGTAACTAATTAACATTCTATTCAAAGCAACAGTGGTCCTGTTTCATAAACCTGCATCTGTTTTTTGTTTTTCTCTCAGAGCCAGCGATTCTGTCATAACTTTGAAATGATATATATTCTTTACAACCATATACACTAACACAATATACAATTATCAAGTGATCTTTGCAACAAGAATTGGTTTTTTTGGTCTCTCCCTATTCGATGTGGACTAGCCAATGGGTCAGAACGTTGAAATAATTAATTGAACCGCCGTTAAAGTACAAACCCATAGCCTGTCCATAACCTCAGCGGACCATCTACACTGAAACCATTTTGTAGCAAAACTATTTTTATCCCATAAGCAATCTGTCGACTTGAAAAGGCCAGGCCATTTTCAATCAAGCATTATTTAACACAACCCATGTATACTACCCATGGGTTATATCTTTAAGGTGTTCAATTTTATATACACACACGCGCGCACACACTCGAACGCACGCACACGCACACACACACATATATATATATATATATATATATATATATATATATATATATATATATATATATATATATATATATATATATATATATATATATATATATATATATATATATATATATATATATATATAGATGCAATAAACTAGTTTCGTACTGTTCGTCGTCAGTTTATTGCATCTATTTTAATTAATCCCTGACAAACGTGATCCCTTGGTGGATCCAGTACGCTTGAGAGGGTTGTTATTCGCCATATGATTTGTATTCTTTATATATATATATATATATATATATATATATATATATATATATATATATATATATATATATATATATATATATATATATATATATATATATATATATATATATATATATATATATATATATATATATGTAGTAGAAAAGCAAATTGAAAAAGTGAAACTATGCATGAATTTAATACTCAGTAATCGATAATTTGATATTGATGTTAGAAAGCGGAGGCAGCAGCTTTCCGTGAGTCGGTGGTTTTTTCTTGCGTATTACTCCGCCACATATACTGGCTGTCATGTGTAGTCTTTTGTGTCCTGAACAAAATCGCTTTAAACCCAACAAAATCCAACCTAATCTTTGTTACGCTAAAGAGCTCTTCTTTCAAAATTTTTAAAAGTACCATTGTTTTCGAAAACTGATATGAGCCAATTTTCAGAGACAGCCTAATATATTTAACATTTATAAAGTACTAGCTTGTGTTACACGAGTTTATTTACCGCAGAAAAACAACATGCGCAGTCCTCATATGACGACATTCATGCAATTACTATCCACTTGTGTAAATATGTTAAGCATACATTAAATTGCTTTTATCGTACAACAAAACCCAAAGGAATGTAGATTTGCATCGAACAGGATATTTATGGGTGTGCCTAGGTTTCGAAAATACACCCTTGCAGTCACCGATCGACCGTGCTGCCATCACCAGTTTTTTTTTTTACTGAGATTTTGTACATAAATTATTGATTATCATCAAATATAAAGAATGACACACATCACAAGTTTGAGAGTACCTTTGATATATTTACAGGTGCTCGGTGTTGTTCGGTGATTTAATCAATCTAATACTGTCATATATTATCATGGCGATTAGGAGTGCCGTCAACTCCACTATTTCATACAGGTTTTGGTGTTGTTTTACTAGCAAGGAAAATTAATATGGTGGGGATAGGAGAGAATAAACAATGAAAATTGGAACCATTTTGTTTTTGTATTCAACCCAAAACTTGCCTAATAATGAATATACACCATTCTCGTGTTGTCTCGAATTTTCTTTTCATTTTGTTGTAACGATATATATGTTTACTGTGACGAGAAAACGAAAAGATAATTTTTCCAGAAAACATGTACATGTAACAGTACCTAATAACCTAAAATGTAATTTTCAGCCATTGTGAAGTAAGTCGTGTAACAGATTTTAAAATGTATATTATTGATATAAGCTGTATACACACACATACATACATACATACATACATACATACATACATACATACATACATACATACATACATACATACATACATACATACATACATACATACATACATACATACATACATACATACATACATACATACATACATACCGACCGACCGACCGACCGACCGACCGGCCGGCCGGCCGGCCTGCCTGCCTGCCTGCCTGCCTGCCTGCCTGCCTGCCTGCCTGCCTGCCTGCCTACCTACCTACCTACCTACCTACCTACCTACATACATACATACATACATACATACATACATACATACATACATACATACATACATACATACATACATACATACATACATACATACATACATATACACATATACACATACATGCACACATACATACATACATACATACATACATACATACATACATACATACATACATACATGCATGCATGCATGCATGCATGCCTGCCTGCCTACCTACCTACCTACCTACCTACCTACCTACCTACCTACCTACCTACCTACATACATACATACATACATATACACATATACACATACATGCACACATACACACATACATACATACATACATACATACATACATACATACATACATACATACATACATACATACATACATACATACATACATACATACATACATACATACATACATGCATGCATGCATGCATGCATGCATGCATGCATGCATGCATGCATGCATGCATGCATGCATGCATGCATGCATACCTACCTACCTACCTACCTACCTACCTACCTACCTACCTACCTACCTACCTACATACATACATACATACATACATACATACATACATACATACATACATACATACATACATACATACATACATACATACATACATACATACATACATACATACAACCATATATACATACATACATACATACATACATACATACATACATACATACATACATACATACATACATACATACATACATACATACATACATACATACATACATACATACATACATACATACTTACCTACCTACCTACCTACCTACCTTCCTACATACCTACCTACCTACCTACCTACCTGCATGCATACATACATACATACATACATACATACATACATACATACATACATACATACATACATACATACATACATACATACATACATACATACATACATACATACATACATACATACATACATACATACATACATACATACATACATACCTACCTACCTACCTACCGACCGACCGACCGACCGACCGACCTGCCTGCCTGCCTGCCTGCCTGCCTGCCTGCCTGCCTGCCTGCCTACCTACCTACCTACCTACCTACCTACCTATCTACCTACCTACCTAGATACCTACATACATACATACATACATACATACATACATACATACATACATACATACATACATACATACATACATACATACATACATACATACATACATAGATACATACATATACACATATACACATACATGCACACATACACACATACATACACACATACATACATACATACATACATACATACATACATACATACATACATACATACATACATACATACATACATACATACATACATACATACATACATACATACATACATACATACATACATACATACATACATACATACATACATACATACATACATGCATGCATGCATACCTACCTACCTACCTACCTACCTAACTACCTACTTACCTACCTACCTACCTACCTACCTACCTACCTACCTACCTACCTACCTACATACATACATACATACATACATACATACATACATACATACATACATACATACATACTTACCTACCTACCTACCTACCTACCTACCTTCCTACATACCTACCTACCTACCTACCTACCTACCTGCCTGCCTGCCTGCATGCATACATACATACATACATACATACATACATACATACATACATACATACATACATACATACATACATACATACATACATACATACATACATACATACATACATACATACATACATACATACATACATACATACATACATACATACATACATACATACATACATACATACATTGGCGTCTGATTTCTTGTATGTGTCTCTCCATCATTCATCTCATGCTGAACCGTTCTTTGTAAAATGAATTTGAAATTTTTTTGGCTGGGGGGAGGGAATATTTTTTTTTGTTATTAATTGTTGCAATTCGACTTGAAGCGTAAACTGAATCACATTAATAATTATTGAAACGATGGTGGTATTAGCTTGCATATGATTGTGTTGTGACCATTCAATTCAATATATCTAAAGCTTCAAGTCAGTTTTCGGTTGTACCAAAATTTACTGGTAACTATATTAAGACGGCCCTGATTATTTCTAAGCGGATGTGTGTGATACTTTAACTTCGCAACACTTTCTCTTCGTTGGCAAATCGGTTCGTTAACGATATTGTTGACCGGTTGCACAGCTAAGTTTACTTTTTAGGGTCACATTACCCTCCACTTGACCAGGGGCGAGGAGCATTTGGTTGTCAGTTACAAATGAATGTTTCTGTAACCTGGACGGAGCGACATAGTTAATTGATAGGTGGCAAAAATCATATCCATTCTTTTAATTTATTTTAGACATCCTATTATTTTCCTTTTACACGCGAGTAGCTATTGTTCCAGTTTGTTTTTCTTTGGGTCTGTTGAAACGGTCACGGTTTAGCATAATGGTAAACACCCTATGAGTGAGTTTTCTCAGTTTCATCTAGCTATAATATAATTGTGGAATGTTTTCGTGGAGGAATAATATAATTGTGGGATGTTTCGTGGAGGAACGAGCAGCGCAGTTATCCAGTATATTTAATATAATCGCCTCTCTCTTGAAAGATAATTAAAATTATTGACCCACATAGTATGATTTTCGTAAAACGGCGATAAGACCGTATTGCATATTGTACCCATCTCGTGGGTCGGTGGTTCTTTCCGGGATTTTCCAGAGTTCTTCCTCCACCATTAATACTGGCCGTCATATAGCCTATCTTGTTTTCAAAAATGGCGTTAAACCCTACAACAACTACAATTACAACTACAACTACATCTCGATCCAAATATTTTTCCTCCTTGTCATCGTTATGACTGCTTCGGATGTTTTTGTTGTTGATGCTGACAGAATTACAATACATAGGCTTTACTACCAATACAATTAATATTCTCTGCGACAATTAATTATTCATATGTCACTAACGAACATCAGAAAAAATAGTTTGTGAAATATTCACGACACACTTTAAAATTCAAATAAAAGAAAGAGTATAACTGAGAACGTCGTTCATGTTTTTCTTCGCTTATTTTACTAACTATTGATTACTCTAAAAACAACTTTTTTCTTGAAAGAAGATTCGTTCTTATTTTTATATCCTTTGTTGGCTCTCGATAAGCAAAACAATGATATACAAATGTTGACATAATGAAACTTTAATGTACCTTATAATTATGCTGACTGATTTTCTAACATCCAGGCAATTAAAATCCAGAGCTTTAAACTGAGTAAGAATTTTAACTTAAGAATGCCTCCATAACCTTCAGACCAGTCTGCTGATGCTCCTTTTTCACACGTCCGATTTAAGTCAAACCCAGATCTGAAAAATAGGATTTTCACATTTCAAGTGATTACATATTTTTTTCCTTGTTAGCATTTAATTTTATTTACAGGTACTCTTTTTGGTTGAAATTATCCATTAAAAAAAATAAAGATCATACAAGTCTCATGTCCGTTATTTTGCGTAGGGAAACAATTAGAAAAGAAGCAAAAACAACTCGAGGATTTTTTAAATATTATTCGACCATGAAATGTTGCAAATCATGTTGTTTTTGTTTTCTTCTGTGTCTTGACACGTCTATCATTCTTCAGTGTGGTGTGTGTGGTTTAAATTTTAACGCAGCGTTAACAATTTGAATCATTGCTCTACGATGTCTGCAGTGTGGCAGTTCATAGTGATGTCATCGCATTTGGTGCATCTTGCCGTAGATACGTCACTTCATATTATCATACCAGTCATAATGTTAACCTCTTAATGTTAAGCGCCAAGCAAGGCACGATTTTTAAAAGTCTTTGGTACGACTCGGCCGAGTTTCGACCCCGCGATCATCTGCAACCACTTAGGCAATAAAACGGTCTGGTATACTTGAAATATTTGACCATAAATGCAGCATTAAAATGCCAAACCTTACGTAAGGACTGAAAATCACAAGAATGAGCCAATTCCTTTCCACTTTGAACGTGTGAAGTATACATAAGGAAAGACACACACCTTGGCAAATTGCATTCTATTGATCATCTTGTTTAGTTATGGAGAGAATAAGTGATGATAGTGAAGCACGCATCATAGCGTTTTTTTAAAAGAAAATAAAATTGCTGTTTTCTCCCAGTATAAATCGTATTTGTTGAAACTCAGACCTAGTGCATTGAGAGAGAGAGCAAGAGAGAGAGAGAGAGAGAGAGAGAGAGAGAGAGAGAGAGAGAGAGAGAGAGAGAGAGAGAGAGAGAGAGAGAGAGAGAGAGAGAGAGAGAGAGAGAGAGAGAGAGAGAGAGAGAGAGAGAGAGAGAGAGAGAGAGAGATATTTGGGTTTCATCTTTCCGTGGTCTTCCTAATTTTCTTTTCTTGTTGTATAGGAGTTCCGTTACAGTCTTCACGAATTTTGTCTTGACCATAGCAGTACCGTTACAAAAATGAAAATGCAAATTGCCAATTTAAATCCCAAGACTGACCTTAAGACTCCTTTATGGTTATTTCAAGCTCCAATGTGTCCTGAGACTCTGACCTCAGTTCATTTTCTTGCCCCTCTACAGATGACCGGACATGACCTGGCCAAAGCTTTAGGCAGTGGTCATTTATAGTCCAGTTCATGTGTGAAACCAATAAATTTAGAATAATTGGCCTGGGAAACCTTTCTCATCGTACAACAACTACACCTGCGTCATTACCTAGGTATAAAAATTTCATAAAAGAATGTTTAATTTGTGTGTATAAATATGGCTAGACGATCAAAAGCAGTGAATAACTTTCACATTATCATGGGGTCTGAAATGCTGTTTATAATACAAATAATTTGGAGCATCTTGCTAGAGATAAAACTTGAATGCAATAACACAGCTCATAGACCGAATGTCAAAACAAATTTAATCGGAGCTTGAATTGAATGTAAATGCTTGCTTTAAAGAAAAAAAAAAAGGAAAAAAAAAATAGAAAAAGAAAGGAATGAAGAAAAATCGACTAGGCTAGAATATAATTAAAAAGTTAAATGGGATGCAAGGAAAAGACGAAAATGGCATAAACAGAACTTCTTTCTGCAAGTTGATAATCTACAAATCGAAAACATTATTGTTCATTAAATTTTGTGCGACTATCAAAAATTAGCTTCCGGTTTGACGAGTAAAGAGAAATACCTTCTCTATGCATGTTATACTAAATTTTTGTCGTGTTTTTGTGATCTTCTTGTGGGTAAATAAAATCATATCGTTTTTCAATTTTTCACATATTTTCTCCACGCATGTTTAATAACCAATCAACTATAACCTGCAAGTTAACGAAAGATTCCCATATTTCAAAAAGGGATGATTCAGCACGATTTTCCTATTCCGATTAGGAAACATGAAAATGAGTGTGTCTATCTGTGTGTGTGTGTGTGTGTGTGTGTGAGAGAGAGAGAGAGAGAGAGAGAGAGAGAGAGAGAGAGAGAGAGAGAGAGAGAGAGAGAGAGAGAGAGAGAGAGAGAGAGAGAGAGAGAGAGAGAGAGAGAGAGATTTGGATTTTTAACATAGCTTTAAAAAATTTCGGTCATATCGCTACGATGTCTGCAGTGTGGCAGTTTATACCGATGTCTAGCACTGTTGCGTCATGCCGCAGCTATGTAGCATGACGTCACACCCAGTCGCATTATTCTGACCACAGGCTGGCCAGTTCTTACAATAAAATATTAATGCTGAGCACCAAGCGAGGCAGCTGTTAGTTGCATTTTAACAAATCTTTGGTATGATTGTTTCATTTCAGATTTTGTTGTTTTTGGAAAAGTAGTAGCGTAAAGACAACACTAGGTTTTTTGTAATTAAAATAGCGATTCTAGAAGTAATAAATTGTAATGTCTTCCTTTAGTTACTATGGACAACCCCACCTAACCCCACCCCACTCCAAAAACGGAATTGTTTTATTTAGATCTGATATAAATTTTAAAAACAAATATCCCATGACCAAAGATAACAAAGATGATACTTGTATGGGCACTATTCTTATGCAAAAACGCCAAAGTAGATCGAATAGTTAGCAATTACACAATCACAATAGGGTCTTGATTGATAATGGTTTTAACAAAATCAGAATAACAAATCAATATCAGCTGATTTGAGAGGGCGTGTTTCGTGCAAAAGTCCATTGCTCGAATAGATTGCTTCCCATTTTCATAAATTTCTTCGTGATGAAGAAAGATGAGGACAAACAAATATTCAGTGCCTGTAAGCTGAGCCATTCTAGATGGCCACCACTTTAGCGGAAAACAAGGAGCGTTTTGTATTGTAGTGCAACACGATTACTAACTCATATCCTTGGATTGGTATTGTATTGCAAATTTTCAAGAAACCTGATATGCGTATGAGCCTGATGTTTGTGCGGAAAAATTAATCAAAATGTCGAATTCACTAAAAGCGACCAAGTTCAGTATAACACGGTTATGGGTGGTCTTTAGCTCCTGTAAAAGATTCTTTGTCTCGTAACAATTGGAAACAGTTTTTTTAAGAACTCACATTTATCAACTGACGACGTTTCTAGGTAGCACGCTTCCTATACACTCATTCGAGTTGTACTTTTTGCTTCGTTTCTACCACCACATTGTTGATATGAATTCTTACTTGATTTCTGTTACTGTCTTCTTTTCTTTCAATCAGATAATTTAGTGTACATGCTATTTCACATAACATCGTTCTGAAAAGCATGACAACCATTTGGATTAAATATCAGCGAACATTTCAAGATATCTTGTTTGCATCGTAACGAGCGAATATATATTAAAAACAGTATAAAGATAAGGTGGTCTCTTTGTAGGAATATTTGTAATGACGAGGACTCACAAGCAACCTGACTCATACTGGAAACATGAATAAAAAAAGATGACACCTCACCCACCAAAGGAAGCCGAAAGGAAGAAAATGGAGAATGAGACATTTAATATATATATATATATATATATATATATATATATATATATATATATATATATATATATATATATATATATATATATATATATATATATATATATATATATATATAGAGAGAGAGAGAGAGAGAGAGAGAGAGAGAGAGAGAGAGAGAGAGAGTACTATTTAAAACATAAATGTAATATTGTTAATGTCATGAAATAGTTATAAATAGTTATTAGACTACAGTTTTAAATTAATTGTGGTTGTATAGGTGCGTTTGATTTGACTTCAATATCATACGAGTGTGGGAGGAACGAGGAATGAAGTACCATTTTTAGAAACAAAATGCTTTTATAAATGGCATGCATTTTGCCGCGTACAATGTGGTAGACCACATTTTTTTAAGTTGCTTTAATTCCATTCGCTTTATTTACCATATTTATTCTAACATAATTTTCTAAGGAAAGTTTCACACAATAAATATTAATTAATATGTCACATAAAAAGATTATAACCGAGCAATTCGATGTAAATTTGGTATTTATGCGAATATAAATGGTATATGCACCACCATATGGATTTAGTGTTATCATTACATGACGGCATGAGCAAGCAATGGCCATCGACCTAGATTTATCTGGCTACAGTTACATCATACTGGCACGTTAACAGATACATAGTAATGTTCTTTTGACCTCTAGATTTAACATTAAAATTCCAAAGTTACAATTTGCACATTTATGAAATTAAAGAAAAGAAAATGATTCTCTCTGAACATGCTGGTTCTAATGACAACACGAGCCGCAGTAATTTATCTGATAAGTTCTAAAATTCAAGTGTCACGGGAATTCCAAAGGTAGGCAGAAGACGAATATTTATTGGTATTTGTCAGATTAATGATTTATATATGGATTTTGGCTATGACCCCCACTCCGAGTTTTTAATCTGAATCCCATAAACCAAAATATAACATAATTGTTTGTATAAAGGCTGCATAAATAACGAGGTGTTCAAGAATATAATGTACATGAAGCATTTACGACTGCAACAAATGTTTGTCGAATTATTTTTTTATAATTTCGCAAGCTTTGATTCCAAACATCAAAGAAAGTCACGTCGTACAAGGGAATGAGAGGTTTGGTCGAATTCTTTTCTGGAAGTCTAGAATGTCCCAGCCTCTCACCTGTCCATCTAAAAGGTGCATTTTCATGTTTTTGTGCAGATCATCCTTTCAGTTTGATTTTAAAAGCATTAGTATTTACAGCTTATGAGGTCTTGTTGTTTGCTGATAATGCAGTTTAATGGGTCCGTTTTTGTGAAGTTCGCGATGTTTTGAATTCATTTTTTGTGAAAAAAAAGAAGATTCGTACTCGAGACACGAGTCGGTGATTGATTGATTGATGTTATACTGTTAAACGCATTAATAAGCGTTAGTTTGTCCTGACTATGAAAAACAAAACGATCTTAATTGTTACCGGGTCGTGTACAGGCATATATATATATATATATATATATATATATATATATATATATATATATATATATATATATATATATATATATATATATATATATATCTATCTGTAGTGATGAACTGGTGATAAAATAGCCTCAAATGTCCACTGGGGATACTATTCCAGCGTCATAATTGTAGCTCAGCTCATAAGATAAATATTAGGAAAGGACAGTTACCTGGATGGGTAATTTTCTTTGTCCGTCTCTCTATATCAGTTACATCAGCGTCATTAAAAGAAAGATAATTTCAGGCTGTTAGATTTTGTACGAATCCAGTGGCGTCACTGGGGGTGAGGTGCAGTGGGGTGCGGTGGTGTGTGTGTGTGTGTGTGTGTGTGGGTGTGGGTGTGGGTGCGGACCACACTGGGTGACACCATCAGAGGGTCGACAAAGCTTTGAATTTGTGTGCAGGAAGGAGATCCTTGGGGTGACAATATGAGTTACAGTATATTACTGTTTATAAAAGCTTTGATTTTTTTTCTTGCAGGAAGGAGGTCCATAGGGGTGTCACCATAAGTTACCGCACTAGGTAACACCAAACCTAGTAACGCCACTGTATGAATCTAATATCAGGTTTTTTTTGATGCACGAAACTGATGTTGTTTTGCTTTAGTACATTTAGTTTGAGTTTCCAAGAAAGTTTATTGGCATGCATTTGATACCAATTTAAATCAATATCAAGCGAAGTTTTTATAGATCAATACTTAGACAAAGAAATCGATACATTATAAAAGCAAATCAATATCAAATATAGCTTTTTATGGATTGTTTCATGATCAAGTTAAATCACGCTATCAACTTTTTACAGGAAGATAGGTGTGCAAAATACCCAAGAAACCACAAACTGGTCGAAGTTAGTGGGTTTTCTGTTTAATGGAGTGTTCTCATCGATTTGAATTGTTATCATTTTACAATGGTCGTAGACTTAACTATTTGGGTACAACATTATATGCATATTTGTAATATGCGTAAATGCTAAGAACTATTTTAACTGATATTTGTAATGACTGGTTACAGAGACAATTACTACAGTAAGATATTTCAATCGATATTTGTAATGACTTATTACTGCAATTGGATATTTCAATCACTATTTGTAATAACTTGTTACATGGTCATGATGTAATACAGTTAGATATTTCGACCACTATTTGTAATGACCGGTTACTTCGGCATATACTACAGTTAAATATTTCAACCGCTATTTGTAATGACTTGTTACTACAGTTAGATATTTCAACCGCTATTTGTAATGACTGGTTGCTACAATTAGATATTTCAACCGCTATTTGCAATGACTGGTTACTACAGTTAGATATTTTAATCACTATTTGTAATGACTGGTTGCTACATTTAGATATTTTAACCACTCTTTGTAATAGTTGGTTACGGGGCCAAGTAATGCAGTTAGACATTTTAACCCCTATTTGTAATTACTGGTTACAGCGACAAGTACTACAGTTAGATATCTCAACCGCTATTTGTAGAGACTGTTTACTACTGTATGTATGTGTCAGTTTCTATCCTGATTCGCTCCTAGGCAAGTTACACCAATAATAATAATAATAATAATAATAATAATAATAATAATAATAATAATAATAATAATAATAATAATAATAATAATAATAATTATTATTATTATTATTATTATTATTATTATTATTATTATTATTATTATTATTATTATTATTATTATTATTATGTCATTGCACCACCTTCCCTTGTAATGCAAAGATATATCATTATTTTACGTTGTGGTAATTGTATCCAAGAAGTATAACCAGAATTGAAAAAATGCACCCCTGTAGATGTCCAAGAATCGACATGTTCTCACAGTTACGTAGCTAACTAGGTTCCACCAACAATCATAATGCTATTTAGCCGCAAGTAAAATGTGGCGGTATTACTGGTGTAACAGTTAGGGTGTTTTTCCTGTGCTACTTGTCAAGGTGCTTTTTCAAATACCGATATTTCGGTAATTTCCGTCAGCAGTGAATCTACAGAAACTCCCGAGTAATATTGTTATGACTTTAATGATAACAACGTTCTCATTAATCATGACAAAAGAATTTTTAAAATGTCTTTTTATAAATATATTGTTTCTGTTAAAATCAAAGGTGAATATCACAAATATTATTATATTTATGATCCTTTAATTATGTGTTTGACATGTGTCACTTACGCCAACACGATAGCCAAAGTGAGTGTTGCGAATGATACAATCAGATTTCCACTATCCTAAGTGAAGATCTGACAGCGACCGCTTCGAGGTCATGTTCTGGCGACCTTTGAATTAGCTAACGGAAATGAAGCTTTCAAAAATCTGAAAGTGAATCAAATCTTTTGGCACACATTGATACTCTTCAGACACACTGTTCAGACTCAAAAACCCGAAGATATAAGTTTTTACCTAATTGGTTGATAAAATTCGCGATTATGGTAATATCATAGGTCACTTAAACGGCCGCTGTCACGTGAGACAGCGAACATTTGATTTTAATTAGACTGTAAAAGATATGCAGGCCAAATCCAACGTTTGAAAAATTTCGGTTTTTTGTTTTATAAAGAACGAAACAAAACAAACATCGGTATTATGTTTTAGGTTTTGTTACTAGCGCATGTTCATAAATTTCCTTGCAAGATTGTGAAGTACCCTACGATTGTCATCTTCGAATGTTACGTAATTTCTTAAGTCCACTAAGTATTTTCTCCTTTATTGAGTAAGTATGTTTTATATTTATTGGCTCTGATAAATACCTTGGTATAAATCAGAGCAAGTAATTTTTGACAGACGGAAATTACTCACAAAAGTGTCAGACCCTGCCTAAAAGCATTGCTCGTTCTTAATGTATCTGCGATATACCGTGGTACGCATCGCGCGTTACGTTCAGAAATACCGCGTTAAAAAAAATATTCGTGGCACCTTGCTCTACCTGCTAACTTGCATCAAGATTAACTAATCGAGATAATTATATTTCTGCGTGTAAATTTTCACTGTTCTACGTTTTTCATTGTGCATGCCTGTCTTTGTGTATTTTTTTTATTGACCCCAAGGATGACTTCATTTTAAGTTGAAACGTAGGGAATTTTAGTTATTTTCCCATTGTTTTCCAGCTTGTAGGAAACATACAAGTAACCGTATGTCACAGCAACAGCGTAACTCTTACCTACTTGAATTTAATTCTATTCCACATAAAGTGCAAAGCAGCTTAAAGTTCTCCAGCATGCGTTCCAAACCATTCAATAACAAGTTTTACGATGCTAGGCTTCTTGTTTAATTCAAATTTGGTCATGAGAGTTCAGTTCAGCATAATATCTTTTCTTTGCTGTTGCCTCCGAATAAGAGAAATGGTAGAAATGTGGTTTGCATTTTGTTTCACATATATTAATTTCCAGAGACTCCAGGATGTGACGCCAGAAACGAATACGGCTTTGTTTATGAGAAAATGATTCGATATATATATATGAGCATTGTAAAGCCTTACAGGTCATCCTACTATCCCTTGGAAATTGACAAGCAGGTGCCCCTGATTCAATTATAGCTCTAGGCCTGGTCAAGTGGGATCAAGGTGCATTAAAAACTGAACCATTTAACAGCTAACCTGTCCGTAGTATTGGTGTAAAATGGATTTCTAGATAAAAATGTTGACAATGAAGAAGCTATGCTAATAAATACGGGTGTTTTGAAAATTCGAAATAGCGGAAGGATTTGTAAGGCTTTGTTAAAGGCAGGAGAAGTAATAGCATTAGTAAACATTGTTCTTCCAGGCGTAGGTACAGTGTTGTCGCTCGATGTAAGCGACCAGTATACGCCTTTTGACACCTTCTATAAGCTACTTAAAACGGTGACATTTATACCCAAGATTTATGTAAACAAACTATTCAGCTGAGTAAAGAAGTATCGGAAAACATTCGTTCCATTGAAAAAGTTCAAAAGTCGAAAATGTACAGTTTAAAATGAAAAGAACAAATCATGACCTAGTTTTGCAATATTTAATTCCACACAAAAACTAAGATAACAAATATATCCGTTTATTCCCCTGTCTTAAACTCTCTATTACAGTATTACAGACAGTTTTATTCTACATAAAGTTATTCTTGTTGATAAAATGCCGATGTTCTTGTTACTTTACGCGAATTTTTTTTTTAGACTAAATTAGTTCTCTTGATTGCGTGTAATGCAAGGTGGGGAAGGAAAGGAAAAGTCCTTCTGTATTTCCAAATTCATACTGAAGTCTGAAACTGAATCACGTTCAAATTATCAGTAAGCCAAATTATGTATCACATCTTAGGCTTGAAGTACAGTAACATGTATCACTATTTTCAGGTACGTTTACTTTATTTATTTATTTTTTAATTTATTTCCCTTACACTTATAAATCTTTACGCCAACTTACAGACTGTTGGTAAACGTCTGAAGACAAATATATATATATATATATATATATATATATATATATATATATATATATATATATATATATATATATATATATATGTATGTACAATGTTTAGCCTTCCCTCGGATGCGGCAGGTCATGAATCGAAAACCGGTCTAGACATACTAAAGACTTACAAAAATTGTACTTAGAGCTGCCTCGCTGGGCGTTCGGCAATAAGAGATTATTGTTAGGACTGGTCGGCCTGGTATCAGGATTATGTAACTGGGTGGGACTTGATGCAACATGTTTACTGTACGATGCCCAAGTGCTAGACATAACTATATACTACCACACGTAGGAATATGGCTGAATTATCGTTGAAGCTGCGTTCAAAATGAAACACAAAACAGACGCAGACAGACACTCAAACACACTCACCCCCACCATACACACACCTAGTCTCTACTTAAAGCTCATATACCGGTACTAATTCAGTTCTCATTATCAACCATTGCATAATGAAATCAAAACTGAACAGCTTCAAATTTATGAGTGCTCAAGATTTAACCTATATTTATCAGTATAGACGGATCATGGATGGCAGCTTTTGTGTAGAGAAAACCATCTGAACTGCGATATTTTCTGGATCTACGTGTTCTTGTAACATGTGCTTTCGGTTCGCAAAACAAAGAAGTAATGAATGTTCCAAACTCATGTCTGTTAATTGGACTGAAATTAAATTTACAAAACAATATCTGTTTTGTTTCAGTTACATATCTAGGATGTAAGCTCTCAAAACGTTCTTTTATCAAAATCTAATTTTCATTATCAAATAATCTTGGACATCACCCAGGTGTCGTATAGAGTTTTTTTTTTGTGTTTCAAAACTTATTGTTGACTCGAGGTCGTGAGCCTCAGAAATAAATTCTTGTTTAAGGTCGTGACAAAGACAGGTTGAAATCATTGATCTATATAGAACGTTTCTTTTATGTCCATGATTATAGCTTTAAATTAAAATCCGGCCCTTTCCACCTGAATCCACCCACAAAGCATATGTACCACTAAGAGTATATAATGTGAATTAATAAGACCTTTATTACACAATAAATTGGTTATATTTGGTTTGTTGTTTAACGGCACTGCATTACATATAGGTAATTTAGTGCCGAGACAGTTCGATTCCATTCTCCAAGGATGAAGTGATAAGATTCGAACCCATGCTCTTTCGGTCACCTCTAAAATATCTTTCGTTCATGTCTTTTAAAAAAAACTTTTATAAAATAAAAATATGTGGGCGTGTTGTCAAATAGTTTATAAAAAGTTATCCTACCAATATACGTGCTTTCTAAAAAAGACATAATGTCTGGTTTTTGAAGAACAGAAGTACACTTGTCTGTGTACTTTTCCTGTTAATTTTTGTATGATATTGTAGGCTACGTACTACGTCTGTAGACAGTATTAAAATAAAAAACTGCTAGATATACTTCTTTTGTGAACGAGGCGGCCCATCCATATAAGCAAATTGGGAGGCTGCATAGGTGTCAAGTTATATGAGGTGAAAAATTTGAGGAGAAATTAAGAGAGGGTGTGTTTGCGCCGATTACATGGTCCTCCTAATGCGTCGGTTACTAACAGCTATTCTAAGGCAATCCCTGCACGTAACTACAAATTTCAAGGCGTTTTGTACGATAGTTTGATTAACTACGGTTCAGTCGGTCGATAAATCAGTCCCACACTAATAATGATATTGATTGTAGGAGATGAAATCATCAGTTCTTTAAAACCTGCAAAAATCTGCAGATGTTTTGTTTGCAGCTACCGTCTGTAGCTACCGTCGATTAAAGGTTTTTTTTTGGCGATATGCACATAATATTTCCAGATAAAATAATATGTTTGGCGACTTGGAAATCCACGTGGAATAACACTAGTTTGGCGGTATTACCAAATACTGGTAAGTGTCTGAAATCTACAAAGGAGTATTCCTGAAAGATTTGTATGATGCAAAGTTTTAATAAACATGTGACATCTTACCCACATATCATCCATCAACACAGATTGTAGGGGTTGATCTATCGGATTAGTAAAACAGAGGTACATCAACTTGATATAAAGGGGAAACATTAAAATATTAATTTCATTTTAGCACCCATTGCTTGCGATATAATTACTGCTGTTCAATCATTTGTTTGTTAAGTGAAGGCATATTTCCTTTGTTTGCACATTGAATGATTTATTGACTGATTACTTTAAAAATTCCAGAAATTGCTTCAGTGGATATTGTCCTATAGGTATTCAAGTTATTAAAGACAAGTTTAAATTCGTGTCGTTCTACCAAACTATGTTATTTCAAAATGCTGTATTTGTGATATGCGCATTCTAACCACATTGTAATACTCAGTGATACTTGATTATATAAAGAACACCTCCCTGTCAGTTTAATTTGTGTTTAGTTGACAAAAGGAAAAAAAAAGATGGAAGGGGTGACTCTTGTCCTCTTAAAGTCACTGACAAATTTAGGCAGGCACTACATTTTTGTCCAAGATTTATTGGAACTGTTATCAAAGCAAAGTAATGTTGCGAAGAGACATCATTCGTCTTGTTAAGTGGTTTGGGGCAAGCTATTTATTTATTCGAGAGTAAAAAAGCAGTATAAAGCACTGACTTCAACTCCATTAATGCAAACTTGTCTGAACACATATATTGCCAAATATAGATGAGTGGTTGCTGACTATAAAGTAAATTAGTCATCAAATTAGAGGTAAATATAGATGATTCATCCATTGTAAAGAAATCATTTGCTTACATCGATATTTGGAACAAAATTTAACGTCATGTAGCAATTTGTATGACGTCATTTTGCAATTTTTATGACGTCATATTGCAATTTTATGATGTCTTATAGCCATTTTTGATAAATAGCAATATCAATAGCACCGCCATTTGTTCAAAATGAGAGCATTTTATGTATTTTAATGAAAAAACAATTCATATTAAATTTCTGCACTAACAAATAAATATACAAACTACTGATCCTATCGACACGTTTTGTCTGCTTGTAACTATAATAAAAGGATGTTTACTTAATCAAAAAGGAGTGAACAACTGTCTTATTTCGTTGTTTTCAATATGTAATTATTTTATATACGTTTATAATTATTTAAATGAGTTGATCCGTTTATTTCTTCGTGCCATTCATACAAGATTCAAGTCATTAACCATTGTCTAAATTACATAATAAATAAGTCAACATCGCAGTTGTCTTGTAATATCCGCACAAAATCATGCCCATAATTACAAAGTAGTTGCGTGATCCTAGATGTCCTAGTTATTCTTTCGCTATCATCAAACATCGTATCTATATTGTGTGCTAAGCCTTTGTCGATGAGTGTAGATTGTCCTTCAAAATAAAGGTCATTTGTAAACAATACATTTACATAGCTAACTTTTGTCTATGACTCCAAGTTATAAAAAACATGTCGACAAATCTTTTTCGGGTAAGAATATTTTAGAAACAGACATATTTAAAACCTAATTTCGTACTTCTCATTGGAATGACTCGTGTCTAGGTCAAGTGAAAATGTGTGTAAACAGAGACTTGCTAAACAAATAATTCGTTCCTGTCTTAGATCAGTCTCTTCGGTCCATTGACAGTTTTGTTTACATATAACTCGAGACGAATAATTTATGTTAATTATAGGTTTGAATTTACTAAGTGTTCATTGACAATCGATTATCACGTTATTTTGCAATTATTGAAAACTCATACAAGGATAATCTAGACTGCGTCATCGTGGTAGATCAGGAGATTCTTAAATGCTAACATTGTAACTTTGAGAGCTTGAGAGCTAAATTGTTTATTGATTTTAAACAAATTTTTGTTTTCACTCCTTCTCTTACTTCATTTAAGACTTAACAATCATATAGAATCTCCTGGCATAGCTATGAGTATGTAGAAATTTGTAAAAATATTTTATCGTCCAATATATATATATATATATATATATATATATATATATATATATATATATATATATATATATATATATATATATATATGCTATAACTTCCATGTTCACTAAGAACAACCATTTTCGATTACTGTCCCCCCTCCCCAGAATACCTATTTACATCCTGAATTTCCTCAAAAATATACTATCGTAGTACTGTAAATCTGAATTAGATGAACCATGTCATGCGTTCTCAAGGTTTATTATACATTTTGAAATTGTACTGTAATTTCGAGTATATTCCAAGTGCAGTTACATCCTCTTTACTGCTCTCAAAATGAAATAAACATCAAATTCCACCGCATATTTTCGATAATTGCAATAGAAAGGTTTCATAATTTTCCCACATTGTGATCTGAATCATACAATGACAGAAGAGAAACACGCATGCCAATGTCAACACAATTAAAAAACATTAAATTGGCAGACGTTGCTGGAATCCGATGCAAGTAATTTCATGTAAATAAATCCAGACATACTAAAACAATGCATTGAATCGACAAAAATACCAAAATGTATTCATTCCAGATCAAATGGAAAAGTTGTTGCAATGTGTATTCATTAACAATATTACTCCAAATTTCAATTTTAAGTAGAGCAAGTGCCATTTGCTTTCGAAACTTACGTCTCGCGCGCGACCAACTTCATATTTATCTGGACGGAGTTATGCGCTCATTAATAGTGTTGTGTAATGATCCATCAACGCTTATGTATTTAGTTTGAAATATGGCATACATTTAGTTACTTTATTTCTTGCAGTGTATTTTTGTTTATATATTTAAGTCTTGGGAAGAATAATAAATAGGCATATAATAAAAAGGTTACTGCATTTGTATGGGAAAATATGAACTCGTTTTTGTCGGAAGGATATACTGCACTCCCAAGGTCGTGCAGTATATCCATCCGAAAAACTTGTTCATATTTTCCCAAACAAATGCAATAACCCCCACCCACCCCAAACTCACACACACACATACATACATATATATATATATATATATATATATATATATATATATATATATATATATATATATATATATATATATATATATAAGCAACGTAAAAAGTTGTCGATGTTAGTTTTATAATTTCATAAAGGAGAAAAGAAACTAATATTTTTGAAATAGTTATGATTTTATTTGACTTGAATTAAAGGCGTCTGGAAGAATGAAGAAGATTCTCCCAATTTCCCAAAAAAAGAAAGGAAGATTATAAAATCACGTGTTTTAAACTTAGATGACCCACACACGATCCCTTCAAGATCTTTTATTTTCCCAAAAATAGACAATGTCAAGCTGTCCAGGTCATTGTATCATTTATTTTTCTAACTGAAAAGCAAGTGCCCATTTTTGACAGTTGACCCGGTTAGATTGGTCAAGTACGATATGGGCACACGAAAATGTAAATCTTTGTCTTGGAAAAGTGGTTCAAAGTATCTTTGTTTTATTAAAACAGACAACAGTAAAGTAGGATAACATACTGATACACCGTGATTTCTACAATAACTTAATATTTTTACTGTTTCACCTCGTTGAAAATATTTATGGAAGTTTTTTTGTTTGTAAAGTTCCACGAACAAGAGAAATAAAACCTTTATCAATTGCAATAAGTTTAACCAATACTAAATTAATATCAACACTTCTGTATTAGTGTACGCTATGTAATACATCAAGAACACAGTTGTCAGTATATATTTAATCAATATCTTAACTGAAAGAGTTCAGCTTTTAGTGTATGTACTCCAGTCGACTCCAGATCTTTAAAATGCTATTATTATATCTGAATTGGATTAGTATTAAAACAAACGTTTGGTATCTACCTGTTCAAAGAAATTAAAAATTGTACATTTACGTTATCGATTAAATATTATGCAATGGTATGCATACAGGATTGTCTGATAATAATAGCCCTTGGACAGCAGTTAATTACGTGGGTTGTATAAATTAATAACTTCTCGTTCAGTATATTACACTATAACTTAGTGTTTTCAGACATAAAATATACTACTGTATTTAAGGCATTTCTGGATGTGCCAAACATCGGATTCATTGATAAAATATTTATTCACATGGCAACTACCAAATCAAATATTTCAAGTAATTTACTTATCAAATCAAGTGCCTTTACATTGACTTAAAGTGAGGGTGCTTGTTAATTGGTGCAAGAGAAGCGTTATTTCGGGTACCATAGTAACCAAAAGCAGATTTCTTGATTCTGATGTTAATTTAAACAAACTTCAGATACCATAAATATAGAATTGTAAGTTTTCACTAACAGTAAGAAAATTATTTTATTCACCCATCAGTTAAATTTATGCAACTATAAATAGCAAAAGTATGCAAATCTGAAATCGCTTAAGAATTAATAGAGATAATTGATTAATTTTTAAAAGCTGAACGTTGTTATTTAAATTAAGACTGATACGATTCGACATAGGCCGATTAACGCAGGAGTCTTACCAGTGAGATAAACTTAAAAGTTTATTTAATTTAAGGATTGACAGTTGTCTTCATTGCTATTTTTGCACTTATTTTGTGCTTTAACAGAGTTAGTTTATATTTGCTTACCTTCCTTGTTATAGCACACCATGCTGATCGAATGGAATTCATCGTTAAATCACATATATGATCGTGACATTAATGTATAAACAACCGTTTAATGCAGTATTTATGTCTAACTTCAAATCCATGGCAATAAATGCGCCTTGGTTGAAGAAGTCTGAAATTGTTAGTGGGTGTTATTTACGAAAGAAACGATACTTCTTATTCGTTTTAGATGGTTTCAATATGCAAATCATAGAAGGTTTGTTTGTTTTATATACTACTTTGTCTAATTGCTTACACTTAAAACAAAATATACAACTAATTTTCCTCTTCCGTTAAATAGATATTTTCAAACAAATTTTTTCACACAAATGATGTCAGTTTTAAACAATTCTGGCAATTCTAGTTTTAGCGAGCACCACATTCTAGCAAGCATAACAAATTTGTGCCGGCAATGATATCACCATTACAGCGCCACTAGTATTCTGGTTACTGTTATTACTTTCGGTTCATTACATACAAATGTATTCCCATTGTATTTTTAGAACATTGTTTTCTTCTCTAATTTTGGTCGTGATTCCAGTGTTTGATTTAGGCATTCTCGGTAGTGATTTATAGGTGATTGTTTATTTGTTATAATTGAAACATTGTAGCGTTGTTGTCTACGTGTACCGGATATTAAATGTTTTGATCCATTGCACATTACTTTGTTTACAGTGAAGTCTGTTGCTGGATAACCTATAAAAAGAAATTCACCGTGAATTTATCTTTGAAATAGTTTGAGATTAACATATGATTTATTGTGATTTGGAAACAGCGAAAAGTTGAGTGCAGAGAATCAAAAGTAGAAACTATATAAGTTAACAATAAGTGTGATCCGAGTCCACCATGCGATAACTGTAATAGCAATTTATATTGTTCAGTGTCACTATATCACCACTAACCATGCTTACACATTTGGCAACTTAATTATGGGGTCGCTTTGGATGTTCAGATTTGAAATTCGTCCTGAGAATAGAAAAATAAATTAATTTGTCATTTAATCTCAAAATGTTTATTAATGTGTACTCTTTGAACCGTTGAATGGTTCTATCTTTTCTATATATTACGCCCCAAAATGTGTTTCCCACGCGTATTTCTCTTTTATGTTGCCATTTTTGCGTATGTACTCACCATTTAAGGGACAAAGGGCAAAGTCTGATGCAGTTTAAATGAGATAATAATGGAGCCTAATACTTCGATGTTATTAGACCAAGAAACATTTGCAATTTTGGCGGAGGGAAATCGAGGATCTAATGAAAGCCTCAATGACATTCTTTAAAAAGAGAATTCTCTGAGTTTCTGTCATTTGTTAAAGGTTATCTTGTATCAATTTCACGCATAAATAATCTTAATAACTTGTAACTTATATCCATATGATGAAAACTGGTAAATAGACGTCATATCTTTGCAAAATCTGTTGATGAAATGTATTCATAAATACGATGTATGCATGAAACCAAATTAGTCTTAATAGAGATCATTGGAATGTAACGACTTCATTAAAAGTGTTAAAAAAATAAAAAATGATTTTCAGGCTTAATTATCTTAGTCAGAGGACGCACATTCAAAGATATGTGAGACTGAGAAATTTTTTTGACCTTAACGTACTCTTAAAAATACAAAAATTACGGTTCACTAAATTATGACCCTACCCCCATTTTTATCTATAAAAGAATACATATTAATTTGGTTTGCATCCATATTAAGTCCTATCGAAAGGTATTATCTAAGTCAAATCTAATATGAAATGTTCCAAAAATAATGAAAGTACAGAAACTTAGAAATGACATTATGCTAACTTTTGTTTACCTATTTATCCTTTTTTCGTGGTGGAGTGGGTGGTTCTGTAATGTTCTATATTTTTTTTTCATCCACATTCGTTTAGCTTATATGATGTGTTCACGGATCCTGTCACTGTCTTAAGGCGGTGACGTTAATGTTTCACTGGCTGTTCATTGTCATTGTCTTCTAGTGGCTATTGCAATGTTTAATTGTTCACTGCACGTCTCTGAGAGGATGTCAATGTTTCATTGTTCACTGCACGTCTCTGAGAGGATGTCAATGTTTCATTGTTCACTGCACGTCTCTGAGAGGATGTCAATGTTTCATTGTTCACTGCACGTCTCTGAGAGGATGTCAATGTTTCATTGTTCACTGCACGTCTCTGAGAGGTTGTCAATGTTTCATTGTTCACTGCACGTCTCTGAGAGGATGTCAATGTTTCATTGTTCACTATTAATATCTGAGTGGCTACTTTAATATTTAATTGACTGTTCTCTGTAATAGTCTTTGAGTGCTTACTTCGGTGTTTCATTTTTCAATGCAGTTGTCTTTGAATGGCTACTCCAGTGTTTCATTGACTGTTCATTGTAACGGTCTTTAAGTGGCTACCTCAGTGTTTCATTGACTGTCCACTGTAACGGTCTTTGAATGGCTACCTCAATGTTTCATTGTCTGTCCACTGTAACGGTCTTTGAGTGGCTACATCAGTGTTTCATTGACTGTTCACTGTAACAGTCTTTGAGTGGCTACCTCAGTGTTTCATTGATTGTCCACTGTAAATATCTTTGAATAGCTACACCAATCTTCTTTTGACTGTTCCCTGTAATCGTTTGTGAGCGGATACGCCAGCTTGTTAATATGTTACGTTGAAACTAGTAATTTTGTGTGTGAGATATGCATATTTTTATTGTGTCCTTATCTAACTTGAACTAAGAACAATTTTAAGAAAACTACAATGCAGCGGTCATCATGGCATAATTGGTGTGGTCATCATGGCATAATTTTTATGGTCATCATAGCATGATTGATGTGGTCATCATGGCATAATTGTTGTGGTCATCATGGCATAATTGAAGTGTTCATCATAGCATAATTAGTGTGGTCATCATAGCATAATTGGTGTGGTCATCATAGCATGATTGATGTGGTCATCATAGCATGACTGATGTGGTCATCATGGCATAATTGGTGTGGTCATCATAGAATGATTCATGTGGTCATCATAGCATGATTGATGTGGTCATCATCGCATAATTGGTCTGGTCATCATAGCATAATTGGTGTGGTCATCATGGCATAATTGGTGTGGTCATCATGGCATAATTGGTGTGGTCATCATAGCATGATTGATGTGGTCATCAAAGCATGATTGATGTGGTCATCATGGCATAATTGGTGTGGTCATCATGGCATAATTGGTGTGGTCATCATAGCATGATTGATGTGGTCATCATAGCATGACTGATGTGGTCATCATGGCATAATTGGTGTGGTCATCATAGAATGATTCATGTGGTCATCATAGCATGATTGATGTGGTCATCATGGCATAATTGGTGTGGTCATCATAGCATAATTGATGTGGTCATCATGGCATAATTGGTGTGGTCATCATGGCATAATTGGTGTGGTCATCATGGCATAATTGGTGTGGTCATCATGGCATAATTGGTGTGGTCAACATAGCATGATTGATGTGGTCATCATGGCATAATTGGTGTGGTCATCATAGCTTGATTGATGTGGTCATCATAGCATGATTGACGCGGTCATCATCGCATAATTGTTGTGGTCATCATAACATAATTTTTGTGGTCATCATGGCATAATAGTTGGTTCAAATGATTCTTTCTACTCTACCAGTTTTGCTTTTCTTTTTGAGTTTAATTCTTTAAGAATAATGTTTCTTCTTTTAATGTAAACTAGCTGATTGGCATCTAAGCAAAACACTTTTCAGACATTTTAGCATAGCTAAATTAATTGTAGTCACAAAACTGTCTTTTTGATGATGCCGCTTAAGGACTTTTATAAAAAAAAAGAACCAAAAAAGACACTATAACGTTCATTGGTTTGCGTTTGTATCAAACTTTAATTACATTTTTGAAGAACTTTGATTAATCGTGAAAATAAATTATCTTCTACTTAATTTTTTTTCTTCTAAATCATCAGTAATAGTCACTGACCCCCTCCCCCCGATACTAAGACATGCTTCATGAAGTACCGTTTACTCGATATTTCTCGTTGAAATAAAAAAAAAATACTTACGAAGAATTATGTACCATAGATCCAAATTATTCTTGAAGTGGAATCAATAAAATAAAAGAACGCCTTTTCAGGTGTCAATTGTATAATGATGATAATATATTTAGTACAGGCGCCAATTGAAAATAGTGACAATTGTAACGAAAACGTCTAGTCTCAGCGGGACCGTGCTTTAGTTATATCTAATAAACTTGCAGTGAAATGCAGAGTTATATGAGACTATTCAAATCTAATAAACTTGGAGAAGAATAGAGAATAAATGAGATCAGACAAGTCTTGCCATCATATTGACAACAGTATATTCCCTGTCTTTAAGATTCGTTAACGCTTCGAGTGGAGAAATATTATCTTAAAGGGACAATACTCTATACGGAAAAAATCAATATTTCCCTATTGAAGTAGTAAATTGTCGAGAGATTTAATTCTTCCGCGTTCGGTATTATAACAAAACTTCTTTTAAGCACTCTTAATGGTGGTATGTAATACGTTCTTTTATGCAAGTAGTAATAATATTAGCATGGTTAATTCCTTTCAGAGAGCCAATGAAAATTTCAAAATCGTTAATTATAAATTGGATTAACTAAACAAACGCTCTTTTGAAAAGCGATATTTTATGAGACACCGTATCTATCATTAGCCGAGTTTTGGATTCGAACCCACCAGGAGAGGGATGAATTGGCAGTTGTCAGTAAAGTCTAGCGTCTGACAAATTCCATACTGGCAGATTCCTCCTAGCGGGATTGAGTCCTGTTAAGTACGTTTTATGGCACTTTCACTAAATGGAAATGTTTGTCAATTATTAGGATGAAAAAATAAATTGTTCCATTACATTTTATATTTCCTTCTTTCACGTTTCATTAAATGTTAGTGGTGTTATCGGAATAGTATGAAAAAGAGTTGTTTTTTTTTAAATCGACAAATAAAAACAATGCAGTTTGGTCGAAATGGTTTCCTGTCTCTTCAATAAGTCTGGTTCAGCTGCAAACCGCATTGTAATTTTGCCCGAATTATAAGTAGATATATACTGCAATAGGTTTTATAATCACTGTGTTAATACCAGACACCTTTTGTATCCGGAGCAAGATTTATAAAACGATTTTGAAAGATAAGAGAAAGTTCTAAGATCTAGTCTGCATTCGCTTCGCCCGTCTTCGAGAGACGATGGTGTAGCTTCCGGTTTGGGTGTCCTATCTGCACCTTCGCGAGTGGCTGAAGAGTTCGACCCTTGCGTGACAGTCTCTGTTGCACTTGCTGCAGGTGAAGGTTGATGCTTGTTGAGGTTGTTCTTGTTTCGCTTTCCTCCTGGCTCACTTTGTAGTGAGGTTTGTGTTTATCCTTCCTCGGTTTTCTGAGTGTCCTGTCTAACAGCAAGGCACCATTCAAGTTGTTGACGTTGATTTTGACCGTTTTCATGTCCTTCTTGCAGACGTCTTTGTAACGCAGACGTGGCCGTCCAGTCAGTCGTGTGCCTTCTGCTAGCTCGCCGTATAGCATATCCTTGGGAATGCGGCCTGTATCCATTCTCCTGAGGTGGCCGAGCCAACAAAGGCGCCTCTCGCTGATGATGGTGAACACGCTGTTCATGCTGCCACGTTCCAGAACCTCAGAGTTGGGTATTTTGTCTTGCCACTGGATGCGCAGAATGCGCCGCAGGCATCTCAAATGGAAGCTACTGAGTTTCTTTTGATGCCTCGTGTAGGTGATCCATGCCTAAGATCTAACATATCTGAAATCAAGTATTCTACGATAGTGAATCTTATGTGTCTCATTAAGGGACAAAACAATTAAGTCAATTAATTAATATGTGCTTACAGCCTCGATAAACGACCTGATCACCGTTTAGAAGACTGCGGATCCTTAACTGATAAAACAACTTTTGATATATCTCCTATTTCTTATTCGGTACAGTACATCGCCACATAAGACCGAGTTAAGAAACAATTTATTGACTAAATGGTGTCTCAGTTGCTGTCGATGACGATTATTGATTAATATTATTTGTGATTTAGTCTCTTGTCAAAGTCAATCTTCTGTTTCTAATTAGAAACAAAAAATATTCACTTATGGTATTTCCTAAAACTCTTTTAAGTTGCGATGAACGTTCATTCCACAAATCATTGATGACAGTGTAAAGAATAAATGAAGCTTGTCTACGATATCGCTGTCATATTCAACATTTTAATAACCAATACCTTAAGCAACATGTAAACCATTTGAAACTCTTTCTACCACAACTAAAGTGGTTCATATGTTGTTGTTGTTATAGGGTTTAACTCTATTTTTCAGCACAAGATAGACCATACATTACGAACAGGTTATATGGTGGAAGAAGAACACGGGAAAGCCCTAGAAAGAACTATCGACCCAAGAGAAGATACTTGCACGCTATCTCATATAACGATAGTATCCGAATCATAGTCTCGAACCCAAGCAGACAGAGGTGAGATGGCAGTGATCCGTAACGGTGAGCTCTTTAAACTACTGGGCGACCAATTGACAATGATCTCGAACGAAATCTATTACATCAGAAAAATATTAACATAAATATAAAGAACCTAATAAGGCACCGTTCGGAAGACTGAATATGTCAATTTAATTTGACAATTGCATCCATTTTGCTCTTTTTATTATTACAAGAACACCGTTCAGATCACAGATCACTGATACTATTTTGTTGCATGGGTCGCTTTGCTTCCCACACATAAAACTATGCAGTGATTATTGGTTCATTCGTAGGTGAAACATGACACTGATCCCCCCGTTCAAAAGGAAAAAATACAATCTTCCTATTCAACAACTAATAGTTTTATATTGACATCGGAGACAATGGAGTTTATTTTAAAACCTTGCGCATTCACATTCTTAATTTTACAGCAAAAACACAATATGATTTGCTTGTTTAGTCGGGAGTTATCATTCATCCAACAATATTAATAATTTCTCAAATTATTTTTTTTTTTGTGAATTAATTGTGCTATCGGATGTATCATGGGTCTCAAAACAATAGTATTCCTTTTTTAAAGATGAATGAAATGAGGAGACCCAGGCATGGACGGCACGAACTATATTATGATATTAGACAGGACGGCACGAACTATATTATGATATTAGACAGGACGGCACGAACTATATTATGATATTAGACAGGACGGCACGAACTATATTATGATATTAGACAGGACGGCACGAACTATATTATGATATTAGACAGGACGTTACGAACTAGACTATGACATTAAACAAGGCGTTATGAACTAGATTATGACATTAGACAGGACGTTACGAACTATATTATGGTATTAGACAGGACGTTACGAACTATATTATGATATTAGACAGGACGTTACGAACTATATTATGATATTAGACAGGACGTTACGAACTATATTATGATATTAGACAGGACGTTACGAACTAGACTATGACATTAAACAAGGCGTTATGAACTAGATTATGACATTAAAAAGGACGTTACGAACTAGATTAACACTTTAATGAGGATGTTATGAACTATATTATGATATTAGACAGGACGTTACGAACTAGACTATGACATTAAACAAGGTGTTATGAACTAGATTATGACATTAAAAAGGACGTTACGAACTAGATTAACACTTTAATGAGGATGTTATGAACTAGATTATGATATTAGACAGGATGTTACGAACTAGATTATGACATTAAACAAGGCGTTATGAACTAGATTATGACATTAAAAAGGACGTTACGAACTAGATTAACACTTTAATGAGGATGTTATGAACTATATTATGATATTAGACAGGACGTTACGAACTAGACTATGACATTAAACAAGGCGTTATGAACTAGATTATGACATTAAAAAGGACGTTACGAAATAGATTATGACATTAAAAAGGACGTTACGAACTAGAGTATGACATTAGACAGGACGTAACGAACTAGATTATGACATTAAACAGGACGTTACGAATTAGATTAAACTTTAATGAGGACGTTATGAACTAGATTATGACGTTAAAGAATGCTTTATGAACTAGATTATAACGTTAAATAGGACGTTAGTGCTATATATTTGTGACAAGTTGTAAAGAATTCAAACAAATAATGCCTTAAAAATAAACAAAATTAGAAAATCCTTAATAAGTATATTTGAAAAAACATAAATTAAGAATTTTATATATTAATAATTAAAGATATTTTGAATGGAACGACATTTTCAGTCAAGTAAACTGGATGAATTGTTAATTCTTTAATATAGTAAAGACGTTCATATTTACTCTGATGTTGTTTTTTTTTATAAATTCAAAAACTTTTGCACAAAAAAGCATTTTCTCAGGATGGCGTATTTCAGATATGTGGTGAATGTGTCCTAAATAGTTTTGCCGGGATTCTTTTCCGTATCTGTAGGTATTTTGTCTTGTACAATACACGATTATTGCCATGCAAAATGCGTACAGATACGCAAAAGGATAAAAAAAAGTGACAGCTAAATCCTCCTTAGATAGGAACAAGTTAAAAAATGTTTTTGAGAAAGTGTCTTTCTAATATATTATTACTTTAACTTTAAGATGTCAATGCAAAATATATAATAGAATCATTTCATAGCTCAAGGTGCTGTAATCTGCAAGAAAAAAAGAATTCAAATCCTTTTGCGGTCTTGCTAAACAAAACTGTACCATTTTCAATTATCCGGTGGGGGTGGGGTACTTTGATAAAATTGGGTCACTATGATATCTTACATATTAGTCCACAGTTTCCAGGTAAAGGATTATTATTATTATTATTATTATTATTATTATTATATATATATATATATATATATATATATATATATATATATATATATATATATATATATATATATATATATATATGCAATAAACTGACGACGAACAGTACGAAACTAGTAACTAACTAGCCTAATCGCTTTCGACTCTTAATGAGTCTTTTTCAAAGGCAAATACAAAACATGTATACGACAAACAAATAAACACAAAAACGTTGTGTTTATAAACCTCTACATGGCTGTCTCCACATGTGTTAAAACTATAAATACAACCAGCTTGTAAAGACTAGTTGCGGAAACTGAAAACGGTGTATAATTCCCTAAAGGTCTACAAGCCAAAGCGACATCTATTTTTACTTTTTGTACATTTATGTAACGCAGATTATATCCCGGATATTTGATTCTATACCGGTTATTCTTATAGTAAAATCTGAAGGATAATAAGAAGATTTAGAAAATGTTAAATTCTACTAGTGCATAGTTTTCATTTTCTAGTCTTCTTGGTTTAGACCGCTTGGTTTCAATGTTCTAAGGCGGTGTATCCAGTATGATTCCTTTTTCTTCCTGGTTTCGGAACTCCAGCTGTGGTTGTTAGCAATAGCGATAAGTATTATATCACTGAAAGTGGGGCCAGGGGAGGAGAAGTGTTCTGCGACCGGGCTTCTGTACAGCTTTTTTGTCATCCAATCAGATCTATGAAGGTTTATCCTTTTGTGTAGCTTTTCAGTTTCTCCGACGTACTGAAGGCCACAGATCTTACATGTGATGAGATAAATCACATTCTGTTTTGCACGTTTTGTTTGGACCATGTATGTTTAGTTTTTCTTTAGTCACTGTGCTAGTGAATGTCTTGGTCTCTATCATATGTTGACAGGTTTTGCATCTTTTATCGCCACAGGGTCCAGATTGACTAGGTTGGTTTTGACTAGCGATTGGCGTTAGCTTTGCCCTGACTAGGATGTCCTTTAGGTTTTTTGGTCTCCGGTAAGCTACTACAGGTTTGTTCGGAAGTATTAGGTTTAGTATATCTGACGATTGCACGGTTGGCCAGTGGTTTGCGATGATTTTACCTACTTTGGGATTGTCTGGGTGATAGGTCAGAATAAATGGTATCCTATCAACCTTTTCTTTCTGTCCATATCTGAGTAGGTCATTACGGTTTGTTTGTTTGGCCCTTTAGATTGCCTCCACAATCAGGTCTTTGTCGTAGCCTCGGTAAATTAAATGTTTAGCCAGCTCTTCAGACCTTTCTAAGAATCATTCATCGTCGGAGAAAATTCTGCGTATCCTCAGTGCCTGGTTATATGGAATGTTTCTAATGCAGTGTTTTGGATGACAGCTGGTTGGGAGGAGATACTGGTGTTTGTCGGTTGGTTTCGAGTAGATGTCTGTGTGTAATTTGTGTGTAATTTGTATGATCGATCGATAGAGAAGGAGAGAGATTTTTATTTATTTTTGTTTTTACAAAACTTGCATTTTTGCAGGAAAAGAAAGGTTTTCGTGTTCGGCTTGCAAGCAAACCTTAATAAGTTCCACTTGTTACACAGAACATCGAATGATCCAAGTTCACCAAAAGAAAAGTGAGTTTTTTTTGTGCTTTCCTAGTTCAATTAAATATCCCAAAAAACACACACTAGTCTGGAAAGAAAAGATTCATCTTTTGCCGAATGGATTTCAGACACTACCGACGAGACTTGGATCGAAGTGATCATCCAGTGTTACTGGGTCTGCCATCGATATGTCCAGTCGTAGCTCACAATGTCTACAGATACGAAAGACATTTTCTTTAAAAATACTGTTCAAAAGAAGTTACAGAATGAGTCACAATTACTATAAATGGAGCCGAATTAATATTCATGAAAGTTGGACAAAATCAGTTGAAAGATTTCACGATTATCCAGTGTATGTAGCACCGGACGTTGTGTCGCTAATCCACCACAACCAATTCAATATTATTTGGAAGATTTGTTTTAGTAGAATGCCTCAAACGTGTGGAATGACATAAATGGTGAAAGATTGTTTCCCATACCTTTTTAGTGCCGAAGATAATCCACATTTGCCAGACGTTTGTTATTACGGAACACAGAGCAACGAAAAGCATTCTACGCTCCATACCAAACTCAATCTTTAATCCAGTTTTACTTGCAAGAAGAAATGTTCAAATTTCTTATCGGATGTGATATTTTACGATGGTGATGTTGAAATGTTCTACACTTATATTTGAATCTCAGATCCTGCAAAAGATTCTACCATCTCTAAATTGTATGTATTAGTGTTTCAGACAAAATCCATTGCCTGAGAACAAACTTAGAGATCATATCCCTCAATCCTGTCTGTCAGACAGCCGTCGATACTCAATGCATTGCGCTGGTTTCATCAGTAGCGTCAAAGTGACGACAAATGGAAATAACATGATACAAAGGGTGTAGAGAAGAAATTGGAAGTCTTTCAGTGGATAACTTAATAAAAACCCAGACGGTATACAAAGACGGCATATAAATTTCAGGAATGTTTATTTCACGCATGCTCCAAGTATTTCCCTTAATGCCATCTGAAAAATCCATTTTAAGGATTTACTTTGGAAGAAATATACGTGCAAACATACCAACGACGCCTGACTGGGCACCAAGAAATGTTGACAGAACACATTGATACGGAACACATTCGTCAATACGAAGTTTTGATCAAAAGTGCAATGTCTTACCCTCGACGAACCTGTACCATCCTGTCTTGCTATATCTCTGCCAATAAAAACTGATTTTTCCGTTACGCCGTAAGTATGCTACGTCAATAATTTTCTAAAATTGAAACTAAAAGATATCAGCTGTCCTTCTAAATATTAGACACCAGAAGACATAGACAAATTTAAAACAAAACAACAAAAAACAACGGTTTGCATTTTTGGACCTCTAATCCAAGAAACGAAGTTGATTTGTAGTCAGTGAAAGCAGAAATGAAAGTGGAATCTAAAACGATTTTAGTAACGGTGCTATAAAAACCAACACAGAGGGTGAACTACATCAAGTCAGTTATTGTAGATCTAGAAGTTGTGTACTTTTGAAGCGAATGAAGAATGAATGACATTCCCAGTGAATGTAGAGACAATAAAGTCCACAGAAATCTGACAGATTATAAGTCTTCAGTTACACATCGCTGATCTCCACAATGCTGAATACATAACGACTGTCAGTTTGGATATGAGGGCTCTTTTGCTTTTGGCTATATTGTGATTAGAGGCGTGTCTGTTGAATGGAGTGGGTATACGTTTAAGACTGAAATGAAGTAGTCTTCTTTTCCATTTGATGTCTAATGCTAACAAATAAACCAGACTTTACGTTCTCCGTACGGCAGTCTTACTTAGATTAGGAAACCTAATCGGCAAACTTTGAACAGAATGACAACCAATTATCCAATACAAGTGAAAACCTGCACTAATGCTTCTGACTTCCGATCCAAGATCGAAAATCGCGTTTTCCAAGGACAAAGACCTAAACGTTAGTTCCTTGGCATAGCCATCAATATGGTTCTGAACAAAGCCATGGATAAAAATACTTTTGAGTTCCATCACATTCATCGATTCACTTGACAGATCCTTTCAAGCAAAATGCCATGTATTAATTAATGACTTTATAATATAAAAGAAAACAAAAAGACGGATACCTGTAGAAAGCCACAATCGGCTGACTCACAATTCGTATATAGCTTCTTGGAATGTTGTGGTGTGTGTCAAAGATGAAGGTTCCCACTGAAAACTTAAATATAGTAAGGTCTATGTGACCGCCATGGACGACAGTCATCGACCAGGAACCAGTTGGGTAGCGGTCTAATCCTTAAAGATTACAATGTGGAATATTTTGGTTCTTATAGATTACCATCTTTCAATGACGACATCTTGTTAATGTTCTCTTTCACATCCACATAGCAAAAAGAAAAAACAAAAAAAAAACAACAACAAAAAACAAAAACGGAGGGATGTATTCCTTCGTGTTCGTGCTTTTTCCATGTAAAGCGGGTGCGTTAACTATTATTGCAATGTTGGCAGTGCTTGCTTTCTTACTAACCGACGAGAAACTAATCATCTTGCTTTGCAAGCAATAAGCGATAGCAGAATTGTCGAACACATCGTTAATTAAACAGACATACATTCTTGTTAGTAGCTAACAAGGCAAACAGGAACACAAAAAGCCATGGTGCTATCGACGGAGATGATTCTAGCGCTCACCGATAGCGCAATGACGGGCCTCGGCCTTACAGTCGCTTCGGACTGGAGCTTGAGAGATTAGCAGAAGAGAACTTCACTTCTCCAGATATGGGACAAATATCAAGCAAGAGGACAAGAGGACCAGAACATAAAGGAAGTAATACGAGTCAACGGAGGGAGCAGAAAGACACTCAGACCCGACAAGCATATAGCGTCACAGTCTACTAGACTCTTATTCCACCTCTAAGATCAATTTCCTCATCCACATTAACATCAGTGAGTCCAACTCAGCAAGGGGAAAATACAGGCACTAAAAGAGGCACTGTGGATTAAAGAGGACGCCAAAAGATGCCCGAAAAAATAAAAGCAACAACAAGACAACAACCTACTAGAGCATCGTTAGGTCAAGCAATAGCATCGCAGCTTCAACAGCAACAGCAACAACGACAACATTAACAACTGCTACTGCTACTTCTAAAACATCTCACCCTGGAGGTAGAAGAAAGGAAACACCCCCGCCAAGAACAAAACTGATGGCTAAGACCCAGCAACCCTTAAATGTAACAGCCCAACAAAGGATGCAACAGGCGGATAGATTTTTAATCAAATTGCCTCATAAGGAGGGTTTTCATGTTGGTTTGAAAACCCATCTTGATATCACTCTTCATCACACAAATGTTGATCCATTTGATCACCGTTCTAAAATTGAGTCTCAAATTTCTCGACATCTAACCCATATTTGATAGGTTACTTAGACCTTGCATTTTTCGTAAATGTATGTGCACTTATACACAAAATTTCTAAAGGACATTGAAAAAGCAGTTTCAAATGATAAGCGTGAATCTAATTACAATATGTTGCTCACACACAATTGGCAACAGGGTTTAGTCCGAACAAGCAATAGGGTATAGCCCGAAATGGCAATACAGTATGGCCCGATTTAGATAACTGGGCAGAAACTGACTTGTAGTATATTTTTGACGTTTCACATGATTCTTTTTACGCTTGGGGACTTAGGTCAGCTTTCTTTTCCTTCTCAGCGTCAGGACATGCACATCGAGTTGCACGCAGAATAGACAGCGACTTTAACACCAACTTGAAAGGAAGAAAAAGTCTTATTATTTTTCTGGTCAATCACAACTTCCACCTAATGGCGTGAATTTGTGAAAGGAAATATAAACTTTGCAAAAGAAATGTAGCGAATATATGTTAACAGTTTGAGAAAGTATTGCATGATCAACAAGGATTTCCAGTTTTGTGGATTTTTGTTTTAAAAAAGGTCTTGAAGCAAAATCGTTGGATCGCCATATCAGTCCTTGGTAACTAACAATCATGTGCTCCTCGTCACCACGTTGAGCTGGATGTAATGGTCAAATGGAAGAAGTGACCATTCTAAAATGAAACATCTCTGTACATATTGATGTTGAATGTCTTTACTTTATGTGCTTTTCAATGTAAATCTACATAAACTACACTACCTTTAGGAAAGGTTGACGAAAACTGATGTATTGTTTAGTAGCAACAAACTACTTCCCCACCTTTATTTATATTTAGGGATGTTTAAAATATTTGATAATTAAAATGATCACTTTTATGTATGGAATTTCTTAGCGCCCTTAGAGTGGTACAGTTCGATTGTAGAGGTGATACCGTCCCACATTACCGTAATATTCAAATATGAGATCAAGTTCCATATTTTGGCTCTCAGGTAATCATTTCGACGATGGAACTAATTTTTGTGATTTTTAATTGTAATTGAGAGATTTGTGATGGGGTTTAACTTTTATCTTGCGGATGGATAGTTCTTCCAATACATCCTCTATTTCGGATTACTTTGCACAGTGAAAAAAGGTATGAAAATTACGTTGGAGTAATTCCAAACATTGTTTTACGTTTAAATAAGTCCAATAATTGTTTTCGCAGTCCAGATTGGTTCGAAACCATCAACAAATGTCGAAAATGTTAATCTTTCAGCTAAAAGTGGTTTGAGTAGTAAATATCATGTTCATGAAGCTCGTTCTTAAAAGCATTTAGTGTGGAGGCTTATTGATAGATTTTAGAGAGAAAAAAAAAACATTTGCTTTATATGGATACCGGCGAACAAATATAATATTTACTTTTAATTTTACTAACTTTGCTATATTGATAACGGCTAAATTGGCCTCTGTTTCTGATTAGAAAGTAAAGTCAAACAAAATACATTACTTACTTCGAAGTAGCATGATTTGTGGTGAAGTCTTGTATTGTGTGAAGCATGATTTGTGGTGAAGTCTTGTATTGTGTGAAGCTTGATTTGTGGTGAAGGCTTGTATTGTGTGAAGCATGATTTGTGGTGAAGTCTTGTATTGTGTGAAGCATGATTTGTGGTGAAGTCTTGTATTGTGTGAAGCATGATTTGTGGTGAAGTCTTGTATTGTGTGAAGCATGATTTGTGGTGAAGGCTTGTATTGTGTGAAGCATGATTTGTGGTGAAGGCTTGTATTGTGTGAAGCATGATTTGTGGTGAAGTCTTGTATTGTGTGAAGCATGATTTGTGGTGAAGGCTTGTATTGTGTGAAGCATGATTTGTGGTGAAGGCTTGTATTGTGTGAAGCATGATTTGTGGTGAAGGCTTGTATTGTGTGAAGCGTTACACTACTGTAGATCTTAGTTCCTATAAAATCTTAGGTATCCACTATAATCTATTATGCATTGTTTCCTTTGCCGTTTAGTAGAAGGGCAGCTAGTCAATACCGTAAGAAAAGAACTTAGAAAAATGAAATGCGTAAAATTCAAATGGATACTTATCCAAACTTGTTTGAGAGGGACTAATCGTAACATATATTAACGTAAACGTGTTTCTTGCAATTAAATTTTCAGCAAAAGTCCTTTAGTTTTAGAACAACTTCAACAGCTGAAAAAGTGTAATTTAAGTAAGGTTTCATAGCAGCTTCGTGAAGCGTAAATTCTGAAGCAATCCTAATATTTTGCTGTCACTTTTTACAGCAGTATGAAGTTATAAATTAGAAAAGTACGAATGAGCAACAAATATCCCCTAAAAGTTTATATTTTGTTTCAGAATTCACTCAGCAATAGTTACTTTACTTTTGATCTTATAAGCGTTCTTTCTTTTATCAGAACGATATTCAGTTTTTCCTGTTGAGTGGAGACAACATATGTTGTCAAAGATTGCTTAGAAATCTTTATTTTTTTTATTGCACCAAACATGAAGAACAAAGTGGCTTGAACATCTTATCATAGATATGGTTTCATTTTTGCAACATCTTTAGCAAATGTGAGAGTAGTTTTTTATGGCGTGTTTGAAGGCACGCTCTGTTGTATATAATCGAGTCTCTACTTTGTTGCTGTCTCTGTCTCGGAATATGTCATGCGCATTGCGTATCATCGGATACAGTATCATGGTACATGTTAATTATTTTAGCCTTGCTGTTTGACTAGCCGTTTTATGGGCAATTGACATTTTGCTTCAGTATATCTAAACATTGAAAACATATGACTTTACTGAACGTCATATCAGCACAATCGTGTTGGCACGGTGCCAAGTATAAGAAGACACACAATACAAAGATAAAACTAAAAGAAACCCTAGAATCCATAAAATACAAAGTCCAATTATTTTTTTTAAAATAAACTACAATCTTTTAATATATTCAAGATTTTCTCAGCTGGAACATCATCGTGAGAAACATTCCAGGGCAAAAGGGTTGACTCCATTAATCATTTTTTATGACAAGCAGGAGAGCGCATGAAGCCTATTCGACATCTTCAAGTGAAGGCGCTTTGAAGTTAAACTGTCCTGTGTAAGTAATACATTTTCTACATATCATTTCTTGTTATTATCTATGATGTTCAATGTGGTGTTATAACAAATAAAGGGAAATACAGGAAGCCTGAAAAATGATTCCATGCCCCCAGTATGAGAAGATAGCTCGGTTGAAGCGTAATTTCATCGAAATACAAAACTTGTTACCAGATAATGTTGTACCGTGTCCTATGGAAACTTTATTTTCTGCTGAAGCACCCGAATCAAATAATCTACATTTAAAATCAAGCAGTTATTACGTCCTACAAATATGGAGTTCAGTTGTAAAATGGATAGACATCTATCTATCTATCTATCTATCTATCTATCTATCTATCTATCTATCTATCTATCTATCTATCTATCTATTTATCTATCTATCTATCTATCTATCTATCTATCTATCTATCTATCTATCTATCTATCTATTTATCTATCTATCTATCTATCTATCTATCTATCTATCTATCTATCTATCTATCTATCTATCTATCTATCTATCTATCTATCTATCTATCTATCTATCTTACCCAACAAACACCATTGAAATACGATTTTAATTTAGTTTTAAGGACTTCGAAATGTTGCAGAATGGTTGTATGTATGTATGTATGTATGTATGTATGTATGTATGTATGTATGTATGTATGTATGTATGTATGTATGTATGTATGTATGTATGTATGTATGTATGTATGTATGTATGTATGTGTTTATATATGTACGTGTGTGTATACAGCTTACATCAATATTATATATTTAAAAATCTTTAACACGACTTACTTCACATTGGCTGAAAATTACATTTTAGGTTATTAGGTACTGTTACATGTACATGTTTTCGGGAAAAATTATCTTTCCGTTTTCTCGTCACAGTAAACATATATATCATTACAACAAAATGAAAAGAAAATTCGAAACAACACGAGAATGGTGTATATTCATTATTAGGCACGTTTTGGGTTGAATACAAAAACAAAATGGTTCCAATTTTCATTGTTTATTCTCCCCTATCCCCACCATATTAATTTTCCTTGCTAGTAAAACAACACCAAAACCTGTATGAAATAGTTGAGTTGACGGCACTCCTAATCGCCCTGATAATATACGACAGTATTAGATTGATTAAATCACCGAACAACACCGAGCACCTGTAAATATATCAAAGGTACTCTCAAACTTGTGATGTGTGTCATTCTTTATATTTGATGACAATCAATACTTTATGTACAAAATCTCTGTAAAAAAAAAAACAACCGGTGATGGCAGCACGGTGGCTCGGAGACTGCAAGGGTGTATTTTCGAAACTTATCAGATCAACCTAATGGGCGTGTCCTTTGTCGCACTTTACTCAATGCCCAGGTAATAAAACACTTGTTCTGTTGAACCGCCCCACCGCTTCCCAAAGAAAAATCTAAAAAAATCTGTCTAAACCGATACAATACATTTTTTGTGGTCTTCTTTGTCATATTAAAGTTGACGATGTGTGTGTGTATGTGTGTGTGTGTGATTTGGATTTTTAATGTAGCTTTAACATTTTTCAGTCATATCTGTTCGATATCTGCAGTGTGAAAATTAGATATAGATGTATAGCACTGGGTCATCATGTCTCAGACATGTAGCATGATGTCCCACCCAGTCACACTATCCTGACACCAGACCGACCAGTCCTAACATTAACCTCTCAATGCTGAGTGCCAAGCGAGACAGCTGCTATACCATTTTTACAAGTCGTAGGCAAGACCGCGACCTCCCGCATCCTTGGTCAACGCTCTAACCACTAGACCACCTGACCAGTCTTTAACAATATGTATCTGACTTTCCAAAATAAATATTGTATCTGATTTTAACTATTCAAATTGTAAATGGAAACAGCTACTTCTTATACTTAACCAGGTTGGAGTATTACCATACTCGAAATTATTGAACTATTCTTCACAACAGATCAAAGTACACGGTAACGTTTTCTTTTCACTGTCAATGTCAATGGAGCATCCATTAGCTAGATTTTGCTCAATCTAAACTTATGTCGTACGCCTTTCTTTTGTTTATGTAAGTAGTTCAACAATGATTGAACATCACAAAACGTTTTGGTCATTTTAATGACCTGTTAAGTTTAAATCTTATAATACTGTAATTATTGATATCAGATTATGTGAATCACAACACCATATGAGAAGTTCTCTAAAATAGTATTAAAACATTAAAAGAATCTAATCGTGGTGAGCTGTATGAATAAGAATAATGAAAAATCGATGACCTTTGCCACAGACATTTTGCTATTTAGCGAAGAGTTACAAATTTATATTTTCTACGTGAACAACATCAAAAGAGCGAGTATGCTCATGGAAAATTTGATTATAAAATACACGATGCTTGAATTTCGTTCAATAATTTGTATTTTCTGGATAAATGAAGTAAACATTGATACTTGATTCAACTGTATCTAATTATTGGGTAAAAAAATATATGTTCAAACTCGAGTAGGCCTTGCAGTGTAGTAATTCAAAAGTGTTCGTCGGATACTTAAACAAATGAAGCATATGGTCCACCTGCGATACCTTGTCAGTAGATTAAAAGAGGTTAGCAGAATTTTCTTTGATCAAAGTATATTCTGATTTAGAAGAATGTTTGGGTTCAATTATCTATATAAGATGAGCAATTGAGTCCTCTCTGAAGGAATTTTTGCTGAATACTAAGTTTTCGAAGCCTGATGTTTTCTCCATACCTCAAATATATTAAACTAGACCGAATCAGTGTCATTGCCATAAATGTACTATTCAAACCAAAAAAAAAAAAAAGGAATACACGCTTAAGATGTAAATCCCGGCCTATTCTAATAAAACTCTCGGGTGGAGGGTGGGAGATTGATCTCCCAAGCGATGGAAAGGGACATTAGTTTAAGGGTGGCAGTTCTTCACGAAAGTTTTATTTAGAGATTGGGATGAAAGATGGCAACTGACGTAAAACTGTCCCTGGCTAGGAAGATGCGTCATTAACGAACACGTTTACCTTGCTTCTGGGCACATCAGTAGGTGCGCCACTAAAGAGCTTTGACCACGGGCGTCGCCACTGACCCTACAATATGCTGAACATATGGAGCTAACCGAATGTGATATAAGGTAGTGGCCATCTATCGTCCCATTGGTATTTGTCAGGCTCCAGCACGTACTGATACGCGAACTGCTGATCAATAGTAAAACTGACGAAGGTATGAAACCCCAAAAAGCCTTTTTTAATGGACCGTAAAATACGAAATTTTGTGTATTTATTACTTACCACACAGAAAGTTACCTTCATAATTTGAGTAACGTCGAAGCAGCTGTTTGTGACATATTTTCTATGAAATTTAGGGTATTTTTCCTATATTTTAGTCACACTTGCGGGAAATTTCGCTCGTTTACGGTATATTTCTTATATTTTAGTCACACTTGCGGCAAATTTCGCTTGTATTGTCTCGTGTTGACCATAGTAAATTAGAGAAGGTGCTAAACGTGGTAAATGTCGTGTCGAAAAGGTCTATTAAAGGGAAACTGATTGTCTTCCATATTTCGGGTCTATTGTCCACCACTTTGCTGATTGGTACTATTATAATTGCACACGGTCAAGTGGTCATAACCTGAACATTTTCAAAAGTTCATTTATTAAATTAAATGTTAGGTGTATGTTGCAAATGAAAATATCATCATATTGAGGTTAATTTGGGGTTAATTTGCAACATTTTTAAGTTTTAATGAAACATCATCAGTTGAGGTCAATTTGCATCGTTTTATGCTACGAATTATAACATCATCATTTGGGGTTAATTTGTATCGTTTTTATGTTGTAAATAAAACATCTTCATTTGGGGTTATTTTGCATCATTCTCGTGTTAATCTTCATCATTTGGTGGTTAATATTTTAGCTAAAATACTCTAATTTTTGTATAAAGTGCTATGTTAACAAGTAGGCGTAGATGGCTGTTCTGGCGATATGTAAATTTTTGACTGGAATCATAAACTATAAATGACACTTTGATGAAAGTTGCCGCCATTCAATAAACTCGGAGGCGGTCAGCGAGCTGTCTGAAGTATATGTCAAGTGAAGATAGAGCTTGATAAGACCATCCTGTCTATGTCGTGTTCGGGTCGCGCAGGCACCTGTTGGAATGTTCTGAACAACTGGTGATTAAACAAAGCAACAAGTACAACTTGTGACTGACCTTGTAAACGTCATCTATATAGATTTTGTTTTCATTTTAAAGGTCACGTTTTGGTCCTTTATCTCATCTGACTGGTTGCATCTCTAGACCTGACATTATGCGGTACATTACACATATAATAAAATATTTATAAAACGGAGACACGATTTCTCTTTATCATTGTACTTAACTCATTTCTGATATTTCCCCATTATGCTTACGTCATTCATATTAATGATGCGAGCCTTTCCTCTATGAATAGCAGTCATGTGATAGGACTGCACTAAGAGTGAAATCGTACTTCGGTTTTATATTGTAGGTATCATTTCAAAATGAACTGATATTTACGTAACTTTATGAATAATCGTCAGTGATTCAAATTTTGGAACTAATGTGACTTTAAAGATGTCAACAAAGCGTTTTATCAGCATTATTATTATTATTATTATTATTATTATTATTATTATTATTATTATTATTATTATTATTATTATTATTATTACTGAATAGATTTAGGGAAAAAAGGAAATAAAGATAAAAAGTATCTAAAAGATTATGGCGAGAAGGCGAGAATTTACTCCAATTTTGTCAGTTATCTGGAATGATGATTGCAAATGGTTGATGTGGGGATGATAAAGGTATTGGAAACTTTACATGTATGCAAGAAAACTGTCGTTAGATAGATTACTTACATTTAGATCGATCATTATTTGCATTATTATTATTATTACCTTTCGATTGGTAACACAATTGAACCTATTCACCAACCAATAATATTTCACTTGGATATAGCGGACCCCATCATGATCACGAATGATCATAATGGCAATTTTACTCCAAGTGTGAGATATATATGGAATGACACAGTGAATAATATGTTGCCGAATGTCAAGTCTGCGTTATCTGAAAAACCAAATACTATACATACATTGATCTCGATTCTGCTCTGATTTCATTCATGGAGAGCATCTATAAATCAGCTGCGACAATGAAAGTAGATGAAAACCATGTCAATAAAAAAATGATAGATTTTTTTTTTCTGCCAACAAATGACTATTGTATGATGCAGACTGTAAATATCGCGATCTAAATGTACTTTGGAAATTCAGAAATAACAATATGGCCGATAACTTGCTTTATGTAAACACTATAGAAATATGTACAAAATCACAACAAGGCACAAACACAACCTATTAAGAGAAAAAGAAAAGTCAAGTCTTGAAAAAGCACTTTCAGATATAGACTAGAAACGCTTCTTGAGACTTTAAGAATGGCCCAGCAACATGCGTGGAATAATTGATATCACAGGTTGGTAAAAGTACTTTTCTAAAGTAGGTATTTTTTATAGTTCAGTACATTCATGATTTTCTAACAAATTGAAGATGTACCAACTGATTCCACAAATCTGAGTTAAAACTGCAATTATAATTAATTACCTTTGTTTATAAAGCAAAACCTGTCAGGGGCATGAAATTCAAAAACAAATGTGTTTATGAAAATATTCGACAGTACCTTTAAACTTTAATCTATTTTTCTAAAATTGCTTATTCTTTGTGTTTTACAGCAGGTGTAACCAGTGTCCTACTGGGAGCGATTCACGAAAAAATTTCAATAAATTTATTAGTGTCATGCATGATCTGGACAATAAGTGACCACTGGCTATTGCCCTGTCCAGGTAATGTCCGGTCAGCTGTAGAAACACAAGGGGGGTCAGTCTCAGGACACGGTCAATAATTTAAATTAATAGACAAATAAATCTGAAAAAGCAGGCGGGGCGTGGGATTTTCCTTAACCAAGAATAAATAATTTTTCAAATGACCACATGCAGTTATCTTTCAGTTAATGGTAAAAGCATTATCTTTAAATACAGTTGTGTAAAATAGAAAAACGAGGAAAGAATGGTACAATTTGAAAACCAGTGAACTCGAAAAGTAAGAAAACTGATTAAGTATTTCATATAACCTTTAGCAGGTTAATAGATCTCTCTATAAATTCGTATATATATATATATATATATATATATATATATATATATATATATATATATATATATATATATATATATATACATTGCATAATGCTACCTTCAATTTGATCAAATAAATATTTTGCAGTTATTAACTTTAAAATTAGTTCTAGGCTTAGCGTTTTGAAATAGTTTTAACACTGAAACAGGAGATGTTTTTCTAATTTTATGCTATACTGTGAATAATGCCTAGGACTGTAGATACGTATTATTTTCCTTATGTGCTTCTTCCCCTTCCATAATTTTGTGTTAAAAATGCAGTCGCTTCTAGGCATAGGAAAATTCATTTCTGAGATGAGTTGTTTATGCATTACTTTGTACCATAAGCTAACTCATTGTATCATAAGAATACTCATTGCATCATAAACATACTCATTGTATCATATGAATACTCATTGTATCAGAAACATACTCGTTGTATCACAAGACTATTCATTGTATCATACGCATACTGATTGGATCATAAGCAGACTCATTGTGTCTCAATCATCATCGTTGTATAATAAGCACACTTATTGTACCATCATAATATTCATTGTGTCATAAACATACTCATTGTATCATAAGCAGACTTATTGTATCATAAGAGTACTCATTGTGTCATAAGAATACACATTGTGTCATAAGAATGCTCATTGAACCATGAGCATATTCATTGTGTCATAAGCATACTCATTGTATAATAAGCATACTCACTGTATCATAAGAATACTCATTGTATCATAATCATACTCATTGTATCATAAGCATACGCACTGTATTATAAGCATACTCAACGGAAGTAACATATTTATTAAGCGGAAACTATATCGAGACAGCAATGTGAAATTCATAAAGTGAACCAAGGACGGCAGTAGCTATACTTTCGATAAATGAAAAATAATATGTTCAGTGATAAATAAGCATTTTTAAATTACCCCCCTCTCTCTATTTCTCTGTTTCTCTATCTTTTTTATCTCTCTCTTTCTTTCTTTCTCTCTCTCTCTCTCTCACACACACACACACACATACACACATACACACACACACACAAGCACACACCGTAAAGAATATTTTAAACGCTTTTCTTTGATCAGGCGTTGGCCATTGTTCGAAATCACTGCCATTAAAATGGCCCTAGAAGAAAAGGAGAACACAAACTACTAGCCTCTGAAAGAAGAAGAGACTACTCTTCAAAAAAAGTCTGATAGAATGGAAATGATTTTTACCACCACCTACTAATTAACTATATCGTGTCTAGATGTCCAGGTAACCGCATCAATTCTGTATAATTTACATGCAGGTAGTCCTGCCCCTTGGTCAAGTGGGGTTAAAGAGTCCGTAAAGAGTAAACGTTGCTGTTGAAAATTGGTCAACAATATCAATAACGTGAAATTTATTCAACTGAAAACCAAACTTAAAGCAAGCAACTGTAACATAATTTGTCAGTTGTATAACAAAAGAAAAATTTGTAAAACATACTCTCTATGAATGTATAACTTTGAGAGAGAGAGAGAGAGAGAGAGAGAGAGAGAGAGAGAGAGAGAGAGAGAGAGAGAGAGAGAGAGAGAGAGAGAGAGAGAGAGAGAGAGAGAGAGAGAGAGAGAGAGATCATATTTTGGAAATGGACCTAGCTCTTAACTTCTCGAATAGGAATGTCGGTGTGACCGGGTCAATGTATTTATTTAATTTTTCTTTTTTCGTTTCATTTGTTTGCTTTTTTGGGCAGGTGCTGCTAGGTTTGCCCGGATAATCTTGTCAAGTGGGTAATGGGACATCCAGATAACAACTATTTGACATAGATAATAGATCTTCAGTCGAATACCTAAATGCAGCCCTCGACGATTATCAATAATGGAGAAGCGTTTGTAAAGGACGAAGCCCTTTAAAGTATCTTAATTGTATTAAAAGGAATGCCGATTTCACTGCATACCAGCGTTCATGTAAGTATTTCAAAAATGTATTTCCTTTTTAATATCAAATATAGCAGGGTTCATTCCATTGTTCATCGGTCACCGCCTAAATGTGATTTCCCGGTATGAATGAAGTTATGAAACGGAATAACTTTCATCATGTAACACATATTTACCTACATTTTTAGGAAATAAATGTCTTGCTTTCTGGATAAACAAAAACAGGAGAAAACAGCGGCAATAACAAAACAGCTGACAATAGAATTTTCAAGAAGTTAAACATGCAAATTTCAAATACCCTTTGATCCCATCCTCCAATCAGTGGCTTTGTCTCATTTTGAGATTTCCATTAAATTTAGGTTAAAAAATATCTTGTATCATGCCAACAAGACTAGAATACAATTTGACTTTAAACTAATTTTATCACAAAGTAGTGATGTAAATAGGCGGAAATCATACTGTGTGATAAAGCCGTGTATCAAAATAATGATATTTTAGGCGGAAATCATACTGTGTTATACAGCCGTGTATCAAAGTAATGATATTTTAGGCGGAAATCATACTGTGTTATACAGCCGTGTATCAAAATAATGATATTTTAGGCGGAAATCATACTGTGTTATACAGCCGTGTATCAAAGTAATGATATTTTAGGCGGAAATCATACTGTGTTATACAGCCGTGTATCAAAGTAATGATATTTTAGGCGGAAATCATACTGTGTTATACAGCCGTGTATCAAAGTAATGATATTTTAGGCGGAAATCATACTGTGTTATACTGCCGTGTATCAAATAATGATATTTTAGGGGGAAATCATACTTTGTTATACAGCCGTGTATCAAAATAATGATATTTTAGGGGGAAATCATACTTTGTTATACAGCCGTGTATCAAAATAATGATATTTTAGGGGGAAATCATACTTTGTTATACTGCCGTGTATCAAATAATGATATTTTAGGGGGAAATCATACTGTGTTATACTGCCGTGTATCAAATAATGATATTTTAGGGGGAAATCATACTTTGTTATACATCTGTGTATCAAAGTAATAATATTTTAATTGGAAATTGTGCTGTTTTAAATAGCCTTGTATCAAAGTAGAGATAAAAACTGCAGGAAATCGTGCTGTATGTTAGGGTGGCTTCTTAAAATGACAGTTCAACTCACTATTATATCAAATAAGTGACTGAAACATTTTCTAAAGACAAAAATCATTTATTATAAATATACATGCAAAATGCTGCCAGCGATAAACGTGCAAAGCCATCTGTTTCAACTAGGCAAGTGAGTAACCATTAGGGTATCTATGGTAAACAGTCCGAAGGTATAAGAAGGTAACTACAATTTACAGGCGTATTGATATGGCTATGAGATATGATACATTGTATGAAAAAAAATCTAACTTAGCAGATGAGTCATATGGTGAACATAACACACACACACACACACACACACACACACACACACACACACACACAAACAGACACGCGCGCGCGTTAAATTCAAATACTGTGGCTAATGTTTGTTTGGGTTTTTTTTGTTTTTTTTAAATAAGTATGAAAATTTGAAAGAAAAAAAATAGAATGTTGTGCGCAGGTAAGAAGAAGTGAAAACTATATATTGTAGATCCTTTATAGCAAGGTAAGTGAGCAATTTACTAAACTAAACTAGCATGGTGAGCGGACAAACTACTAAATTATTACAGACCCGTTATAGCAACACCATTTGACACATTAAGTTGTTATTATGCTGTGACCAGTTTGGGTTGAATTTTTTTTTCAAATTATTGAATTTAAGTGATTCTTTTCTCTAGAAATACATAAGTGCTCTGACAAAAATTCTTGGAGATTGACATTTATTGGAAGCTATATTGAATTCAAATCTGGACTAATATTTTCTATGATTCAACAAAGAACTGTTGAAACATCAGCACTTTGCTGACTATAACTGACGTCATCGCCTTACATTTCGGATTTCATCTAGATCGGAACTCAGTTTCATTCAGAACTTTTTATCAGTAGACATATATTTTTAATTCTTGGAATATATATGGATTTAATTCGTAAAACCGTAAGATCTTGTTTCTTAAATTTTCACTTTACGGCACACGGTAAGTGGGCAAACTATATTTCAGACCTTTTATAGCATAGCAAGTTAGTAAAATCTATATTTGCAGAGCCTATATTGCATGATATGTCGACAAACTCTATATTACAGACCGCATATAGCTCGTTAAGTGGGCCATTTATAGCATGGTAAACGGGCAAACTACTAAAATATCGCTTGATTAAGAATATTAGCTATAAAAAAAGGTTTATAATACTGGAGCAACGTCATGTACTTATAAAAACATCTGACAAAGTCAGATATCGACTTGATTATGATTATATATATATATATATATATATATATATATATATATATATATATATATATATATATATATATATATATATATATATATATATATATATATATAGCTACTACCATGTATTTTAATTACTTGTGTGTTAAAATTATTTTTATTTCATTTTTGTACCATTGTTTTTGATTGCGATGATGATTATTGTTCACGGAACTGATATTTTCGTAAGAGTTTTTTTTTACAAAGTAAATATGTTTCTCAGCTTTCGTAAGGGTTTATATCTATTTAGAACGTAAATATGTTTCTCGACTTTCATAAGGTTTGTTTACATAGCCGGGTTTGACAAACAAACGACATAAATGATTGACTGCGGCCAATGTCTTTTATGAGTATATGTGCTTATATCGTGTAAATACGGTTGTCAGATGATGAAATAAGCACGTTCACCCCCCCGTGCACGAGCAGCATGTAATGACGCCTCAGTTTAGTTTAAATAGACTTAAGTCCCAGTGAAATAGTCAGTCAAATAATATCTCAGCTATGTCGTAGTTAATTTTGTATTATGCCTTGAGCAAAAGGTATCATATTTCTTGTGCTGGAGTGAGTAGTATAATATACCTTGAAGAAGAATGGTATATTTTTTTTGTGCCGTAAAGATTTAAATTTTTATTGTATCTACAAAGCTATACACGTGCCTGGTTATAGATGACATCTATAGGAGTTCATCTACCTTTTAAATAATTATTTATTCCCTGGAGAACTATACAAGTGGTTTAGAACAAAAACATTTAGTAAGATTCATTGTAAATTGGAACAGTACAGTACAAAATTGTGGTTTAACGTGAAATTATGAGCATTTGTGTAAAGACTTCATCTGACGTCATCCTGGAAACAACTTGAGTTTCAAACAAGACTGTTAGAACTTGTTATTAGTAGGACTCGTATACATTCACAATACTCGGATAAATGTTTGGATTTTTATGCAAAAACCGTAAGTCCTGTTTAATATTTTCACCTTTTCATCATGATTTCTATGGAAAAAAATTATCTTTGTTGAAACTAACAAAGCGTGTTGTCTCCACTATTTTCTTATGTTGCTTTGAATAAGCCGATACGTAACATATTATATATATATATATATATATATATATATATATATATATATATATATATTTATAAATATATATATTTATATATATATATTTATATATATATATATATATATATATATTTATTTATGTGTATATATATATATATATGTATGTATTTATATATGTATATATATATTTATATATATATATATATATATATATATATATATATATATATATATATATATATATATATTGTTGCGTGCAAGGCGATTGGTTCCGTTTACCAGCGGACCTGAGTTCGAATCGACGTAGAGTACACATCAAAAATTCTCTATCCTGTATGATAGTATTATTTGTATTAAATATTAATTCTGCCTTCTATTATGAAGCATGCTTCTATAAAATCCAGGGATAGCATTTTTTGTTCTGTCTGTTGTACATGTATATTTATAATTCTTTCTCCCTCTCTCTTTTCCTATATTCAGATGTTGAAACTTTGGTACTTAACGTTTTTGTTTTAATAGAGGCCCAGAATGGCCAAGTGGTTTAAAGCTATCCCCTTTACATATCATTGCAATCTCACCTCTGTCTGCTTAGGTTCGAATCTCGAGCTCGGCCAATGTAGATATGTGAAAATGTTTGTCAGTAGATTCCCGTTGGTCGGTGGTTCTTCCCGATATTTTTCCAAATTCTTACTCCATATATGTCCGCCATATATAGACCATCGTGTGCTGAAAAAATGGTTTTTAACCGATGGCAACAACCTAAAACAGGTCGTAATATTATCTAAGGTGGCACAGCTTGCCCATAATTTAGGTATCTTGGTAGCAACGTCCATATTAAGATTCACGGCAGGCACCAAGTGTCAGTAAGTGAGTGTAATTAGTTCTTATAGCAAAAACGACACGATAGAAAGTTTTATCGTAAGGGAAGATAACCCTAAAAAGGGCTGATTGTCATGCATACTGTACTACCACTCTTGCCTTTGTAGTCCACAATCTCATCCTCAAAGAGGCAGCCCAGACTAAATTCTAGTACAGACCTTTGGATAGTATAGGATGTGGACCTCAAATTTCCACTGCAGCGGCTTTGGCAGACGGACTCTGAACGCTTTGTAACCAATATCAGTAGTTACGTAGACAAAATGGCTCGCTTTATAACGGTTGCGGCTTTTACCAATTCCGTTAAATTCAGTCTCTGGAATTCTTGGCCACGTCCATCCGTGTCGTTGTCGGTTTCAATACTATGGTCATCATATATCACTGCCTTTCTTTTGTGTTTGATCTTTTTGTTGTCAACACCAGGTTGCTTTAATGTTGTTCTTTTTGTAGTCGTCTTTGTTGTCTTTTTAGTCGTCATAATTGCGGGAAAGTCTGTTTCTGTCTCTTGTTCAGAATTTGCCGCAGGATCTTCCTCAGAAGCGAATTAGCAGTATCTCGCCAACTGAGTGGCGTTATACCATTATTCGTCTTCATATCTCGTTGTGGTGTTGACTCTACAATCTTGGTCCTGGTGATCTGGAGTCAGAACGAAAAGTGGCTTGTAACTCAACGTGGTTGCATCTCGTTGCTTATCTTCCTCTTTACCATGGATTTCCACTCCTCTATATGCAGATGTGAAGTCGTATTTTTTATATCATTACACTCTGTAAACAGCTACTGTGAAGAGAACAAATGTTAGGCAATCAGCTTAATAAATCACGTTGCTGTGATTACACAAGATCTTTTAGACCGCATGCCGTATATACCCATCTGAAAGGACAGTAAATAAACAAAACTAAAGACATAAAACAAACTTATTTTTTTTTATTCACACATACTTAGGGTCAAGTACAAATAGTAAATGGCGCCCATGCCTAAGCACCCCTATAGAGATTTTCGGTGCCCCAGAATCTCTGGCTTCCGTGGCAACCACCCTCCCATCCCCTTCCATCCCCTTTCCTCCCCTCCCCACTCCTACGTTAATACGCTACTGTTTAAGGCACAAGTTTGTGTGTTCATGTCTATTCACCATCTATGACATGCATAGGAGCATAGGATCTGTTCTATCTCACCAACCAAGGCAGGCCGAAAAGTAATGATGTAAAACTTAAGAGTATATATAGGACTCACGGTACTAAGTCAGTAGCCCTAGCAACCATATGCAAACACTATGATATTCAATAACTTCAAATGTCCGAGTGTCCGCGATCATATATACCTATATTTGTCATTATAGATGAAACCTGGATGTCAACTTCTGTGTAGAAGAAAGGATATGAGCGCCGGCAAATTTCTGGACCTGCATGTAAACATATGCTTTTAATTTCGCACCAAAGAGTCAGGTGCTAATTTTAGTAATGATTGTTCCAAACTCAACACTTTAAGGACTCGAATTCCACCATTGTCTCTATTTGTTTTCAAGCTCTCAAAAGATTCTTTTCCCTAAAACATAACTTACATTATTAACCAATCCTGGCTAGCCAAACCCATATATACTCCATTAAATATTCACCCATTTTCAGGCTGGTTCCCATTTTTCCATGCCATTAGTACTGTGTCCTATAATCAGTAAAGCATAGTGTTGTAATAAATTATTAAAATGATTTTCACATAGGGCAAGTAAAAAAGTATACAAAAATTGAATTGCATACTGATTAATACAAGACGAAGGAATTAAAATGATAAGCATGCAGACAGATATAAAATAAAATTAGGTATAGTTAGGCTTTGATCAGATATGTGCTATCAGTTATCAGGTAACCAAAGTAATTAGAAATTAGACATACTTTTGTAAGCAAGCTGGTGGCATAAAATGAATGTGAACGGCATATGCAATATAACTGACATCCAATGTCAAATATTTATCATTTCATCAAAGATGAAAGCTTTGAATACATCGGGTAGATCAGACATCATTTTGGCCTCCGATGATTATAATGTAACATTAAAGTATAGCAAGCACTTATCTCTGAGATACTATTGCAAATAACCCTGAAAAGGACACATCGGAGAGATTAGATTTAACGAAGAGATATCATCTGACATCCTCAGTCAATTATCACGTCACTTTAGAGTTATGGAACTGTTTTCCTACGTTTTCTTGAGATAATGTGTAGATAAATAGGAGCCTATTAATTTATCGGGTGGATCAGACACTTTCTGACATCATCCGATAAATTCAGTGTAACCTAAGAAATAAAGCAGTCACTCTGCTTGACATGCTATTTGAAAAGAGCTGAAACACAGGATGTATTGGTTAGACCAGACTTAAATCTGACATTGACAGTCAACATCCTTCAGGTTGTAAATCTGTCATCGGCCGTCAAATATCTGTCAGCCAGCAAATATAGTACACTTTGATAATTCTCTTTGAAAATATACTAAAGATAAAATAGTGACTTACTCTAACTGAAATACACCGTGGCCAACCACAAAATAACCACTAAGACTTGAACGTGACTAACTCAAAGTGCAATACACCCCGTGACCTACCATAAAATAAACAATAAAGTAATGAATATGGTTACGTAAAGTGAAATACACATATAAACATGACAAATTTAAAGTTATAAATATAGTAATCGTCCACAGATAAAGCACTAAAGGCTAAATGATATTGATGGCAAAATTCAGAGTCCTGTCCTGTTGATGGCTGTATCTGCACGTACACGTGTTTTCTTCCTGTGTAAAGTCATTTTAATGTGGAGGGGGGGGGTAATGACAAACCCATCACGACATTAAAAACTTTTACCTGGTATTCGCAAATAATTTTGATAGAATATATTGAGTGATTGCCTTTTTCAACGTTTTTCGTTTCTTCTAATGATGAAGACATTATTTTTAATTCTCTCCGCAATTAGGCATGTAGAGTTACCAACCATGAACATGGAAACAAAAATGCGCCAGAAATGTAAACTTACTATATCGTTTGCATGTAATTTATGCATTAAAAAACGGATTATAACTCAAGGTGGCCAAACAACGATCATTGTTCTTTGCCAAGAATCCGTAGGCATGGTGCAAACAGCGTTCGTGACAAAAGTGAAAGTGCTTATAATGACTGGGACAGTAGAAGCAAAATAAACTTGGAAAGCATTCGACAACTGACAAGAAAAGACAAAAAAAAAATCATCGTTTGGGTTGTACATCGTAACACTGTAATTCTGATATAGTAGGCAACACAACTCTATCACAGAAACAAAGGAATAATATTAAACAGCAAGAATACCTTTGCATCGTGCTGATGATCGGACTATTTGAAGTAATAGGAAATAACCGGTTCAATGTACGTAAACCCGGAGTACTCCGACATGCATTTAGTGCACTTTAGTGTTATATCCAACTGTAGTGTTATATTCAACTACGGTATTATATCCATCTGTAGTGTTGTATTCATCTGTAGTGTTATATCCAGATGTAGTGTTATATCCACTGCTTAAAGTTTGTTGACAAAGATCTGTATCTCATAGGCAGAATTACCCACATACACATATTATAAGTTTTGCTATTGCTCTTTCCAATCCTAATCTCCATAGAACGTTCCTTTTCAAAAATGGTTATGGCAAAACACCATCCAATTGTTGAATACGTATAGGTAAAATAAAACTAGATACCACAGCCTGTGAGGTTAACTCTAGCATTATTTTGCCAACATTATTCCTGCAATTTGCTAAAGGACCCCCTATCCGCTTTCTAATAATATATTTTGAGCTGCAACGGAAAAGTAGATAGGTTGGGGGAGGGGTAGTAAGAGAAACGCAAGCAATTTGATCTCAGAAGGGACAAATGTTGGGCGACTCCCACTCTGTCTTAAGTATTATTATTAGCCAGTAAATGAACTGCTGTAATTAGAAAGGGGGGTGTTTAAGTACAGCAGGGACAAATCGTGGGAGAATCCAAATCTATAGGTTTCATTATTAATTATCTGCTGCAATAAGGGGAGGTAAGTATATCATGCGTTAAGCTTCCGCATCTGCGTCCTCAATATCAATGCGTATAAACGCAAACATGTAGTTTTGTTTTCTTTCCTCCTTTTATTATCCATTCTTTTACATTTCCAGTGACAACAAGCCAAACACCTAGTGACATGGATAGCGATGTTAGTGATTCTGCTGAGACAGGACAATAGCACAGACATGTGAAAATAAACACTGGAAGAAATAATATTGACATTTTAATTTTATATTTGCCCTTTGAATAGAGTTAAGATTTACTACAGACAGCTGTGTATTGACCGAATGAATGAATGAACTCACATCCCTGAGTGTGTCTTCTACAAAATGTAGTTCTATACCTTTTGTGGCTATTCACAATCACCTTTGCATATTGATGAGTTGATTGCTTTCTTATTTCAACCCTGTTTTTCATTACATTGATTAAATCAATATAATACATACTTATGATATAAACATGAAAGACGGTTTTAATGATAAAAGTAGAGCACAACAAACATACATGGTTAGCTTCGCCATTCACATAAACGCTGCCATTCACAAAACGGCTAATGTAAAATAATGTGGAATATAAACTTAGCAACAAGAGGTAATTAAAATATTTTAATATATTTACAGTTGATCTAAGTGATTATTCTGCTCTAGTACCAGTACCACAACCAATAAATTCCCCTCTCTCTCTCTCTCTCTCTCTCTCTCTCTCTCTCTCTCTCTCTCTCTCTCTCTCTCACACACACACACACACACACACACACACACACACAAATCCTTTGGTTGGTTTGACTTAACTTTTACAGTCATTCATAAGTCCAGAGATATTTTGGAATGACACAAACGAAAACCCTCTACGTTCGTCATTTTGTCATTTCATAGATATTAGCCCGTTTTCTGCTACGATGGTTCTTGCCATGATGGTCGAGAGAGAGAGAGAGAGAGAGAGAGAGAGAGAGAGAGAGAGAGAGAGAGAGAGAGAGAGAGAGAGAGAGAGAGAGAGAGAGAGAGAGAGAGAGAGAGAGAGAGAGCACATTTGGACATTTTCATATTTAACTAATAATAATCGATTTTAAGGACATTAGAGTATGTTTAAGCACAGGAGTCTGCAATTTTATCAATAAAGCACGACAAAAGTTATGACTACATGAAATCACATTAACGGTATTATAAAATAATAAAGGAATGCAACTCGACCACAACCCTCCGCTCGGTTCGAATTTTCTAACTCGTCTTTTATCCGTTCAGAATCGCACGAAGACTGAAAAACTACACATATCAAATAAAAGAACAGTAACGTACCTTCTCATCACTCTCTGACGACCATCGCATGAATCCAATCCGGCGAATTAACCTTTTTTTTCAGACTTACGGTCACAAACCCGGAAGACGTGAACCATTTGAGGAAGTAGTCCATTAGTCCATTTGTACTATTTCTACTAAGTATTAATATGCGTTAGTGTCTATAATCGTTCCGAACACGGCGCAGAATCTTTTGGGTCCATCATCCGTCTAGGCTCTAATATTTGAATATTTGAACAGCCGTTATTTGTACTATCAGAACTTTAACTATACAGTTCTGTTCTGGAAATTGATACAAAAATTATAAAATGATGCAATCTGAAATAAAAACAAGTTAAACATTTTATCTTGTAAAATTAGTTTAATGACGTTATTTAGCCCGTGGTAGAAATGGGCTACTTCATCAAATGGTTTACGTCTCCAGGGTTTGTGACCGTAATGGTGAAAATAAAGGTTAATTCGCCGGATTGGATTCATGCAATAGTCGTCCGAGAGTGATACGTTGGTACGTTACTGTTTTTTTTTTTTTTAAATGGATATGTGTAGTTTTTCAGTCTTCGTGCGATTCTGAACGGATAAAAGACGCGTGAGAAAATTCGAATCGAGCGGAGCGTTGTAGTCGAGTTGCATTCCTTTATTATTTTAAAATACCGTTAATGTGATTTCATGTAGTCAGAAATTTCGTTGTGCTTTATTGATAGAATTGCAGACTCCTGTGGTTTAAGAGACAACAACAAACATAACATTAAATACATCACAGTATGTATACCAGGTAACCGGAGAATTTACTGTATAAGGCGACCTGCTTTGCAACTTCATTGATAAAAACTGTAGATAAATTCCAAGGAAAGTGCATACATATCGTTACGACAAACCATTCTTGTAAGCTACTTGATGTAATTTTTCTATTGCAAGCTTTCAATTCAGTCCAAATTCCTTTTCTCTCTCACTCGACATTTCTGCATAGTTTTGTCCGTTATTCATAAGAGTGGGTGGGTGGAGAAATCATAAATCAGGGTGGATTGTGATGAAAATGTATACCATATTAGATTCGTTTAGAAAATGAGAATATCGTTCTTTTCATACGCCACTAATGATTAATATGTGGAAATTTATTATTGATCTAGTAGAATCAACTGCAGACGGTCGCTGGAATGTGCATATGTTTATATATATGCATATTATTGCGTCATGGGCGGATCACAATTTGATAGACCAAAGTATTGGTATATACATATATTAAATTGCTTTATACCAACACTTTAAATGCCATGTAATGTTTATATATAGTGTGTGTATATGTGTGGGTGGGTACGTGAATAAACATACAAAGTGAAACCTCTCTCTCTTTCTCTCCCTTACACACACACACACACACACACACACACACACACACACAGAGAGAAAAATGTGATTTCCACTGGAAAGCAAATATTTGCTTGTTTATATATATATATATATATATATATATATATATATATATATATATATATATATATATATATATATATATATATATATATATATATGGTAAATGCGTGTGGTACGAATATTATTGAACATAAAGACAACGCATCAACAAAGCTGATCGCAAAAATCACGTAATTGTTAGGGAGATAAAGTTTGATAATCAAATGCGATATAAATGATAGCTTGAATGTTATAAAAATTCATATAATGACAACGTGTCAGCCAAGATAAATTATTATTATTATTATTATTATTATTATTATTATTATTATTATTATTATTATTATTATTATTATTGTCAAAAGGTTTAAGGATTATTGTGATGTCGTCGACTACGCCAGATTTTCAGAGAAAAGCAAATGATCTACAACATTGAAGACTTCATTTGGAGTCCCTTGTAATAACATCTTTAGTTTCGGTCTCTGTCAGCCTTGAAAAAAAAACATCGCGTAGAAAAGTTGATTTTGCAACATTAAGCAGACAATATAATGACGGGTTGTACACACATTCTTAAAAACTGCTCCACTGTTAATGCAGCAGAAGTTTCCATATTTACTGACATGGCAAACAAGTCTATTCCATCCAAATCAGTGACAATCTGACTTTCAGATTAACATTGGAAGACAGCCGAATAAAAGAAAGCGTGATCAATTAAAAAAGCTATCACAACTAAGTGCAATTGTGTCTGGGAAAATATGATGGATTTTGCTATCAAGTAAATGATATAATTTATATAATAAACCATTATTAATAGTTAGGAACATAGTGTTAAAAGAGATTATAAAAAATATTGTTGTCGAATCAGTTTCCGGTTGAGACAATGATATTCAGTCACCATACTTCTATACGAGTGGAAAGGTTGCGCACGCGCGTGTGTGTTTACGTGAAGGGACGGATATTTTAACATCCCACCCTACTTATAAGGAATGTGGAGGTGGCAAAATAAATCACCTTGTGTTTTAATAGTATAACTTTTTTTTTACTTGATTTATTCATTCACTTGCTGAGAAACTTATTCAACAATATGGAGAAAGCTTGTTTTCGATTTCAATAACAAGAATTCAGCAAAGCAATACTTCAAATTATCGATCTGTATTCTTATTAAGTTGCACGGGAAATATCATTGAACCGAATGTTTTCAAATACATCACTTACGTACTAATGATCTTATTTACAAGTATGAATCTTAATCATTCAGCTGTATGTAAATTGAATGAAATGTGTCATAGTGTTTGTGAAGCACTTGATGATAGAGAGGACACGTGCATGGTTTTATGCGATGTCTCAAGGACGTGTGTGTCATAAAAGGTATGTAGCATAAATTGAAATGTTGTGAAGACAATCAGCTCATTAGTGTTTGTTAATACAGCTGAATCTAGCTCTCGACCAAATTTTTGTGGTATATCATAAGACGCAATCATCGATTTCTTATTGTCCAAGGTGTCCACGAATTGTATGGTTGATAACAGAAGTGTGTGATACTTGAGGAACGTAAAGGATTATTAATAGAAGGCACTTCAAGCACGTACAGGAACTCTTATTTCAATTGTCCATACGATTACATAAGGCTACACTTTTAGGACAACATTTTAGGCGGCACTTGGGGGACACCAGTGTTTGTGGGGACAAACAGAAATGGTATTTGTTAGAATTCTTCTCTACATTCTAAAACACCACATAATGCAGTCAAGCATCCGTTTTTTATTACTGTCTAAACATGCCCTCTTAAATCCAGCAAACACATTTTATTACTGTGCTAACAGACATTCTACAGTCCAGCACCAGCTTTTTCATTATAATATATGCACACCACATATACTATCCAAAACCCACTTTTTGATTGAAATCTCTAAGCAAACACTCATACACTCCAACGAAAATGGTAGGGTGAGCTTATACACATAGGTTCAGCTCAAGCCTTGCAGCGTCTGCTACCGAAAGTAATAAAAGACGGGTTTTCCTGTGACTGCTGATCCAGTGTGGACAGTTACACCCAACTCCCTCTTGGAGCGATCATTCTGGTGGACCAGGCTGCCGCTCGGATATGCCGTAAAGACGGACAGCAATAACTGTCTGGAGAGCAGAGGGCATTAGTTCAAGTTCAGAATGAACTGATAGCCATCCATTGCATCTGTACTTGTCTCTGGACGTCTCGTCCTTGTTGTACCACAGCATTCAGACAAGCCTGGGCAGGCAAGAGAATGTGGAAACATTGTGCAATTTTCCATCACTTAAATCGAACTTATCCGCTAGTCATTACATTACTTCTTTCTCCCACGAGATGCATTAAAGTTCTCTGGCAATGGGCAAACGGCAAAGCAGCATGTAGCACAAGGCGGCTCAGGGCATAAAGTCGCTTTTTCCTGAACTGAAGTAGTAGTGTAACTCTGCAGAACCTTCTCCCCCTGGTGACCAAGGATAAAATGGCTTTACCTCCGTAGCATACGGATGTGTATACAATAAGTGCCCTAAACATAGCATGCTTCACCTTAATATTGGTCACTATACCCAACTTAGCAGTCCAGAATCTTGCGAGGGGACTAAGGTGAAGTACCTCAACATCGGAGCCTGAAATGTGCCAACACCAATTGACATTATGTCAGCTAATATAACATAGGGAAGAACAGTTCTAGTTGGCCCAGAACTCGTTAGATTTAACATCTAGATAGCAGCCCTGAGTGAAACTTGCATAGAGTGGTTGAAATGAAGAAGAGCGACCTGAAGCTGATGTTGGGTTTGCCATGAAATCAAAGGCACAGCCAAAGTGCGTGAAAGACAGACTAATGTAAATGACCTACTAATGTAAATGAGACTCCCACTGTCTGGAAAAATAAACGTAACTATCATCATCGCCTATGCACCCACCATAACCATCAGAAACGAGATCAAAGTCAAATTAAATAAAATTCTATGGCGTGGGTGCATCTAAGACGTCTTGCTAATATTTGGCAGGCGACAGACTGTTCGTAAATAGGATGTCGAGTTAAGCGCATTTCCTCAGTAGAAGGTGTTCCCACCTGTTGATTTTGCCACAGTTATTTTTGCCAGTGACTCTTGGCCATGTCAGGTGATCTGTTCCAACTACAGCACTAAAGTCACCAAGGATGACGAGCTTGTCTGCCTTTGGTACAACTGCATAAAAAAAAACCCCACTTAAACATCGGGATTAATTTGGTAAGAGCACAGCTGCTATGCAGAGATGCCTGAATGAGAAACGTCGGCTAAAGAAGTCCTCATTAGAAGACAGCACTTTATCATCCAGAAAGGCATCTTCAACAACATCTGATGGACTGTTCAATGTACACTCAGTTGCAAAACTCATGAATGAGCAATAATGCAACTGACATTCATGTCAATTCTACGCAGATATGAATAACACGAATAACTTCTATGATGCTTTGAAGACATCTTATGTGCCACGGTCATAGGGAACCTCTCCAGTACTGAGTGATTGCATCGCTACACTGCTAGAAGAAACGATACTTCAAAGATGGGTAGCGCACTTCAACAACACCCTGAATCGATAGTTGTCTATAAAATAGAAGTCATTATGTCCCTATTATAAATCAAAATATCACGTGCTCATCCTCCAAAAGCTGATTAAAACGGTGGATCATTTCAACCTATGTTAAATGGAAAAACAACTGAAGCATGCGCTATAACAGTTGAAGTTTACAAAGTTCGATACTCGCACATCGAACAGAAGTAAATATAAATCTTATAGTCAGAATTCTCTAAATGAACTATACCCCAGAAAAGCAACGATGTACATATCGTCTACTCGTATAAATGGAAAGGCAGTATATTTAATCGTAGGATATCTTTGCTGTCAATGACCTGAAAAATCCTGGCCAGACATGCGCTGAATCGCCTTGTGAACCATATAATCAAAAGCTCCTAATTAAGCATCAGTGCGATTTTAGAAAAGGAAGCATGATCTAATAGATGTTGTTTGCAGCAAATCAAACCCAGATGAAATGAATGCCAATAAAAGAACTCCAACCTGTATACGACATTCAGCGACCTGACAAACGCCTTTGACACAGCAAGCCGTGCATGCTTTTAGAGCATCATGGCAACATTTGGTGGTCCAAAGAAATTCATCGTGACAGTTTGGCAATTTCACGATGGTATGCTCGCGCGTGTCTTGATCGATGTACAAATCATCTGAACCACTTCCAGGCACCAGTATAGTCACTTAAAGCTGTGCCTTGGTCTCAAATCACTTCGTGTCGATGTTCTTTTTGATGATTTACGTGATTATTGAACGGCGATCGTCACCCGATATCCGACTGAAGGCACGTCGATCTCCATCAACGGCGAATATGAAGTTGCAGGGAGTGACTGCATGTTTCTTAAGTAGATGTTTCTTTTGACCGTAGCACAATTTCCCTTTCCCGATCAGTAAGGAGACGTATGACATGCACTGACCTTCATCATGAAAGCAATGCTTACCTACATCAAAGCAGTAAACAAGTTCACCCATCTCTGCAGCGCACTGTGACCTGCAGTCCACCACGATGATGAAGCTAGTATTGCAGAATATACACAAAGACGTGGGAGATAATAGTCTACAAACAAAACTTACTTTTTTTAAAGCCATTGTGTTGCCCATCCTGATTTTTGCTTGCGAAACCTTGACCGTGCACAGAAGCCATGCCAAGAAGCTGAACCATTTTGAGGTGGAGTACCTGAAGAAACTAATACAGGGTCCTAAGCACTTCGGTTCTCACGGTATTAGGCATCCACTCTTATCTGAAATCACGGTTGAAATGGACATGCCTCACACCAGGATGAAAGAAGAGCGCTTACGAAAGATTTACTGCTTCGAGCAATAAGATTTGTATGTCTCGTTTAAAGACGCACCATGATATCCACAAAAGCGAACACACTATCACACGTGGCTTTACCTTTTAGCTACTAGGGATATGAACTATGCAAACGTATACATACAAAGCAAATAAGCACATTGTTTAGCAAACATAATTAATATATATATATGTTTAAAAGAAATTGAGGTTTAAGTGAAAAGAGCCGTGTGCGTTAGTTAACCAATATCGTGATGGGTACTTCTGTTTCGGAAGAATGTTCACCTTCCTGCTTTGACGTTGTGGACATTCTGTATCCCAAATATCCTCTCTCTCTCTCTCTCTCTCTCTCTCTCTCTCTCTCTCTCTCTCTCTCGCTCTTTATATATATATATATATATATAAATACATATATATATATATATATATATATATATATATATATATATATATATATATATATATATATATATGTATATATATATATGTGTGTATATATATATATATATATATATATATATATATATATATATATATATATATATATGTGTATATATATGAAAAGATAGTTTGAGTGTGTAAAAGGAAAGTAAAATACAATGAAATGATCACACATTGCTGAGTAGAAACCAGAAGAAAAGCCACGAATTGCGTCTATGGGTGTTATTTTATTTGCTAATTGACGTGTAAAAAGTAATCCAAGCAAATAATTTCCACGATATATTGACCAACATGTTTGCCACAAAGAAAAAGAAGCACTTTGACAGCGATGATTTGTTTTGTGCTGTGGATCGTGGATACCGTTTCATAAAAGGAAGTTCTAACTGTTACGTATTTTTAAGGTTGGTCCATTATTGTAAGTTGTACTTCAGTTGTTGGTTACTCGTAAACAGGTTTACATAAAACTTAAGTTCGAGGTCGAAATTGGACTGTATGTTTAATATTGGATTGATTCATATGCTATTTTGATAAAAGCGAAACTTTCAAAAAATAGATAAATAGGGATTTATTCAACAAATAATTCATTACTGTTTAGATCAGTCTGTGGGAATCCATTTGTGAATTGAGGTTAGAGTTGTCTTAATGGAATCGGATATATTTCAAGAGGAGTTATTTATTTAAAGTATTCACTGGAATTACGAGGGTGCTAAGTGACGTTTGGATTAATGCATTACTTTGGAAGCTGTTAACTCATTAAAAGACATTACTAAATGCATCATTATGTTATATCGGGGCATTCAAAAGCATTGAAATTCTTCGGAACATATTTTTTACTTGTGATTGAGCACCTAGGATTATTTGTAATTTAATTCACAATACTGTAACTGTCTTTTAAAGTTTGATTTTTTTTATTGCAGGGAAATAAAATGATTGTTCATTTAAATAAAATATTTGGTTTTACATTTCTCTGTTGCATACTTTAAGACCTAGAGTTGTACATCTATTTCATAACTATGTCGACTCGACTCCAGGAATCTTTTCCGGCTACCTCAACGAATTTCTAAACTTGAAACAAGAATATACAAACTAACTTTCTTCATGTCAGACACCAAACACAAAACAATTCAAATACATTTACCAATCATTAGAATGCATTACTTTGGAAAACTTCAAAACTTGCGAAGGAAGAGGATAACAGTCTTAACCATAATAATTGTTTGTGGGGAAAATTTGCACAACGTTCGATATCACATAAGACGAAATATTTGGATGCTCAAAATCGTTAATTTCAACTGTCGGAGGACAACGAAAAGATCATCAATCACACGAAAACTTTTTATCTTGGTCAAAAAGAAGAAACACTAGAGTTTGCACACCCCACACAGACTTTGAAAATGTTATCATTACCGCGCACGTGAAAGTCGGTGCTCGTTTAAAGATTTGCTGAAGCCATGGAACCGTTAGAAGATAAAGTGCTTTACTTTGATACGACAGTTGTATGCCATCCATGGTCCGTTTATGTGCATGGACTAGCAAACATACATAAGATACTATTATAAATCTTACTAGCGGTGGTTCCAAACGTTTGGGATACCAAATACAGAAACCGACATGGAGAAACACGTACCAAGTCCCAGGTATACAGGCTGACACTCAATTATCCGAAGAGTCCAGTTGTCAACTTAGGAGCCTTACAGTCTTCACAAGACCAGCACTTTCGCGAGAACAGTGAATATATGCAAAACTACGATTGCAAAATCACAAAATCGTCATTGGCCTTTTAGAAAAAGTCTTCCAGTGTTGAACAGAAATGAATGAGACTTCCAGAACACACTTTTCCACTTAGCAACGATAAGTTGCAGTATAATTAAAGGGCTAAACCAGACCACACCTTTCCACATGGCAACGATGAGTTGCAGTATAATTAAAGGGCGAAACCAGACCACACCTTTCCACATGGCAACGATGAGTTGCAGTATAATCAAAGGGCGAAACCAGACCACACCTTTTAACATGGCAACGATGAGTTGCAGTGTAATTAAAGGGCGAAACCAGACCACACCTTTCCACATGGCAACGATGAGTTGCAGCATAATTAAAGGGCGAAACCAGACCACACCTTTCCACATGGCAACGATGAGTTGCAGTATAATTAAAGGGCGAAATTGCAAGACAAACATTTCATTACGAATACAAACCTGGACATAGAAATATGATGAATAATTCAAACCAACAACCGACAGAGGAACCCACTACAGACTCCAAGTTAAATAAGAAAATGGATTGCAATGTTGTGTTTTCGACGAAAGTTAATCCATATCATGTAATATCAGCGATGCAACGCGCTCTTCTTCTATTATCTAAAGCACATCATTAATATATCTCATTAAACGAGACACGTTACCCCCCATAAAGAAGCATTGTCAGAATTGTTAGATCCAAGAATCGATACTCAAACCAAAGAACATGTATCATTGAAACCTGGGGAAGTGTATCTTTAAACAGCCTCATAATTCTTTACCGTTAAAAAGGAGATCATAATGTTGAAGATAATACAACCCCCACCATCAATCTCTACATTGACGGCAGCAGACCAAAAAGAATAATGGTGTAGTATGTTCACACAAGAAAAATTAAAGTCATGAAAAAGAAAATCTCACGTCAAAGAGAGAGTTGTTCAACTTCTATTCGCATATATTTCAGGAAACCAAATCGATCAGTCACGGATTTTCCTACCATAATCTCTACTTTTTCGCCATTCATGAGGATATCTACCAAAATTAATTTAAGACCAATGTTTTCTACTTTAATAATATTGGAAACTTATTTTCTAACGGAACTTCTCCTTCTTCAGTGTCGTCTTCATTTACTGCCTTTTTAGTTGCCGTAGCTCTAAATGGCGTCACTAAAGACAAAAAGTACAAGAAAAACAGGTGTTTTACAAGAACTGTCACTATTTAGTCCGTTGTAGACACTTTATCGTGTTGTCGATGGTAACGACGGATTCAAGTACAAAAAAATGTGTGATATAATATTCACTTCAGTGAAATATTTTTGCTTCTGAAACAAAATGTATCACCAAGAAGTACACCCACTACAACCCACATCATGCGGCATTGATGCCCCACTGCCACACTGCAGACATCATAGCGATATGACTGCAAATATTGTTAAATCTACGTTAAAAATCATAATCACATCACATCACAACCTACCTCCAAGACAGTGACAAGAAAGAGTTCCTTTCTCATTTGGCTAAACATTGGGATGTTTTCTTGGAAATAACTAAATCCAATAGAAAATAAATCATTCCAAAGGCACCCAAAGACATCATTTATTATGTACATGAATGTTGTCTGAACGTTTTTAAAGGATCATTTCCTTTGTCCAAGATAGAGAAATTACAATTATAAAAAACATCGTAACGTTCTTGGCCAAATGGTAACAAAGGCAAACCCCATCAGGCAAAATAAAAAAGATATCATAGTCACAAACACGAATTAAAATTGTTGATAGACCGAACCGATTTCTTGCAATCAAAAATATCGCAACGGTATGGACTGGTATTAGAGATCTTCAACTCTTTCACCAAATAACTTTAAACGAAGCAGCTAAACATAATTTTAGAGATTCCAAAATGATAAAGAAAAGTTAAACAAAAATCACCAAGACCAACATAACCAGCTTAATGAATGATGAAGACACACGAGAAATATTTCAAACTCCGTCTGCTACAATACCTAGTAAGATTGCAACTTCCACGTTGACATCATATCCTAATACCAATCGAGAAGACGTCAACAGATCAAATCAAAGATCACAGCACTTTCTTCAGCAGAAGAAACTAATAAGGAAGGATAAACCGAAGTGATATAAGATGAAGAGCAACTTAGCCTTCATACAAACTGCTCCAGCTCCTGTTGTTCGTCGGATATATGAAGGTTCATCGCCATCCCCATAAATAATATACGAGTTCAAGAGTAATATAATATAATGTGTCACTTATTGAGAAACAGTATCAGCAACAAAACACATTTAAACCCACCATGGATATACGTTCAGCCACTATTTAATACAATCCTTCACTTGCTTCTAGTTCCTGGGGAGTTCAAAAATTGTTTAGTGTTGCTAAAATCAGAAATAAAAGTGCAAGTTGGCCAGATGGATGACAAAATAATTACAAGAATAACCGACGTACACATTATACGAAGCCATTGACAAGAAGTTTCCAATACTCAAGCTAAAGTAGCCTCATTGATCACCAATGACAAGCATATTCGCCTGATGTCTCGCATTTGGAAGCATGTAAACATTTGTGTTTTGTGTTATTGACGTGTTTTCAAAATCAGCTTGTGTAGTTCATTCACTTGTAAAACAAGTTCAACAATAGTTACGCCATGACTACGCTTTCATCGCCTAAATTTTAAACTAAAATGAACAGCTGGACACTAATGATCATCTCATAGACCTCTTAACGAATCCAAATCATCCATAACCAACCAATCCTCCAATGGAAAACCTATACATTGTAAATTTATGTTGGGTATTATTTTAATGCTTAAAATGTGGTGGAAAGCATTGTAGCAATTATTAAAAATCAGTTCGGCAAAACTCTAGATACAATGTGATAATAGAGTACCATAACATTGCACATCGTCCTAACATACAATTTTCAAATGCCAGAATAATGTCCTTTTGTACCGGATATTGTTTTAATATGAATTGACATATTGCGTTGGCTCCTATGAAAAACGTTTATATCAATGATAGAATCTACAATTTCTTTTAACCCCGTAGAATTAAATGAAGGACTAAATTTATTGTTTGTGTACTAGGATATGATATAATACATTTTGGTGGGAAACAGCGGTAAGACATTAGTCACTTTAGAATGCCAGACACTTTAAATCTAACTTTACTCATAAACAAAAAAGTTTTTGCGATTTTAGATGCAACTGTTTGAGGCATCAGAAATAGTTAGATACCAAGGAGGATTGGGAAAGCGAGGCACATCCTCCTAGTCATCTCGATTTGTTCCCATTGAAACATGGAGTGGAGATAGAGTGGACGATATTTTGCCTGCAGAGATAGATCAGGGAAATGTGGGCATTAACTGTACAAATAAAAGTATAAAAATATGTTCTATATATTTTTCATATATATATATATATATATATATATATATATATATATATATATATATATATATATATATATATATATATATATATATATATATATATATATATATATAAAGAATACAAATCATATGGCGAATAACAACCCTCTCAAGCGTACTGGATCCACCAAGGGATCACGTGTGTCAGGGATTAATTAAAATAGATGCAATAAACTGACGACGAACAGTACGAAACTAGTAACTAACTAGCCTAAGCGCTTTCGACTCTTAATGAGTCTTTTTCAAAGGCAAATACAAAACATAGTTACGACAAACAAATAAACACAAAAACGTTGTGTTTGTAAACCTCTACATTTCTGTCTTCACATGTGCTAAAACTATCAATACAACCAGCTTGTATAGACTAGTTTCGGAAACTGAAAACGTTGTATAATTCCCTAAAAGTCTACAAGCCAAAGCGACATCTATTTTTACTTTGTGTACATATGTAACGCAGATTATATCCCGGATATTTGATTCTATACCGGTTATTCTTATAGTAAAAATTGAAGGATAATAAGAAGATTTAGAAAATGTTAAATTCTACTAGTGCATAGTTTTCATTTTCTAGTCTTCTTGGTTTAGACCGCTTGGTTTCAATGTTCTAAGGCGGCGTATCCAGTAGGATTCCTTTTCCTTCCTGGTTTCGGAACTCCAGCTGTGGTTGTTAGCAATAGCGATAAGTATTATATCACTGAAAGTGTGGCCAGGGAAGGAGAAGTGTTCTGCGACCGGGCTTCTGTACAGCTTTTTTGTCATCCAATCAGATCTATGAAGGTTTATCATTTTGTGTAGCTTTTCAGTTTCTCCCACGTACTGAAGGCCACAGATCTTACATGTGATGAGATAAATCACATTCTCTGTTTTGCACGTTTTGTTTGGACCATGTATGTTAGGTTTTTCTTTAGTCACTGTGCTAGTGAATGTCTTAGTCTCTATCATATGTTGACAGGTTTTGCATCTTTTATCGCCACAGGCTCCAGATTGACTAGGTTGGTTTTGACTAGCGATTGTTGTTAGCTTGGCCCTGACTAGGATGTCCTTTAGGTTTTTTGGTCTCCGGTAAGCTACCAAAGCTACCAAAAAACCTAAAGGACATCCTAGTCAGGGCCAAGCTAACAACAATCGCTAGTCAAAACCAACCTAGTCAATCTGGACCCTGTGGCGATAAAAGATGCAAAACCTGTCAACATATGATAGAGACTAAGACATTCACTAGCACAGTGACTAAAGAAAACTAAACATACATGGTCCAAACAAAACGTGCAAAACAGAGAATGTGATTTTTCTCATCACATGTAAGATCTGTGGCCTTCAGTACGTGGGAGAAACTGAAAAGCTACACAAAAGGATAAACCTTCATAGATCCGATTGGATGACAAAAAAGCTGTACAGAAGCCCGGTCGCAGAACACTTCTCCTTCCCTGGCCACACTTTCAGTGATATAATACTTATCGCTATTGCTAACAACCACAGCTGGAGTTCCGAAACCAGGAAGGAAAAGGAATCCTACTGGATACGCCGCCTTAGAACATTGAAACCAAGCGGTCTAAACCAAGAAGACTAGAAAATGAAAACTATGCACTAGTAGAATTTAACATTTTCTAAATCTTCTTATTATCCTTCAATTTTTACTATAAGAATAACCGGTATAGAATCAAATATCCGGGATATAATCTGCGTTACATATGTACACAAAGTAAAAATAGATGTCGCTTTGGCTTGTAGACTTTTAGGGAATTATACAACGTTTTCAGTTTCCGAAACTAGTCTATACAAGCTGGTTGTATTGATAGTTTTAGCACATGTGAAGACAGAAATGTAGAGGTTTACAAACACAACGTTTTTGTGTTTATTTGTTTGTCGTAACTATGTTTTGTATTTGCCTTTGAAAAAGACTCATTAAGAGTCGAAAGCGCTTAGGCTAGTTAGTTACTAGTTTCGTACTGTTCGTCGTCAGTTTATTGCATCTATATATATATATATATATATATATATATATATATATATATATATATTCACAAGTAAAACCTATACCCCCACTTAACAGTGATTTTCTGTTTGTGGGTATAATAAAGTGCATGTATCATTACTTCATCTCCTTGTGTAATAAATTTGATATTCTGAATGATAATGGGGATTTTTGTTTAAAAAAATGAAAATAATATTTTCTTTAGATGACATATCTGTGTCCCTACTCTGAAGGGATGTTTGATTTCGCGTTAGTGCTTATACCATATAAAGCAGTACATTCCTCATGTGTGCCATTCGTTACCGATCCTGTTGGAATACAGAAGAAAGAAGGAATACAACCTTCCAACATCGCCAACTAGGTAAGTTAAGGGAAGCCAAAATTGATAGAGTGGGTGGAATACCTCCCATACAAGATAAAGGAGATGAGCTTTCACTCCATCTAACACTAAGCTCAACTACAACACTCAAGATGTGTCTAAAAGAAGAAATGAAGAATGAAGTGGCGAGGAGTAAGGCAACTTTAGAGACGAAGAGAGAGAGCAGATGACAAATAGAGGGAGACGAATTTCAGCTCATCAATGCAAATTAGAGGAACGAGGAAGAAGGTGGACATAAAAATGTGATCTCTGATGAGCCGAAGGAAGCCAAAAAATCTGCTTTTAATCTGGCGGTCTCCACAAAACAGCTTCGCTTTATCGATGTGCGGCATGCGATGCCAGACGCAAAATGTGTAACCACAAAGGGGGATTACTCGAAGAAACAAAAATGTCCGATTTCATGGGCCACACATTTATCTAGAAAGAGACATACTAATTCTAGTTGCCAAACATTTTTTTTGGTATATTTTTCTAAATATGTGTTTCTGTATGTCTATGCTGATGACAACTTAAACCTAAAAATCCTGTCGCCTTCTCTTGTGATAGTATATTAATGTGTGTGAGGGCATAGTGTGTGACAGTATTTTTTGGGCATTTCTGCGAAAGTATGTATATGTAAACTTTATATCCATTTTGTTGGATTGTAATGATGTTCACAATATAAAAAGAACGGTTGCTGGATATTAAATGTGTGTTGGATTGTAATCAGAATGTGGTATTTGGATTTTATATGTGTAGTGTTAGATTGTAGAAAAAAAAAACTATACAACTTTTGTCCCGCAAGTGTAATCTAATGTAAACACATGGATACTTTTAATATAGGATATCCCGTACGATCCGCAAGTGTCGTCTAACGTAAACTTATGGGGAAATGTTAATTCCAGCACTTCTCCTAAGTGATACATACTAGTACTGAAGATGACAGTCTTCCTTGTGATGCCAACTCTGCAGCGCAATATTGTTCTGCTGTTCCTATTGCGCACAATTGTGAAATCCATCCATTGTTACGAGGACAGTTCATTTGTATATTTATCCGTTGATATCCTATAAATGAAAAGCTACAGAAGATTGGTACAAGCAATAGTTAGAATTCATGGTTTTTTTCCTAAAACGGAAGGTGTTTTCTCAAGAAAAGAGACAGTGAACATTGATATCAAATTCCAACGAAGGAGGCATCATGAACATTTAGGTTTTATATTTAGCAACCTATGTGATTCGTGAAGGTAGATCGTCGGAAAAAGAATGAAGGGTAATTTTAGAACGTTTTAATTTAAACGCATTAGAAAGCCTTGCTAAGATAAATTTGAACTACAGTATTTGTGTGCATATGGACTTGGACCAATCCCTTTTTCTCCGGTCCTTAGATCTAGTGTTCTACTGAAACATTTTTACGCGTTTGTCTCTCGTCCTTGAGCAAAAATTATATTTCGATTTACTATTTACATTGTGTTTGAATGTTATCTTTCTTCAACAGAACTGTTTATTATTCACAATTTGCTTCAATGTTAGAATGCCTGCGCTCAACTAGTAATTTCCGTACAATTTCCTTTAAGTAGAAGCGAGAGATTTCAATGAATTAAAATTCAGTCATTCGTTTATTAGGGTGTCTGTTTCTTTATTCATGTAAAAGTAATTTAGTTTAATTGTTTCTCACCAATAACGTTGTGTAGAATAATGACTTGTTCACGATTTGCTAATGTCTAAAAACTATAACAAACACATTCTCTTACATTTTCAATGCTAATTTGTTTCTGTATCTCAAAAGCTTCAAAATGTTTGAAGTCTAGTGATGTATTAAATTTATTCTTGCAATTTTACTCTCATTTAATTTAAATTTCTAACAGTTTTCTATATATAGAATCCTGCCATAATATCGTCTGAAACAATTTCAGTGTTATCAAGAATACTGTAAAAGTAACTTTACTCGGTTATGTATTTATCAAAGTAAAAGAAGAATAAACATTCATATCCAAATTTTGATTCCTTGGGTCCAGTGATATTTTTTATTGTCAATAAACGCTATTTAACTTTCTGTTCTAACTCAGTGAATAACAAATTCCAAATCACTTTATCTAAACTAGTTTCTTCACTAACATGAGAACTGTGTTCTCTGTTTGAGGAACCTGGTGAAGACAGAGCCTGGTCTTGATTTGGTCTCGGTTTCTTTCTGCGACCTCACCTATGACATAGCACTGTCCCAATTTGTAACAAAATCCAAGGAAAACTACCCATTTCTATGAAGCTAGAAAGTGCGTCAGATATACAAGGAGGATGGATTTCACAATTGTGCACAATAGGAACAGCGGAACAATATTGCGCTGCAGAGTTGGCATCACTAGTATATGTTTCCTGAATGTATACAGACTCAAAGGAAGTTTGCTTAAACATATCCAGACTAAGAGATCTAGCATCGACTGAAAATAGTTTTTAAACTTCATTGCTTTTTTAATCAACACATTTGTTTTAAAAAATTTCTTCAAGTGGCCATTCGATAAGATTGTTTTGTTTTCATGAATTTAAAAATAGCAAGGTTCTATTTCGCAAAAGGTAGTGAATGCTTACATTGCTTTGCAACAAAGCAATCCGTATGGTCTCTAAGCGGTATCGTAACGTATCCTTTATCAACTATACCTCATTATACAACTTTCCGTAATGAAGCATTTATTTCTTCTGTTTCTAAATAACCGAGTGCAATTTTGTAACCTGAATCATTTTTACTGTTGCCTACAAGTTATAAAACCCTCAACATGTCAAAAAATTGATTAATTAATTAATTAATTGATTAATTATGAAAGTAATTATTAATCTCCATCTAGCAAAATAAAAATCTCACGATGCAACTTTTTTTTATAGATGTATAAAATGAAAATGTGATGCACCGTTGTTTTAAAACAATCAATAATTACAAAATCTTTAAAGTAAAGACAAATAATGACTTTAAAATTTTATTATAGATTACGTATAAATGTACTTGCTTCGACTTCATTGAATAGTTAAAAAACAAAGTAATGTGATTGTTTTGTATTAACTTCGGTTAATGGTTCTAACATTACTCTGGAAATGGTACTACCGAATTATGGGAATATAATTTATATATCTATTTGACTGCACATGTGTTATTTGTTAAAGTAAAAAAAATCACAGAACTAAATAGTTTCAGAACAGCGTGGGTTAAGAAATGGCTGGAACTTTAGGTACACACGGAAATGAACATGTTGTGGCAGATTATCATCAGGTTTGGTCGCAAATATATGCAGTGCCATTTCAGGATCAGACAAATAAAGGGTACAACGGCTCTGCTATGAAACAGCTCAGGGTTATTTCTGGACTACATAAGGTCACTAAACAGTATCGGTCCATTTCATGGCGAGGTAATTTTAGCAAAAGCTGCATGGAGCTATTTCATGACCAGGTAAGGGTCGCGACAGGGCGGAACCGTCTCGCAACAGTTCCTGGTCGCTAAATGGCCCCTTCTCGTCTTCTTTATCTCTAACATAATATAGCTTTACCTTTAATATAAAAATAACGTTTTCCCAAATTAATTAGGTGATAATGATGAAGGAGACTGCTGAGTTTTAATAATAGTTGGAGTGAGGTCACGTTTACAAATTGAATGTTGATCTGCTTGTAGGTGTTGATAGTTAATGTTGATAGCCTGAGATATAAATATTTAGCTGCAGTTCATCAAATCAGCTAAATTGCATTTTTTCTTTATTTTATTCTCAATTAGAGGATATCAAAAAAAATAATGTATTTAGATAACCGAGAGTTTTTCCTTCCAAAATGTACATTTTATTATATCAGTCTCTCATATTACAGGAAAGACAAATTAATATATTGTAAGAAATTTCTCATTTGCCACAGTATGCGCAATATATATATATATATATATATATATATATATATATATATATATATATATATATATATATATATATATATATATATATATAATCGTGGCCCACAAATTTGTAAATAAATTCTGTAACCAAAAAAGATTGACGTATGGTCTAGCATAAGATACTTAAATATTAAGATTGACATATGGGAAATGCTCGTAATAACTTGGCAGCTTATTATAGTTAGCCTTAGCGTTTGGTTGCATAAGTGAATTTTAATTAGAGTCAGTTAGATAACAGTGATACATTTATGTTAATGTGAATATGTGTGTGTGTGTGTGTGTGATTTAGATTTTTAATTTAGCTTTAACAATTTCTCAGTCATTTCGCTACGATGTATGCATTGTGGCAGTTTATAGTGATCTCTAGCACTGGGGCATCATGCCGCAGACATGTAGCATGATGTCCCACCCAGTCACATTATCCTGACTCCAGGCCGACCAATCCTAACAATCTAACACTAACTTCTTATTTCTGATCGCCAAGCCAGGAAGTTGTTAGTACAGTTTTTGTTAAGTTCAAATCTATAGTCCAAAAATACATCTCCGTTGGTTTGTACCCCCCTACCGATTTCAATAACGGAAACATTTCAGTTGATAAAAAGTGCAAGGAACTTAGTCAATTCATTCATTGATTTGGCCATAGAACACAATTAATTTTACTATATATTCTCTACATTCGTTTCTCAGTACTGAACTCTCCCATGTGTGACAATCAATACAAATCATTTATTAATCTAAAATACCTTCAAAGATGACTTCACGCTTAAGTTCTTGTCAAGGGTTTACCTGCATATTTTTGAGAGGCTGAGCTGTAAACGGATTTCACTTCCGAATTATCACCAAGGCCTTGTTACTCACTGTGCACTGTCGCCGCAAAGCACATAGACAACCACACCATAAGCTCACATTCTAAAGAATCAACAATTACCTTTAAAGTCCTACCAAAAATGCATCAATAAAACTCTTCTATCACCAACATAATTTGAGAGCAAAAATCGCCTGCGCGTTTCATGTATAACGGAAGTTTTCCATGTAATAGACTGACATGCTTGAGAACCATTTCCAGTTTCTGGACCAGTCCATTTTTAGCAAAAATTGCATGCGCGACTAAATATGTACTTACATATGTCGTCTGCTTCCGATATTTACTGTGTCGAATCAAACAAAATAAAAGAATGACAAAAATTTGCCTTTCACGTGGATTTAAGAAGCAGTTTCATTAATATGTTCACGTGTGCAAAGGAATATAATTCCAAAGTCAACGTTATTTGTAATTTACGGAATTATCCGGCAGTTACCGAATAGGATCAATTACATTATTATGTTATCGGATAGAAACAAACTACCCCGTAGTGTACGGAATATGGCGCCGTGTTAGTATGGAAAGTCCGTTAAACATGAAAGGAGCAAGAGTATGCAAGTACTAGTGCCATTCTGGTGACAGTCAGGTTAGAAATTATAAATCAATAATTCATATGGCTAAGTTCTGTGGAATTTTTATCACATTAAATTTTTTAGTTATTGAAATCGGTTGTGGGTACAAACCAACGGAGATGTATTTTCGGACTATAGGTGTAATACATTAGTTTATGATAAATCAAACTGATCTCTAAATTTTATTGGAATTAAGAAACACTTCTGCGCATTTTTAAGTTGGTATGGATGACAATAAAGAATTAATACATTCTTATTGGTTTAGGATGAACAGCTCAGGCGCCAAGATGATTTAAACCAATACCGGATTTGCCAAAGAAAATATTATTTATAATTGTATTGAATCTTGAGCAATAAGTATTTCGTTTATTGTTGTATACTTAATATAACTTCATATAAATAATGATAATTCCACTCCTTTTATTTGCAGAAACGTTATCAACAAAACGATTTATGAAGAATAGTTTATGAATAATAAGGAAATCGTGAAGCGCATACGTCAATCTCATGTATTTTTATGTAAATATATTTTAAAGGAATGACCAAATGAAGCCATTTGGGAAATAAGTAAATGTATTTATTGCATAACGGCTATCTGTGAAGAGAAATGGAAAGGGAAAAAGAGACATTACCCTTCACGTGAACGATATATAATTGACTCTTGCCAATTGAGTATAAGTAAAAACAAAGGTTACCTGAAAGAGAAATATTGACGTAATGAACTATAGGCTTTTAACATGAGGCTGTAACAATATTTATCACACCCTCTCCACTCACCAAATAAAACAGAAGACCCCCGAAACAAAATAAAAAGAAACCAATTTTAAGCTGTCGCAATAACAGGAATGTAAAGTCAACAGATTTCTTCATGTGACTTATATTTCATATAATATTTTGGCCTTAATAGCAATTAAGCAATTTTTTGGCAACTTTCAAAGTTTGCGAATGAAAGGCAGACAGAAAAACTACAAGGAAAGATTGGCTTTTTAATCATTGCAATAGCTATATAACTTCAAATGATACGTATTATAACCTCTGAAAAGTGTATATAAATGTTTTCAACAGAGTTCTCATTTGCCTTAAATTTAAGTATTTTAACTGTAATTTTAAACGTAATTATGGACAGATAAAAGGAGTGCAAAGGTCGGATAAACAGAAGGCAAGGCAGAGAATACTTTTCGTCAATGATTATTAATGCATAATGCACACTGCAGCAGAATTACATTGTATTACTACATATACTGCCAATATAACGTCAGGTTAGCTAGTGGATTATTATCGCATCCTCTTGTGCTCACATGAAGGTGCTATAAATTTTAATACTGACAGCATGTCGCAGTTAAACCAGCCATTGCACAAACAACCTTGAAGTGATATAACAAACTAAAATATATCTAATACATATAATACAAAATTAGAACAAAAAAAAACACCGTTGACCTAACAATATTTTATATCTTAGACTTTAAAAGTTTGTAATATTTTCTCATACGATGAACAATATAAAAGATATTAATAAAAAAAATTATATTAAGGATACAATCATTGAAGCTGATATTTAGAAATTATTGTTATTATATAGCATACTTTCAGATCATCGTGAACTCGCAACGTTCAATCTTATGACGCCTCCTCCATATCTAATCGCATTAGTTGAATTTAAGTGACGACATGCTGTGACCCAATCTCAGTAACTCCTCAGCTGAGCATGACCCTTTGGTTAAAGTATTTAAGGTCAGTTTAAATTTCTATTGATACAAAATCATTTTCGGAACTTCCAGGTGTGAAAGCCATAGGGCGCTATCATGCAGTTTTCAAGAGCTGGAATATTTATCATTGATAACATGGGTAAGGTTTATGACTAGATTATTCTCTTTCTGAATTTTCACGGCCTTATCCATCGGGTGTTTCTCTAATAATTCTGCAATACGTCCACTCTAATCCTGCTGTATATGTTACGATCATTTTATCATCACGTAGCCTTGCATACAAAATATTTTAGGCCATTTTAAGTGGAGAAACACAATTCTGAAGGAGCAAATTTTAGATTCACACACACGCTTAGCATGCATAAAATCTTGATTCCACAGATATTAAAGAAACTAAACCAAAAAAAAGGAGCAAACAACAGAAGCATTCTTTAAGAATTGCATGAGACAGGAACTAAACCTTGAAGATGTAATTAATTTTGAACGTGTCCATTGCCTCGGTTAAATCGATAATTCAAAGACCCCCGAAATTCTCAGTGGCAAATGAAAGCTAGACAATTCATATTGAATTTCTAGCAGTTTAAGGGCATACAAATGATAAGAACTGTTGAAACAAAGTAACTATATGTGTACAATGGTTTTGACATGAACTAACAATACACGCAGGAAATTAACGAAAGTTATTATTTTACGCGTTTCACACACAAAAAAGGAATCTTAACAACAAACTTAGACTTGTAAGAAATAAAATTTACATTAATGATGGGCAAGTAGTATGATAATGGGGCTTTTGTATTAGGTCAACAATTTTCTTACCCTATGAATTTACTCTGCATCACACGCGAATGTATTTACACACACCCAAGCCCACGGCTAGCCTCACGCGAGTGTAACCAATGGGTGCCACCTAGTTACCATGAGATTCACCAGACAGATCAATACAATACTACAGCCAGACAGATCAATACAATACTACAGCCAGACAGATCAATACAATACTACAGCCAGACAGATCAATACAATACTACAGCCAGACAGATCAATACAATACTACAGCCAGACAGATCAATACAATACTACAGCCAGACAGATCAATACAATACTACAGCTAGCAAAACTTTTATGAATCATAGCTGTATTATTTATAACATGTATTTTTTTGTGGAGATTCCTCGTGTGTGACAATGTAATATACCAGTTTTGGCTATTTTGTAGCTCAAAATATTTACGGATATTGTTTTATTTGTGTGAAAATAATTTATGTTTGATCCCGGCTGTACTGGATATAATACATTTTGCAGATATTGTTCCCATCTGCATGAAAATAGATTGCTTTAGAGAATGACTGCAGTATACAACATACTGTCGAAAACTTCACTGATTGATTTGTATAGTATTTTGATAGAATTTATGAACGCAGCTAATGCGGGCATGATGTTGCCTGGTCAATGTTGTGTTTGTAAAATTACAGAAAAAGATTAAATTACATTTCGCTAAATTCATAATACGGATTCTTCAAATAGGCCAAGAGATACTTTATGATTTTCACATGCGTATACGGAGATACTTGATAAATTAATCAAGTTAGGAATCGTACTGAAGTAAGAATAACAGAAAATCGGTGAGACTAATAATAAAATGTGAAAAGTGACTATTATATTGTATATTAAAAATCTAAGTCGGTGATGTTAATCGTGTCATCATTGAAAGATTTTGATGTGACCAGTGAATACATCAGTAGTAGAGAAGACAATTAGAAAGATGTTATGAAAGTGATATAACAATGGCATCAACAATTGACATTCATGCGGTATAAAACTGATGAGAAATATTTCAAAAAAGGTACAGTGCACGCAGTGGGATACATTTTCGGAAGTTAATTACAAGTCCTATTTAGCAAAATCGTAGCTGAGATACGAGCACTCGAGCATGTTTGATGTCGTTGGATACAAACGTGCCAAGCCTGACATTGCTCGAGTTTTGTAGTAAATACTCAGAGATGAGTCATCTGAGATTATTTGAGCTGACGCAAACTTTAGGCACATCCTATCCTGGTTTGATAATCAGTTTAATAATTACTCAAGAAAGAACGGGCCTATCTTTTTTTTTTTCGGAAAAGTTAACCAAAGCCGGTCTCTACAGCAACGGCAAAAACAAAAAAAAAACAAAAAAAAAAAAAAAAAAAAAAAAAACTTAAACAAACAAACAAAATAATCCACGCAGAAACGCAACATAAAATACAGAAACACAAGAAAGTCTTACCGACTTGTTCTATTAGGACTCGCTGTCTGCCCATGAGTTTACGAAAACTTTGTGAAACAGTAGCTCCGTTACAAATGAAGATCGCTCTAGCTCAATTTGCACGCATGCTCACCGATGAACAAAACCGCCAAACGATTGCAGTCATTATTGCTTCTGACTCTGCAACGTACGTTCGTCAACGAGCTCAAAGCCCTCCATTTTCAGCTAGTGGTCATTATGAAGATTTTAATCATGCAATTATTCCAGACGCGCACGAACCTGTCAATGATGCAAATAACTTTCTTTTGAAAATGTGTCCGGGAGTCATATCAACGTTGCAGTGCGTGGGCACCTCAAGGGTTAAGACGAACAATGTTCTTTGTTTGTATGCTGCTTAACCTTGACTCACCAGACAGTGTTAAAATTCGCAACCTCGTACATTCACAACCATGCCAGTGTAATATTGAACATAAAAGAGACCGGCCATCAATAAAAAAATTTGACAAAGCAAATATTATCGAGATTTTTAAAAAAAATACACCGATGTAGTTTCAAGATGGATACTTTTTAGATGCGTGAGAGTTGAACTTCATACTTGACACCATAGAAAAGCCGTCCCACTGGTTAAGATATATTCCATTCGATGATGACAATAGACGTTTTGCATGAAAGTCTAAATGTTATATATTCCGAATCGTGACTGTTTCATGGATATATATTTCAAAGAAAAGTATTAAGAAAAAAGATGGAAAACTATTTTTACATCGACAAAGTTAAAATTACAGATTTAAGAAATTAGTCCGCATATTAAAGACATTTCAAAAACTCATCGATGTACTAATTTTGAAATAACTACCGTCACATTAAACATTAAAAATAAATTTCCTGAGACCGCGGTGAAAAGTTTCCCATTAAAAAATCTTTTCTAACAGGAATAAAATATCAATTTTGGTTTTAAACTAAATGAACGTCAGCCAGAATTAAGTACCATATATAAAAGTAATGAGATAACAAAAATCTAAAAAAGGACAACCTGACAAAAACAAAACTTAATGGTATGAAAAGAGAATATAAACGTTTTAAATCCAGTCTTCAATATTACTGAATTCATATATTTAAGGAATATGCAAGACAAATAAGAGATATTAGTTTAAAACCTTTAGGAATCTGTGGATGTCATTAATTCTGTAGATGTGATTGATTATGCCCTACAAAATGATATAGAAGATTTGTATGGATATTTTAAAGATCTAATCTTGGATGATATAAACAGAACGGATGTACATAATAAAAATGATGCTATTAATATTCTTTCTTTGGCCAATTCAATTATTAAATATGAATTTTAGAAAATATCGTCAATTTTAATGAATACAAATTTCCAGCGTTATATGAAGTATAAAAAGCTACATTAAATTTACAGAATCTATTTGTTTGAAAATATATTTTTATTTTTTCAAATCACTAGTTTTACTCCAATTATCAACAAAAGATTACACGATTATATAATACATAATGAATTGTCAGAAAAGAAATTATAGTCTATTATTTGATTTTGAGAAAAACAGATTTTACTGCAACACACACACACACACACACACACACACACACACACACACACACACACATATATATATATATATATATATATATATATATATATATATATATATATATATATATATATATAGATATATATATATATATATATATATAGATGCAATAAACTGACGACGAACAGTACGAAACTAGTAACTAACTAGCCTAAGCGCTTTCGACTCTTAATGAGTCTTTTTCAAAGGCAAATACAAAACATAGTTACGACAAACAAATAAACACAAAAACGTTGCGTTTGTAAACCTCTACATTTCTATCTTCACATGTGTTAAAACTATAAATACAACCAGCTTGTGTAGACTAGTTGCGGAAACTGAAAACGTTGTATAATTCCCTAAAAGTCTACAAGCCAAAGCGACATCTATTTTTATTTTGTGTACATATGTAACGCAGATTATATCCCGGATATTTGGTTCTATACCGGTTATTCTTATAGTAAAAATTGAAGGATAAGAAGATTTAGAAAATGTTAAATTCTACTAGTGCATAGTTTTCATTTTCTAGTCTTCTTGGTTTAGACCGCTTGGTTTCAATGTTCTAAGGCGGCGTATCCAGTAGGATTCCTTTTCCTTCCTGGTTTCGGAACTCCAGCTGTGGTTGTTGGCAATAGCGATAAGTATTATATCACTGAAAGTGTGGCCAGGGGAGGAGAAGTGTTCTGCGACCGGGCTTCTGTACAGCTTTTTTGTCATCCAATCAGATCTATGAAGGTTTATCCTTATGTGTAGCTTTTCAGTTTCTCCCACGTACTGAAGGCCACAGATCTTACATGTGATGAGATAAATCACATTCTCTGTTTTGCACGTTTTGTTTGGACCATGTATGTTTAGTTTTTCTTTAGTCACTGTGCTAGTGAATGTCTTGGTCTCTATCATATGTTGACAGGTTTTGCATCTTTTATCGCCACAGGGTCCAGAGTGACTAGGTTGGTTTTGACTAGCGATTGTTGTTAGCTTGGCCCTGACTAGGATGTCCTTTAGGTTTTTTGGTCTCCGGTAAGCTACTACAGGTTTGTTCGGAAGTATTAGGTTTAGTACGTCTGACGATTGCACGGTTGGCCAGTGGTTTGCGATGATTTTACCTACTTTGGGATTGTCTGGGTGATAGGTCAGAATAAATGGTATCCTATCAACCTTTTCTTTCTGTCCATATCTGAGTAGGTCATCACGGTTTGTTTGTTTGGCCCTTTGGATTGCCTCCGCAATCAGGTCTTTGTCGTAGCCTCGGTAAATTAAATGTTTAGCCAGCTCTTCAGACCTTTCTATGAATCTTTCATCGTCGGAGCAAATTCTGCGTATCCTCAGTGCCTGGCTATATGGAATGTTCTTAATGCAGTGTTTTGGATGACAGCTGTCATAGAAAGGTCTGAAGAGCTGGCTAAACATTTAATTTACCGAGGCTACGACAAAGACCTGATTGCGGAGGCAATCCAAAGGGCCAAACAAACAAACCGTGATGACCTACTCAGATATGGACAGAAAGAAAAGGTTGATAGGATACCATTTATTCTGACCTATCACCCAGACAATCCCAAAGTAGGTAAAATCATCGCAAACCACTGGCCAACCGTGCAATCGTCAGACGTACTAAACCTAATACTTCCGAACAAACCTGTAGTAGCTTACCGGAGACCAAAAAACCTAAAGGACATCCTAGTCAGGGCCAAGCTAACAACAATCGCTAGTCAAAACCAACCTAGTCAATCTGGACCCTGTGGCGATAAAAGATGCAAAACCTGTCAACATATGATAGAGACCAAGACATTCACTAGCACAGTGACTAAAGAAAAACTAAACATACATGGTCCAAACAAAACGTGCAAAACAGAGAATGTGATTTATCTCATCACATGTAAGATCTGTGGCCTTCAGTACGTGGGAGAAACTGAAAAGCTACACATAAGGATAAACCTTCATAGATCTGATTGGATGACAAAAAAGCTGTACAGAAGCCCGGTCGCAGAACACTTCTCCTCCCCTGGCCACACTTTCAGTGATATAATACTTATCGCTATTGCCAACAACCACAGCTGGAGTTCCGAAACCAGGAAGGAAAAGGAATCCTACTGGATACGCCGCCTTAGAACATTGAAACCAAGCGGTCTAAACCAAGAAGACTAGAAAATGAAAACTATGCACTAGTAGAATTTAACATTTTCTAAATCTTCTTATCCTTCAATTTTTACTATAAGAATAACCGGTATAGAACCAAATATCCGGGATATAATCTGCGTTACATATGTACACAAAATAAAAATAGATGTCGCTTTGGCTTGTAGACTTTTAGGGAATTATACAACGTTTTCAGTTTCCGCAACTAGTCTACACAAGCTGGTTGTATTTATAGTTTTAACACATGTGAAGATAGAAATGTAGAGGTTTACAAACGCAACGTTTTTGTGTTTATTTGTTTGTCGTAACTATGTTTTGTATTTGCCTTTGAAAAAGACTCATTAAGAGTCGAAAGCGCTTAGGCTAGTTAGTTACTAGTTTCGTACTGTTCGTCGTCAGTTTATTGCATCTATTTTAATTAATCCCTGACAGACGTGATCCCTTGGTGGATCCAGTACGCTTGAGAGGGTTGTTATTCGCCATATGATTTGTATTCTTTATATATATATATATATATATATATATATATATATATATATATATATATATATATATATATATATATATATATATATATGGAGATTATGGAAAAGACATTTAAAAAGTTGTTTCAGGGAAGTCCTAACAATGAATGTAAAATAATGTAAAATATTCATATAGACACCAATTCACTTATGTCAATATCAATGCTTTTAATGTTTTCCCTGCATTCAAGCAGTTCTTTTAGGTGAAAATAGATCACAACTTTCTGTTGCAGTCTAAGTTACCTTGAAAATACCTTGAATCTAAATATTACCATTTCATCAAAACCAAAACTTTCAGCCACTCAATATTTAAAATTATCTTTTACTCATTTTGTTGACATCTCCAATCTTTGATCAGTATTTCGAGTAACTATTTCATTGAATTGAAAAGAAAAGTTAATTTCAACTAAACAAATATACTAATTATCGTTAACGATTATAAAAATGGTTTGACTTCACATATAAAATATCAATTCCTGAAGAGGTTAACAAATACCTTACGGTTCTTCTAAGGCCAGAGGAGTCATTAAAGCTATAAAGCATAAACTATCAATAGGCAAGATACTTATTTACTAAAAATGTTTATGTGCAATCTTTAGCCTTCCTACATACTGCCAGCTAAAACAACATATAGTACAATAGTACTTTTTTACTACATGGATCGGAAAAATAGGGCTTAGACTGGTGCAATGATAAACACAACTCTCTCAGATTTTGCTATAATTAGTTTTAAAATAAAACAGTCACCGGTTATAATACTTTGCGTAGAAATGGGAACAAAACAACTTACACTTAAAGTAAATTGAACGCCATCAAATATTGGCATAGAGTCATTGCGGGAAAACACAAAAGTACGCGAAAGTTATATTTAGTGTTAGTATGAACGATATCAAAGCACATATTAGTATTTGTCAATGGTTTATTTATGCAAAACCTAGTTTTGAAGTATGTTGATCCAGATACATTTGGTATGGTACTCGCAGTTTTTTCTGATAAAATATGGCTCAAAAACGTTTGAAGAACAATTTGACTGACATATGTATTTAGCTATGAAACGCAAATAAAAGTTTGTCTAGCAAAGGAACACATATATAGGTTCTACAAAATCTTCTCTTTCAATATTATTCAATTCAATTAGTGATGGAAGAATGAAGCAAAATCGGGTATGTTTAACCATTCGATAATTACAATATCTATGTATCTATCTATGTATCTATCTATGAATCTAACTATGTATGTATGTATGTATGTATGTATGTATGTATGTATGTATGTATGTATGTATGTATGTATGTATGTATGTATGTATGTATGTATGTGTGTATGTATGTACCCTATCTATCTATCTATCTATCTATCTATCTATCTATCTATCTATCTATCTATCTATCTATCTATCTATCTATTTATCTATCTATCTATCTATCTATCTATCTATCTATCTATCTATCTATTTATCTATCTATCTATCTATCTATCTATCTATCTATCTATCTATCTATCTATCTATCTATCTATCTATCTATCTATCTATCTATCTATCTATCTAAATATAAGATTCTACATAACCTTTTAATTTTCAAAACATTTTAATTTTTAATTTATCTGTCAGTATCCAGCTTATAAAAATGGTTTTAAAATTATTTCAAAAGTGAAACATATGAACAACAGAATATATATATATATATATATATATATATATATATATATATATATATATATATATATATATATATAGCTGGAGGACGCAAAGGTGCCCACAGATAATCAAGAAAAATCGAAATACTGTTTAAGTTTATTCTATGAATTAGACCATATTGAATTCATGTTAAAAAGTTTTACAAGGGGAGATGATTCAAATTTCACTTTATAAATACTTTTTTTTAACGTAACATAATTTGCCTTGACTAATTGGATTCTGAGGACCTGTTTAACGTGTCCTCCGCTTAATCTTTTGACATCACACAGGTGTGAGGTCAGAAGAATAAGGCCAGACTAAACAGATCCTTATATTTAGCCCCCCCCCCAATCTGGAAAGTTGCAATTATTCAATTCAATGATATCATCATTTTAGTTCGTATAAATGTCAATACTTCCTTTTCTTTATCCAATATAAGTCATGTAACCTTTTCAGTGTTTCATCAAAGAACAAGATTTTTTTTCTGTCTCAGTAAACAAGTGTCATTTAATAACCGTGTTATGCCCAGTCTTGCCACACACGTGATCATAAACCTTGACATTCGTTGTGTAACCAATTTGGAGGTAAAGCATACATCATAGTTATGTTGTTTATAACATTTGTACAGTTTAGGCACACCCATAAATATCCTGTTCGATGCAAATCTACATTCCTTTGGGTCTTGTTGTACGATAAAAGCAATTTAATGTATGCTTAACATATTTACACCAGTGGATAGTAATTGCATGAATGCCGTCATATGAGGACTGCGCATGTTGTTTTTCTGCGGTAAATAAACTCTTGTAACACAAGCTAGTATTTTATAAATGTCAAATATATTAGTCTGTGTCTGAAAATTGGCGTATATCAATGTTTTCGAAAACAATGACACTTTCAATGTTTTTGAAAGAAGAGCTCTTTAGCGTAACAATGATTAGGTTGGATTTTGTTGGGTTTAAAGCGATTTTCTTCAGGACACAAAAGACTACACATGACAGCCCGTATATGTGGCGGAGTAATACGCAAGAAAAAACCACCGACCCAGGGAAAACTGCTCCCACCGCTTTCTAACATTAATATCAAATTATCGATTACTGAGTATTAAATTCATGCATAGTTTCACTTTTTCAAATTGCTTTTCTACTTCATATATATATATATATATATATATATATATATATATATATATATATATATATATATATATATATATATATATATATATGTATGTATCTATCTATCTATCTAAATATAAGATTCTACATAACCTTTTAATTTTCAAAATATTTTAATTTTTAATTTATCTGTCAGTATCCAGTTTATAAAAAAATGGTTTTAAAATTATTTCAAAAGTGAAACATATGAACAACAGAATATTTATATAGCTTGAGGATACAAAGGTGCCCACAGATAATCAAGAAAAATCGAAATACTGTTTAAGTCTATTCTATGAATTAGACCATATTGAATTCATGTTAAAAAGTTTTACAAGGGGAGATGATTCAAATTTCGCTTTATAAATACTTTTTTTAAACGTAACATAATTTGCCTTGACTAATTGGATTCTGAGGACCTGTTTAACGTGTCCTCCCTTTAATCTTTCGACATCACACAGGTGTGAGGTCAGAAGAATAAAGCCAGACTAAACAGATCCTTATATTTAAAAAAAAAAAACACAAAAATTCTGGAAAGTTTCAATTATTCAATTCAATGATATCATCATTTTAGTTTGTATAAATGTCAATACTTCCTTTTCTTTATCCAATATAAGTCATGTAACCTTTTCACTGTTTCATCAAAGAACAAGATTTTTTTCTGTATCAGTAAACAAGTGTCATTTAATAACCGTGTTATGCCCAGTCTTGCCACACACGTGATCATAAACCTTGACATTCGTTGTGTAACCACTTTGGAGGTAAAGCAAACATCATAGTTATGTTGTTTATAACATTTGTACAGTTTAGGCACACCCATAAATATCCTGTTCGATGCAAATATACATTCCTTTGGGTCTTGTTGTACGATAAAAGCAATTTAATGTATGCTTAACATATTTACACAAGTGGATAGTAATTGCATGAATGTCGTCATATGAGGACTGCGCATGTTGTTTTTCTGCGGTAAATAAACTCTTGTAACACAAGCTAGTACTTTATAAATGTCAAATATATTAGTCTGTCTCTGAAAATTGGCGCATATGAATGTTTTCGAAAACAATGACTTTTTTAATATTTTTGAAAGAAGAGCTCTTTAGCGTAACAATGATTAGGTTGGATTTTGTTGAGTTTAAAGCGATTTTCTTCAGGATACAAAATATTACACATGACAGCAAGTATATGTGGCGGAGTAATACGCAAGAAAAAACCACCGACCCAGGGAAAACTGCTGCCACCGCTTTCTAACATCAATATCAAATTATCGATTACTGAGTATTAAATTCATGCATAGTTTCACTTTTTCAATTTGCTTTTCTACTTCATATATATATATATATATATATATATATATATATATATATATATATATACATATATATATATATATATATATATATATATATGTATATGTGTGTGTGTGTGTGTGTTTGTGTGTGTGTGCGTTCATGCGTGTGTGCGTGTGTGTGCGCGCGTGTGTGTATTAAAATTAAACACCTTAAAGCTATAACCCAGGGGTAGTATACATGGGTTGTGGTAAATAATGTTTGATTGAAAATGGCCTGGCCTTTTCAAGTCGACAAATTGCTTATGGGATAAAAAAAAAGGTTTTACTACAAATGGTTTCAGTGTAGATGGTCCGCTGAGGTTATGGACAGGCTATGGGTTTGTACTTTAACGGCGGGTCAATTAATTTTTTTAACGTTCTGACCCAGGGGCTAGTCCACATCGAATAGAGAGAGAGACCCAAAGAACCAATTCTTGTTGCAAAGATCACTTGATAATTGTATATTATGTTAGTGTATATGGTTGTAAAGAATATATATCATTTCAAATTTATGACAGAATCGCTGGCTCTGAGAGAAAACAAACAGACGCAGGGTTATGAAACAGGACCACTGTTGCTTTGAATAGAATGTTAATTAGTTACTAAATGCATTATTCCAACAATATCTTTATGCATCGTACTACATGTTCATTGTTTTATTTTTAAATTAACTCTTGTAATTCAATGCAAAATATTTTGTTGGTTGTTTTGTTGGTTAACATTTCTTAGCGCAATTTATGTTATACATAGCGGCCGGTATAACCAGTAAGGGCGAGAGCTTTTTTTCCATTCGGCTACAGGGTGTTCCTGAATATATAATACATCGATAATTTTATTTTTGTAAGTGACTCTACAAACACGGTCCATTTTAATTCTAGATCTGTTATATCACCAGTCCAATATACCTATGTGACCTAATCCATATGTACACCCAAAGAGAAAATTATGTTCCTCTTCCGACACTCTTTTTGCCATTGTTCTCACTGTTAAAATGTAGTCATACTGCCAATGTTCTTTTGCGTACCAGGATCCAGCACAGTGTGCACCCATTGGCTTGCTCCCATATTTCCATATAATTAGTACCGTGTGTACTAAAACTCACCTATTTCGTATTTCGACAATTAATTGTCAGCATGCTAGTTTTTGTTCTGTATTGTCATAACGTTTCTAAATGTAGTTGTACACACACACACACACACACACACACACATACATATATATATATATATATATATATATATATATATATATATATATATATATATATATATATATATATATATATATATATATATATATATATATATATATATATATATGTATGTATGTATGTATGTATGTATGTATGTATGTATGTATGTATGTATGTATGTATGTATGTATGTATGTATGTATGTATGTATGTATGTAGTTGTATGTGAATTTTCATGTGTTTTCTAATCTTCTAAAGCGCGTAGAGCTTTTAAAGATTGGTACTGCGCTAAGTCCACATTATAATAATAATAATAATAATAATAATAATAATAATAATAATAATAATAATAATAATAATAATTATAATGATTTTTATTATTATTATTATCATCATCATCATCATCATCATCATCATTATTATTATTATTATTATTATTATTATTATTATTATTATTATTATTATTATTATTATTATTATTGAGGAGTGCGGGAGATACCCACTTTGCACCTTGTATTAAATATTAGTTGAAGGTTGTAAGAATGCTTTCAACTCAGTACCCGCACAAACGTTATTTAATGTTGAAAAGATTGGATGAAACTAACCGTGTTTCCCCGGTTACCAAAGCTAAAGACATGTTATTTCCCTTCGCGTTTTGGTGTGTTTGGCTAAACCAATATGTTGGAGACGAAGAGCAATTTTTCTCATAATCGTTGCAGAGAGTTAAGGATTCAACAGTCAAAAACTGGCAAAGTGATATTAACAATTCACATAAATGAGTGTATTATGGCATACATAAAATAGAGCCGTAAAATGCCTCTCATGTGGATTTCTAAGGAAGTTACTTGTTAGATTTAGATTCTCAGCGCATTTACTGAAAACAGAAACAGGTAGGCATAGATGATTGAGAGAAATAATAGGTATTGTGAATTATGCCGGAAAAAAATGTTTATTTTGAAGAAGAAGAATTCCATTTTGTTTGTGTTTGTCCAGGTTACGGTCATTTCAGAAAGAAATACTTTATTGAATTTTATAATCTATATCTCTCTGTAAGAAAATTTGTATCCCAAATGAGTCATAGTGATATATTAATTATAAGAAATGTTTCTTGGTATATCAATTCGGTTTTTCGTCATAGACAATCCTTGATAACTCAAATGAATGGTGAATAATATACTTATATTAGTGACATCTTTATAAAATAATCCACTGATTACTGGAAATTATGCATTTATACTCATAATAAACACCATATTTGACTTCTTTGCACAATGGCGTACATCACATTTGCCTGTATTGTATTTTGTAAATATTTTCCGGTGGCGTCGGTTACTGATTATATTATATTATATTATATTATATTATATTATATTATATTATATTATATTATATTATATTATATTATATTATATTATATTATATTATATTGCATCGCATCGCATCGCATCGCATCACATCACATCACATCACATCACATCACATCACATCACATCACATCACATCACATCACATCACATCACATCACATCACATCACATCACATCACATCACATCACATCACATCACATCACATCACATCACATCACATCACATCACATCACATCACATCATATTATATTATTTTATATTCCAAAATACGGAGAGATGCTATTGCAAAATGGAAGTGTAGATTGGCACTGATACCGATATTTGTTATCAATGAAATGTAGGCGTAAATTGAATTTGATACAGGCATTTGTTATCAATAAAATATGGGTGTAGACTGGCATGGATACAAGCATTTACCATCAATAAAATGTGAGTAAACTAGTATTACTACAAGTATTTGTCATCAATAATGTGGATGTAGATTGGTACTGATGCAGGTATTTATCATTAATAAATGTGGGTTTAGATTAGTATTGATGAACGGCATTTGCCATCGATAAAATGCTAGTTGAGACTGGTTATGATGCAGACATTTGCCATCGATAAAATTCTAGTTGAGACTGGTTATAATGCATACATTTGTCATCCATAAAATGTGAATGTAGATTGGTACTGATACAAGACATTCGTCTTCAGTTAATTGTGGGTGTGGATTAGTAATAATACAGGCTTCTATCATTAATAACGTGTGATTGTAGATTGATATTGATACAAGCACTTCCCATTCAATAAATGTGTGTGTAAATTGTTGCTGATTCTCGCTTTTGTCATCAGAAAAGTGCGAATGTAGATTGATATAGATACAGGCATTGACACACGCTATGTACGCTGATATAGCATTTTCATACTAAACAGAGCTCTTGTTGTTCGTCCTTTGAGTTTAGAAGATGAACATGGCAACATTAACTGAGTTGGTGCCTGTGAGTGTCTGGTTAGACTAATTTGTACTCTGAACTGTCTGTGGCACACTTGACAAATGGAGGATGTGATACAATTCTTAGATAGCCTGATATCTCTTTTCCTCCTTCAGCTCTCCGATGAAGATGTTCCTTGGCTGCTGGCTTTCTGAAATCCTCATGACTTAGTCTGCCCATTTCAACTGTAGTTTCATCAGCAGGGTGTGGACTCTTGCTTACCAGTGTGAGAACTTGTGTCTGGGACCCTGCCCTGCCATAATTTTCTTTAGCCTCTTCATGTGAACATTATTCAGCTTCTTGGCATGGCGTCTGAACACCATCCAGGTTTCGCCAGGATACGGCATGGACAGCTACAAAATGGCTTGGTAGATCCTTATTTTACTTTGTAGACTGATGTTTTGCACTCCCTTGCATTTTCTATTAATGTGCCAAAGCAACACATGCTTGAGCATTTCTTTCGTTTCTGTGGTCATGAAAATGTGAATTGCACATGCCAGTGGAACTTTGCCTTTGCTTGTAGTTTGGTTTTCTTCCACAAAAGAGGAGCAAACGCATCATCTGCTATTTAATATAAAGTGATGTCCCCAGGATAATTAATTGTCTCTCTTTTAAAATAATAGCAGCAATATTAATAAAATCAACAAGAATTGCAAAAAGCAGTAGATAAGGGAATAAAGTCATGAACTAAATGAACTAATATTTGTTTGAAAAACATTTGATCTAAACGGATAATTATTTTATTTCATTGCTAGTGGGCACTCACTCAGTGCCCCTTTGAAGTCTTTGTGATTTAAGATGCTTGGATACAGTGTTCTGAGACGGTAAGATTATTTTTCGATTGTGGATTCCTAACTCCAGTTTCTTATGTGGGCAATAGCATTTTGTGTCACTGAAAGTCTGGACGGGGGAGAAAAGTGTTCTGCCTCTGCACTTTTGTTAAACCCCATAGTCATCCAATTCTGTGGTGGAAATTTGTTTCTTGCACTGTTTTTCGGTTTTTCCGACATAATGAATGTTACAGGTCTTACATGTGATGAAATAAGTTACATGTTTGGACAATATATGTTTCATTATTTAACTCTTCACTTTGCTAGAGAATTTATTTGTCTTTATCTTATGTTGACAGGTGTTGCATTCTTTATCATCACAGGGAATATATGTGCCGATAGTGTTTGAGGTTGTGATTGGCGTTAGCTTTGCTCTACCATGTCTTTGATGGATCTCGGTTTGCGGTAGGTTAACACTGGTTTGCTCGAGATGAATTCCTTTAAAGTGTCACAAGATTCCACGATGGACCAACGTATCTAGATGATTGGAATTACTGTCTGATTGTGGTAATGGCATGTTAGACTAAATGGTATTCAGTCGGCCTTTCCATTTTCTATATTTTAATACGTCATTGTGGTTTGATTGTTTAGTTCCTTGTATTGCCTTCTATCACATCTTTTTTTTTTATAGCCTCCGTTCATCAAATGTTCAGACAACTCTCTGGACCGTCTTTTTAAAATGTTTTATCATCAGAGTAAATTCGGCATAATATCACTGCCTCAACGACATTTCAGTCAGAGCAAGATCTGTGTTTTCTCACTGCCTCAAAGGCATCCTAATCGGAACAAATAGTAATAGAAACTCCAATAAAAATTTAGAAGTGTTTGGATTTATGACTCTAATTTTTAAGCGATGAAAATATTATCAAGTCAAGTGCGAATATATGGCATTTGATATCTGAAAATGAGTCACTGCCATGCTGAACTTCAAAATGAGTCCTTACATGCTCTTCTTTAAAATGAGTCACTAGCATGCTCTATTTCAAAATGAGTCACTAGGATGCTCTACTTCATATATCCACGTCATCAGTCACTACAACACCATTCGACATGAAAAATAAATAAAGAAAAGGATATTCGTAGTTATTGATAGAGACACTCTACATTGAGTTATGAGTCTTCATTTAGTTTTGGGATTTTTTTAATAATCAATGAACATACAATGTACCTTTGTAGAGCGGTTTTTGGATTCTGAAGCAATTTAAGAAGTCTGATTCTGATAACCTCCAAGCAAAGAAATTAGTGTACAACTTTGTTTAAAAAATAAGGGAATACATGTGATTTGATAACGAACAGTAATATAGTGTACTATATATTCAATTTAATTGTCTGTTATTGCAATGTAACGTTGTTGGCTGGACTTGACCTTGTCCAAAATTGAATTCATGTCCATTTTAACCGATTGACGTTTTAAATTGTTTATGTTCTTTTATGTAAACAACAAATAATAACTATTATTCTCTACAGGTATGAACTCATTGATCAAATTATTATTTAAGCAATCAATAAGGCATAAGCATGTTGACTAGGGTCAGGATTTTGGAGATTTTCAAGTGAATTTTATTTGATATTGTGTTTAAGCAAACAAGGCTCATTAGATCATGCTAGGATGTTATGTAATTGTAGTTTTTAGGAAATGCTAATTTCTGACCTGAGGTCCAACATAGAGAGAACTATATTATCTTCTGACTTTGATGATTTTACCAGTCCTATTTTAACATCTAGCCTTTCAAGTTGTATTCTATTGTGATCAGTTTGGGCTAAATTTTATTTTCTTCAAATTATTGCTTTTCAAGTGATTATTTTCTCTTGAAATAAAAAGTGCTCTGACAAAATTCTTGGATAGAGACATTCATTGGAATTTATACTGAATTAAGATCTGGAATAATTTTTCTGTGATTATGCTAGAAACAGTTGACTCATCAATTTTAGATATCTTTGGGACTTGAACTGATTTCATTCAGAGCATTTTATTACTAGAACTTGTGTCTTTAATTCTTGAATTATTTTTTTAATTTAATTTGCAATACCGTAAATTCTTTTTTTCTCATTTTTCATTGTTTTCTAGGGAAAATTTTTTGTTGAATTTTTTAAAGATAGTTGTCTTCACTCTTTTTTGTTACTTATTTTAAGAGCATAGACGCGTAACACTAGACAGACAAGAAACACTCACGGAGATCTTTGTTTGAGCTAAATCAAATACCTTCGTGGGCAATTACAAATACGGTGTCCAAAGGTCCTGACTCTTAATAAATCTAATCCTACTTGGCATTGCGCTAGATACTTTCAGATGTCAAAACAAAATTGATGCAATGCCACGTTGAATTCCAAATTCATATCACATGTCCTTAATTTTTAGGCAAGAACTTACGTATATTACGGTGAACTTTGTGTGGTAAAGAGGCAGGTGTGCAAGCGTTAAAGATCGGTTTGTGGGAACAAATTCATTCTCCGTGATATGAAATTTCAATATTAGAAGATTAGAGACATCATGAATAATTTATCTCTAAGTGCTACAGAAGAAAAAGCAACCGGAGAAAAGAAAATGGTGTGGTTGTGGAATAGACTAACAGAAAGGCATATATTTGATGCAACATAATAATTTAGGTATCATCAAGTAGCCATTATTAATTCATTTTAAAAAATTGTTGGATTCAGCATTTAATAATAATAATAATAATAATAATAATAATAATAATAATAATAATAATAATAATAATAATAATAATAATAATCTGTAAATAGAACAAGATACTGAATATGAGAATTCTAGAGAAGCTCAGTTCTTTAGTTTTCTTTAGTACGTACATGCATGTGCAAAACAAATCTAATTTATTAATTTATTTTAAATAATTTAGGGCGGGTAAAACAGCGGGAACCATAAAAGTGGTATTTATTCATTTTTTGCATTTTAATTGTATTAAATATTTAGCTAAGCAACTTATATTTTCTTCTTTTTCATCGCTGTTGAGTCTGATGAACAACTATATCAACATCCCAATATGTATTTAATGTCTGACAATCGCTTTCACATTGAACACATGTTTTAACAAATTACTAAATTGTAAAATAATGTACAATCTAACTGAGGTGTCCATCTTTCTTGATAATTTATTCATTGTATTCTATTTAAACGTCATATTCTGCTACTTAATTGTTTGTCGCATTTGGTTTTCGTCTGATGTTATTGAATCTCCTTAAAACCCTTTGCTGTCAATCAAAAAGAGAAGGAATTTCAAACAAAGCGGCTCACTTTTTCAGATCATATCTCACGAACCAAAACGTATAGATTTTGAAGGCATTTTTTATTTTAGATGTTTTAACGTGGTAGGTCCAGGATGAAATTACCCTTGTAGCAGGCTAATAACACCGACAGTTTTATAGATGTTGGTGGCAGAGGTTATCAATGTCAAGGGGATCCTCGTGCATTTTAATAATGCATGTTTTTTTACTTTGTTTAACATTAAAACCATTTATACAGATTTCCTGTATAACCTTACATAACATTTTTCTCCTGTAAGGTTAAAACATTTTTTTCATTAATCAGCAATTTAGTTAAATAATGCAAAAGACCAGACATTTTCTGATTAGCAGGTCTAAGAAAAAGGAATAAATTGAATAGATAATTAGGAAGTCGAATATAATGAAAAAAGAATTTTTCACTCATTTTTGTGATGTATGTAAGTTTAAGCCCCTTGTGAATTTTAATAAATTCAGCAACAAAAAAAAAGAGCAACAAAAATGTCATTTGTAACTGCAACCTTAATGTGCGACATTGAATATCTAGATGCTCAAAACAATAAGATTTTAATCAAAATCACATGTAAAATAGAAGTGTTTCTACTATACATTTTCAAGTATATAAATCTACAATCCATTTGCTGGTTGTACGGTGTCCAACAGTCTTCAACTTGAAAACAAATACTGTTTAAGATGAAAATGTATCTCCAGCTTTATCTTACGGGTTCATAGAAACAGCGAGAATAAAAAATTTTGATAAGCGAAACTTCAAGGAAAAAATATGTACTATTGCTGAAAGTGAAATCTGAATATAATATAAACTTAATGCAGTTTTTATTATCCGTAAATCGATTATAGAGAATAGCCTTAATTAAATATTATCTCAGTACATATTTCTTCGACAGTCTTCACAAGTCATTAGATTATGACATTTCTATGACATCACCAAGTCACTTCCCGTTTGTAGTTGTTGGAGGTGTGGTTTACAGTATGAGATAAAGGTTCAAGCTTTTCAGTCATCGAAAGTTTCTAGACGACCTCTAAAAGTAGCTGAGAATGATTAAGATATAATTTTGTTTTTTCTTAAGTGTATCTTATAGTTAAATCCGTATAGATTGTCGTCTTAACTGATAGAAGTTGTTTTTACGTAATTCTAACAAAGACGTTAAGAAGCACTAGAAATACAATTAACATTACTGTCTATTTCTAGTAATATTTGCGACTGTGTTTTGTTGTAGAAAAACCGGTAAACCTTCAAATTAGCTTTAAAGAGATAAATGGATCAAACATAAAATTTCATTAACAACTTTCACTTTAAAAGAAATACAGTATCGATGAATGTACCGCATTTATCTGCTTTTCAATGATAACACCCTTTTAAGAATAATAAATCATTATTTACAACAACAAAATCAAACAGAAACTGTGAATTAAAACAAAGTACGTGAATGAAATGGTTTTCTTATGTTTGCTTAATTTCCTTGAAAAGTCCGAAACGAAAAAGCAAAGTCAATATATATTCCTCATTATGTATTGATATAAAGAAATAGAAAAATAGTATTTGGTGCAAATAGAGTTTATTTACTATTTACTATGTATGTGTATATGAGTCTTTCAGGAGGTGGTGGGCGAGTAATATTTCCTAATCCTTATGCTTTTGTGGTTATCGTTACTTACGCGATGATTGGGCACGATGTTATTGCAGGGATCGAGTAATTAATATGACACAAATGGAGGGAATAAAACGGGTCTGAGCAAAGATATATAATACAAGATCACGATCCCCCGTACGTAATTTTTAAACACTTAATTCTTTACATAAAAAATGAAATTGAACATCGACATTCTTGAGGATATATTTTCTCATAGAAATAGAATCACATTTTATGCCAAATTCTCTTAGTCAATTTGTTGTAACAATAGAACAAAGTTCATCATAATCGAGTGACTGATCAAACTAAAATGGCCGGCATATCAGCATCACCTGGTGCTTCTGGTCTTTGCCAAATCACTTCTGACGATACGTTGTCTTTACCTTATATCTTTCATCCTCTATTTTCTCTAGCTTCTTCGGTCCCTAAGCCTCTTGGTTGCTGACGACCCTGTAGTCAAGTATAGAACTATAATTTTCCTTAAAAAATAAAAATATAGCAAACAACCTAAATCCGTGTCAGGTTTTTCTTCTCCTGGCATCAGTCAATTCTCGTACTCTCTTTTGCGCTAGATATCGTCTATCGAAATTCAAATGAACTAGCCATGGTTATTTCACAACAGAATACAGACTCACAATTCTATAAACGTTAATTTGTCTTTCTTGATAATCTCGCATTCCTAATGAGAACAGGACATAATTAGTCCAGGAATATACAATTATTTTCTCGGTTTGGCTATAAATTACAGTTGATCTATACCACTCGACACACGCTCATCGATTCTCGGTTGAAGAGAAGTTCACAACTTAATAGCATGCGATTTAATGGACGTCACTCCTGTCCTAAATACGTTACTTTGTTAATTGGCGATTCACTTACATACATTGCAAGACATAAGAAATTCAGGAAACCTTATTCAAAGCATGAAATCTTTATGATATTTGGTTTCCTTTACATACGTAACATCTAAATCAGAAATCATTCATATGATATTTGATTCTAAAGAACATTGAGACGAAATGCATGCAAGCAATTATCTCTGGACTAAAGGAAAATTGATGTACAAATTTAAAACGAATAAATTATATAAATGATTATATAATTACATTAATGAACTTCTATTGTATTTAATCGAGTCTAACATTGTACTTTGTCCGTGACTCTCAACCTGTATGAAGTCGAATCTGTCTCCTCGAGTCTCTCTCCATTCGTATCCCTCACTTTCTGACATTGGTCCTTAGACAATGTAAAAATTATATTTCTCAGAGCTAAATCCGGGCTTTCCTCAGAAATTTAGACTGATTAACTTTTCTAGAGGAATTTCTTAAAATAAAATTATCCGTCAGGGAACACACATATCGTGCTTAGCCAATCGGGACTACTTCTTTAAGCGCCAACATTTTTATCACTCCCATCGTAGTTAGAAATATTTTTTCTAGTCCGCCATTAGTAATGACTATTCCTAAAAATATCGTTTCATGCCACCTGTTTCAAATGGTCCACGGCTTCCTAAAACTTTTCTTGGTTCGTCTTAACGTTTCTCATTTACCGTTATTGACCATGCCTTAACACTGCCTCGTGTCAGTCTCTAACAGTGAACCGATCGAGTCCTAATGAAAATTCAGTTCATGTTTCCAGACAGGAGACGTTAATTATTACAAGCTGCCATGCTATAGTGAGCCTTTCCAATTCATCATTCTTAATGTTTACGTGATACTCTTACCATGACAGAATTTACTGTGAAATATTCTAAAACAATTTGTACAATCACAGAGTCAAATAAGATTTGTACTTCATTACATGCAATAATTATTTCCATGTCTCTTTTCACGTAAGCAGCAAATTGAATGCCATGCCCTTTCTAAAATAGCATTAGGCAATTCAGTCATATGATGTTGCTGTTCATAAAAACAATATAATCATGTATATGGTATAATTCTGTGAAGTTTTTCAACAGTTATCAATTCTGGTTTTCCACTTGAGATATATTTAGCAGGGAAAAGTCTTTCTAAAATAACCAGCTGCAAAATGGGCGGGCAAGTTAAAATAAATTTGATTTTTCCTTTCTTTCTGAAGAACCGCATTTCAGAAAGAAGATTAGATAATTCCATCAGATGGATAAGATACAATTCCTACTCCTAATTAAATGTCTTTTTCCTTAATATCAAGCGCAGATGATGTCAGTACGTGATAAAAAAAGTGTTAATCGTATCCATCTTTGCCTTTCCCGTTTAGTTCTATAAAGGCCACAATTCTTATGAGATATCATTTGGAATCCCCGAGGAATCTCACTTTTCCTTGAAGGTAAAGTAAGGTAAAAACAAGGCTACCATCGAGTGACATTTTTACACTCCAGACACAGGTCTGCCTCCGTTTACGACCATTTCTTGTAACATTCGTTATTATCCATGATATTGTGTATGATGTTGTGTATGATGTGCATGATATTGTGTATGATACTGTATATGATGTGTGTTATTAAATATAATATTTTGTATGATATTGCATATGATGACGTGTGTGATAATGTGCACGATGTTGTGTATGATGGGCATGATATTGAGCATGGTAATGAGTATAATATTGTATATGGGTACGCCATTGTGTATGATATTGTATATGATGTGTATGCCATTGTGTATGATATTGTATATGATGTGTACGACATTATGTATGATATTTTGTATGATGTTTTATACTAATGTGTATGATATTGTATATGATATTATGATCCTGTTTATGTTATGGTATATGATATTGTGTATGATTTTATGTTTGGCTTTGTATATGATGGGCTTAATAGTATGGATTTACTTTTACTATTGTGTATCCTAGTATCTTTTATATTGTTATGATATTGAGTATGCTATTGTATATGGTATTCCATTTCTTAATCTAAGATACATCTATATATTCATCGTGACACGAGAAAAATAATCCGTTAAGACCACGATCTTACTGCAGGATATAAATGTTACTTGTATCTAAAAGCTTTTTTATTATCTAAGTCTTCGCGTATCCGTGTTCCAACTTTAATAATTCTGCTCCGATTTCTTGTTTTTTAACGTCCCCAAAATTCCTTGTCCTACGTTCCCCACCCCGTTTTTACTAATAAAGCATTATACCAAACACGATGGAAATCAAGAAATGCCACTCTGCAGTAGATGAATCCAACTTTCTTATTTTGTTTAACAAAGCGTGGAAAGCAACTATGAAATAAACAGAAAATATCTGACACAAATTTCAAATATGCTTGTATGTAAATGCATTTCAAAGAGGTAAGTGATATATGAGTTTTCAAAAATCTAAGTATAAAGTTAATTATATTGCACTTGAATATAATACCACGTGTTCTTTCGGAAAATGAATTATTTCATTGCTTGTGAAAATGAAATACCTACCTGTTGATTGCCTCTATAAAATGATCTGGATAAATACAGTTTATAACTTGACATTTATCAGGCCTTGTGTTAGCTCTTATCTGAAAACTTTGGTCATATTTTATATTGACGCACCTGTATCTCAATGCTCTCTAGAAAGCGAATTTTGGAATTGTGTTTGCAATGTACCTTCTTTGAGGTCTTTATAATGGTTTTATTCCAAAAGGAGATGCATACTTCAAGCTATCTTGACGATCGTGAAAGCACAGAATTCAAAGGAATGTCTTGCTTTCTTTAAACCTCATTTGACTGTATGTGTCCGCATTTAAGTAATGGCATATTTGCCGGCCAATTCAAGTGTCCATATTTGACAGTCATGCTTAGTGTCCATATTTGCCGGCAAAAGATAAGCGTGAATTGTATTTAGTAAATATATCTTACTCAGATTAACTTAAACGTGTACGAAAAACATCAGTAAAACTTCATCTCAATAAATTTATCCAAAGTATTTTAATAAAAACTCTTCACTGAATATATTCTTTTTAGTTTCATTTTCCCTGACCTAAGAATCGGTGATTTGGATATTGAAGTTGGTGTTTACTAAAATTGAGTGAGGAAAGTCAAGTGACCACCGTAAAGATAGTCATCAATTATTATGCATGTTTGTACGTAAATCTGTTATAAAGACGTAAAGCGAAATTTGCCAAACTTTCTTAAACGTTTAAAAATTGATACAAAAATTACACTACATGACAATGGTATTTTTTTGTTTTCCTATTTTGAAGACAATTAGAACAACTGATGTGTTGGACAATGACAAAAATGATAATGATTAGGTAATATCTATAAAATATTTGACGTAGTGTTTATTTACATAACGTAGCTGATTACTACGCATGCTTTACATGCAAATTGACATTTTATAATTAGAGTACAAAACTAATGGTGTTTGTTTAATCGGCACAGGTGTGTTAGGACTTCATTTCAAGATATCAGCCTAAAACGGCCTCAGTTTTCATTATTGTTTTCCAGAAGCTAATTTATGAAGGCATTAACTGAATCTGGCGTGAGTTTAAAATCTGAAACAAACACGTCCTTTGTCTACGGTGAACAAACCAAACAGTGTTTAAGGTAATAAAATAGGTTTTGCTTACCACGTCTGACTTGATATTTATATTGCATAATGCCGCCTAAGCAAACGAGTGGGAGCAAAGGTGCAAAAAGGTGCCTACCGCCAACAGAGTAGACAGTGGGCCATACTGAAAACCAACACCAGTACAACATACAACACAACTTATATTTTAGAAACCAAATATGGAACGGATTGGACATTGAACCAGAAAATGGGATAGTTGCATAGTGGAAATTTTCACTTTGAAAATTGGAAAGGATACTGACATTGATTCAGAATATAAACTTGTAATAGTGGAATTTCAGAAAGTTACTGAACAAGCACCTGGCACCTCTTCGGATGAGCTTTTATACCTTCTCAGAGGTGTACTATACATTTGTAAAAGACTTATAAAAACAGTACAGCGTACAACATACAACTTGGAATTTTGAAGCCAAAAACTGGAATGGATATGGATATTGATTCCGAAAATGGACTTTCAATTGATAATTAGGTTAGCTAATACCATTCATAGGTATCATAGGAAATTCAGAAAGTTTGAAATCTGGAACCATGGATATGGAAACCTATTTCAACTGATAAATGATAATACTAATTATAACCCGCAAAACTTGACTCTATAATAGATTCACACCTGGAACACTATAACGCTACGACCGTTGCAGAACCGAACAGATATTACCACCTTTCATTTCTAAAACAAGTTATATAATAATTTAACAAGAAAAAAAAAACATAACTTCGCGGCGATTTTTCCATCCGCGTACGAGTTTATGAAGATATAATTCATGGAAAAAATGACAGATTAGTGACTACTAGATTAATAATTAAATTATGTCAAACATAGAAATGAATATATTAGAATAAACGAATTTGTGAATGTCGAAATAGAAGGACGTGTTCCGCACATGCACATGGTGCTCACTGGAGAGCACAGGTTGTGCATGTGCAACATACGAATAAGTAGTCACTAAGCAGTTTATTCTATAATAAGATTGTAAAGGACAGCTAAAAGCAACTTAACATAATCTAAAACATATATCAAAATTTAACTATATCTGTAAAAGCCCAAGGGCTAATTAAAAAATGCCAGATTTCATAACGGAAAAGCTAAGTGCAAGCTAAAAAGCACACTCTGATTCAAACATAATAAAATAAAAAAAACTTATGAAACTTATAATACAAGAAAACAAAAATATTAAACGAATTCATACAAACACCATACAAAAAATAAAATGTTTAAGATATCTTTTGTATGCTTTTGATCTAAATTAATTAAAATTTAGAATAGAAATAAATAAGGAATATACAACTAGTATATTTGATCTAGATAGTGTCGACCATAACAATACGGAGAGGGGGCTAAATACAACAGCATCCACAACATTACTTATATAAAATGGACAACATGACTTGGCAAGTCACTTTTAAAAAATATACAAAACCTATACGCATTAGGAAAGAAATCCTCCAATTGACCTTTTTTGGTCTCTGGGAAGAGAGCGCAATCTTACAGTTCAAACAAGGAAAGGAGGGAAACCAGGCTCAATGCCAGCAAAGGCAAAGAGAAGGGAGTACCAAGGTGTCACTACTAATTAACCTTACCAGCTCTATGTGCCGGGACGGGCTAGTATCGTCAACACTCGATATTTATATTGTATCCTGTGAAAATGAGTAGACTATCCCATCCTAGATTATGGTAATCGTATCGCCTCCTGATTAAGGTAACGTTTTTGTTCCCTAGCAGTACACAATACAGTAAGGCACCTCAAATTACTGTATTTAAATTTATCTTCAGTATTTTCTTTATAATTTATCTAAATACACTGACGAAAAAAAACAACTTCACTGTCGCTAAAGTGAAACCCTGCAGGCAAATATTCAATTTCAGATTAGTAAATTAAGATATTTTGCCTCAAAAGTTTTCAAAGAAATATAAATATACTAATTTAGGTTTAATCTTTCTTTCCATCAGGTCAACATTCGCTCCAGCTATGATCAAAGCACAGCAAATACTATTAGATACAACTATGTATGTATGTATGTATGTATGTATGTATGTATGTATGTATGTATGTATGTATGTATGTATGTATGTATGTATGTATGTATGTATGTATGTATGTATGTATGTATGTATGTATGTATGCATGCATGCATGCATGCATGCATGCATGCATGCATGCATGCATGCATGTATGTATGTATGTATGTATGTATGTATGTATGTATGTATGTATGTATGTATGTATGTATATATCTATGTATCTATGTATCTATCTATCTATCTATCTGTCTGTCTGACTGCCTGTCTGCCTATCTATCTATCTATCTATCTATCTATCTATCTATCTATCTATCTATCTATCTATCTATCTATCTATCTATCTATCTATCTATCTATCTATCTATGTGTCTATCTATCTGTCTGTCTGTCTGTCTGTCTGTCTATCTATCTATCTATCTATCTATCTATCTATCTATCTATCTATCTATCTATCTATCTATCTATCTATACAACTATGTATATATGTATGTATGTATGTATGTATGTATGTATGTATGTATGTATGTATGTATGTATGTATGTATGTATGTATGTATGTATGTAAGTATGTATGTATGTATGTATGTATCTATGTATCTATCTATCTATCTGTCTGTCTGACTGCCTGTCTGCCTATCTATCTATCTATCTATCTATCTATCTATCTATCTATCTATCTATCTATCTATCTATCTATCTATCTATCTATCTATCTATCTGTCTGTCTGTCTGTCTGTCTGTTTGTCTATCTATCTATCTATCTATCTATAGATACAACTATGTATGTATGTATGTATGTATGTATGTATGTATGTATGTATGTATGTATGTATGTATGTATGTATGTATGTATGTATGTATGTATGTATGTATGTATGTATCTATATATTTGTCTGTCTGTCTATCTATCTATCTCTCTTTATATATATATATATATATATATATATATATATATATATATATATATATATATATATATATATATATATACTATCAAACAGGTTAGATAATATTTAATAAATGCTCTACAGAGATCTGAACCCGAGTCAGAGGGTAAACGGCACCCGTCGCCTTGCCTGGACACACAAGCCCATATTCCCTCATGACTCAGCACACACCATGCTACTCAGTCGGCGTTATATCCACTCGTGTCTTGCAGACGCACTCGAATGACGACCTACTCAGACTACTCTAAACTGTATGATAGTATTATTTCTGTTAAAATATTAATTATGTTTATTATTATCAAGCGTTCTTCTGTAGAATTCATGGATAGCACTTTCCGTTCTATACGATGTATATTTATACTCTCTCTCTCAATATATATGTATATATATATATATATATATATATATATATATATATATATATATATATATATATATATATATATATATATATATATATATATATATATATGTATATATATATGTATGTATATATATATATATATATATATATATATATATATATATATATATATATATATATATATATGTATATGTATAGATTTATATATATATGTATGGATATATATGTATATATATGTAACTATCTATATATATATATATATATATATGTATGTCTTTATTTATGTATATATGTATGTATTTATATATGTATATATATATGTATATATATATATATATATGTGTATATATATAGATATATATAGATATATACATATACATATATATATATATAAATAATTACATACATACATACATATATATATATATATATATATATATATATATATATGTATATATATGTATGTATATGTATATGTATATATCAATATGTATATGTATATATGTGTATATGTATATATATATGTATATATATATATATATATATATATATATATATATATATATATATATATATATATATATATATATATATATATATATTTGGCACAGACGGAAATTATAAAAGCACCAGTCTTCTGCACCACCCCATTGAACATTTCGTACATAATATAATTGCGATATACCAGGGTACATATCTTGGTACCCGCGTTGATCTGCGGTACAAATTTTTAGCGATAACAGCTTGTAACGGTGTTTGTCATACCGCTACATTATCTGCAGTGTGGCAGTCTTTGGTGGTGTCTAGTCCGTGCCTGATTAAGGCCGTCCAGGGTCCTTAGCGCTAAAAAGATTATGGTGCCTCAAAATCATGTTGTTGGGCTTAACGCCATTTTTCAGCACACGATAGGCTATTCATGGCGGCCAGCATTAATGGTGGAGGAAGAAACCGGGAAATCACCGGAAAGAACCACCGACCCACGAGAAGCTACTGGCAAGCTTTCTCACATATCCACATTCGCCGAATCCTAGACTCGAACACACCCAGACAGAGGTGAGATGGCAGTGATACGTAACGGACAGCGCTTTAGACCACTCGGCCACTCGGGGTCCCCACCCTCAAAATGTGAAACTACTAAAAGCTAAAATGGTGCGAAAATGCCAGTGTTGCTATGATTCAAAATCTAAATACTCATATATAATTCATTCAAATTTAGCATCAACAATTAATATGGTTTTTTTTGTCTCAGGTTACCCTGTTGATTAATGGGTAAACCTTCACTGTGTCTAGCACTAGGAAATCATTCCGAAGACATAGAGCATTATACCTCATCCAGTCACATGATCCTGATACCAGGCCGACAAGTTCTAACAATAATCTCTTAACACTAAGCGCCTAATATGCAGATGTTAGTATAAATTTTGTAAGTCTTTGGTTTGACTCGGTCATGGTAAAAACGCACATCCGAAACGGACGCTCTAACCACTTAGGCCACCGGAGCAATGATTGAGTAGTAGATAAATGGGAGATTTCCAGCTCCGTGACACTATATATTTTCCAAACAAATACAAAGACGCATTTTTGAGGCCTCTATCAAAACATTTTCCCCCCTCTCTCCAACCATGCACTTTGGGTTAGTGAGGCATATCTTACTTTATAAGTAGACAAAATATTTTGCGAAGTGCTTTGCTCTTTTGAGATTATTACATTTTGTTAAACAAAATTTATTTTGTCAGATTATTTCTAAAGTTTATGCACAATTTCATACGTTATTATCATCATATTTTGTATAATTGTTTTCGTACTTGCTGACTCTCATCAGTATAACATCAATTAACATATTATCGATAATACGAAACTCGCGTATTAAATTGTCCATATCGTATTTTATCTCTCACAGTACTTGTCATACTTTGATCAAACAATTTTTTTTTAAGTGATACTTGCGTTCTTGCACGCATTGGTTTCATCTCGAGTTTCGGCTCAGTGTCTTGTAACGCTGCTGCAATAGAAATATCAGCATCAGATATTATTAACCAAAACGGATCTAATGATGCTCCGCTTGATACTATATCAGTGCTGTACATTACAAAAGGTAAATAAGATATTACTTAATGTATTTTGCTATAAAAATTGTATCATCGTTTTAAGCACCAAAGGTTTTATGACAAAACGTTTAATATTGCATTAATGTGCATTAATGTGCCAACATCTGATTTTCGAATATTGTCTCAAATAAGAGTGAAATCAATAATTTGTTGTTTTTTTTCCATTGGAATATGTTTTCTTAGATTTTTATGCAGCGGTAAACCTTTTAGTGCCAACAATTGAGTAAAGAAATTCACGAAAGTTATTATTATTAGCAGGATGAGATATAATATTTTTGTACTTGATATAAACGTCCGACGAAATATCTTAGTATTTTTTGTAGGAATTTAAATTACTTGAAGCATTTACTTCAATCTCATACAAACCTGTTTCATTTACCAAACTGTTGTATTCGCTTTCTGTTTCATCGACAAATCCGAGTACCAAGCTGATTTGTTCCAACGCAAAACTTTTTTGATGTTGTTTAATAATTGCGTATGCAGTTATAAAATTTATCATCATTACTAGCTTGAACAATATTAGGTAAAACAAATACCACAACTTTTTTCAAGTTGTTTTCTGTAGTGTTGCGTGTATATTTTCTCAACTTCAGAATAGTAATTTTGTAGTGACATTTGTCTAGAGCGTTGGAGTAATGGCAGTGGAACATCGTCTTCCTCACTAATATTATAGTAAAGAAAAAGATATTGCAAGTAAACTCGCTGATTAAACTTCGTTGAAAAGCTCTTCTCTCTCAGCATCTTTATAAGAATCAATTTTTTCGTTAACAGTTATGATTATCATTAGCGATTTGTTAGCAATAATCGGACCAAATTTTGTTTTATGTCTCACCATTGGTAAAATCGCGCTAGAGTATATTTTTATCATCAGTATTGCATCCACCGATACATCAATAATATGTTTGCTTCTCATGGTAGTATACACCGAGACTATTAAATATTTTTCATTGTGAAAATGTATCTCTTAAATCAATGTTTTTTCTTAATTTTCTTTTTTATTTCTAATAGTTTGCTAAGACGACTGTAATTTTAGTTCATTCGTTTTTCTTTTTTCTCTCTTCCACTAGATGCTCGTGCTTTTCATATCTGATCGTACTAACAAGTCTGCATTATCCTTGTTGAGCTCAAGCAATAATTTTTAGCAGAATATCAACGGCGGCTTTGTAGGACCAATGTTTGCAACGATTGCTAAAACTGTATTACCAAAACTAATACATTTACTAGGGACACTAAAACTATCAGGAGCATCGGAAGCAGTATCAGGAGCAACTAAACAAACAGTGTCCGGGGACAGAATTAAACAAATCGTCTAGCACTATGTTTTATGAGACAAAACAAAGAAGCCAACCAAACAACGGTCAAAGAAAAAGCACACCCGCGGACGTCAACGACTGCGCCTGTTCTTTTTAAAAGAGGACAATACGAAAAATGAAACAAGAAGGAATTATTCCTTTCGCACCACTTTAGCAGGCTAGCCAGCAATCTACTGCCAAATCTGTTGTGAACAGATGTTGCCGCGAACCAGGCGTTGATGGCTCTTGTAGTGCCGAAAGGTCTCGCGCTCGCGCCTACATTAAGTAAATTTGAAATATTAGACCAACTAAAGTTGGTGAAAAGATTTCGCGGGGTATATTCTAATAGGTGGCTCTTGTGTAATAAACACATAAGATTTAACGAAGAATCCGGTACACACTGTGGAACTATTTACAATGACAATTATCTTGATTCATTTGGACTTCCTCTAAGAGATATCATCAAGAAACATATCAGCAGAATGCCAGCATTCCGAAAACACAAAAAATAAATTATTTTTCTAACCAGCTACAGCCATTTCAAACGTTTGCTTGATGATGGTATTGTATTATGTTTTTCAGGTAGATGTCAGTTATAATTTTTTAAAGTTTTATTCTACAGTTTGACAATTACCCAAATGTAAACAATGAAAACCTCGGAATAATTGCTCGCAGTAAAATTTCTGTAACAATCAAATATAAAAAAATGACACAGTCATCAACAACATATCGTCTCAAATACAAACAAAAAAATCTAACATGGTCAAGCCAACAGAAAAAAACATAAACAACATAATGATGTAAAAAAGTATCTATGCTGTTTGTGGTAAAAAGAAAAGTATGTTTCTCCAAACGGTTGCTGAAGAGGGTGTTGGTATAATCCTGCGACGACAAAGTCGTTGAGATAAAGTTATACTGGTTAATGATTAATTAAAAAAACAAAAAATATATATAAAAAAATGAAAAAGTGCAACTATAATTGCAGTAAGGATCTTGATATCAAGTTAAAGTTGTCACGTATCCAGATCTTGATATCAAGCAAGTTAAAGTTGTCACGTATCCAGATCTTGATATCAAGCAAGTTAAAGTTGTCACGTATCCAGATCTTGATATCAAGCAAGTTAAAGTTGTCACGTATCCAGATCTTGATATCAAGCAAGTTAAAGTTGTCACGTATCCAGATCTTGATATCAAGCAAGTTAAAGTTGTCACGTATCCAGATCTTGATATCAAGCAAGTTAAAGTTGTCACGTATCCAGATCTTGATATCAAGCAAGTTAAAGTTGTCACGTATCCAGATCTTGATATCAAGCAAGTTAAAGTTGTCACGTATCCAGATCTTGATATCAAGCAAGTTAAAGTTGTCACGTATCCAGATCTTGATATCAAGCAAGTTAAAGTTGTCACGTATCCAGATCTTGATATCAAGCAAGTTAAAGTTGTCACGTATCCACAAACGTATCGGTAAATTACCGAAATCAAACGGAGGCTGGAGTTTCTCTGGCCACCAATACATTGGGCCGTATAATCTGCTAGATAAACAGTTGGACGAGAACGATAATCCATTGCTTGGACAAGAGCCTTATAATCAAGTTGATACAGTAGCAATGCGCCATGAAATTTGTTATCGGGAAAACTAACAAGATAAGCCTGGCTGTGATAAGATAATGCAAAACGAACTTCTTGATGTGAAACCGGTAAATCTGCGATAACGATTTGACAGGTAGCTAGTGCAAGCAATAATTAGAACAAAAGATTAGGACTTGAAAAGAAAGAACAGGAAAGTGTTGTCGGTGCAACCGCTCATAGCCAAACTACACAAACCTAAAAGGAAACGTTTTGAAGCTTTTGGTGATCCTGATAGTTTAAAACTTGATAACCTGATAAAGTTATCAAGTGTATTCCAAATAATTTTCAAAAATATATGTCGGTTACTTTAGTTAAGTCGCATTTTATCGACAGCCTACAGTTTACATTAGTATCGTTTGAAGAGCTTGTAAAAGCGCTGTAAGGGCTGGTAGCGACTTTTATAATCTACAAGATTATTTTGGTGATCAAGCATGCTTGTTAACAAAAAAAGGAAGATTTTTAAATGAGTATCTAGATGATTGGAGTAAATTTGATGAAACATTTTTACCCGATAAGGATAGGGTTTTTTCTCTCTAAAATGAAAATATAACCGATGACGAATATAAATAAACTCAAGATATTTGGAAAGAATTTAATTGCAAAACATTTGGCGATGATCATGATTTGTATTTTAAAACGGATGTACTATTTCAAGGAGATGTATCTGAGAATTTTGGAAAAATGAGCTATAACAATTACGTAATAGATCTTTGTTGGTATTACTTCTCTCCAAGATTATCGTCGGATGCTCAGCAAATGTTTAGTTAGAGTTAGAACTGTTAACGGATGTTGCTATGTTTAACGTTATTGAAAAATGTATCCATGTCAGTATTAGCGTTATAACAAAGACATGTTCGGAAGCAAAAAAAAAAAAAAATACATGAAAAACTATATCCCTGACCTTCCATTTGTTTACGCAAATAATTTGTATGAATATACAATGTCATAACCAATGCCGTTTGGTGGATTTCGTGGGATTACACCTGAGCAATTTGTAATGGAAATAGAACAAATGATACCTGAACGATGTTTCGTATTTTGTTGAAGTTGATTACGATTATACTGCTTCGTTGCACGATTTACACAATGATTATCCGCTATGTGCAGAATCAATGATAATCGACTAAATTTTGTTATCTCAAGAACAATAAGCCATGGCATCACCGGAAAAATTATATGGTAAGTAAGATCTTTCCAAATTTACTTAACAAGCAAAATTATGTTTTGCATTACAAAGTTCTTGAACAAGCAGTAGATGCTGGTCTTGTTTTGAGGAAAGTTCGTCGTGTGTTAAAATTCATTCAGTCAGCATGGATGAGAGATTCTATCGATTCAATCACTTGAAGAAGAGCTGTAGGGAAAACTGATTTAGCTAAAACCTTCTTTAAGCTTATGAACACTCTTTCTTTGAAAAAACGATGGAAAATACCAGAATGCGAGTGAACATGGAGTTAGTTAATGATATCAACCGCCGAAACAAACTTGTGTCAGACGATGATTTTGTCATCATTAAAATATTTAATGAAACCATTGTCGTGATACAGCGAAGAAAAGTAAATTTGAAGCTTAATAAGCCGATTCACGTTGGAGCTGTCCTGTTAGATTTGTCAAAATGGCTCATGTACGATTTTCAATACAACTTTACAAAAAAGCATTGGCCGTTAGTTAAATTATTATTACCGATACTGACAAACATTATTGTGCAACGGAAAGGAGACGTTTGTACTTGGGCATTGTTCTGACGATAAATCTATACTGGATATTATATTTTCATCTGACGATAAAATCGTTGACGATACATCTTACGACAAAATCGTTGACGTTAAAGTGTAATACATACTTGATATTATATTTTCCGACTAGGGTATGAAATTGATCTAAAATATAAAAATAATGTTCGAAAAAATAATATTGACAAATAACATCAATAGCAAGAAAAGTTGGATGCTTGCCGGTAAGCAGTTGACATTAGAAAATAACAATGAAGCTTCAGGAATATGTTTCACCGGAAAACGGAGTTTCTAGTGCCAAGCAAAATCTTTCACTTGTTAGATGTGACAACAGCGAGTATTTTGAATATCTCGAAAAATTAGGCCTTCAGATGTCAGCAAGAGTGAATAACTTCCATGATGTATCCAGTCAAAAACTATACTAAACTTACCATTGATCTTGATAGGTCAAAAGTATATTTTCCAATATAATATATCCGCTAAAAATGTAGCAATGAAATATTTTTTGAATGTCGTTGTTTCCTAAAATAATGAAATATTTCTGATATTTACAGTTGAAACGGTAACAATAAATGATGAAGATGTGTAAACTTTTGTCTAGCCTTCAGAAATAATTTGACAAATAAAGTTTGTCTAAACTTTAGAAATAAAATAATCTCAAAATTGCAAAGCACTTCGCAAAATATTTTGTCTAGCCATAAAGATAAGTATGTCTCACTAATCTAATGGGCATGGTTATGGTGGGTTTAAAAAGTAGCGATAGAGGTCTCAAAATGAGTCTTTGTATTTGTTTGCAGATAAAGAGGGTCACAGAGCCAGAAACCATTAATCTATTACTGTTTGAACATGTGAATTAAAGATCATAAAATATAATTATATTTGAAATAGTCAAAATTAACTGTTTGATAAAAAACTTTATGCTTTTTCCAATCATTGTGTCCGTTGAAATGAAAACATGCTGTTAATATCACTAAATACGTCGCAAGATTTTTATATATTCCTTACTGACACAGAAACTACCGAAGTACCGGCAGAATGAAAAAGTACCGTGGTAAGTATAAAAGGTAAAAAGTACCTTGATAAACTGTTTCACCGGTAATATTTCGCTGCTTATAAAGATGATTCATGTATTTTTTACCAGTGGTGTTCCGAATATTAGTAAACCAATCCTCTGCCATCTATTTAAAAGATACGTGTCACCCTCCACTTGCTTTCGTATTTGTATGAAATATTCCCTGGACCGCACATCTCATTGAAACCTTGTAAAACGTATCTTCATCATCGACATAAAGGCCTGTTTTCAACGTAAATTTTTTTAACTCACGTCTGTAGCAGTCTCATCGTACCTTAAGGTCTCTTTCCTATTGATTAATAAACATTCAGTCATCGAATTATTTTTTTAATTCTTCAGATTGAATTGTAATATCGATAATTAACTAATTTAAAGTAACACACATTTCTACACTGTGATTTAAAGATTTCGACGACTCTCTCTCTCTCTCTCTCTCTCTCTCTCTCTCTCTCTCTCTCTCTCTCTCTCTCTCTCTCTCTCTCATGATAACCAGCTTATTATATACATTACATTTTTCCATTCAATCAATTAAAATATAATTTTGCCCTCTTATTATCTATTCAGTTAGCATTAATGGATAGGGTATTAGTTCATGTACGAGTATGTTCCAGACAAACGCAGCACATTTTTTTGTTATTCTTGCTGTTGTAGGGTTTAACGCCATTTCTCAGCTCAATATAGGCAATACATGGCGGCCAGTATTAATGGTAGAGGAAGAAACCGTGAAATCCGCGGAAAGAACCACCGACATCCGAGAAGCTACTGGCAAGCTTTCTCACATATCCACATTCGCCGAATCTTAAACTCGAATCCACGCAGACAGAGATGGCAGTGATCCGTAGCGGACAGCAGAGATAGGCTGCAACTAGTACCATTTTTGTCTTTGATATGACATGGCCGGGATTTGAAGTAGTCACAAAACATTTTTGTTTTTAAAAAAGAACGTCCAAGTTAGAGGTGAGGTGAATATTAGGATTACAAGTTTATTCGTATTAGGATTACAAGTTTATTCGTAATACTTTATTTTATTTGTTTAAAATAAGTTAGATTTTTTAATTTAATTTTTAACATATGCTCTTCTTTATTCAGCTTAAATGTCCCTAATATATCTCCTTTGCATTGGGTAATAAAAACTGTTTAAATTGGAATAGAATTATGAGTAGCATATTCAGATAGGAGATCGCCAGAAGGATAGATATCTTCCTCCGCGTAGTCATTTTAATCAGCAGCCATTTTGAAACAGATGAATAAAAACCAACTTGGAAAATAATTTGAATGTTAGAATCGAAACAGGATATTGACATCAGTAAAGTATTGTATGACGGAATAACAGGAACTTACAAACAAGAAAAATAAATTAATACAGAAAATGTAACATACAAGGAAATAATTAAATCACACGATTCTACTATGGGGTTCGATATCATAAATTTAAAAAACAACAAGAAAGCAAATCAAATGTTTGTAACTATTAGATGAACTAAAATATTAAAATTACTACTACACTGCATACATATATAATTACTATTTTTCTAAATGAATTACAGAAATATTTCAAAGAATTCTACACTTTACTAGGGCTTTTGTATTTTTAGTTCAAGATTACCAAAATGTTTAGACAACCAGGAACAAGTTAGAAAATCAGTAGCTATAGACTTTATTCAAGATCTTCTTAATAACAAATATCTTGAAGCTAACTGGATAAATGTAAAGGTAACTGGATAAATGTAAAGGTAACTGGATAAATGGTTTAGGAAAACTGGAATGTTGTACCAAAGTAATGGAAGGGGTGAAAGTAAAACTGAAGAAATTGTAAAAGTTCACAAATGACCATATAGGGTAACGTCACAAAAGATAACAAAATTCCGCATTGAACTGAACTTATAAAGCTACTTATAATATGCTCATATATGGCTACTTGGTGAACTGAAGTATATCGTGGTGTTATATGCGACAACATTTATTACCTAAAGATGGTGTAGTTGTTTCCGCAACTAGTCTATACAAGCTGGTTGTATTTATGGTTTTAGCACATGTGAAGACAGCCATGTAGAGGTTTACAAACACAACGTTTTTGTGTTTATTTGTTTGTCGTATATATGTTTTGTATTTGCCTTTGAAAAAGACTCATTAAGATTCGAAAGCGCTTAGGCTAGTTAGTTACTAGTTTCGTACTGTTCGTCGTCAGTTATTGCATCTATTTTAATTAATCCCTGACACACGTGATCCCTTGGTGGATCCAGTACGCTTGAAAGGGTTGTTATTCGCCATATGATTTGTATTCTTTATATATATATATATATATATATATATATATATATATATATATATATATATATATATATATATATATATATATATATATTGCAAATCATATGGCGAATAACAAACTACAGACACGACAGATTATCTCATAGAAAGCAAAGCTAGTAAACCATTACTGCCAGATACATTACTTGTTTCCTTAGACATCACCTCTTTGTACACAATCATACCGCACAACGAAGGGTTACGGGCGTGTAGCAAAGCATGGGAAATAAGAACTGTAAACAATCCACCCATATACGTCTTAGTCCAACTCCTAGGGCTTGTCCCAAAACTCAATAACTTTGAATTTAATGAAGAAAACTACCTACAAATCAATTAAACTCCAATGGGTACTAAACTGGCCCCATCGTATGCTAACATTTTATGGGAAAACTGGAGGATCAGCTCTTGGCATCGATTGAGCTTACACCATACAATTGGGTACGCTTTATCGATGATATAGAAATGAAGTGGCAACATGGAAGAGAAAGTCTGGATGACTTCATATCAACGGCAAACAACTTCCATCCTTAATAAATTCACGGCAGAAATTTCCAACTCAAGCCATGTTTTCCTGGACACAACAGCCAGACTGGCCGAAAACAAATTGCATACAGACATCTACTCGAAACCAACCGACAAACACCAGTATCTCCTCCCAACCAGCTGTCATCCAAAACACTGCATTAGGATCATTCCATATAGCCATGCACTGAGGACACTCAGAATTTCCAATGACGATGAAAGATTCCTAGAAAGGCCTGAAGAGCTGGCTAAGCATTTAATTTACAAAGACCTGATTGCGGAGGCAATTCAAATGACCAAACAAGCCAACCATGATGACCTACGTTTATATACCGAGGTATTTTGTAAGACGCTAAGAATCTTGGACAGACAGTCGTAGTCGAGAGTCATACATAGTCGTAGAGTCGTAAAGTCAGTTATTGTAACGTCTTAGAGCTATACAGATTCTATTACCTTAAAAAAGGTATTTTTTGTGCTAGAAGAAGTTGTATGTTCGTATGTCTACGTAGAACATGTTTTGTTAGATGAGCTAATTTTATTTCGTTTCTGCTGAATAATTGTTTTCCTGGAGAACAACATTACTGATTTGGACAAAGACATTTTCCCGAAAATATTCTAAATTGGAACGGAACAACACAAACTGTGCTTTATGTGTAAATTCTGGAATTTTTTATTAGTCTTTGTCTGACGTGGTCCATTTTGGACCGGAATTGAACTTCAGACTGTGTTTAGAACTTTTTACATGACTTATGTTTCTATTTTAAACAAATAATTTTGATCATTTCTGTAAACCGTAAGTTTTGCCTAACATATTTATATTATTTCATTTTTTGTTAAAAATTTACAAAGCTTGTTGTTTTCACTCTTTCTTTTATGTTACTTTGAACGAGCTGATACGTAGCAAGATATATATATATATATATATATATATATATATATATATATATATATATATATATATATATATATATATATATATATATATATATATATGCAATAAACAGACGACGAACACTGCATAACTAACTTGTCTGAGCGCTTTCGACTCTGAGTATTTTTCAAAGGCAAATACAAAATATATACAAAGCAAACAAAGAAACACAAAAACGTTGTTTGTAAAACTATACATGGCTGTATCTACATTAGTTAAACCTATAGATACAATATAAACGTATTGTTTGAATTACACGCACAGGAGGACGCATTTAATTTCGTAATACGTCTGGACATTAAGAAAACCTGACCAAGTATGCCATATTCTAAACTAAATACATAAGCGTTGATGGATCATTACATAACATTGTTCATGAGCGCTTAACTCCGCCTAGATAAATATGAAGTTGGTCGCGCGCCAGACGTTAGTTTCGAAAGAAAATAGCGCTTACCCTACTTAAAATTGAAATCTGGAATAATATTGTTAATGAATACGCATTGACACAACTTTTCCATTTTGATCTGGGATGAATACGTTTTGGTATTTTTGTCGATTTAAAGCAATCTTTTCATTATGGTCTGGATTTATCTACATGAAGTGACTTGCATCGGATTCCAGCAGTGTCTGCCAATTTAATCAGCATGCGTGTTTTTTTCTGTCATTGAATGTTTCAGATCATAATGTGGGGAAAACTATGAAGTCTTTCCATTGCAATTATCGAAAAGATGCTGTGAAATTTAATGTTTATTTCATTTTGAGTGCAGTAAGGAGGATGTAACTGCACTTGGAATATACTCGAAATTACAGTACAATTTTAAAATGAATGATCAACCTTGAGAACACATGACATGGCTCATTTAATTTAGATTTACAGATCTACGAAAGTATATTTTTGAGGAAATTCAGGATGTAAAATTATAAGTATATTTTTTGGCCATTTTTATTAACAGCTAAAGAAGACAGTTTATGCGAATAACTTGCATTTTATTGTGAGGACCTTTTATAGCGTCTATATCTAGCTAAATTTTAAACATTGTATCAAAAAAGTAAACGTGGAATGTGCCAAAGCAGTTTGTATGTGTCAGTCTATGAAACATTTGCTGGTATGTGCCGTCCATGAAATAGCTGCTTTAGTTCATTCATAAAAATATTGTTTACGTTAGAAAATAGTTAATTTGCGGGCGGGATCCAGTAAGAAGGTGTGCAATATCGGGGAATATTGCACGATTCTCACAATGTAAAGTTAACGGAGAAAAAGGATGAGCATATAATAATACGAGTATGCAAACTACTAAAGTTACTTATTCCGATAGTAATATGGGTATAGAAGAAGTGCTAAAATTACTTATTTCTATATACCCAGATGATATGTCCAGGAAGAAGAATCATTCAAATTATTAAGTGGCAAATACATTGCAATTATAACATCATAACTTCTGCTGTAACACAGTTGAATACTATTGACGAAGTGATGAGTAATAAGTCATGATGAATTCAATATGACAGTTAATGCAACAATTGAAATGAATTGGACATCAGGACTGCTTCGCTAGAATAAAACAGGAATGGACTGTTCCAAAATCATTTTCGTTACTAAAATAGAAAACTACCAAATGACAATGTCAGGGTGTATCGACCTGGTATGACAGTATGTGAAGATAACACTTTACTTTAAAAACGTCCATTTGATAATTTAAGATGGTTAATTTAACATTTCGCAGGAGAGAATAGATTCTGAAGATGGCCAATTCGATATTTCATTGATCATCAATCCACCCGACCCAAAAACAAAAACAACGAAAGAAAAAGAAAACATCATTTTTATCTACAATATGAAAGTGAAACCAATACAATTTCAGTATCCGTCAAAGAAGGAATACCCCTGATCACGACATAGAAGAATAACAGAAACATAAGTCTAAGGTTGTAACACCTGAGTAATGACATAAAGTGTATAACTAAACCTTTAACGTTACTAGGATTTATTATGCAAAATTAATAAATACTTAAACATAATGAGACACATTTTGCAGATTTCTGCAGCCTTAAAATATGTATTTTCTTTGATGAAGTAAACAACAAAAAGAACTACTGAAACGACTCCTATTCTACAGTTTTAGAATTCGTACCCATTAAAATATATTTCATTGTGATTTCATCTCGCATTATGGTATTTGGACGTATTTGCAATGATTAAAGAGTGAATTACTCATGTAGTATGAAACAGGAACAACACTTAGGAGATGTTATACAATACTTAGGACATGTTATACAACACTTAAGAGATGTTATGCAACACTTAGGAGATGTTATACAACACAAATGCCTTACATTTCATGTTATAAAACTACCTTGTCGGAACTCAATTTTATGGCCGTTTCACTTCAGATATTTTCTGAAGCCGATAATCGTCATGGCTAGCTGACGCTCTTATTATATGGAGATTATTTAGTGGTATGCTTCTGTAATGTGCAAATGGACTGTTCTATAAGCCAATCTTCAAGTTTAAAATAGGATATTAGTGTATATGTGTTGTATATGTTACGTGTCTAGGCTCGTACAAAAGTAACAAGAAAAATGTGAAGTCAACAAGCTTTGCAAAATTTAACAAATAATTTATTTCCTTAGAAAAACAGGGCAAAATGAGAAAAAGGACCTACGGTTTATGAATTAAATAGAACATTAATCCAAGAATTAAAAAGTATAAGTTCTATCAATGAAAAGTTCCAAATGCATGTGTTAGAGTCCCAATAAAATCAAAATGGATGGGCGATTATGTATTTCGTGACCGTTAAAGCGTCGCCATGTCAACAGTTCCTTTTTTACTCACATAAAATAATATTCCAGTTTAGAATTTCTGAATAAAATTTCCTTGTCTAAGAATTTCTGTTCGACCACTAGTATTTTTCAGAGAAATAATCAATAATGACATAAAATAAAGATTCAACTCACTCTGGTCACAAAAAGATATCTTTTAGTGTCAAAGCTCTTTAGCCCAACTCGCTAGTTCTTCTAAACAAACGATTATACAGTAAGTTAAAACGCAAAACAGATTACCATATGAGGGTCAGGTATTCACCTTCTAGGTCAACGAAGAATATTTTGTACATGCTAATTATCACGTACTCTAGGTATGGCCTTGATTCCACTAAATTAATCTTATTCTTAGAATGAATATTTTTTTTGAAAAAAGAAAAATTGTTTACTAGAACTCTATCTGATTCTGAATCAAGGTCAGAAACTAAATACAATGATTCAACTACGGTTGTTCATTCGGTCAAACGTAGTCTTTGACAACCATATTCAACAGAACTGTGTCTAGTACTGCTAGCGAGCTCATCGTCGAACAAAGAAACCTTAGGTCACAACAGATGTCCTTGAACTATGCGACAAAAGAAAAGAACTGAAACAGGGGAAAAAAGTATGAAGGAGCTAGAAAATACAGAGAGAAAACAACATGATCAAAAAAATATGAAAAGGGCAAAGGAATCCTTGATTACAAAACCGTCCGTCTGATCAGTCACCCAGCAAAGTCATGCCGAAGATAACTTTCAACAGACTAAAGACTCAAGCAGAGAAACCTATTACTGAAGTGCATGAAGTCTTCTGAGCAGGAAGAGTACAACAGAACAAATATTCTATCTCAGACTCCTTTGCGAGAAATACCGTTAGCAGCAGCAGGATCTATACCAGGTTTTTATAGAATACAAAACGGTCTTTGCAGCCTTGTGCGCAACTATGCAGAAGTCAAACATCAGCTCAGACATGGTTCGGGTTGCTGAGCACCTCTATGACAATGCCACCAGTTCTGTGTTTATCTATTGCATCAGAGAAGATTGGTTTCTCGAACAACAGTTGGATTCAGACACGGCTATACACTGTTTGTCATCTACAATCTTCAACATTTTCCAGGAAATGATCATGGAGTATGCCTTGCATGACCACAAGGGTACTGTCAGCATCTGAGGAAGAACAATTACCAACTTGTTTTCGCTTCGTAGATGATGCTGATGGTTCAACAGGAGATGAAAAAGAACTGGTGATTTGGTTGAGCGCCTCGACACAACCTCCACAGTATACGGCATGGAGATTAGTGCTGAAAACCCCAAAGTGATGACGAACAACAACAATGACATCAGTACAGAAATAAGGAAAGAGTCACAAGCTTCAAGTACTTGGGATCAAATATCACAGATGAGAGTTCCAAACCATAACTACTTTGCTGGATTGCCCAGACAACAGCAGCAATACCAAGGTTGAGACCACTATGGAAAGATACCAACACTGCTATTGGTTCCAAAACAAACCTGATGTCCTACCCATCTTTCTGTCTGCTTGTGAAACATGGACCCTCACACCAGATCTTCGAAGAATGTTTCAAACCTTCGAAATGAGATGCTACCGCAAGATCATATGCATCTCATGCAATGTCCATGTAATCAACGAAGAAGTCAACAACAGGATCCAACAAGCCAACGAACCCTTCAAAGACCTCTTGACCACTGTAAAAAAAAGTGCACACTGAAGCGGTACGGTCAAGTCACAAGATAATGTGAACTGGCAAAAACAATCTTGCAATGCACAGTGTTCAGAAGAAGAAACATACAGAAAAGAGGTGGGAAGACAATATTAAGGAGTGGATAGGCATGGAATTGCCAAAGTGCAGTAGAGAACAAGGAAAGATGGAGAGAATTAGTTGTAAAATCAACTGTGGTGCCCCACCAAACTCTTGGGTTAAATGATTAATTGATGATGACGATGATGATGATGATGATGATGATGATGATGATGATGATGATAATGATGAAGAAGAAGCGCTTGTTTCATCAATCGCTCCACTTTTTTCTTTTCGCAATAAAGCCCTAACTACTTCATATGTCAATTCTTAAACATCCATACATTGAGGGCCATTGTATAGATTTCTTAAGTCTTTATCTATATCTATCAATTAATTATATAGGTTTTGTGGCCTTCAAATTTTATTAAAAACACTGCCTGATCTACACGAAGATTTAGTACAGAAACCAACGTGTATGCCCAGCTATATACTGCATTGTATGAGAAAATTGTTTCTTTCCTATATCTATCCGCATGGCCGAGGCTTTTGGCATTGTACCAGAATTAAGCAAACAAAATACATAGTTGTATTCATAACGAATTTGAAAACTGCCAAAAGTTTGAAGTATGCCCTGGCTTTTATCTTATAATCTGGTGCATGGGTTGGATTGTGATAAGTTGAAATGTCCCGCTTGTCCTGTCGGGTATCGTGGCGCTGTTCTTATAAGAAATATGTTTGAGTGCCAGTTTAAGTGTTTGACCTACTGTGATATAAATAATAACGACTAATGCAGCAAGATTATATTGTTATAATAACAACATGTTTGATGACCACTACCCCATGTTATGCTTCATGCCAATTTGACTACCACCCGTTCATATTTTATGTTGCTATAACAACTATTTTAATGAACGGTGGTAAAATGATCTTCCTTCATGTAACAATGATTTTGAATGACCATATTGTAGTTTGAAAAACAGGTTTAATATGGATAAAAACGATTTAATCAAGTTAGCAAAAGGTTAAATGGCCCAGAAGATATGTGTTCCTGCAATAAAAACACAATCAAACTTATTCGATACACATGTAATTGAAACTAATACATTTATTATGGAATGAACGCCAATATAAAAGAGATTGTCAAACCATAGTGTTGGAATCTAAGAAGCCTTCAAAAGCTTCCATTTGCAGAAAAAGTTGCCGCTTCAATGGTGGACACTTTGATCAGAAACAAAGATTTAAGACTGTCTTGGTTAGCAATACCGTTGTGTTTCTTTCTAAGTATTCCAATGGATGGAAACTACGTTATATACTTCATATTACAAAAGGCAGGCCTTTCTCTCTCGAAAAGCAGTAAGGTACAAGAAATATTTTTTGCTTAAAGAAAATTTTGTGAGCCTGTATAATCACAGTAATCGGGAACAACGAATATTTTCAAATAGTAACATACGTTTAACTGTTTAGGTTTCTTTAACCTTGTCTCTCTAATTGATAATGAAGGGACGTGTATTCATAATACTAAATGTTAAAGCTAGAAGCAAAGTCGAATTTTGTTTCATATTATTTTGGTTAGGTGTTGTAGTGGGTGTTGTTTGGGTTGAAACGCAATGGATTTTCTTTCTAACGATTTTCTTTCTTTATTTCTTTCTATCATCCTACTTATAGTCAAGATTTATTTTTCAGTTATATAAAAACCAGAACAAAATCTTAAGGGGTAGGTGGGGGATTTGCAAGAGAAATCTACCCTCTCCACTAAATGAAATGATAGGTACTTGTGACCATAAGAAGTATTTGCATTTTTGTTTTATCAGATAGACGGCACGATTATATTTGTTTGATCAAGTAGACAGCAAGACTGCACTTGTTTAATCAGATAGACCGCAAGAATACTTGTTTTATCAGGCAGTCTGCAAGACTGTACCTGCCTGATCAGGTAGACTTCAAGACTGCACTTGTTTTATCGGGTGCACTGCACATCAGAATGATCTATGTGAGAGTGGAAAGATGAAATAACTTTAAAATAATTTTTTGTGCTACTGGCATATATTTCTCGCACGTAAATACTGCACTAGAGCTTGAAAGTTGAGATGAGTAATATATTTCAACTGCATTGCATTTTGTTTGCAAGATCCTGAAGGGCCTTTCAATTATAGGTGAGGTTAGCATTCCCTTCCATAACCGCGGGCATACTGTATTTGTCATAAATAGCAAACTAATACAATAAGTTAAAAAAGTACGCAGAAAAAAATTATTTCATATAAGATAGTTATCCAAACTAATGTCAGATTCTAAAACAGTTTTCAAGACCAGTCCTTTATTGTCTCCTCTTTTGTACTTTTTTCCTACTTATTTAATTTCCATTTTAGAATGTCTATTGGAATGTCTTTTTTATATGGATAGAGTTTAAACTGAACACAATCAAACTTGGCCTCGCGCTAAAAAGACATTACAAAAACGAGATACGTACTTTAGAACATACACATTGCCAACGCTTGAGTTTTTTTACGATAAGTTTTGTGCAAAGGAAGGAAAATTATAAATTAACAAAAACATGGTGCAGAAATGTATAGATTCATTGAGTTTATCTACAAATGAAGTAACGAGGTCAGATATCGTGGATAATATTAGTAATCTCAGAGTATATATATATATATATATATATATATATATATATATATATATATATATATATATATATATATATATATATATATATATATATATATATATATATTCTATACAAGCTGGTTGTATTTATAGTTTTAACACATGTGGAGACAGCCATGTAGAGGTTTACAAACACAACGTTTTTGTGTTTATTTGTTTGTCGTATACATGTTTTGTATTTGCCTTTGAAAAAGACTCATTAAGAGTCGAAAGCGCTTAGGCTAGTTAGTTACTAGTTCGTACTGTTCGTCGTCAGTTTATTGCATGTATTTTAATCAATCCCTGACACACGTGATCCCTTGGTGGATCCAGTACGCTTGAAAGGGTTGTTATTCGCCATATGATTTGTATTCTTTATATATATATATATATATATATATATATATATATATATATATATATATATATATATATATATATATATATATATATATATATATATATATTTATATATATATTTTTATATATATATATATATATATATATATATATATATATATATATATATATATATATATATATATATATATATACTTGTGTGTGTCTTCTTTTCTAATTACCTCAGCTGAATCTGTGGATTTCATTTTGGGCATTCATTTCGTCACGGGATGGAGTATTTTATTATTATTCTAAAGTTAAAAAGGTAAATGACCCTGTCATCAACAAAAATGACCATTGTTTAAAGAAATGAAGATGAATTGATGCCGCTCATGAATATCAGTTCTTTGTAATTTCCTCATTTTTATCTATAATAACTGCGTTGTCTCCTTATAATTTTTTTCCTCGGATGGTTAGTGTACCTAATATATCATACAGAGTAATATCATAAAAACTTGTGTAAATAATATTTTTTGATTAAGAAATAGAAAGAAATGTTGTGTATATTTAATTTGTATTGTTTGGTTGCTATTATTAACGATTGTATGTAATGTATCTTTGTAATTTGTACTTGACCTTGCCCAACCAAGATCATCTTTATGGTGTACTTAACCAGGATTATTTATTTTGTAAACAACACAATATACATCTAAAACATTTTTATGATCGTTGATTAACTATTAAATTATGATTAATAGTAAACATGTTTATAGTGATGATTAAAACCAAAGAAATATTTATAAAGGAACACTCAATTAAGTTGACAGAATATTTCCTGATAATAGTACCATTAGTTTAGGTCAATTAGTAGGGTATATGATCTTTTTTGTGTGAAAAAGTACTCATTATTGCCTTAACATCTGAAGCAGAATCAGTCTTATTGTTAGGTTTTTTATTTCAATGAAATTATTTGTTCTAATTATTATTCAGTGGAATTGCAAAGTTCTCAATAGTATTCTTGGATATAAACATTAATTTGTAATCATTATGAATTCATACTAGAACTTTTGGATTATAATATTTTTAGTACATCAGGACAATTAAGACCATTTGTATAATAGCCATTGGAGACCACATGCACATAAACACATCAATATTTGGAATACCACAGGAAATTACACGGAACATCAAACTTTTGAACTTCTGATGGAACTAACAAAACTATTTGGATTTAATTCACAATACCGTAAGTTTATTTTCAAATTTTCTCTTTTTAAATTTATGTTACTTAGTTTAAGACCATATAGTCGTAATAGAACATTAGAGGCCCGTCCAAATGATACGAATTTCTCTAAAATATTCCAGAAAACTTTGTTTTGAGAATTCAATTCACTTTTGTTGGAGGTAATTTAATTTGGCATCTTTGAGAAATGTATAGTAAAAGAAATAAGATTTCACAACTTTTAGAAATCAAGTTTGTAATAAGACAGATCAGAAATCCTTATATCTTCCACCCATATGCACGGAGAAATGGCACGTTATTTCTGATTACTACAGATTGAAAATAAGTAACAGAATCAAAATGGAGCTATTCAAAATGCTTCTATTTTTAAGAGGTTGTGGTTACGATCATAGATTTAAAGCAGTACATTTGTTGGGTCAAGCAATCCCTAGGCTGATTGTATTATTGAGAATTACAAGCCATCCCTGCCAAAAGGTTTTATATAACTTATTATTGAATCTGACAAACCTGTCAATGTTAAAAGTTTAAGGGACACTGCAGGATCTCTGTGACTTTTATTATCAGGTACAATGTTTTTTCTGAGAATTCCTTTCTTATTCGGGGAATAGAGCGTGGCTTTATGACTGTTCCTCTCCACAGTGTATATTTGTCATCAGAAGTTATTCGGAGGACACGTGACAGTCGGAATAGTGAGTCTTTACCCACCTATGGTATTCATTTAGTACTAAGCACTGACCTTGCTAGAGATAAGGTTGTGGGTAATCCACTTGTAATTGACAAGCCTTGTATGGATCAGAGCGTCGATTCTATTGGAAATAAAATTCCTGATTTGTACGTAGCTTGTGCAGTTACAAGAGCTGTGACACATAAAGCTCCTGAGAATGATATTGATCAGAAAATTGTTCTTTTTGCTGAAACATGCATTGGTCATGCTTTTGTTGAGTTCACTCTTGCTCCTGGTATGGATCAATCAACAGGTACTGATCATGGTGAACTTCGTTACACTACTACATCTTTTTACGAAACTCACGATAGTAAACAACAATCACTCATTGTCGAATAGAAAGTTCCCGAGATCTCCTGTTTACTTCAGGGGGCTATTAATAAAGTTGAATACAACAAATATCTGTGTGCTGTTGTGTTAATACTGATGTTAAAAATGATGTTCTTATGAAAAGATGGAGACCACTTGAGAGTTACTCGCTGCTGACTTGTGGTCAGTGAGCTATCAATTTGTTGTTCCTAAGTCGTATAGACAGAAAATTCTTAGTCTAACCTATGAAACTCCTTTGACTGGTCATTTAGCGGTCAATAAGACTTATCACAAGATCAGGAAAGATTGTTATAGGTCGAAAATTAAAAGTGATATTTCAAAATATTGTCGATCATGTCTCATTTATCAACTGGTGGAAAACCCAATCAAAATATATCTAAAGCTCATCAGCAAGCTATTGAAGTCAAACCCTTTAGCAGAATAACAATCGACTCTGTCTGCCCATTACCTATGACCAAGTCAAAACTGAAATTGAGATCTAACAAATATAACGCAAAAGGTTTACAGCATGTTGATAAACCTACAGCTTTTAGACCTGTTCGAGTGCAATATTTTTATTGTATTTCACAATATGTTCTTCTCCGGTCGGCTTAACACGCAAACATTAAGATTGACGTAGGGCTTAACATGAGGATTAAAAAAAACTTGGTAGCTTGCAACAATTAACATCTCTAACTTGCGGCATGAACTGAATTTTAATTAGTACTCGCTCGGTTAACATTTACGAAAAGACAACAGTACACTGTTATCGCGAGGTCATAACGATAAAATGTCCAGAGTTGACATGAAGAACAGAAACGTTTAGGAAAGTGTTGTCCACTTTAAAGTGTGTAATAAAATGATATTTTCCAAAACTTTTATTAATTAAAACGGACTGCAGTGGATTTTTCGGACTTTGATGGGAGTAATAAAGAATTTGGAATGTAAAGTGGTAATCTTGATTGGCTAAGCTAAACGAGAGGGTGTGTATTCCCAGACGGAATTCAGGGTTTTAAAATAGTTCCTCTCATAAAGTTAATCCATCCAATTTTCTGTGGGACGCCAAGACGTTGACTCTGAAGAGAAATAAAAAGTATCTTTTCTTGTTAGATAAATCGTCCTAAGGACGAATGTCGGAAATGGAAAGTTGCAGAGAGAGAGAGAGAGAGAGAGAGAGAGAGAGAGAGAGAGAGAGAGAGAGAGAGAGAGAGAGAGAGAGAGAGAGAGAGAGAGATGCATATTGAACACTTGAAGCAGAATTGGTATTTTTGTTGTGTTTTTATATGGGTAGAATTATTTGTTCTCAATATTATTCAGTGGAATAACAAAGATTTCAATAATATTCTTGGACATAAACATTGATTTGGAATTATAATGAATTCATACAAGGACATTTGGAATTATATTATATATCTAAAGACAGTTAGCACATCATCACAACAACGTCGTCTGGCACATTATCATATTCGAGACTGCACGAAATCAACACGTTCAGTATAGGAATTTATTTGGAATACCACTGAAATTCAGTTGGAACTTCATATATTTGGACTAGTCGATTGAACATATAGAACTATTTGGAATTAAATTCATAATACCATAAATTCATTTCTATATTTACACTTCGTATTCGAGTGAAAAATATATTTTTTTAGTTTTACAAGACTTGTTATTTATCGCTTTTTCTGTCTCATAGTTTCAGACCACTGAGTCTAAACACTGAGAGGCTAACACTATAGTAATTCAAAACATGCAGCTATTTCGATTTCATAGCAGGTATTTTAACAAATATGACATGCCACCTACCCGTCAATTTATGGTGACAAGTCTTCTTGCAAGAATACGATATCATGCTGTTCTCAAGTGTCAGTGCTCCGTGTTATTCACTGAGTGTCGCTATAGTTCTATTCCTGCGTCAGATCCAGCTGTCCCGTAGGCAGTATTTAATGTAAACGCCAACTTAATAAATCAGCACTTCCTTGACAAAGACATTTTGTTTGTAAGCCTACTCTAAGATGCACAACAAAAGACAATTTCTGATCTTACAAACGCTGTTTACTTTCTGTGAATTTAAATCCTTGTATACATGTGTTATTTGTAATACATATGGTATTTGTAATGTATGTATACATGTGTTATTTGTAATACATATGTTATTTGTAATGTATATGTTGTTTGTAATACATGTGTTATTTGTAATACATACGTTATTTGTAATGCATATGTTGTTTGTAATACATGTACAGCTGTGTGGGTCTGGTGATCTTTTAAATAAAGATACACTAAAAATGCTTTAATTGAAAAGAAAAATAATATAAAGAAAAAATGGAATGGAATTAAAAGTCATTTACCGCCATTAATACATTTAATGAATTATGAAAACGTGTAATTCACAGCTGGTGGAAAAGGTGAATCATTGCTATAAATAATAGAAATAGTTCTGTGCAGTATTATTAATCTCACCAAAACGGATCTATTAAATTTAATATATTTATATCCATATATTTTGATTTTAGCCATATTAGTCCATTTCTTTACAAATAAATTGAACAGAATTTGCAAGCTGCATCCAAAGCTATAGTAGCTCACCTTTAAATTCACGTGATAATTTCGCTATTGTTTCGGGGTGAGGAGGAGATTATATTCTTTAAACTGTTTTAAAACATTACATCACGCAGCATAATAAAGAAATAAAGTTGGAAGGAAGAACACGACAGACCTGGCACATTAGCATTCATAAAGTAGAAATTATATTAATGTTTGCTAATCTTGACCTTAATATGCTGCTGTAGAAAATCATCGATGTTACAGAAAAGTAGTCACTCATGACATGGAAGGATCCTTATATACTGTATTGTACACACAGTTTAAGAATAAATACAAATGAGAATCTGCGGGAGCTGTTGTGATTATCGTTGAATACTTACTGATAATATGATAATGTAGTCACTGTTGATATTAAATGAGGTCAGAATCTTTAACCAAATCAAGCGTGGTCTTGCTTGGTACTAAATAAGATCGTCGGGTAGATTTGGAAGCATTCTACATTACCGACTGATGATATCGGGGACGTATTGACATTTATTTGACGCCGTTTTAGAACTTGTGTTTCAATATAATACTCTGTTTGGTTGTTCTATTTACTATTTCAGTAACAAGCATTGTATATTCCTTGCACGTCACTTTCGTTGATAAGAGGTGAATTTTTTTCGTCATATATTTCTTGATTTATTTGTATATTGTATCCAGATATTTCCTTTTTACTAAGAGATCAAATTGGTGATCATTTAGCACGCACGTGAACATTACTTAGCTTAAGAAAACTTATTACCAGAGTGAAACATTTTTAAAAAAATGAAATCAGCTCTTTGCTTCGCTCTGTAACAATGAAGCGTTTCATGACCATCTAACGCAAGCAAGCTCATTTCCTCCTAAATTGTCAGATCGAAACTTTCTAATCATGTTTTTTATAAAGCATTTACATCATTCCATTGAATACACGTCGTTAAAATTAAAGGTCATATGCCAAATTGCATATACCATTGTAATTATATCATTTAGTAAAGAAAGCAGCTGAAAAAGACGAACTTAAACTTTGTTGTTTAAATGAAGTAAATTACTTCAAAAATGACGGAATAGAAAAATAACACGGCAAGTCTGCTTATACCTATTGTCACATGTGCAGATTCAAAACGCTTTTATCTTTACATACTGAATTTTAAACTAATAGTTCTAATAATTTATGAGTGAATACCATGCTATCCTCAAGGTACATACAAAGTGCATTAAGATATATTTGCTTTTTCCGCTTTCTCACGACCTGTTATGGCCTCCATTCAGGCCTATGTCAGGTTTCCTGCTATCGTAGACATATCGTTCCACAGGTAAAATGCCTCTGCACAGGTATCGCTTATCACTTGAAAAAAAGGGGTGGAGTTTTCCCACGTTTTACAGATATTGCAGACGCGTGCCATCAAATATCATATTTACATAAATTACACCCCCAAGTAGCGCGTTTATGTTTTAACAATATTTGTATTGAGAGTATGGAACAAGGATGAATGGTTCTAAGCCAATGAAATCTGGTGTCGCTCAATTAAAGCCGCATAATAGTAACTGAATGACAGCTGCGTGGTTTTCTATCGAAAGGCAAACTTGTTAAGGTAGTCAGCGGAATGCATCAATTAATACTTGTGCATGCCCGTGCAGGTAAATCATCCGCTATTGTAAAAGAGTCGTTTGCAACGGCACGAGTACAACAGACGAGCTGACGAATTTCCAGCGAGGCCTCCTGAGGAGTTAAAACGTTTCAGCGGCACGCAGCCATACTGTTCCTTTCAGATACCGTTGTCATTACTGTAAGCCCCAAATGATTACATCCATTCTATCCAGCAGACCGTTCACCATCATAAGTCAACACTAGTCACTATTTGATTTACCTTACTTGGAATGTATGACTATTATTCTCTCTAAAGCTTGTATCAACTATTTGTCGTGGTCAGTGATTAATTTCAATCAGGTAAAACTTAAATCTTTGGCTATGGTCAGTTATTACGTTGTACGTATGTAGGCCAAGTATGTTTAGACGTGAAATGGGGGTGGGGTCAAGTGCATCCTCTCTTGCCCCTATATTTAAAAATGTATACTTAGGTTTTGAAATGTTTAAGATACACATCAGTCTTAGTGTATGACATTGGTGCATTTCATTATTTCATCCAATGTCAAAATAACAACTAGAATGACAGTATCACAAACTGTATGTAAATATCATATATTCTAATAATGTATGGATGAAATTTATGAAAGTCTCTATCAAACGTTGTGATATGATATCGAATGCACAGACTTATAGGACATATACTTTCAAGAGCATCGAATGTACACGCTCATGGTGCACAAACTTGCATCTTGTGCACACACATGCACACTTGTATTAAATGAAGACGCTTATACATACTTGCATGATAATGAAATTTACAAGCTTATATTGTACATACTTACATGAGTATCGAATACACATGCTCACAGTGCAATACTTGAATCAGTATTGAATATACACGCTTATAGTGTACTTACTTGCATGAGTATCAAAGGTGCACGCTCATAGTTCACATACTTGCATGGGTTTCGAATGCATACGTTCATAATGTACGTACATGAATGAGTATCAAGCACAAGCTCATTGTGCACGTACATGAATGAGCATTGAATGCATACGCGCATTGTGTACGTACATGAATGAGTATCGAACGCACACTCTCGTTGAGTACAGGATTGCATGAGTATAGAATAAACATGTTCATAATGAATATACATGCATGAGGGTTGAATATGCACACACATCATGTACAAACATGAATAAGTATCGAATGCACAGCTCAAATTGTACATACGTGCATAAGTATGGAATGCACAGCTTATATTGTACATACGTGCATGAGTATGGAATGTACAAGCTTATATTGTACATACGTGCATGAGTATCGAATGCACACGCTTATATTGTGCATACGTGCATGAGTATGGAATGTACAAGCTTATATTGTACATACGTGCATGAGTATGGAATGTACAAGCTTATATTGTACATACGTGCATGAGTATCGAATGCACACGCTTATATTGTGCATACGTGCATGAATATGGAATGTACAGCTTGTATTGTACATAACTGCATGAATATGGAATGTACAGCTTATATTGTACATACGTGCATGAGTATCGAATGCACACGCTTATATTGTGCATACGTGCATGAGTATGGAATGTACAAGCTTATATTGTACATACGTGCATGAGTATCGAATGCACACGCTTATATTGTGCATACGTGCATGAATACGGAATCTGCAAGCTTATATTGTACATACGTGCATGAGTATGGAATGTACAAGCTTATATTGTACATACGTGCATGAGTATGGAATGTACAAGCTTATATTGTACATACGTGCATGAGTATCGAATGTACACGCTTATATTGTGCATACGTGCATGAATATGGAATGTACAAGCTTATATTGTACATACGTGCATGAGTATGGAATGTACAAGCTTATATTGTACATACGTGCATGAGTATGGAATGTACAAGCTTATATTGTACATATGTGCATGAGTATGGAATGTACAAGCTTATATTGTACATAACTGCATGAGTATGGAATGCACAGCTTATATTGTGCATACGTGCATGAGTATGGAATGTACAAGCTTATATTGTACATACATGCATGAGTATGGAATGCATGAGCTAATATTGTGCATATCTGAGTGAGTGTTAACTGCATAGGCTCATAGTGTACATACTTGCATGGGTATCGAATGTTTCACGTACAAATTTAAGTAGAAGCTCGAAATCAACAAATATAACCTTAATAATATCTCTTTCATTTTAAATGTTTCATTAACAAATTTAGTTATTGCACATATTATTTTATTATCACAAGCAGCTAATAATCATACATTTGTTGCATACTTACTTTATAGTTACATTTACACTTGAGTATTTAACACACTAAAGAAATGACATTTGTGTTCAATTACATGTTTGTCACATAGCATGCAATCTCATACACTTCAAATGATTCTATTGTTTCCATATCCCCCAGTTTCAATTCTCAGATTATGAAAATGCACTCGAAGTCTTGTCAAAGTTTGTCTATGTTTATAGTTACACAATAATTTCTAATATTATTCGAGGCCTAAGTCTGTTTGATGCCTTTATAACGAGGCAGTCGATCAGAACTGTGTAATTTATTGTTCTGCTCTGATATGAAAGCATACGTAGCCATTTAATCCAATATTGAGATAAAAGAACAATTTACAGAATAGAGAAATATTTAAACTTCACCAAACCCAACTCTGTTTAAATTATCTTTATATGGGTGTCGTGTGCTGAAAAATGGCGTTAAACACAACAACAAAAAAAATTCTATGGGTGTAACCCAGTTAAGACTAGTATCTTTTAGAATTGTAATCATGTTAATACTATCTTTTAGGAGTGTAACTCAGTTAATACTAATATATTTTAGGAGTGCAAAACAGTTAATGCTAATATCTTTTAAGAGTGTAACCCAGTTAATACTAAGATCTTTTAGCAGTGTAAAACAGTTAATGCTAATATCTTTTAGCAGTGTAAAACAGTTAATACTAATATCTTTTAGCAGTGTAACTCAGTTAATACTAATATCTTTTAGGAGTGTAAAACACTTAATGCTAATATCTATTAGGAGTGTAACTCAGTTAATACTAAGATCTTTTAGCAGTGTAAAACAGTTAATACTAATATCTTTTAGCAGTGTAAAACAGTTAATACTAATATATTTTAGGAGTGTAAAACAGTTAATGCTAATATCTTTTAGGAGTGTAACTCAGTTAATACTAATATATTTTAGGAGTGTAAAACAGTTAATGCTAATATATTTTAGGAGTGTAAAACAGTTAATGCTAATATATTTTAGGAGTGTAAAACAGTTAATGCTAATATCTTTTAGGAGTGTAAAACAGTTAATACTAATATATTTTAGAAGTGTAAAACAGTTAATACTAATATCTTTTAGCAGTGTAAAACAGTTAATAATAATATCTTTTAGCAGTGTAAAACAGTTAATACTAATATATTTTAGGAGTGTAAAACAGTTAATGCTAATATCTTTTAGGAGTGTAACTCAGTTAATACTAATATATTTTAGGAGTGTAAAACAGTTAATGCTAATATCTTTTAGGTGTGTAACTCAGTTAATACTAATATCTTTTAGCAGTGTAAAACAGTCAATGCTAATATCTTTTAGGAGTGTAACTCAGTTAATACTAATATATTTTAGGAGTGTAAAACAGTTAATGCTAATATATTTTAAGAGTGTAACCCAGTTAATACTAATATCTTTTAGCAGTGTAAAACAGTTAATGCTAATATCTTTTAGGAGTGTAACTCAGTTAATACTAATATATTTTAGGAGTGTAAAACAGTTAATAGTAATATCTTTTAGCAGTGTAAAACAGTTAATACTAATATCTTTTAGCAGTGTAAAACAGTTAATAAAAATATCTTTTAGCAGTGTAACCCAGTTAATACTAATATCTTTTAGGAGTGTAACCCAGTTAATACTAATATCTTTTAGTACCGTAAAACAGTTAATACTAATATATTTTAAGTGTGTAACCCAATTAATACTAACATCTTTTAGTAGTGTATCCCAGTTTATATTATCTTTTAGGAGTGTTAAACAGTGTTATACTATTTTTGAGGAATGTATCTCAGTTAATACTAATATCTTTTAAGAGTATAACCCAGTTAACACTAATATCTTTTAGGATTGCACCCTAGTTAATACGATGTTTTAGGAGTGCACCCTAGTTAATACTATATTTTAGGAGTGCACCCTAGTTAATACTATATTTTAGGAGTGCACTCTAGTTAATACTATATTTTAGGCGTGCACCCTAGTTAATACTATATTTTAGGAGTGTAACCGAGTTAATACTAATATCTTTCACGAGTGTAAAACAGTAATACTTACGTAACAGAATCAAATTTGTAAACTAGACAATAATAATATACATATATTGTTTCCTAAATATTTCTGAAAAAGATATATTTCGTGTTGTACCAAATTTGACCAAGGTTCCAAGCTAGACGTTTCTTAACCTACAAAAAAAAATCTCAAAATAACTTCGATTGCCTCAACCAAAAGAACTTTCTTTCGATTATTATTTTTTAAAATAATTTTCCCCATATGTGTTTTTCGAACTTAGAAACAACGATTTTTATAAACAATTGATATGACTACTGCATATAAAAGATACGTTTTAAACTACGGAGAAAGACAATGTTACAAGAAGTGACTGTTCTGGACCTCTTATTTGCTGATGAATGTTTCATGAACACCAAATCTAAATGTGACATATAGCAGAGTTTGGACCATTTATCTTCAGCAGGTGACAATTTCGGTCTCACAATCAGTATTAAAAAGACAGAAAGGATGAATCAAACTGCAAAAAAAAAAGAAAGTCCTTACGTAGAGCTTACAATCACAGCGAATGGCCAAACCGTCCAGGCAGTGGACAAGTTCATATACCTCGGCAGTAAACTGTCACGTTCAATCCATATTAATCACGAGACCTTCGCCAAAATTGCCAAAGCGTGTGTCGCCTTTGGCAGACTACATGCAAATATATGGGAGCGCAGAGGCATCAGTCAGCAAATAAAACTGAAGGCCAATAAAAGCCTTTGTATTACAGACCTTGCTGGATGCTTGCCAAAATTCAGACGCCAGCTGAACCATTTTTACATAGGTTGCTTAAAATAACTGCGAATGATAAGACGGCTGGACACACTGAGATTATGAAGCATTCCAAGCATATTCGCTTTGCTGACGAAATCACATTTGAGATGGGCATACCACGTCACCAAGCAACTAACAAAGAAGATCATCTATGGCGAGTTGAAGGACGGAACAAAACGCTTCAAAGACTTCCTCAAATTATAATATAAACACGACAACATCCACTGGTCTTGCAAAGTTCTCGTACAGGATCGTTCCGCCTGGCGCAGTTTCATCCATCCTGGAGCTACACAATATGAACTGAAGAAAATTGCAGAGGCATTGCAGAAGCGCGTGTGGCATAAATCTCGGAATTGCAAACCCCAAGTGACATCTATCGTGTGTGTTGCCGACACTTAAGAGCACATATTGACCTGAACTGTTATCTTCATCTTATAACAATAGCCACTCGCGAGCTCACAGTAACAAAACCAGTTTGTGAAGTCATGTTCTCATATGACGAATTAAACTTCCGTAACGGCATATAATGGCGTGATTCCCATGGGGCACTTTTATTTTACTGATACAAAGCCAGGTTATTTTTCGACAATTTTAGATCATAGTGCATGGTAATGTTGTATGTTGTAGGCGAGACGGGTGTTCAGCGGGGCTTACTTTAGAGTTGAAAGTACTTCGTGCGAGACCATCTCGCAAACACGATATTTAACAGCGTAAACACCACGATATATTTATTTTACATTCCCTTTTGTTAAATAATTAATTGCATTTAAATTGTTTCCATATAGCTAAAGTGACTACAAATATATTTCAATATGAGTCTTGTTTCCATTATTTGCACGACTGAATTCGCATAAATATGTCGTGGACATGATTATATTTAGTTCTGAGTCATGACACTGTTACGTCAGGTTACTTAGCAACAAGCTTACTGTGTATTACCTGTACTTAGCAATGCCCAATAAGTGCTAAACAGACATCATCCTATTAATGAACAATTTACTGGGTCCTACCAAGACATGCATTGGCAAAGCAATAGACAAGATGGATGTATACTAATTTCATGATATTCCACCCTCATGACGATGTGATGTGTGTTTGTGTCGACATATAGCTGAAATGGATTTTTCATTATGCTGAAACATGCAGAAGAATCTGAAGAAGAACAAAATGCAAAATCTCATATAATTAAACAATTACTAACCTTTGTTAAGATGAATAAAAAGTTCAGGTTCGTGTCGGTCAATATCAAGTGTAACGACGTAGAAAATTTATATTCATGTAAACAAAGGCCAGTAATTGCATATTAGTCGTGTAGATGATTGATTCGCTCAATTCGGAGATATATACACCACCATATTTACGTTAAAATATCGCAGCATCCTTCAAAGAAATTCAGTAGATCATCTCATCATTTGGTCGAATGCGATTATAGTTCCTAAGTAAGCAAAACTACCTGTAGGAATTTGTTTCATGTAATGTTTCAGTTTAGTTGATTATCTATGTACTTTTTTAAGTTTTATCCTGTTATAATCTAAGCATAAATCCAAACTGCCGTCAAGAAGTATTTTTAACTTTAATTTGTATAACTATAAGCAGTACTACTTTTTTCAGCAACTTCGTGGTTTCTCATAAACTGGACATCTAAACTGAAATTCCACCGTGAATGTTTTATGTCATGAGATTTACTTTGTACAGTTATGACCTAAATACCAGTGTATTATATTAGTTTAAAATTGGTTTTGGTGGCAGCTTTAGATTAATGTATATGACTTAATGATTTTTTAACGATATGTACAACGTTAAGATTGCCTCAGTTCTGACAGCTAATTAATCTAATCACAATTAACTTTGTACTTTTTACTTTTAACCCCGGCATGACGCTTATCAGGTTTCAACTAGACTTCCAAAGGGTTCTCCTTTTTCTTTCTAATACAAACAAGAACATTACATCGGCGACAGGTTCTGGTAGCTTAATGCCAAATGAAGAAAACGAGAGTTCGAACTTTAACGACTGGCTCGTGTGACCAGGTACCACCAATAACGGATTAAATTTCTTCTTTTGAAGATCATAGGTTTCACTACGTTGATAAGAGTCATCAGTAGAAATGGATTTATGTTTTAAAAATTGATTGCAACCAGTGACAGTTTTGAACAATGTACACGCACCGTATCGATTACATTTCATTTCTTTTCCCAACTCTTTTGATCCCAAAACACTATATGGTTGTACATACATAGTTCAAACACAATTACTCACATTTTGACAACGAATGATTTATTGATGCGAGCATGTGAGATTTTCTAGCTATTACAGCAATAAACTTTACTATTATTGGTTAGGTTAAAAAAATTAACATTTGGCATTCATCACCACCTGCAATGTGATGTTCTCACCACGGAATTGGGCCTGTTTTAACATTTTATGTCTGCATAATAAAAGCTTAATGTCCTTTAAATGCAGCAGAAATATCCATTCTTATATGCAAATATAAACAAATTACTGCGTTCACATGTACAATCCTATCATATCCGTTTGCGAACCATAAGCCAACTATTCATTGATATTTTTGGGACGAAATTTAAAGATTATTAGTAAATATAAAAAGCGATACTTACTTATGATGAAAATTCAATTAAATATTTTTTTTATGTGTTTGTCTTGTCTACATTATATACGATCATACAGATTGGGCCAAACTTAAAATCTCTGGATCATGAACAACAGTCGAAGTGACATTTGCTTGAAAGTGAAACAAAGCAATCTCGAAATTCACGTGGAAGTAATATTAACTTATGATGTCTGTCATGACTTATTGACTTTCTATCTCATAGCAGAGTCAATGTACGAGGCATTTGTGCCTTTTTATAACATTTTCATGGTGTTTTTCTAAGGTTAAAATCTGATTTATAGCCTATGGTAATATATTGGCTGTGATTTTGCTATTGAAGAAACAGGCAAAAAAAAGATATGTGTAGTCTTGGACGTTAATTTAATTCATAATCTGAGGAGAAAGCCGCTTCATAACTATAATTAAATATGAAGTAATTATATACATACGTTAAATTGTAGTTACAGTTATTATATGAAAACTACGCATGCATGAATATCATCGAATACAATTTCTGTATACTATATATCAATGAATATTAATGGCATATCAATTATGTATGTTATGCGTAGATGAATATTAATGGAATAAAAATCATGCATACGGTAAGTAGATGAATAGTAATGAAATACCATTCATGCATATTAGGCGTGGTTGAATATTAATTTAACCCGATTCATGAATGCTAAGCATGCATGACTATTAATTGAATACCATTTAAACATACAATGCATGCATGAATATAAATAGAATGCCATTCATGCATTTCTATGTGCGAATGAATATGCATGGTTAAATATTAATGGAATAATACTCATGCATGATTTATGTGGATGAATATTAATGAAAGACCATTATTGCATATTATGTGTAGATGAATATAAATAGAATGATATTCATGCATACTATGCAATAATGATTATTAATGGAATAACATTTCTGTTAATATCAATACATCCCCAGACTTACACAGGTAAATGCTCCAAAATGCTTTTTTATGCCCTCTGGTATATATATATATATATATATATATATATATATATATATATATATATATATATATATATATATATATATATATATATATATATATAATTATTTAATAAAAATAATACTATCATAATACAGGTTAGATAATTTTAATTCGTACTGTACGTATTCGAACACAAGTACGCGAGTAAACGGCACCCACCGCTTTGCCTGCACACACCAGCCCATATTCCGTCACGACTAAGCACTCATTACCAATAAATGATGACACTGAATCGGTGTTATATGAATTCGTGTGTAGCAGACATATATATATATATATCTTTTTATATATATATATATATATATATATATATATATATATATATATATATATATATATATATATATATATATATATATATATATACATTCGTTCCAGATTCCTATGAAATAAATCAGGGTACATAGGATTTTTTAAGGCTATGGGTGCCGTTTACTCGCAGACTTGGGTTCGAAACTCCGTAGAGTACGAACTAAAATTTTCTAACCTGTATGATAGTATTATTTGTATTAAATTATTAATTATTCCTACTATTATCAAGCATTCTTCTATAGAATCTAAGGAGGGCAAGATATATATATATATATATATATATATATATATATATATATATATATATATATATATATATATATATATATATATATATATATATATATATATATAAATAAAGAGTGAGATAACAAAGTATGTATATTTCATCATGAAATACATTTGACATTTGGCAGGTTAGCTGTAAGTTTGGCTAAAAGAATAAAATGTATCACTTAAGTATCTATCAGATCACGTTTGAGTTTGGAATTTTCATACAAACTCAATTGTATCCGTCCTTTGACAGTCATTTCTTATCTCCAACTGGTGCCACCTTTGAATAGATTATAAGCGTCCCCCGCTTGAAGTTTAGGAAAGGATCGATATCGGCTTTCTTCGCTTAATCGCTGGATCAAGGGGTCAGAAACATAGTACACTTGATGACCTCCTTATGTGTTTCCGAAACCATTGTCAACTGTGAAAGTGGCGAAATATTCAGTGAAATACGTATCAAGACACATAGCTTTATGATTGTTCATTTCAGTCCAATAGTATTTATTTGCTTTCTCACGCCTTTTCAACATAAACTAGTCAAATTTAGTAACACGAGACCAGCAGGAAAGGTTATAAATTTGTATTTTGTGCCCAAACGCTCTTTATAAGAACGTGCTGTGACAAATTAACGCCCATATTTCATAAGTTCTTTAGCAATGCTGATCAAAATAGCAGTCATATGTCATGTATGTTGACACAGTGTCACAGGTACATATATAACGTCGAATGAGTATCTTAAACAGAGAAATTCATGACAAAACATTTTAAAAACTGTGTGAATAATTATGAGGTGATTGATGTGTATAATTAATTCTGCCTAATTTGTGAATATAAATCGCTGGTACCCTAACTGTTATTTTATATCAATAACAACAACAACAAAAATACAAGGCATATTCAGACTTAAGGCTTTGCATATGTGTTTTAGGTAAACATAACTGATTTAAAGATGGTACCAAAGAAGTATACGGAAACAGATGTGGATGGGCTCCAATTGTTGTACTGCGTTTTATGCTAGATCAAGGAATAATGACAGATCTTACAATGTCTGAAGCCGTCATATCTTACAAAATACATGAAACGTTGGCTTTCCCGAACTATCCCCGTTTACAACCACTGATAAAATTTCACACGCAAAATATATTAGCAGAAAAATAACCAGTAAAAATACTATAGAGGAGTTACAAGATTGTGTCCCAGACTAGTTATTGATGAGTTCAAACTGAATTTTCTCTTCTGGGATTATACACGTAAAGGTACATCAGTATCAGCGAAGTTATGAAGTTAACCAGGAACAGATAAACGTGTTGGGCACATTATCAACCACAACAACGGAGAAACATTTCAATGTACCCGTTTAAGATGTTCCATGTTAATATCAATTTGTCTTCGATGAATCAAAGATCCCTCAAAGAAAAAGTTCAAGCATCCAAAAGTTCATTTTATATCAGTCTGCAATATAATCACTGATTGGAAAGCATTCTCGCGTTTATAAACCTGATTAGCGGTTGCAGCGGTTTACAACAATCCCAGCTTTGTTGGGGTGGGTGTGATCCGTTTGGTTATTGTTGCCTAAAGGAGGTCGTCGACGGTGTAATTTGCCCGGGACGAGTAAATATCAATAGAGTTTGAGAAAATGTCCGGTGGAATAGATAAGAAATTAAGCAGATATATATATATATATATATATATATATATATATATATATATATATATATATATATATATATATATATATATATATATATATATATACATATATATATATATATATATATATATATATATATATATATATATATATATATATATATATATATATATATATATATATATATATATATAACACAATAAAGCGAGTCCCCGTTACAAATAAAGACAAATTTAATCGAAATATAATTATACAGTTCAAATCAAAATTAATAATAATACAATACGATTGAAAAATACACTTCTTTATTTTGACTTCACTTCTTGCACGAATTTTCGAAAACAAGAAATAATGACACCAATGGCTTATCTAATACGTGATAGCATTTACATCATCATTTAGATCACATTGAATATATTGAAGTCATTTCCTTGTACATTTTTCGTAATATGATAGTCTTGTTTCGGGCCGAATTCCATGGTGACTGGTTCCCTTTGACTCCTTTGCGTTGGTAAGTCCATGTCTCATTCACTTTGACTTTCTTTTCCAAATCTACAGGTACCCGTCCTTTCGCTTCTTGCAATTTTGTGTCCACTTTGTGTCCGAAAGACTTGATGCGTAGAGCGTAGAACTTAGAGCTATCCTTGTCATTATTTTTCCACCTTTTGGCTTCCAGAATTTGTCTATAAATTTTTCCCAGAAAATTCCTTTCCCTGGACGATTTTCTACGTGAAAATGTCTTCTATATTCGCTCAGTCTTACTTTTGTATGTTCCTCTCACAGAACAAAGAGTAGACTAATTTTTATAATTTCTATTTGCACTTTTAAACTGAAGAGTTTTCCGTGTGATACAACCCTCCTCTTCACAGCGTAACCAATCAAAATTACAAATAACTTCTGCTTTCCCATGCATCGAAATACTGCAATAGGTCTAATAGCAAATGGCTACCAACCGTTTCCTGGTTCGTGTCTCAACTGTCAGCTTCCATACAAACCGTAACTTGAACTCCTTTCCGGTAAATTTATACAAACTAAGCCCTTAATTATAAATCAATAACTCCTGACTTTGAACCAATCTGTACATTATGGCTCTGTAAATGCGGCCGTTCCCAATAAATCTCGTTAATAGTATATGTTATACCTAAATGTGTTCTACCACAATTAACAATAAAACCAAAATCGACCTAAAATTTGGTCCTTTTCAGCGGTGTTGTAACTTTTATGTCGATAATTGCATCATGTGTTACGACGAATTATATTATGGCTATAAATGTTTGGAGACTACACAAAAAGATTTACCCAGCAAGATTCCGTAGATTATACACCTCTGTCAGAATATCACGAATAAATGTTGGATGCATCATTGCTTTGCGATCATCCTGGGTAACACGAACGTTGTTATTTAAAGGTGGAGGAGATGATAGGACAACACGTGCCATCAGCTTATGTCTCAACTATGGTATGGCCGTGTTAATTCTGTCACACAGACTAGCTAAAGTAACAGGAAACAGAAACGTCAATGCACAGACATCACATTCTTCTGGTGCAAGGGTAATATGCGGACTAAGAACGTATGGGACAAAAGTGTATTCCCAAAGTGATCGTTTTTGATGAAATATACTTTAGAAATCTTTCTGGAGTGGTTGTCACAGAAAAATACTTGTTTGATTACGCGTAGAGATCAGAGTCGACCACCACCTATCTTGGGTGAATTCCTCAACCATTGGCAACACAAGAACGGCATTTCCAAGACGATTATCCCACGAATGACGAAAAACAAAAAATAACTTCAAAACACCTATGCCTCTGCGATCAGACCGATTTAAATGTGGAATGTGCAACATTATCAGAGGGACGTCCTTGGAAACGTTTTTATCTACATGGATAGAAGATTAGTTAATTGTTGATTCACAAAAACAAACGTGTGATTGTCTTCAGGAAGAATTATTCAAATTTCAATAAATAAAATTTTCCATCCTGTTAATTCCGTTGTTGTATCATCCACGTGATAATAGCATACAGAATATATTTGAAATGTTACATGGTAATAAGAAGTTTCATGTCCTTGTGTTAAACGACATCGTGTACAACAGAATGTGATTATGTGATTATGATTTTTAACGTAGCTTTAAAATTTTTTTGTCATATCACTATGATGTCTGCAGTGTGGCAGTTTATAGTGATGTCTATCACTGGAGCATCATGCCGCAGACATGTAGCATGATGTCCCACCCATTCATATTATCCTGACACCAGGTCGACCAGTCCTAACACTAGCCTCCTAATGCTGAGCGTCAAGCGAGGCAGCTGTTAGTACCATTTTTGTAAGTCTTTGGTATGACTCGACTAGGGATCGAACCTACGACCTTCCGCATCAGAGGCGGACGCTCTAACCACTAGGCCACCGGAGCGGTAAAAGCACGTTAGTAGATCTGCCAACTCTGCAATGCAGCGAGTGGTGTCTCGATTATGCAATAACGGTACCCAATTCAAAAGGATAAACGAAATCGCATCCAAATCACGTTTGGATAATTGATGATCGTGTCAAATCGTCAAATTCAACGTAGGTCGCTCTGTTACGGGTCGTATTGATGTTCAAATAAACTCTCCGCAAATGTATGGTTCAATTTTTCAGCGAAGTTTTATTGCAATTGACGCTGACATATCCGCAGCAGATTTGTATCTATTGTTCTTCCATCAACGTCGAAAACTATTCCAGTTGTTCGTAGCCCAGATATACGTCTGGATACATATGCGACGCCGGTTCAACCTCCAGACGTCAGCAGTTCAGATTTTTTTTATCAGCTGGCGATGTCAACAGCGGTCAACTCGTATTTGTATTTTTCTCCACGTACCAAGTAGTATGGTGAAAGCAAAATATCGGTCTAACGAACTTCATTGTGAGTGCTAACATTAAATTATCCTGCTGAAATTTATTTCGGTGCAGGTAAATAATCCCGCACAAGCTACTTTTGTATTGACACGAACGGCACTAGCTAATTTGCTATTAGCTCATGTGCGTTTACAATATCAACGTAGATTGCAAAGATTCCATGTTGCTTATGCAATAGAGATTTTGCTGTCAATTTATCAACGCAAGATTGATGTCTAATTGTTAAGAAATATTTAACATGCCAGCAACATGGATTGGAATAAACTCAAAACCTTCTTTGCGCACGTACATCTACCAAGCATGGAGATTTTATTGCGTGGTACCTGTCATAGTGGCGACATTATTAAATTTTATTTAAGTTTCTTTTATGATACCTACATCTTTTTGCGGATGAAATTTATGATCACGAAATTGCAAATTTTTGAAATTCCGGAACTAATAATGCGATGTTGTAAAGGGTCATATTTTATATATTTCTTATCTATTTAAAATTAACATAAAAATAAAGAGAAGATGGAAAATAGCTGATATTCTCATACAAAAGGAAAACGTCCTACTCAGATTATGCTGTTGACTTTGGTACGCTGCTGTTTCTAACTATCTTACGGTCAATAGATGTATTATGGCTAGTGTCAAAGCGGTGTGCATTTGCAAACCTCCACCCCACTCCGTGGTTCAAAATGACATCCCAGATGGCTTAGAAGTTGTTTCACATCTGACTACGTTTCAAAAGAGTATGTATTCCTAATTGGTAATTACACTGACAGCCATCATCAAATTATATTTTCATGTAGTATTCAGCCAATTTAAGCTTGAACGTTTCCACAGGTAATGCGGAGAAATATTTTTACTGCGAGCGTGATTCGAACCTAAAACTGGCTTTCTCAATCCACGGAGAATAATTATGCACTACACGCTATACCAAGCCAAGATAAATAAGAATCTATGTTATCGATCGGTATACTCTTAAACAAAAATATATATTTTTATTTTCAGTTTGCTGGTATTATGTTTGACCATGTGCCAAACAAAAGGTCACATCAGTGACGTTAAATTTGACCAGGTAATAACTGACGCAGCCGCAAAATTGGTTGTGGCACAAGAAACTTGCCTGAAAAATCATTGACATTGGGCGAATCGTAGACTCTAAAATGCTGGTTGCGTCTATTAAAGATACCGTTGATATAAATGCCGCCCAGATAATACCATCCATATTGAAGGAATATTATCCAACAAAGTAGAGAAAATAACAGAAGAAATAGTAAATTACCGACTTGTATTCCATGTTACCAGGGGTGTTTTGGATACAATTAAATCAAACATCTTAAAATGTGCAAGCAACAACATATTTGTTCAGCTTAACCAGAACTACACATGGATGGGCTACAATAACATTAGAAAATGACAAGCAGTTGTCTGATAATATCACATACAATCGACGGTAATGTTACAGAATCTTCAATATTTGTATTTACAGGGTCATTTGGCACCGGAGATGAAATTCACTTTGAGGGGTTAAATATTTGTATTTGGCTGTCGTTTGCGTTTGTGTTTAAGATTAGATTAATCGTTTCATATAAGTTATGTATTCCGAATATTGTGATGAGGTTGTGAAAGTTGCTGACATGATGTTTGTTTGGCTGCCCAATATTGCTCACAGTGAACTATTTCTTTCCATGTAATGCTTCAAAATCATGGCATTGAAAAGACTATTGGACACACTTAAATATAATGGCGATACAAAAATCAATCTTTGGAATTACCGAGATGCACGATTATTCGAAGCCACCTTGGAATCATCGCAATAGCTCGTGGAAACGTTCTATCACTAATTGCGCTACCAGACATGAAAAGACTCAGGGATTGTTTCAGAAACGATGAAAAGGAGTCCACCAGCAAATCCGGCCAGTTGCATTCCCCGCTAAATATGTTGCACCAACACTGACTCAACCAAGAAGAGAAAAATTTCGTCTGTGGGACTCGCTTATCCGCGCAACAGTTTCTGGACGAAGCCAAGACTCAGTTCATAACCATATTAATGGCGTGATCAGTATGGTTTTATATGACACCTAGTATAATAACTTCGTTTTGCGTGCAAAATGAGGGGTGAGGTGGATCATTATGGCTTTGCATATGACATGCATTCGTGTGACTGAGGGAAAGCGATTGATACACAAGGCTTTGATATATAACAATAAGAAAATTCTCCAAAATGCTACGACTCTTCTGTGCCTATCCTTTCTTTGTCTGTCACACACGAGAGTTGTAGGAATAACCTCTCTCATAAAGTCAAATTCGATGCAGGGTTATTCATGTTTGCCATCTGAAAGGTTTTTTTTATTTTTATAAATCCCTCAAATTAATTAATATAAACTATGTCGTGTTTAACCCGTCAAAGCCGTTTTAGCTTAATCTCTAATTTGCAAAATACCTGAAGTAACCAGTACCAGGGAAACACATGCTGATTTCATATCCTATGTTCGTGGATATCACTTTTAAAATCACTAAAACCTGGATGGTTTACTTCAGAGAGGGCATAACTACTAGCTGACCGTTTTAAACGTTTAGGATAGATAGACCCAATAAACTTGCTTTGAGCTGGATATCAAGTATGATATTCTCACTCCAATAAGCAGGCATCCATGATTAAAGTGTATTCACTACGCGCGATAGAAACGTTGGCACCAAAGTCTGTTATTACTGACTTTTAATCTTAAAATTTGATATAAAATGAATTGTTGTCAAATGAAATATATAATGGGCATATGGCATTTGACTCGCGCCCTATTTTATTTTCAAAGAGAGATAGAGAGATCGAAAGAGGTAAGTTTATTGTGGAGCTATGAACAGACAAAGAGACACAAGCGGAACTATCTTCGACATCTCCAAGACATTATTGAAGATCTGACTTCATGATGTGATTTCATTTTAACGATGTAGTTACAGATATGTATCTGAAACTTTTGACACCCGATAAATCTAATCCTTTCCAGATCTTCACTGATATTTTTACAATGTTATCTGATGTTATTAGGAATTCCAGTAAAATTAATTCTTTAGTCCGATTGGACGCAAGGGGCATACAGGTGGTATATTTTAGATTTTTTAACCAGAAAGAACTATTGGCTTTGAAGTGTTAATGACCGGTTTGTATGACAAAAACGATTATCTCTGACATTACATTGTTCTGTACGAACTAATCAAGCTGTATCACATGACAAGACAGACTGTTACAACGTTCAATAATTCTGATGTTAAACAGATTGGTATGTCATTTCTCCGAGCGATTCTGTTTTTGTTTTTTCGTATCTCATTGTTTGTGGACAACAAGTGCAGAAATATATTAAGAGTCTCCTTGCTCACACATACATATATTTGCATGCATTTTAATCAAACTATAACAAACCTAACATGTTGTCACCTTTATGATTTAAAATACACTTAAATGTTCAATTTTGTGCTTGCTTAAATTAATTTGATATACATTTCGAGTTTTATGTAAAGAAATCACAAACACTGTAGTAAAACGATGCATTTCAATTTTACTTTGTGATTTCAGAAGTTTCTTAAACACTTATTTACGTCAGTGTATTTCTATAATACCACAAATAAGCATTCGTAAACATCAAAACAAAAAAAGGACTAAAAGTTAATTAATACTAACGTTGTGACAATTATAGTTGTCATTACAAATTCAACTCATGACAGGCTTTTCATCGTGAAGAACTAATACATACAAATCGAAAACATTTATCAAATTTGTATCCCAGAGGGAATGTATGAAACCTCCAAGCAAAATCCACATTTTCTATACTACCGTGAAGAGGAGAGCCAAAGGCATGAATCAATTATTATAACTGTAGCAGACAATATATAATATATGTATGTCCATACCGACATACTTACCAATAGATTTTGTTAACAAGAAATACTCATAGATGATTTTCACTAATATCGATGGTGTTACGTGTCTATGCTCTTAAAGTAAGCAATAGAAAAGAGTGACGACAACAAGCTTTCTAATCTTTAATAAATAATTTTATTTCAAAATTAAAAAATGAAAAGTGAGAAAAATGAACTAACGGTTTTGTGAATTAAATCCAAAATTAATCAAAGAATCAAAGTATAAAGTCCTAGTAATAAAAAGTCCTGAATATAACTCAATTCAAGTTCAAAGAGATTTATAATTGAAGGCGATGACGTGCCTTTTACAGTCTACATCGTATTGATGTGTCAACAGTCTTTTGTTGAATCACAGAAATATTATTCCAGGTTTGAATTCAGTATAAATTCCAAATAAAGTCTTTTTCCAAGAAAATTGTCAGACTACTCTTTTATTTCCAGAGAAAAGAAGCACTTATATGCAATAGTTTTAAGATAGTAACATTCGGCCCTAACTCAACATAATAAAATACAATTTAAAGCCCCAGTTGTTAAAGCACAACTGGTAAAATTCATACAGTCACAAGATAATATAGTTCTCAGTTTGATCTCAGGTCACAAATTAGCATTTTCTAAAAACAACCATTACCTAATGGAAATAATTTTTTAGCATGATTTACTGAGCTTTGTTTATTTAATACACAATACCCTATAAAATTCACTTTGGAATCCCCAAAACCCTGAACCAAATTAATATGGTTATCTGCATAGTAATTTGGTCAATGAACTCATATCCATAGAGGAAAATGAAGTTATTATTAGTTGTTTATATCAATGAAATAAAGAAATATTTTAAAACGTCAGTCAGATCAAACAGAATTGATCTCAATTCTGGCCAAGGTCAAGTCCAGTAAACAATGTTTTATTACAGTACCATGCAATGGAATAAAAAATATTAAAACTAACAGACAAACAATTAAATTAAATATACATAACAAATGGTCTTTGTTGTTTGCTATGTAACCATGCACAGAAAGACAGTTTCTTAAGCTTATAAGACACGAAAAGTCATTTATGTTGTTATCATGCAATGAACTGACATTCTTTAGACAAAAGGTTCGCCACTTTTTTCATTGCCGGTAATGATATACCGTAGTGAGGAAAACGGCTACTTAAAGTCGAAATATTTATTCCTGATCTTTGTTTAATATAATATTGTATCTTGAATGGGCGTTTTTTGTCAACATTTCCTCAATACTTGACATAAAATGAATCATCACGATTTCATCATTGGGTCGTACTCCAAACTGTGCTTTTTCTTCCGTATTTCAGAAAGCATAGCTTTTAACCGTTGATAAAGTGTTCACGACAAGAGCAAGAAAAAATCTTTTAAGCGATAAAGCCTTCTATAATCTTGACGTTTATATATATTGCGTTCACACGGAGAAATGGTCGATATAGTTACTCTGAGAATTGGATTTTGCCATTTCCATTATCAATAGTCAAGTAGTTTTAAACTGTTTTAATACCCAAGATGGCAGATTGTAGATATACAAGTTTGCTGTATCAGCAAGGTGTATTTTTGTTGCAAAAAGCAGGGGACGAATTCGTATAGCACGTACTTTGATGTCAGAGAATTTGCGGTATGGCATTTTGATCTGAAACACAGGTTAAAATAGTTAGATTCGATGATATATTGGTATTGTCTGTTTCGTTCACCAGAGCCCATATTGTATTGCACTAGCCTCGACAAAGATTTTTGTTGTTGTTGGGTTTAACGCCATTTTTCAGCACACGATAGGCTATTCATGGCAGCCAGTGTTAATGGTAGAGGAAGAAACCGGGAAATCACCGGAAAGAACCACCGACCCACGAGAAGCTACTGGCAAACTTTCTCACATATCCACATTCGCCGAATCCTAGACTCGAACTCATGCAGACAGAGGTGAGATGGCAATGATCCGTAACGGACAGCGCTTTAGACTACTCGGCCACTCGGGACCCCGCCTCGACAAAGAGTGTTTACGGGTACATTTTAGAAATACTTCAACATACAATATGAGTACATGGTTGTTTTCTCAGATCAAGCCTCTGCAGGTTAGACGAAAACGTTGTCTGCATAATGAGCAGTCAGTGCCCGTATGAAGATATTTCATTATGTTGTTCATATATTTCAGCGATATATTTGGATATAAACATATGCATCCTGTTATGGCGTATTTGTTTGTGGTGCCATATATTTTATCAAATTATAAAAGAAGATGGCTGCTATATTTTATTTCTTATAAAAGATTTTATTTGTAAAAACTTCAAGTCTGATTAGATAGTAGCTGCACCTTTTTGGTGTCCGAACACAAAATGAAAGTGTTACTAGTAATTTATTGGATTCGAAACAACGGAGGATTTTGGTATTTTGTTTCTTGTTCCATGTTTTCGCACATTCATCTTCTTAGGGCTCTGGGATGATAATTAAGTGGGTCGTTATGATCAGTTCCTGGTTTACGTACATGTATCATTGTTGTTTCTTGCCATGAGATTGTAATTCACGTTCTACCGAAAATGTTTAAGTAGTGAGTTTTTCAGACGTTATTAATTGATATCATCTTATCCTTCTGAAGTATCATAAGCTCGATTAAAATAGTATGGTAGTCATCAGAGATTAAAATAGTCTTGTAGACTTCTGAGTTAAGATAGTCTTGTAGTCATCTGAAATTAAGATAGTCTTGTAGTCATCTGGGATCATGAGTCTTGTTGTCGTCTGAGAGTTAACGGTGTTCAGCTTTAGTAACTATAAAATTGCAAGAACATTGTATTTTTGGTTTTTGACACAATGACGTTTACTGATTGAATCAATACGTTTGATGTTTCTTTTTGGGTCGTGAACAATTTATTATATTTCTTTTAAGCACGAGTTAAAATGTTTTTATTTCATTTTTACCAATGATTTTGTTATGCTTAAGCTAATGGTACGATCTTTAGCTACGACAGAACTAATTTAAATCAAACAGATCAAAATGAACAATATAATGATGATCCTTCAATCATTCAAGTGAATTGTATTGCGTTTTGATTAAATTCAGTTTTATTATACGCAGGTTTGAATGTAAGAACATCAAGAAAACTGTGAAATGACCGAAAAGATTTGCACGATTTATAGCATAACCCAAGAGAATTGCAAGAACTATGAAATGACAAAAGAGATTTGCAAAAACAAAATTTAAATTGTGGCTTTTCAGATTTTATAACATGCATTTAAACGTGGATGAGACATATTCCACCTGCTCATTTCTGCTGACTTGCAGTACTATAGTAAAATGGAATGCATCATTTCAATAGAGTGTAAATGCCGTCCGGTAGAAAGACGCACTGACACCGTGTCTCCGTTTTAATGTTAAATCTAATCATGGAGTAAGAAGAAATGTATGTTTGGAGCCAGAAGGAGAACATATATTCCTAAAGATTGAAGTTGCTAAAATATATATCGATGTCACATTTTATACGACATTCGTGTAAATTTCTGTTTTCGCTCCAGACAAATTTCACCACAGTGAGACTACGAAATTGCCATTGGTTGGTTATCCACTGGATTTTGAATTCTCAACTTTAACATGAAGACAGGGTGCAGTATATTTTTGTATTTATAAAGAGTAGGAGAAACAGTCTAGAATATATATTTATCGTCTCTGTTACTCACCCAAGTCTGTTGATTTAATGATACGGTGGGAGATAGAGCTCAAGTTTCCTAATTGTGGTGACCTATTGAAACTTTAGTTCCTGCTTGAATTCCACAAGAGCAAACTTTGATTCCATTGAAATTTGAAAAATATACTTTTGCTATCGAATGGAAGGTATGTAGGATTGTCTTGAAACTCAAGACCGGTGTTTAAGATCTCTTATATCACTTTTGTAACTTAAACCGTGTTTATATGTTAAAATTAAATGATATACATCTAGCATGTAACTTAAAACGTGTTGCATATTTTTTAAATTAAATGATATACAATCTAATATGTCTTAAGCTTCTTTCTTTTGTTTCGATGGATTTTTTTTGTCCAGTTTATTGGTTGTTCCTGCCTTGAAAGCCAGTATCATAGTCCACCGATCATTCACCCATAAAATGTATCAAACATTATAAAGTCAAGTTTTACTTAGCTCCATGGGTTTGTTTAGGATAACTCGTCTTGTCTAGTTTTCTAACTGTATCTAATTAAGCTAAATAAAATGGAGATTTATATGCAAGGAGAAATCCTATCGTCATTGCGTCTTACACTGATGACACCTATCCATGTGCTATTTTGAATTCTACAACCAATGTTAGCTTTATCTTTATGATAATTGACATGTTTGCTCAGTTCTGTCAATATTTCCTTTAGTATTAGTGCTAAAAACAAGTGTTATCATAAAAGCTTATTGCAGATATTGAATAACTTAAATTGTTTAATAACTACCGTTGATCGTGCATACTTGGTTAATAGCTACCCTTGACCGTGCATATTATGTTAATAGCTACCCTTGATCGTGCATATTATGTTCATATCTACCCTTAACCGTGCATTCTACCTTAATAGATACACCTGACCGTGCATAGTAGGTTAATAGCTAACCTTGACCATGCTTGCTAGATAAATAACTACAATTGTCCGTGCATACTAGGTTAATAGCTACCCTTAACCATGCTTGCTAGGTTAATAATTACACTTGTCCGTGCATACTAAGTTAATTACTACCCATGACCGTGCATACTAGCTTAATAGCTACCTTGACCGTGCATACTAGTCTAATAGCTACCCTTTACCGTGCATACCAGTCTAAAAGCTACCCTTGACCGTGCATACTAGTCTAATAGCTACCCTTTACCGTGCATACCAGTCTAAAAGCTACCCTTGACCGTGCATACCAGTCTAATAGCTACACTTGACAGTGCATACTAGGTTAATAACTACACCTGACCGTGCATACCATGTTAATACCTACCCTAGACCGTGTATAATAGGTTAATAGCTACCCTAGACCGTGCATACTAGGTCAATAGCTACCCTTATCCGTTCTTGCAAGGTTAATAATTAACCTTGACCGTACATACTAGGTTAATAGTTACCATTACCGTGGATAATAGCTTAATAGCTACACTTGACAGTGCTTGCTAGGTTAATAACTACCCTTGACATAGCATACCATGCTAATAGCTACCCTTGCCCGTGCACACTAGGTTAATAGCTACCCTATACCGTGCTTGCTAGGTTGATAGTAAACCTTGACCGTGCTTGCTAGGTTAATAGCTACCTTTGACCGTGCATACCATTTTAATAGCTACCCTATACCGTGCTTGCTAGGTTAATAGCAAACCTTGACCGTGCTTGCTAGGTTAATAACTACCCTTGACATAGCATACCATGCTAATAGCTACCCTTGCCCGTGCACACTAGGTTAATAGCTACCCTATACCGTGCTTGCTAGGTTAATAGCAAACCTTGACCGTCCTTGCTAGGTTAATAACTACCTTTGACCGTGCATACCATGTTAATAGCTACCCTATACCGTGCTTGCTAGGTTAATAACTACTCTTGATCGTGCATGCTAGCTTAATAGCTACCTTTAACTGTGCTTGCTAGCGGAATACTACCCTTGACCGTACATACTAAGTTATTAGTTATCATGACCGTGGATGCTAGCTTAATAGCTACACTTGACCGTGCATACTAGGTTAATAACTACCCTTGACATTGCATACTAGGTTAATATCTACCCTTCACCGTGCACACTAGGTTAATAGCTACTCTTGATCTTGAAAACTAGATTAATAGCTACACTTGACCTTACTATGTTATAGCTACTCTTGGCCGAACTTACTAATAGCTACCCTTGACCGTGCATACTAGATCGCCATATATTACGCCAAAGGATGTTAGTCATGCACTTGTTATTGTAGACAATGAGAATGATAATGTAAAAATAATTTACTATTGCAACTAAATCATTCTGTTGTGGGGAATTAAACCGCTACAGAAAAGGGCATGTAACCTATGCTCCCTTATTTCTGTTGGCTGAACAAAAGGATCTGTCCGACATGTAAGTAACTCAAGTATATTTTTATTCTTACATGCAACATACATTTTTTTTACAGGTGTTACTTATTTATATTTAATTGTTTGAATCTTAGTTCAAATTTTTATTTTAATTTTGTTTCATTGATTTAACAAAGAAATGAGTGAGGCCAACAAGCTTTGAAAATGTCAACAAAAATAATTTATTTCCATAGAAAACACAATAAAATATGAAAAAGGAAAAGGACGTACAATTTCTGAAAATAATCCAACACTTAATCCTAGAATCTAAAAATATGTCATATCACTAAAATGTCCTAAATCAATCCACGTTCGAATTTTGGTGAAGTTTAAGGATGGCGAACGATAATGTCAGATGAATGCAGTATTGATGTGTCAAAAGTGAATTTGTGAATCAGGAATAAAATTCCGACCTTAAAAGTCCACAGAATTTCCACTGAATGTCTTTGTCCAAGACGTTTTATAAATATGAAGTACTTCTGTAGTAACCGCTCCGGTAGTCTAGTGGCCAAAGAGCCGCGGATGCGGGACGTCGTGGGTTCGATCCCCGGCCGAGTAATGCCAAAAACTTACAAAAATGGTACTAACAGCTGCCTCGCTTGGAGCTCAGCATTAAGAGGTTAGTGCTAGGACTGGTTGGCCTGGTGTCAGGATAATGTGACTGGGTGGGACATCATGCCACATGTCTGCGGCATGATGCCCCAGTGCTAGACATCACTAAAAACTGTCACACTGCATACATCGTAGCGATATGACTGAAAAAATGGTAAAGCTACGTTAAATATCAAAATCACACACACACACACACACACACACTTCTGAAGTTTTCTAGAGAATTAATTATTAATTCCGAATAACATAAAAACTCACAAGCAAACTCATCTAGCAACAAAAGAAATAGCTCTGAACTACAAAGGTATTATTTTACAACTAACTCAAAATCACTAAAAACATTAATCTTAAACACAATTTTAGATCACGCAATTTGTCAAGTGGTCACTTACTTCAAGACATTTGTCACGTACGCCAATGTAGCCCCAATGAAAAACTAATAGTAAAAGACGATGTTTACACATGGGTAACATGTAGGCCGATATGACCTTAGAAATAAGCAATTGTTATAATTCGATGTTTACAAACTATTAGAACCAGAGTGATCTAAAATAATTGCTCTGTAATAGGTTTTAACTTCTAAATAAACAGAATTTATTTGAAAAGGTATCGAATCCCATGAAAATAATCATTACAAAAAAATTTAATAAAACAAAAATAAATTTAACACTAAAACAAAAGCAATTTGATTACTTATACACATGTGTAAACAGTTTTTTCATTATTCATTTCTGCCGTGACAATCTGCTTTCTTTGATATAGCTATTTTTGCTACGTGACAAATTTTATTTTTTACTGTTATTTTCAAGTTAGGAAAAACATTGTTTGACATGTGAAACAACATGTGATCTAACATTAGTCTTAAAATGGCATTTAGTATTAATTTTTGTAGTCGTAAAAATACCATTAGGAGCTCAGAGGTATTTTCTATTTTTGCCAATTTTGAACTATTTGTTTTTTAAGAATAATTTATATTTTCTGGAAAATATGTGCTTCTAAATCAAAGTCTTGTACAAAGACATTCAGTGAAAATTGTTTGCTATTCAAGAGCTGGAATTTTATTCTTTAGTCACAAAATTCATCAGTACAACCTCATCTGATGTCATCGCCTTCCATATTGGAACTTCATCAAGATTCGAACCTGGATTTATTTAGAAATGTTTAATGATAGGACATATATGTTTTTAATTATAGGATTAATTCTGGGAGTTTTTCACAAATCGTAATTCCATTTTTCTATATTGATATTGTTTTCTAGGGAAATAAATTCTTTTCGTTAAAATTTACAAAGCTTGTTCATTGTTCACTTCTCTCTTTTCTTTCGTTATTTTTATCCTAGCCTACACGTAGCAACAAGTTATAAACATGCATATACATGTAACGTATGTATGAAGCACACATAACAATAATGATTGATAATATTGATGAACTGAAAATAATAGCGTTGTCTGATTAACAGGAGCTGGGGAAACATGCAGTATTATCCAGCACTTTTAACAATGAAATTTAGATTACAGTTATTATGCTTTAATGCATGAAAATTTTGGGTTTTCGAGCAATATACCTCAACATTTATAAACAGAAAATCAAATTTTATCTCTGATATAATAGACTTTATAATTAAGATGATTTATGGTTACGCCTTCCCACACCCATTTTTGTCCTTACTCTTCCAAGTATTTATTTTGTGCTTTCTTCGACGTCTATCTATTAGGAGATGACTCTATACCAGTAATATTACCTACTTCAAAAGGGCGGAGTTTTCCCACGTTCGATATATATATATATATATATATATATATATATATATATATATATATATATATATATATATATATATATATATATATATATATATATATATATATATATATATTCTGAGCACGCGGTGTAAATAATCGTATTTACATATATCATACAACGACCGGTGCGCCAATGTGAAACAGATTTATTTTCACTGGGTCAGGCAAAAATATGAAGTGCACTCAACCAACGAAACATCAATTAACAAATAATAATAGTGGATAAATGACGCATTGCAAGCAGTCCTAGCGAAAGGTAAATGTACGGATACGATTATGAGCATTCGTCAACAAATACATGTGCATGCTGCTTCGGGCAAATCAAAAGATATTATGGAGAAAACCAAATATATTGTTAATCGTCCACAACTTGAAGATAGAATTAACCATATTCCAACATATCTTACCAATAGCAAAAGAATAGTTTATTCAATCAGTTTTCGTTTGTTAATGTACAAATTGATCTGGCGTTAACAATGTGCCGAGTGTTTGTTTTTTTTAGGAGTTTGCTACTGCGTATGTATGCGGTAAGTGGAAAAGGTTTATGTTTTAATGAAACCGACAGACATTTTGTCTTTTGTATTCAAATCGGTTGGATGGCTGAAATTATGCATGATGATGCCTCATGGACACTAACGTAATATTTCAACAGTTTTTTATTTGCAATAATTTTCCGCAACGTTGACAGGTCTTGTCCATATTTTGACCTGCTGCACATTATTACTCTCTTGATGTTTGGTATGTCAATTTCCGGTTTTTCATTTCTTGTCAGTTCAAGGATGAGGGTCGATGGATTTTCGTTCGCTTTCCGATTTTTTTTTGCAAAATATTATTATATTCTATATGCTAAAATCATAAAATAATCTAGAAACGTTACGTCCAGAGCAAAACTCATGACGATTTTCAGTCGGATAGATATAGCTTTAAGTTAAGTTTCACAACGCATTCAAGTCCATCTTTACCTGTTGGTCGGAAAGAATTTAGCCTGTTTTCATTTTAGCCTTTCCTAAGCTCGTTGGAGCATGTTAGTTTCCTACACTTTGAAACAGACCGTTGTCCTTTTAGATCGGACTAGATACAGGCAATTGTGTTAATGGTTCGACTTGGATAGTTTCGAGCCTGCTGGCCTTTTATTTGGGAATATCTTTCGATATTCCGCTGACATCACTCACTGACTAAAGCAGATTTCCTCAGTTGATACATTAAATATCACTACTGAAGAAATGATGGCGATCTAACCACATGCACGATATGAGATCGACCCAACTTCATGGTGGTGTTCTCCTTTGTGAAAACGCCTGGATTTCAGCCGTAGTGTTAAGTGACTGGTGGTTTTCGTAGGTATTTCATTTCTAAGTCTTGTCTGTGGAAAGAAAATGGTTAGTCAATACGTGTATCGTGTTAGTTTGTAGTCACATGGAAGAACTGGTGGATATACAGGAATTAATATGACGCCTTAGGTAGACATACGAGGGGCAGTAATTAGCTAAGGGAAAATCCTATGTTAAATTGGTCGTTAGGTTTGACATAGGGAAAAATATGTTTGAAGTGACAGGAAAGAACTTTAATGTTAAAATGGTTAAGAGGGAAACGGAAATGATCGTGCTATTCGAAGGACTTAATTGAAATCATCGTTTAATTATGTTGAGCTTTGAGTTACTTTAATTTAGGTAATGATGGAATAAATTAAATGCACTAATCGGCAGCCTATATATCCAGCTGCTTGAATTATATTGGCAATATAAGCCTTGATTTTGATTGGCTAATGAAAAACAAGTGATACGAGATAATCCCATTTGTCTCATATAATAACAACAAAAACAGTTTTAATCTCATTTATGAATTTAGATTAAGATTGATCATACTAAGAAACTTATCTTAAAGATACATGTGTCTTACAAAATTATTGCATTACCATGCCCCTGGCTGTAAAGCTACACATGTCTTAAATAATCATTGCATTACCATGCCCCTGGCTGTAAAGCTACACATGTCTTACATAATCATTGGATTGCCATGCCCATAGCTGTAAGCTACACATGTCTTACAAAATCATTGCATTATCATGCCTCTAGCTGTAAAGCTACACATGTCTTACAAAATCATTGCATTACCGTGCCGCTAGCTGTAAAGCTATACATGTCTTACATAATCATTGCATTGCCATGCCCATAACTGTAAAGCTACACGTCTTACGTAATGATTGCATTACCATGACCCAAGCTGTAAAGCTAACCTTGTCTTACATAATCATTGCATTGCCATGCCCATAACTGTAAAGCTACACATGTCTTGCATAATCATTGCATTACCATGACCCAAGCTGTAAAGCTACCCTTGTCTTACATAATCATTGCATTGCCATGCCCCTAGATGTAACGCTACACGTCTTATATAATCATTGCATTACCATCCCTCTAGCTGTAAAGCTACACATGTCTTAAATAATCATTGCATTACCATGCCCTTAGCTGTAAAGCTACACATGTCTTACATAATCATTGCATTACCATGACCCAAGCTGTAAAGCTACACATGTCTTACAAAATCATTGTATTACCATGACCTTAGCTGTAAAGCTACACATGTCTTACAAAATCATTGTATTACCATGCCCCTAGCTGTAAAAACTACACGTCTTACAAAATCATTGCATTACCTTGCCTCTAGCTGTAAAGCTACACGTCTTACAAAATCTTTGCATTACCATGCCCCTAGCTGTAAAGCTACACGTCTTACAAAATCATTGCATTACCATGCCCCTAGCTGTAACACAGATGTGTGTTAATGGCTTCTTTTTATATGTCACGAGATTTTCCAGGAACGCACTGTATGAGAACGTGTACATGTCGCTGCTGATTCGTTTGTTATTCAAGTACACATCCACATCAATAAACAATGAATGGATGAAATTTTGGACTTGGCTATTCTAGCATCTTCCATGACTTGATTTCCACTCTGAGACAGTTGACTTTCAGGTATAAATGGCGCTGTTCAAAGCAATGGAATCTTCACTTCGTCCTTTGAAATCAAATTCACTAGGTTATGTGGTATCCAAAGACGACACGTGCTTAAATTCTCTCCGTTGAGATTATTGAATCGTCATCACCGTCGGTGCCTGGCACAACAATCATATAGATATTTGACTTGGAAGATTCGTATTCTCCGACACCTTGTTCTTCTTCCTGTACTAATCTCGTTTACTGAAAGAACGTCTTTTAGGAATCTGAAGAGTTTCAATGTTTATTTTTGCCTCATCCTTTGCTGTGATGTAAACGAACTAATGCCTTGGACAGAAATGTTTATCGAATTTAGAGTTATGTCTTGTCCTACAATATCTGTACTAGTTTTAAACGACACATTCCCTTCCCTCCTGAAGTTCTTTTGGACTTTGTCAATGAGTACGTTTCCAAGAAATATATTTTCTTTGCTTGAAAGTGGTAGCGTTTGACGCACGCGTCACCGTTGGTTTCAAGTGAGGTGCTTCCGTTAACATATCTCCTAAATCATGTTCTCACTGTCGAGCAACTCATGTGATATATCTGTTATAATACACTGGAGAATCTTTCTCGAAAATGTAGTTTCTCCGTACAGTGTCATGTTGAGAATATCATATTTTGTCCAAAATATCCTTACATACTAATGTTGATGCTATCAAAACGGGATGTACAAATTCATTGTGAGTTCTATACGTGTTCCCACCTTCTTGGTATGTAGCAATGACTTATTTACTTTCAAATAAACTAGCCTTAGTAACAGAGGGGCAGTGTTTTATATCACGTTGTATTCGACCACTTTGTTGCCAAATGTTACAAGCAATAAATTAAGTCCTTTATTCAGTTCCATAGAAAACCAAAACCTTGTAAAATCGATCGTTGTTGTTAATAACTTTCATAGGCGCCACAGCAGTATATCCACCCAAAATAAAAATACCACCAAAGAAATGTATCAGATTTTATTCTACCGTTAGTGGAATGCATTTTAAGAAGATGAGATATTTTGCGACTTTCGATCGGTACATTTTTCAGAGCTTTCTCTACTGTTTTACCAAATTGGTCTTCAAAGCAGATGCAATTACTTCGACCAAATGTTGAGCATTCAAATAATATCCAACACCAATTATCATAGCATATGTACTCAGATGAGATTTGATAAGCGATGGTCTTTTGGAGTTCTAAATGAGATGATGATTTATGTTTAACTAATCTTGATATTCACAACTCGCGTGTAATGAATTATTTCCACCATACAAACATTGCGATGACCTTCCTAATCCAATTGTACGGCTTAAGATAATCTCAGAGAAAACAACTTAAGGCATTGTTTGGTAACACATGGAAAGAGTTGAAATTCGTGTAAGATTAATAAAATTGGTTTTTCATGGCCCGATGGTTCTAGTCACCGAGGAGTCACTTGATAGCCAAGGAGAATGATTTTGCAAATGTTCCAAATAAGTGTTGGCGCAGATGGTGTTGTGATTGAAAGATACGCTGTGGTGGTCAATGATGATGGAGGCAAGGTTGCAGTTGTTGGTTGTTGTTACTGTCTGTTGCATACTTCAAAGAAGAAGGACTGGGTGGAAGATGATCAATTTAACTGCTGCGTAAAATTGTACATAAACACTTGTCTTCTTGCTGCAAACTCAAATTGGCAATTTCTGCTTTAATAACAAAGTTCCCAGCAAACATTATGCAGAGAAAGGCTATTTAAGTTTTATGGTCTCTGTGTCTCATAGGTGAAACGTACCTCATGTAAAGAGTGGCTTTTCCATCCTTCATGTTAAACTCGTCATTGGATTGCTGGACATTTTGAATTTTCTTAATGACTTTGGACTGTTTTAATCCTGCTTGGTGTACTAAACTCAATCCAGATAAGTCACTACAACGGTCACGATGGATGGAAAAATCCAAGAGGTCATCTTTTTTTTTGCTTTGTCATTGTCTTTTCAATGTCCCTGGCAATGATTCCGACAAATACGAAATGAAACCAGCTGCTTTTCTTTGGGTGGCACTTTAGACTGCTACTCTAAATTTCACCGTCCAGGTCTAACCTGTGGGTCAGATATGTCTTGAAGTTACGTTTCGATCTCTCGAATGAGAACATAATCTTTGGGAGCTAATGAACGATTTTCCCTCTTGGTGCATCTTTTCTTCCTTGGTCTTGTGGCACGCGTTGAGGATGTTGGTTCAGGCTCATTCATGTCATCCTCGAAATCACTGACATTAAAATTGTGTTAATAATTTACTTAGCGTACGAGGCGATACCGAAAGTCGTTGTTTCTTAGTTTCTCTTTCTTCTGCTGGTTTCGCGCTGAATATGTGAGATTGTTTCATCTTGATTCCAAAATCTTATTAATAACAACAAGCTTTGTAGATATTAATAAACATTGTTTATTTCCCTCGAAAACACGATAAAAATGTTACAAAAAATGTAAATACACATAAGTCTTGTGACAGCAGTTCTAAATTGGCGTAGTCTGAATCTTAATTCCGTTCCAAGATGGCAAATGATGACGTCAGACGAAGGCTAACACAAATGTTCAGAATTTCTACTGTGAATCACAATTTGTAATGTCTTGTTCAAATTTAGAAATAATTTCAGCAAATGCCCTTATCCAAAGCCAGAAATGTAGTTCTCCAATGAAAATAGCTATTCTTTGAAAGGAAGATGAAGTACAGCTATCACCATATCACCAATAACAAAACACATGTTGTTCTTTATACGTACGATCGAAAAACTCTTTCCAGGACAGGAAGATGTTATAATGTGACTCTCTAAGATATTAAAATATGACTCTCGAATATTACTGAATATTTCGCAGGTAACTGAGTATTTAAAGAAAACTAATACGTCACTACATGTACAAGCATGAATAAATCATGAAGATTTCGAAATCTAGCCAAAACACAGTAAATAATGTCAACAAGTATTATTAGTAATGACTGTGGTCATAACCAATCACTTTCATAGCAATCCGACTATTTACTTAACACGACAAAACCCTAATGCAAAAATCGTACTAACGCAAGACACATTTAAGTTTTAAATAAACATGTTTCTAACAAAACATCAGACATAATCATCATAATAATAATTACATTTAATGATATAAAAATGAGCTGAAATAGAAAGAATAAAAATAATTCAAATTTTTACACACATGTAATTTAATTACATGATCGTAACAATTTATATTGTAATGTGTCGAATTTTGAATAAGTACTGAATCCTAAAGTTGAATAAACTGCATTAAAGTTATCATAGTCAAGCCGGAAAGGTCTTGAAAAAGTTTACGCTGATATTTCTCTTCTTTGATCTCTAAAACATAAAAGTATCTACGTTTAAGCTTCAGTGGAATTTACCCAATCAACATAACAGTATGGTGGCAGAGTGTGCACTAGAATAGCCGACTTTTACTGTTAGAAGACACCTTATGTCAAATAATTATCTTCAAGATAAAGTTAATTGCATCGCATTCTATGCATTCAAAAACTGATGCAAGACATGAATATTTGGGGAGAATTCGAAAATAATTGCTTTTGATTGGTCAGTTAAAATTAAGTACACTTTAGACATAATAGGAAATGTAAGATAGAGGTAGCGTTTTAGCTCAGAATGCTTTAGTCTAAAATCGCCTGCGAGAGGAATCGTTTTGGCCCCAGGGAATACCTAGATAATAGTGTTTCTCGTTAAGAAGTAAAAGGAAAAGAGAAAAGACAGACTATCGTGCTAAGATGCACGATTGTGTGGAAAAGAAACATTATTAAGGTACACAGTTTTAATTTCGATACAATATTCCATTTCGTTTGATTTTATGCAAATGCATTTGGTATGCTTATGATTCATGCATGTAACATGTATTTGATTTCATAGGACTCTATCGATATGTTAGTGTTGTACAATTTAATTCTTTAAAAGTTATTAGTTCATTGATATAATTGACGGATTTGTGATGTAATCTTAATTTCAGATGTGTATAATTAAATAGGGATTTATGAATTAATCCAAATATGTAGAGTTTCTTATGGTTATAGGAATTAGTTTCCGTTGTCTTTAGGATGATACTGCTTACCGTAAGTTAATGATAATTGCATTACAGATGATTTTGCAATGCCTAAATGATCTTGCGTGTTATTCCTTACTGTATGCTGGAATTTAGTGAATCTTATAGAATAGGGATCGAAAATTTATCTTATTGAGTGGAATGAACTAGCTATAAGGAGACGTATAGTAATCTATGCAGATATATGCGGCAAATTGTGTTTATACACACCGCCCACGTGTCATATACTGCTGTGAAATGAGATATAATTAAGCCAGACTTGTAGTATTTATGGGTGTATACTGCAAGAGTTATTTGTAAGGACCGTTATTCGTTAAGGTCACATTAGGTCAGAATTTCTGTTCTGCAGTGTGAATAGATATTTATGGTTCTGAAATAACGGAAGTAAGATATTTTATATAATCGGATACTGGGTGAAAACACCTACTGCTTTAGCCGTAATCTTGTCATTTAACGGAACATTTTTCTGTATCCATTCTTGAGCAAACGACGAGGACAGTCCCAGAGGGAAGTTCCCAACTACAAAGTTCAGAATATGGAGGGTTAGAGGAAGAACCAATGATACACTCTAGACGTGGAATATACTAAGCTTAAAGAGGAAGCCAGCTGATTATAGTGTAGCATGATGTCCCACCCTGTCACATTATCCTGACACCAGTCCGATCAGTCCTAACACTAACCTCTTAATGCTGAGCGTCAAGCGAGGCAGCTGTTAGTACCATTTTTGTAAGTCTTTGGTATGACTCGACAGGGGATAGAATCCACAACCTCTCGCATCCGAGGCGGACGCTCTAACCACTAGGCCACCGGAGCGGTTAGAGAGAGAGAGAGAGAGAGAGAGAGAGAGAGAGAGAGAGAGAGAGAGAGAGAGAGAGAGAGAGAGAGAGAGAAAATTTACATTACCAGGTATAGCTGTCTTAACCCCTTTCCATGACCAAGTCATATTCCTCCTCTCGTTGCTGTTGCTGCTTTGGTAATATTAGCTGTTGATGTGCTGCTAACATTTTAGTGACGGTGAGTGTAAATGGAATTATGGAATATTTATAAATCTTGGCAAGTGAAGATCTCTTCCTCTTGGTTTGAGCTATAGACGTCTGATATACCTGTCTTAAATGTATAACTCTGCAAAAGTATTTTAACACACACATATCATTTTCACTTCCTTCATTTTTCCCTCACAATTCAAATTTTCCGTCGTCTCTTCTTCTTGTTCTTGTTTTATTGTTTCCTCCTGTAGATGTCACTATTCTCCAACTCATGATTCTGCCTTTTATAAGAAGATAAATGGGAAATATATTTACATACATGCATGCATCAATAAATGCACTGCATGCGGACACTTTTTTAACCTGATCATATGAAACTCAGCAAGAGTAGACAATGTATAAGCCTGTCCCCAGATCACAAAAGATAGAAGAGTCAACAAAAGCTAACAAAGAGGGCATCCCATAGAGTATGCTACAATATTATATTAATTACAGTAAACCTCACTGAACTTTTAGACGAAGGTCACTGTTGATCAAAAGGTTGCAGTTTAGAAAGAAAATAAGGCAAGGAACGAGATTATTCTGACGAGAAAAAATAACCAAACCAGAAAACCAAAAATTAGAGGAGAAAAGTGAGAAAAATTAAAACGAAAAACATCAATTCAAACTTCTTTTTTTTCAAGATTCGTTTTCATTTTTAGAAATAATACCCAATGCAAAAAGGAAAAAAAAGTTTTTTTTAACAGCCGTTAGTCTTCGGAAACACATGGCGGCATCTTTTAAGCTCCAACCGATTGTACGGGCTTAAACGGGGCGGCGAGGTCTTAGTAAATAAGAAACTAAACAATATTTGGTTTCATATAGATTTGGGAATTGCCTAAATAAGTTTATTTAAATAAATTAAATTTATCAAATAAATATTATAGTTTTGTGATTGTTCACATTTTTCTTTACAGAGGTACGATTGCCTGCATGCATCATGGGTCACGGTAGCTCTGAGGTGTTCTCTTATTATTTGCACAGGTTTCTCTTATGCAATCGTACTTGTCTGTATCAGCTGGGTTTACGTTAGCTCTGGGATAATCCCACTTAGGCTTAAGTGTGTGTTTATAGGGATCAGACTAAATAACCAACTAGATTAAGCAGGCCCGATTATCATTATACATAACGTAGGCCACACAAATGTTGCAAAAGTATTTCGTGTTAGTTCCAGATATTCAAAAACATGTAGGATTGGTTCCAAAATAACGTCAATTGTTGATTAGTTGGACCATTTTGTTGCATCGAGTAGAAATGCCAGGCTGTTATGATGTATAGATTTCTCTGATGCCCCAGGTTTTAAAGGTTCCAAACAACTTGAAAAGTTGTACGTATATTGTAAGTCACCTTCGTAAATCCCAGAGTAGTAGAGTACGAAAGCAAATACATCGCTTTTAGCCATCCATTACAACTGCAATTAATCCCATGCAAAATTCTATGTAGTGAGTCTTATGACGTGGTCAAAAATTACTTACAAAGTAGTATTGTTTTACAACCTACCAACGAACTTTGTGTGTGTATATATATATCTATATATCTATCTATCTATATATCTATCTATCTATCTATATATATATATATATATATATATATATATATATATATATATATATATATATTTACATGTATGTGATTAAATTGCTTGTGTGTAAGGTTTTAAATTCTTTTAATTTCATTTTTGTTTAATTGGATTTAATTTCCAATTTCAATTATTATTTTTCTTGGAGTCTGAATTCTCTTTCAGTAATGAGATATATTCTTATAACAAAGTTTGTTCATTCAAGACGAAGATGTATTGCGTGAGAATTGTCATTTAGTCCGACTTATCCTGGTAACAGTTTCAACAGGAAGTTAAAATGATTGGTCAGTATCAGGGGCATACATTCTTTTGCATGATCAATGTTTGTAAACAACCTTTTCTTATGATTGGTTTTAAGTGGGTTTATACTGGCTGACCTTCCAAAACTAGTGTAGTAAGAGACCACATGAGCAATATCGTGAAGTTTTTTGGATCTAATAATTTATTCCCCTGGAAACTCAGCAAATTGACTTTTTTTCAATAAATATTCTGAAAGATCTTCATGGAAGTTTATTCTAAAATTATTCGGAAACAAAGAATGTGATTCAAGTGAGGAGTTGTTGTTATTCGTATATTGGACTACATCTGACGTCATCGTCTTCCATATTCGTACGTCGTCGGGACTCAAACTTGTTTTGTTAAAATATACAAAGCTTGTTGCCTTTTTCTCTTTTATTTGTGTTTGAGTACGAGCCCTTGTCACGTAACAGTATATATATATATATATATATATATATATATATATATATATATATATATATATATATATATATATATATATATATATATATATATATATATATATATATGTATATATGTATATATGTATATATATATATATATATATATATGTATATATGTATATATATATATATATATATATATATATATATATATAATAGGATCCGCTCAAGTTGAAGAGTTTACTTTATTCGAGTGCAAGAAGATTTGTGTATCAAATTTCACTTTTATATCATCATTTATCTTGGTACCATCATCTGACTTCGAGTCAGAAATATGAGGTACACTGTTGTATTGTCTGACTTGGAGATAGCAATATAAGGTACACTAATGTATCATCATCTGACTTGTAGCTATCAATATGAGTTACATCGATCTACCTTCGATTGACAATAGCTGATTACGTAACATGTATGGCTATATTTAAGCAATATTCATATTTTGAATAGAAAGGTATCTTTTCTTTGTCTTCAGGATAAGATGTTTTCATGACAAATATAAGTTTTCATGTACAGTATATAAATGAAATTGGAAGTTCATACCGAAAATTGAAACATTCAAAATATAATTTGTTGTAATGTAATTATTCTAGCCAACATTAACATATGAAACAGTAAGTTAACTGCATCAGTCATTGTGTAATAAGTTATAAATGTTGGAACAAAAAACAAAAAACAAACTAAAATAGACATAAAAAAACACAAATTGCCCTAGTTTTCTACTCTTCACCCCTCACACCAACCACCTAACAATAAAACAACGTAGAAATCAGTTGCCATAAATTATTCTTGACGCGTGTATTCCCTAATGTGATTTTGCAAATGCCACGTCTTGCGAGTCCAGGTATATTAATTTCGTATATAGGTAGTCTTTCCTCATTAAATCAGCACAGTGGAGACAACTTTGGCACTTTCCCACGCTATCATATGAACCTACCGCGTGCCATAGTCTCGAGTGTTCTTTATTACCTGGATATATATCGTAATCTATCTTCTAGTTTTACGTTTCAGATGGCTTATCACAGCAAAATGGAGAAGGCATATATCCTTGAAATGACATTAGGTAATCATAAGGTTCAATATGGGTAAGAAGATGCAAATATAAAACCCATGCGTTTGACATTACAAGATTTATAGCTACCCACTTATTACAGTGGTTTATAGATTAATACAGGTTCATAAACTCTTTGCTGTAAGAAAAATAACTTTATTTTAATGAACTATGTGATGATGTAAGAATTTTAAAGATAACGGGCTCTCTTTCGAATAGTTTTTTTTTACTAAAACAGTTGTGCGATATTGAAGAGTGTGCGTGTATGTGTGTGTGTGTGAGAGAGAGAGAGAGAGATTTCAACATAGCATTAACAAGTTTTTAATCATATAGCGACGAAGTCTGCATTTTAGCAGTTTATAGTGATATCTAGCACTGTGACATGCCGCAGACATGTAGTATGAAATCCCACCCAGTTACATTTTCTTGACACAAGGCCGACCTGACACCAGGCCGACACTCTAACCACTAGGCCACGCGAGCGGTTCAGATATTGAAGAAATTCGAAGGCATCAATACTTGTATGAAATGAGGACCATAACATCAGATTAATGTAATCATAAGAACAATTATCCAGATCCGTTGCCCGGACACCATCAGCAATGCCAACCTGTGACAGAGAACCTCTCAGCTTCCAGTAGATATGAGATGGAGAGAGGGTGCGGTTGGATAGGACTCACCCTACGTAAGCCACCAACCAACATTACCAGACAGGCAATTGAGGTGGAACCCTCAAGGCAAACGCAGAAGGGGTTGACCAAGAAACACCTGGCGACGTGACCTTGAGGCGGACGTCATTAAGCTGGGTCACACCTGCAGTCAGCTCGAGGGGATGGCACGGGACAGAAGTCTCTGGTGATCATTTGTGGGCGGTCTATTCTTTAGCAGGAGTGACGGTCAATGACTAACTAATGTAAGCAAAAAACTCAACAGTTATGTTTCCAGGTTCATGCTGGTCGTAAAGATTATGCTGTAGGGATAGAAAAATAATCCTGGACTTTAGTAAACACTCCTACATAAGACATACTAAGAGGATAAATGAATCATTTGTCTAGGATAATTCTCGCTGTTTCGATCCTCATTCAATTGTACTCTTAGGAGAAGAAAAAAAATCTTATCTTAACAGTGACCTTCTCATCATATCTAGTTATTACACCCCTATTGCGTGATGAATTCAGCAGGGTCCCGTTTTTAGACAAATTTATAACGTTTAAACGGAATTAGGCATGCGCTCGCCATCTCTTGCTGTTGTTGTTGTTGCTGTTGTTGTTGTAGGGTTTAACACCATTTTTAGCACAAGATAGGCTATACATGGCGGCCAATATAAGTGGTGGAGGAAGAAACCAGAAGAAAAAAAACAATCGGAAAGAAAAGCCGACACACAAGAAGGTACTGGCGGACTTTCTCACATACCCACGTTAACCGAGCCTGAGACTCGAACCCACACATACAGACGTGAGATGGCAGTGATCAAGATCGGTGAACGCTTTAGACTTACTGGACACTCAAGGTCCCCTGAATCATTTGTAATATAAATAATTGCAGTTTACAAAAGTGACTTCTTGAGACACGAAACTGACATGTATTTAATCTATGTCAAACTGCAGTCCAAAAACGTCACGTTCGCAATAAGCTATGAAATATTAACAGTGACGTTTCAAGGCAGAGGCACGCGAGGCACGTGCCAAGGGCCCCGTGCAGAAGGGGGCTTCGAGGCAACTCAAAAATAAAGTTTCGGTGTCGATTGTGTTAGAAGTTTAGTGTTTGTGCCTAGGGCCGCCAAACCTCGTAAAATGGCTCTCGAGTATTATTCAATTTGACAAACGACTTTCCTATGGCCCCCAAACTTCTTAAAACGGCTCTCGAGTATTATACAATTTGGCACACGACCTTCCAACATAAAGTCTGATACAATATACCACATTCAAATATCAACTGTTATGTCAAAAGTTTAGAACAATGTAGATTTCCCTTTGTTCACATTTGGTTTCCTTTTCTTGTCACATCATTTTGAAAATATTGTTCACATTTAATTTCTTTAACTTGCTACAGTATTGTGTTCACATTTAGTTTCCATTACTTGTCTTAGTTTTTTGTTCACATATTGTATTGTTTGCATTATTAATCACAACTGGTGGCCTAGTGGTTAGAGCGTCGGCCTCGGATGCGGGAGGTCATGGGTTCGATCCACGGTCTAGTCATACCAAAAACTTAAAAAAATGGTACTAACAGCTGCCTCGCTTGACGCTCAGCATTAAGAGGTTAGTGTTAGGACTGGTCGGACTGGTGTCAGGATAATGTGACTGGGTGGGACATCATGCTACATGTCTGCGGCATAATGCCCCAGTGTTAGACATCACTATAAACTGCCACACTGCAGACATCGTAGCGATATGAATGAAAAATTGTTAAAGCTACGTTAAAAATTATAAACACCACACGACACTAGTTACAACAGTTTGAAAATTATAACGATGAATATCATTTCAAGGAACTTGGTGAATATAGATAGAGCCGTATATACTGCTCGAGAGAGGATTCAGGAAGAAGTGGGTCTATAGTACCTTTAAAAAAAAATAATATATCTCTCTCATCCCTGTAGGATTAGATAATTACTTACTGGATCAATATCTTCGGATTTAACGACTAAAACATTCACTATTGAAGGTCCGACATTATATCATTTTTTTTCCCGCACTCGTAGTACACAAGCGTATCAACAAGACTGTAATAATATGGTAATCGGGATACGTCATTGTCTCATAAGTATCATTCAGATAAAGTATTATTGGTATTTATATATGTCATCAAATATATTCAACATATTTCAAACTACAACTCTGGTAGAAATTGAATACCTTCCGAAATACATACATACACACACACACACACACATATATATATATATATATATATATATATATATATATATATATATATATATATATATATATATATATATATATATATATGTATATACATATATATATATATATATATATATATATATATATATATATATATATATATATATATATATATATATATATATATATATATATATATAAACCAACCTAAATCTACCAAACAACAAGAAAAAATAGTTGTTAAAAAATTATAGTAATTCCAAAAAGTATATCCCAACAAATTAACTGTTTATGGCTTTCATAAATTGCCTAGTTGTATTATGGTTAGTTCCGATTAAATTATTTGTACTGTATCCTCATTGTGAAGTCATTGTTACGACCCAGTAGTTAAATTACATGTGTGTTAAAATTTTAATTTTTTTTCTAATTCTTTGTTTAATTTTTATATCATTTTTATAGCATTGAATGTTATTATTATTATTATTATTATTATTATTATTATTATTATTATTATTATTATTATTATTATCATCATCATCATCATCATCATCATCATCATCATCATCATCATTATTATTATTATTATTATTATTATTATTATTATTATTATTATTATTATTATTATTATTATTATTATTATTATTATTATTATTATTATTATGTTCCCAGGGTCTGATATTTTGTTAGAAACATCGTGTTTATATAAAACGTAAATGTGAATCGCGTAAGCACGATTTTTGTATGATGGTTTTGTCGTATTAAGTAAACATTTAGAAATAGCTATGCAAATGATTGACTGTGACCATAGTCATTTATAATATTACTTGTTGACATTCCCTAATACGTTCACGATATTTCGAAATTGCCATGATTTTTTTTTTATGCGTGTACATGAAATGACGTGCTTTGGGGGTAAGGGGGTTGATTTAAATGCTCGGGTACTTGCGAACTAGTCTAGAGTCATATTTTAACATCTTAAAGAGTATTATCATAACATTTTATAGAGTTTCAAATACCATGAGAAGGAAAAGGTATTCCTGTGCTGGAAAGAGTTGTTTTTTCGTTCGTACGTTTGTAGAACAAGGTGTATCTTGTTATTGGTGATAGCTGTACCTCATCTACCTTTTAAAGAATAATTATTTTCCCTGGAGAACTACACAACTAGCTTTGGACAAAGACATTTGCTAAAATTAATTCTAAATTAGAACAGGACAGTGAAAATTCAATACATTTGTGTTAACCTTAATCTTACGTCATCATCCACCATCTTGGAACGGAATTGAGATTCAGAGTACATCAATTTAGAACTGTTGTTTCACAGGACTTATGTATTTTCACAATTTTAGGAGAAATATTTGGATCTTTTTCGTAAATCGTAAGTCTTGTTTCGTATTTGTACCTTTTCGCCGTGTTTCTAGGGAAGTAAATTATTTTTGTTAAAATTTACTAATCTTGTTGTCTTCGCTCTTTTCTTTATGCTATTTTAAATGAGCCGATACGTAACATCATAGCCGCATTGCATATCATGCGAAAGGTCTCAGTATCCTCATTGTAATCTCATGTGTCTGATCTCACACCCTTATTGTAATCTCATGTTATTTTTTGGTCCAGGCGTAAGCTCATGTGTATTTTATTGTAGCCTTACTGAATGATATTATTAAACCTGAACTATATTTACATTGATGTAAATATTTATACCCCTTCTCGTATGTTACCAAGTTCAAGGGATGTATACAGCATCAATACATTTTTGTTCCCTTAAAAAGAAAGGCGAGTAAATAAGTCCGTTTGATATATCAGAGTTATTTTCTATTCACAAAAAAATCAGGGAGTAATTAAACATATTTCAGTGGTAGCCTCCGTGTAAACATGTTAAAGTAAAGCTAGCCGAAGGCGTCAGATCGAAATGATTTTGAAATGACCAAAATAGCGCCATACACGTGAAGAACGGATGTTCCCTCTTGCGCATGATATCCGTTGTGTAGGTTTCATCCAAGAATCATGATACAATGCTAATGTTTTATATGGTGAAAAAAATCAATATTGGGTCAGTGCTGTCATGCAGCTTTCTAAACTTTTTTTTTAAAAAAAGTTTCAATATCCTTTTTATATGAAAACAGGATAAAGATCAGAAGATTACACAAAGTTGCGCAAACAAATTCAAAATAAAATCAAAACGAAGGATAAAATATGTATAGTGATATCTCATTATTAGATGAACTTATTCAAATTATTTTTTTTTTAAATTTTGTTATAAATAAAGAAATTTTGGTTTAAAAAATCTTTGTTTTATTTTAGGTATATGTTTTCCTTAACATCCCATAATTGCAACCATAAGACTATATAAATGATAATAATACTCTTAAATGCTGCTTCGTTGTAATTTCGTATATTTACCTTTATAATTACACATAATTACACATAATTACTTATTTATGTTTCGCTATTATCTTTAGTGGTCTTCTGATCCTGAAGATTTATTTTGTTGAAAAAACAAAACAAGAAACGTGAGATTAGTGTTCACAAAAATCCATTACAATTTTCAATTGATTAAATTTAGGTGCATTTTCAGATTTAAAAAGACGTGTACAAATATAAGTTGAGCGAATGTTATCGTAAAGATATGCTAAAACATACTACAATAGTTACTTTCTTTTGACAAATATACAAGCCATCGCAAATTATATTAGCCCTCGCAAATTGTATTTCCTCACGCAAATTTATGAGCCCTCGCAAATTATATTAGCCCCCGCAAATTATATTAGCTCTCGCAAATCATATCAACCCACGCAAATTATATAACGCCAATCTTAATCGCTATAGTATCCATTTAATCTGCTTCCTACGTTAAAGGTCAATCATTGTTGTATTAATTGTGTTAATTATATACTTAAAAGTTATTTGCTTTCCGTTGCTATTTATCCAGTTTGTGCCAGCGTCACTCTGTGATACCCTATGCCGGATTCCCCAAAAGGCAGAGAAAGCACTGGACTATGGGCCCCAAGCCTTTTAGGGGTCCCACGGCGACGGATTGAATTAATATTGAACAGATTTGATCCTGACGTATTAGGAGATAATTTGCGAGAGGCCCCTCATCCCCCCGGGATTTCGACTGCTAAGGGGCCTCTACATGGTTTAATACGGCACTGATAATACAGTGTACATTCCACCGATATATAAAGATGGCCTTTTCGTACAGAGGAAGTTCGTCTACTATTAGAACTTCTGTAGTGTCTACTTTTAGCTGAAGACTCATTCAAAATTAACAAAGAAAAGAATGAAGCCAACAAGCCTTGTAACATTTGACAAATATAATTTATTTCCCTAGAAAACACAGTAAAAATATGAAAAAAGACTTACAGTTTGTGAATATATTCCAAAAATTTATCCTGGAATCTAAAAGTATAAGTCCTATCACTAAAATGTCTTAAATGAATCCAAATTCCAATTAATGTGAAGTTCCAAGATGGTGAACGATAATATCAGATAAATGCAGTATTTTACTGACGTGTCAAAAGTTTATCTTTAAAATTTATGAATCAAAAATAATATTACGGCTTTAGAATTCCAAAGAATTTCCACTAAATATCATTGTCCAAGAATTTGATGAAAAACCACTTTTTTTCCAGGAGAAATAAATTATTTTAAATAACATTTTGAACTCAGATGGTCACAACACAAATGCCTCTGAGTTCCGAAGATATTTTTACGACTGCCTGAAAAACACTATGAATGCTAATTTTGCACACAATTTTAAATCACGCGATAGGGGTACGTGGTCACTTAATTCGAATGTCGCAAAAGGCTAATAAGACAATTGGCACGTACGCCATGAAAGAACTTAATTCTACTGAACATATGTTACTACAAGATTAATCAAAAAGGGGTATTTACAAGATAGAATGAAAACGTCAGTGAATTATGTATGACCTTGATTACGACCAATGGTTTTCACTGAGAATTTATGAATTCATAAACCAAGGTCAGCTAAATATAAGAATATAGCGACACTATTGCGTTCTAATCAGGCCAAAAGAACAAAACTGAATTTACGGGGGAAAATGTCAAATTCAGTAAAAAATATTGTCATTACAATAAAATAAAATGAAACAAAAATAAAAAGGAAATTTAAAACTGATACACCATAAATTATTTTACATATACGTAACAATTTATCTTTATTATCTTTCTGTACAAGTCGGCTAGTTTTCGAACTAAATTGCAGAAATCTAAAGAACGACAATCAATTTTCAATTTGCTTTGACAGCTTGTCTCAAGATAAAAGTAAGACCATTGCAAACAGGATGTACACGTGTGTGAATAAGTGTTTATGAACCAGACCTTGTTGTG